>JARWLC010000017.1:225000-1425000 GCA_033318265.1 Phyllotis vaccarum
AAAATTGATCTTAAATTTGTATCAATAAACCAAAACCCATACCAATGTAAAATATTTTGAGATTAACAGCTAATTTTTGGATTAAAGTAAATTTAATAGTATTTTTTTTAAAAAAATCATTCATATACCATGTCCCCCTTTTTTTCTTAGAAAGAGATTGACTATGACCATTAACCATTTATAATGAAAACAAATATTTATAAACAATATTTTGGAAATTTGGGCTTAGCCTTTTATTACTACTTTTTGCTGACTAGGGGTTACTGGTAATCTTATGGGGTTTTGAGACTGGATTATCTCAGTTGTGGCCTTGAAGCTGATGTGGCCATCTCTTTGTAGTAAAGATTTTTATTTTTTAGATGGTCCTGGCTGACCAAACCATAATAACCTGGAAGCAATCTACGGGTTCTCATCTTTTGTGGAAACAAAAGCAGAACTTCTTTTTTAAAGCAGTGTATATTTAGACAAAAATTTTGAAGTCAAGATATTTTTAAAATATATGTTTGTTTAACTTGGTAGCCTTTGTAGTAATTGTCTTTTTCAGTTAGCTTATTAACAGTTAAAAATTAAAAGAAAACACAATAATAACTATAATCTAGACTCTGTATTTTTATCATTATGTAGTTATTATAATTTTATATTATATTTTTAGGCACTTTTAATCTTTTTTCTTTGAAGAATATGTATATTTTATACACATTTTAACACATTTTGAGGGATTTTTATTTGAATCTGTCTTATTGTGAATCTTTAATCATTTTTTAACTAGAAGAACTGTGAAAATGCTAGACTGTGCATTACTGCTTTGTCTGCTGACTCTGCTCCACTCGGCAGCTTTTTAACATGGTGGAGACGCCAGAGCCAATCTTATCTTTTTTAATTTGAGAAGGAATATTACATATTGTGAAAGTATTTACCCCCCAACTCTGGGGATTCTCAGGGTCCACACTGTCATTAAGCAGAGCACCACCTCCCACTGCTCACTGCTTGGCAGAGGGGCCACAGTTTTTATGGATAAAGCTGAGTCAGGAAGCTTTTCTTAAAGGAGCCTTACCTCTGCTTACTGCCAGCAAATAGCAGCCCCCCAAAAAACGCTGCTATTAAAAAGGGTTGGGTTTTTTTGGGGGGGGGCTCTTTTGGCTTCTTTTTGTTTAATATAAACAGAAACTTTAAATTGATCATATGTAGCTTGTTTTTAATATCAAGTCTTTTGAGACTTTGGAACCGGCTTTGGTGAAGCTTAAACTGCCTGCTATAAACCCAGTGCCATTTTGTAGCTCAACCCCACTCTGTACTACAACTAACTTTAGAGATAAACTTGGAAGCCGCTTTTGACTTTGTTTTTATGCTTCAGCACTCTTTTTAATCTATTTTTAGGTTTTATGTGGGTGTTCACCTCACATCAAAGACCTACTTATGAAAATAAAAAAATATTCAGACAAAGACAGAGGTATTTAGACCATAATCTACTGCACCACTGCATGATGAAACTGAAAATGAGTGACCCAAGATTATTAGAAAACCAACCACAATTTATCCAGTTACTATACAAGAATCACCAGCAGATGATAGGCAAGCCCAAGGTTATACAGAAGTTAAATGGAATCCTATAGAAATGTTAGATTTGAGGAGATGTAAGGAAGTAGTCATTTCATATGGTATGCATTCACCCTATGTGAAGGAGATGTTAAATTTATTCAGAACAGAATTATCTCCCAAGACTGGAAAGGCAGGAACAAACAGGAAGGAGGTCAGTGTCCCAGGGTCTGGCTATGCCCCATTCAAGCTCCTGGTATTCCAGAGAGAGGCCTCAAAGCTTTCCTAAGTAATACCTGAGTTCCACTACATCTCTCCCTTGTCTAACTAAGAAAGTTCTAAACTAAGTATAAGACTATACACAATAGGAAATCATTATAAGGTAGTCTGGGGGAGGAAAAGGCAAAATATAAGCAAGGTCAAACTATAAACAAAGAACAACAAATATAAGGTACATCCTACATGTCTACAGTATTGGCAAGTGGTAATGTACAGGAATTATTTAAAAGCTGTTTATTTATCTTGAATAATAAAAATCTAACACCTGAATGCTCTTTGCTAAGAAATGAAATGGTAGCAACCTTCACTGTCTAGTCTTCAACCCCATCAAGACCTGAGAAGGAAAATATATTACCTGAAGGTTGGAAGCACAAGAGAGTAGCTTCCAAAACTTAGGCGAGGACAGCAACAGTCTGCTACCTGGACAGTCACCCACAGTTTTTCTGTGCAGTTGGAGTATCCACCATTCTGGCTGGCTACAGACCTATAATATCTGATAGATCTCTTCAAAAGTAAGGAATTTTTGGAAAAACCACCCTATCCTGTCCAGGAAGGTTTCGGCAGTCTCTATCCTTCATCCTGCTTATCTGGATTGAACAGTGTTTGTACTGAGAGCAGTCGAGGTAAAGGCAGTTCTTTGTCCAATAGGCCATTATCTGCCAAGGAAGACAAACTCCTAGTGGAGTGTCCTTGATGCTCAACATCTTGGGAAAGGAGCAGTGATGCCAGGAGTTGTCGGGACTCTTATGGCAGAATTCTGAATAACAAAACATTAAATGCCATATTCTCCAGGTCTATGAAGTGGCTGAAGACTCCTGTCTATCTGGTACATTCTAGTGAATATCTGGGAAACCTAAACAAAATGACTACTACGTGGCAAACCTAAGTAACAGTTATCTGCAGTTCTTATCATCCTAAAGACTGAAGTTTACATTGTAAAAGTAGGCAATCTATAAATGGGTGTACAGATTCTGAATAGTAACTTCAAGTATGACTATCACATAAACATTAATCAAGGATATATGTACCAAGCAAAATGATAACAGTATCCTAAATATATATCATATACAAAATATCCAAACAGACGCATACAAAACATCTTAAACAGAAACAGAATATATGTATATGACTAGTATAATTATATATTATGCCTACAGTAATTAAACAGAGGTAGAAATTACATAATAAAAATGACAATAATATGTTTAACATGCATCAATGTTCAAAATATTTTAAACAGAGGTAGAGGCATGTGCAAAACATGGCAATTACAGATTCAATTTGTATCAATATACAAGATTACCTTAGACATATAAAAGAATTTCAGATTTAAATTTGCATCAATATACACATTATCTCAACCAAACATATAAGATGATTTCACATTTGTATCAATATACAAGCATCTATATTAGTGAAAATTGTCTTTGACTCATATTTGTCTAACAATTGTTGACAGGTAGATATAATAGTCTACCTATGTCTACCCTATCTTTTCTCCTTTCTCTTCTTTAAAGGGATCCCTGAGTCTATATTATTGTTATACTCTCAACCTAATTTTAACTTACAACTATCCTATCAGAGTAATAATTATCCATAACCCTCAGAGGACAAAACTTATCGGGAGAAGAGCGTAGTTTTTCATAAGGTTGATTCCTGCTGACTTGTGGGTGGCAGCATCTCTGTGGGATCCTGAAAGAGATAAGGCAGTGGTTAGATCCTAATGGACTGACTATAAATATCTATAACCATTTTCAGAGTACTGGGTAAGTCCTTCTGGAACTCTTGTGACATGAAGGATAATCATAAAAAGCAATCTTGCAACCATCCTGAATAGTATATATTTCAAAAGCAACATTTAGTGTTGTACACCAGGTTCTTTTCTTTCTCTCTCTCTCCTTTTTCTTTTTTCTTTTACCAGATAGAACTGTTGTGGTGACGGGTCCTCCACTTCTTTCCGGATGTTTGGAGATTGCTGGTAGGAGAAATTGTTGTTTATAGTAGAAAACCTAAACACTATTAATGTCAAGTGAAGATTTTACATCTTCAGGAGAAAATTATATGCAGAGAGGATTTTAATGTTAAGAAGGAGTAAATATAAGAGAAATAGGATTAAAGATAAAATTACAATAATATTGGTCCCTATATATTCTAGCTGTCTTCTGTCCCACACCAGGTGGCTTTTATATGAGACAGAATCTCTCAAGTTTTCTTTATCAATGTGCATGAGTTTAGAGAGGGGAAAAGCCACTAACTCCAACTTCAAAGCCAATTTATAATCAAACCAGGACCACATTTTTCTTTTAAAAGAGAGATATAGATGTTAAGCAGTGAGAATTGAGAAATTACCCAATAGTGTATATCGGTACTAGTTGTCTTTATATTTTTTTATTTGTAATCCTTTCATAAGTGATCTCCCTTCAGCTTTAGGTGTCTAAGCATTCAGCATTCTTTTAATATCTTGAAGTTGGTTGTATCTATTCTTCTGTAAAGACAAAAATGAGGCCCTGCCCAGCCTTGTTAAATGAGTTTTCCTTACCATGCATCCAATTGTCATATTGGTGGATGAGACATTTGTAGGGGGATTATGGTGTTCCATTGTAAATAATTGTCCTTGCCTATGAGTTTAATAAGAAGCGCTGATTGGCCAAAGTCAGACAGGAAGTGTGGGTGGGGCTATCAGACTAAGACTCTAGGAACAGGCAGAATGGAGCAGAATGCCTTAGAGAAGCCAGAAGAAGCAGAGGACAACTATGCTGCTCTGAGAAAAGGTACCGAGCCGCATGGCTGAACAGGATAAGAGTCATGGGTTAGTTTAAGGGTAAAGAGTTAGCAAGTTATATGCCTGGGTCTTAGGCCGATCAGCCTCAAACTACTGTAAGCATCTGTGTGTCTCTGCGGGTTTGTGGGTCTGCAGGTCTAAACCTTGAGGCTAGGCCTGAAAGTCCAGGACAGAAACCTCTTACTACAGTCATTATTTCCCCAAATCAGGAGAGATATCCTTTCAAATTGGACATTTATCAATTTTGTTGGCACCGATATTTTTTCTTCTCCTATGGAAACAAAGTGGTGACCTAGCTTCCCAATCCAGGGGATAACTCTGGTAACTAAACCCATGTTGGGTGCAGATATCATGGAAAATTTACTAGCAATATATCATATAAAGGATGAATATTCATTAAGGGATTATATAAATACTCGCTGATACAATTAAACCTTAAGACAACTCTTGGAGAGTATAACTGTCCCATGATGAATGGTTGATCTGCTCCCCAAGAAGGCAGGAACAAACAGGAAGGAGGTCAGTGTCCTAGGGTCTGGCCATGCCAATAGGGATTCAGGGTCCCAGTACTCCAGAGACAGGCCTTCCAGCTTCTTCAAATAATACCTGAATCCAGCTACAATGGCTTGAGTGTATAGGAACAGAAGGACAAAGAGGAAAATTAAAGCCAGATGAGGCTAACATTGCTATAAATTTATGGAGACTAGATTTACTACAACAATGGAATACACAGATTAACAACATTTCTCCAAACACAGAAATAAACCATATATAAGCACGTTTCAAGGAAAAACAAAAAACAAAAACATTAGAAGGTATTATTAGAAGCAATCACAAACCATTCAGGTTGTACAGAAAGAAGGCACAACAGCTGCTGATCTTTCAAAGGCACCCACAGCACTACCTTTAAAACGGTTAACAAATAAGCCTATATGGGTTCATCAATGGCCTTTAACAAAAGAGAAATTGCAGACCTTAGAGAAGTTGGTACAGGAGAAGTTAAATGCTCAGAATATTAAAGAATCAATCAGCCCTTGGAATTCTTCTGTATTTGTCATTTAAAAAAAAAATCTAGAAAGTGGAGAATGGTAACAGATCTAAGGATGATAAACAAGGTGATCCAGCCAATGGGCTCTCTACAGTCTGGAATTCCTTTATCTTCTCTGTTACCTAAAGAATGGCCTATTATAGTTAATTGATTTAAAAGATTGTTTCTTTATAATACCTTTCCAAAGAAAATTTTGCCTTTACAGTACCCACTTATAATAATTTTTGGCCTGTAAAGAGATATCAATGGAGGGTCTGCCCTCAGGAAATGCTGAATAGCCCCACTCTGTGCCAATATTTTATACAAAAGACATTAGAACAGATATGTAACTAAGTCCTCTAATCTACTATTTATCATTACATGGATAACATCTTGTTGGCTGATGCAAATATCAATAACTTAGAAAGAATATTAAGGACTCCTGGTCCACAGCTGACTAAGAGTCAAGTAAGAGCTGACTAAAAATGACTTCTGTGACAAGAGACACACAGCTCCTTGGCCTACAGCCAACTAAGAACTGACTAAGAGCAGCTTCTGCAGTTACTGAAGCTACACAGCCCCAGGCCCACAACTGCATAAAAGCCAACCAAGAGCTGACTACGACTGAACCAAGAAAGCAACGGCCATACTCCAGTGCAAGAGAACATGGAACACTATAAGAACAATAAGACACCTCCATAAGAAGCTGGTGGTTCTACAACATTAAGACCTGAGCGTAACAATGAAGAGAAACACAGAAGGAAACAACCTTAAAGACAACGTTATAGAGATAAAAGAAGCTTTAAATGAGACTTAAAAAACCCCCATAAGTAAATAGAAGAAAATACAAACAAAAAAATTAGAAAGGACCATGAAAGAAAATAAAGGAAACCAAGAAAAAGAAAACAAACAGGTGAAAGAAACATTCCAGGAATTAAAAATTGAAATTGAAGCCATGAAGAAGGCACCAACTGAGGCAATGCTGGAAATAGAAAACCCGAAGAAACAAACCAGAACTACAGATGCAAGCATAACCAACAGAATGCAAGATATGGAAGAGAAAATCTCTGGAGTGGAAGATTCAATAGTGGAAATAGATACATCAGTTAAAGAAAACACTAAAACCAAAAAAGTCATAACGCAAAATGTCCAGGAAATCTGAGAAACCATGAAAAGACCAAACCTGAAAATAATTGGAATTGAAGAAAGAAAAGAATACCAGCTCAAAGGCACAGAAAATATACTCAACAAAATCATAGAAGAGAACTTTTTAAACATAAAGAAGGAAATTCCTATAAAGATACAAGAAGTTTACAGAACACCAAATAGACTAGACCCCCCCCCCACACACACACCAAAAAAAACAGTCTGCTTGCACCATAATAATTAAGCCACTAAACCTACAGAATAAAGGAAAAATACTAAGAGCTGCACAGGAAAAAGGCCAAATTACCTATAAAAGCAGGCCCATCAGCATAACACCCGACTATTCAATGGAAACAATGAAAGCAACAAGGTCCTGGTCAGATGTTATACAGACACTAAAAGAGCATGGTTGCCAACTCAGATTACTATACCTAGCAAAATTATCAATCTCCATAGATGGAGTAAACAAGATATTTCATGACAAAACTAGATTGAAATAATAGCTAACAACAAATCCAATACTACAGAAAGCTCTAGAGGGAAAACTCTAACCAAGGAAACCAGATACACAAATAAAACTGTAAACAATCAATAATCAAAGAGAAGAAAAACCCAAAGAAAGGAAATACACACCCACCAAAATAACAGGAAATAATAATCATTGGTCATTAGTATCCTTAATATCAATAGACTCAATTCACATATAAAAAGACATATCCTAACACAATGGATACAAAAACAGAAGCCATCCTTCTGCTGCATACAAGAAACACACCTCAACTTCAAAGACAGACACAAGCTCAGAGTCAAGGGTTGGGAAAAGACTTTCCAATCAAATGGTCCTAAGAACCAATCTGGTATAGCCATTATAATATCTAACAAAATAAAATCAATCAAAAGAGACCAGGAGTGACATTACTTATTCATCTCAGGAAAAATACATCAAGATGAAGTCTCAGTCCTGAACATTTGTGCCTCCAACACAAGGGTACTTACATATGTAAAAGAAACACTAGTAAAGTTTAAACCTCACATCAAACCCCACACGCTAATAGTGGGAGACTTCAGTACCCCACTTTCACCCTTGGATAGGTCAACCAGACAGAAACTCAACAGAGAAATAATGGATCTAAGAATGTTATTACCCAAATGGACTTAATAAATATATTAAGAACCTTCCACCCAAACACAAAGAAATATATATATTTCTCAGCACCCCATGAAACTTTCTCTAAAATTGACAACATACTCAGTTATAAAGCAAACATCAATAGATACAAAAAAATGGGAATAATTCTTTGTATCCTATCAGACCACCATGGTCTAAAGTTAGAGTTCAACAACAAAAAATACAGAAAGCCTACACACTCATGGAAACTGAACATCTCTCAATTGAACTACCTCTGAGTCAAGGAAGAAATTAAGAGAGAAATCAAGACTTCCTAGAATTTAATGAAAATGAATCCACATCATACGTGAACTTACGGGACACAATGAAAGCAGTGTTAAGAGGAAAATTCATAGCACTAGATGCCTATATGAAAAACCTAGAGGAATCTCACAAAAGAGAATTAACAGTACAGCTGAAAGCTTTAGAACAATTAGAAGCAAACTCACCTAGAAGGAGTAGACAGCCAGAAATAATCAAACGTAGGGCTGAAATTAATACAATAGAAACAAAGAGAAGAATACAAAGAATCAATGAATCAAAGAGTTGGTTCTTTGAGAAAGTCAACAAGATAGATAAACCCTTATCAATACTTACCAAAAGGCAGAGAGAGAGAGAGAGAGAGAGAGTCCAAATTAAAAGAATCAGAAATGAAAAGGGGGACATAACAACAGACACCTAGGAAATTCAGAGAATAATCAAGTCATACTTTCAAAATCTATACTCCATTAAAAAGAAATGGACAGCTTTCTGGACTGGTACCACTTACCAAAATTAAATCAAGATTAGATAAATGACCTAAATAGAACTATAACCCACAAGGAAATTTAATCTGTTATTAAGTCTTCCAAGAAAAAAAAAAGCCAAGGACCAGATGGTTTCAGTGCAGAATTCTATTAGACCTTCAAAGAAGAACTAATGCCAATACCCCTCAAACTGCTACATAAATAAAAACTGAATGAACATTGCCAAACTCTTTTTATGAGGCTACAGTCACCCTGATACCCAAGGCACTCAAAGATGTAACAAAGAAAGAGAATTATAGTCCAATCTCCCTCATGAACACTAATGCAAAAATATTCAATAAAATTCTGGCAAACTGAATTCAATAACATATCAAAAAAAATCATCCACCACGATCAAATAGGCTTCATCTCAGAGATGCAGGGATAGTTCAGCATACGAAAAACTGTGAATGTCATCCATCATATAAGCAACCTGCAGGAAACACACACACACACACACACACACACACACACACACACACACACACACACACACCCGCAATCAACTCCTTAGATGCTAAATAAGCCTTTGACAAACATTCCTTCAAGATAAAAGTCCTGGGGAGATCAGGAATACAGGGAAAATACCTAAATATAATAAAGGCAACATACAGCAAGTCAACAGCCAATATCAAACTAAATGGAGAAAAACTCAAAGTAATCCCACTAAAATCAGGAACAAGACAAGGCTGTCCTTTCTCCCCTTATCTATTCAATATAGTTCTGGAAGTTTATAAAAATCAGAAAGGAATAAGTCAAATGACCTCTATTTGTAGATGATATGATCCTACACATAACTGACTCCCCAAATTCTACCAGGGAACTCCTACAGCTGATAAACACCTTCAACAAGGTATCAGGGTATAAGATTAATTTAAAAAATCAATAGCCCACCTATACACTAAGAATAAAAGTGCTGAAAAAGAAATAAGGGAAACATTACCCTTTATAATAGCTGCAAATAGCATTAAATATCTTGGCAAAAGTCTAGCCAAAGAAATATCAGACCTGTTTGATAAAAACTTTAAGTCACTGAAGAAAGAAATTGAAGAAGATATCAGAAAAGGGAAAGATCTCCCATGCTCCTGGATAGGTAAGGATCAACATAGTAAAAATGTCAATTTTACCAAAAGCAATCTACAGATTCAATGCAATCACCATCAAAATCCAAACACAAATTTTTACAAACCTTGAAAGAACAATACTCAGCTTCATATGGAATAACAGGAAACCCAGGATTGCCAAAACAATACTGCTCAATAAAAGAACCTCAGGAGGAATTACCATCCCTGACTTCAAACTTACTATAGAGCTACAGTAATAAAAAAGAGCCTGGTACTGGCATTAAAACACAGTTGTGGATCAATGGAATCGAATCAAAGACCCCAACCTTAACCCACACACCTATCAACACCTGATTTTTGAGAAAGAGGCCAAAAATATTCAATGGAAAAAAATAGTATCTTCAACAAATGGTGTTGGCATAACTGGATGTTAGTATTAGAAGAATGCAATTAGATCCAAACCTATAACCCTACACAAAACTCAAATCCAAGTGGATTAAAGACTTCAACAGAAAGCCAGCTACACTGAACTTCATAGAAAATAAAGTGGGAAATACTCTGCAACACACTGCTTCCCAAATATAACACCAGTAGCACAGACACTAAGAACAACAATAAATGGGACCACCTTAAATTTAGAAGCTTCTGTAAGGCAAAGAACACAGTCAATAAGACAAAATGACAGTTTACAGAATGGGAAAATATCTTCATCAACCCTAAATCTGACAGAGACCTGATCTCTGAAATATACAGAGAACTCAAGAAACTAGAGCCCAAACATAAATAACCCAATTAAAAATGGGGTTCAGAGCTAAGAAGGGAATTCTCATCAGTAGAATTACATATGGCTGAAATGCACTTCAAAAATTGATCAACATATTTAGCCATCAAATAAATGCAAATCAAAACAACTTTGAAATACCACTTTACACCCATCAGAATGGCCAAGATCAGTAACACAGATGACAGCCTATGCTGGAGAGGATGCGGAGCAAGGGGATAATTCCTCTGTTTTTGGCGGGAGTATAAACTTGTACAGCCACTCTGGAATGCAGTATGGTGGTTCCTCAAAAATCTGGGAATCAATCTCCTCAAGGATCCAGCAATACCATTGTTAGGCATATACCTAAAGGATGCACATTCAAACCCCAAAGGCATTAGCTCAACTATGTTCTTAGCATCATTATACATAATAGCAAGAACCTGGAAACAACTTAGATGCCCCTCAATTGAAGAATGGATTAAAAAATTGTGGTATATCTACACAATGGAGTACTACTCTGCAGAAATAAAAGGAAAAAAAAAAGACATCCTAAAATTTGCAGGCAGATGGATAGATTTGGAGAATATCTTCCTGAGTGAGGTATCACAAACCCAGAAAGATAGGCACAGTATGTACCCACTCGTAAGTGGACGTTAGTCAAAAAGCAAAGAATACCCAAGCTGCAAACCACAGCTCCTGAACAGCTTGGGATCAGAAGGAGACATTCAGAGATTCCCCAAGGAAGAGAAAATAGAGAAGGTCACCTTATCAAATTGAGATTATAACAGCTGCAACCAAGAAGAGGTGGGAGCAAATCATGAGAGAAGGAGATGGTTGAATGAGAGGAGCAACAAAGAGAGAGAGAGAGAAAAAAAACAGCTATCTTGATAGAGGAAGCCAATGTAGGGCTGGAAAGAGACTGGGTGCTAGGAAAACCTCAAAGAACTTACAGGATGTCCCTGGCTAGATCTCTAACCAATAGTGGAGGGGGTGATTAAACAGGACTTCCCCTGGAATCAAATGCATAACCACCCTAAGTGTCATTGCAGAACCAATATTTAACAATGCATAGATGTGGAGGCAGAGATCCATGTGTAGCCTTGAGGGATAGGATCAGACTATGTTACTTTGCATGGGCTGGCACCTTGGAGCGCATTCCCTAGAGAGAAACACATATCCCAGTCTTGATATTGGGATGAGGAAATCAGACTTTCCTGGAGTGGATGTGCCATGCTGAGCATCCTACCCACCTTGGGACTTCTTGCCCTTTTGGGGGAGGGAATGGGAATATAAGGAGTTTAAGGTTGAATGGGAAGGATTGGCAGGAGGGAAGGGATGGGGAACAAGAGGATACAAAAAAGACTTTTTTAAAAATAATAAAAAAAATAAAAAAAGAATATTTGAAGAAGTGAATTTTTTTTTGGCCTGTTTGTGGATTACAAATTGCCCCTGAGAAAATACAAAGAGGAGATTCTATTAATTATTTAAAGTTACAAAATAGGTCAACAAAAAAATTAAACCCCAAAAGGTACAAATCAAGAGAGACAGATTGCAAACACTTAATGATTTTCAGAGATTGCTAGGAGACACTGCCAATTTATGACCCACTATTGAAATAAAAACTGAAGAACTGGATAATTTGTTCAAAACCTTAGATGGTGACAAGGACTTAAATAGCTCGAGAAAATTGTTACCTGAACTTGAGAGAGAATTTGCTTTGGTGGAAAAAAAATTTCAGGAGGCACATGTGGATCATGTGGATCCAGACCTTAATTACGTTCTAGTTATCTTACCCTATAAGCATTCTCCTATAGGAATTTTAATGTAAAGGGAAAATGTTATGTTGTAATGGATTTTTCCACCACATAAACCAGTAAGAAATTAAGGATATATGTGGAAAATATTTCTGATATAACTTTTTAAGGAAAATTAAGACTTCATCAATTGACATGAATGAATGGACTCAGGAAAAAAAAATGTTGTACCTTTAAGTAATGAAGAAAATGACCAATTATGGGCAGAAAGTGAATGTTGGCAAAGAGCCTGCAGTAATTTTTTGGCATATATTAATAACATATATCCTCAAAGTAAAAGAATTGAATTTCTAAAGAAACTAACTGGATTCTTCCTTGTGTTGTTCCAGGTAAACCAATTTCTGGAGCCCCTACATTTTATACTGATGCAAAAAAAAAAAAAATCAGGAAAGGCTGGCTACAAATCAGAAAATGTAAGCAAAGTGGCTTAAAGCCCTAATAATTCTGTTCAAAAGTCAGAATTATATGCTATCATGATGGAATTAATGGACTTTTAGTGAACCCCTTAATATAGTCACTGACTCAGCATACTGAAAGAGTTGTTTTATACATTGAAACTGCTGATTTTATATATGACTTGTCAGAATCAACTGTTACAAGAAATAATCAGGAATAGAAATTATCCTTTCTATATAACAGACATTAGCTTTCATATGGGTCTACCAGGTCCTTTAGCACAAGGTAATGATGAAATTGAAAATTATTAATAGGAAACGTGATTGAGGCCTCAGAGTTTCATAAAAAGCATCATGTCAATAGCAAAGGATTTTAAAAAAGATTTCTCTATCCCTTGGCAACAAGCCAAAGAAACTGTAAAAAGATATCCCACCTGTTCCTTCTATAACCAAACTCCATTGCCAGCAGGAAGTAATCCTAAAGGTATACATAGAAATGAAATGTGGCAGATGGATGTGTTCCATCATGCAGAATTTGGAAAATCTGTATATACATCATAATAGTCATGTTTTCAGGATTTCAATGGGCAACTGCTTTGAGTTCAGAAAAGGCTGACTCTGTAATCACACATTTGCTAGAAGTTATGGCCATCATGGGAATACCTGTATAACTGACAATGCTCTGGCATATGTCTCTAGTAAAATGAAACAATGTTTTTGCTTGTTATAAAGCATATTACAGGAATACCAAACAATCCTACAGGATAAGCAGTCATAGAGAGATCAAATCAAACTCTAAAAGATATGCTAAATAAACAGAAAGGAATAACAAAGACCCTCAAAGTAAGACTAATAACGCTTTATTAACTTTGAACTTCTCAATTCTAATGAGAAAGAAACATCTGCTGAAAGGCATTGGACTATAGAAAAAAACACATCTGAGCTAAATCAGCCTGTCTACTTCAAAGATGTACCAACCTCAAAATGGAAGGCAGGATATGTGCTATGTTGGGGAAGCGATTTTGCTTTTGTTTCCACAGGTGGAGCAGCATTATGGATACCATTAAAATTAATAAAATCTTGATTTGAACTGAAGAAACTTCATGAAAATAAGAATTGATTGGTTATCCACCCATATTACCATTCTTTAAGTTCTAAGAAAACCAAAGGGTTGGGGCAAGTTTTTGGTTTTATCTTACAGAAAACTAGAAATATCCTTCTTTAAGAAATTAAAAGACCTTGACATCTAGATGTCTAAAGCAGAAGGGAGGCTGTCCAGAAAAGTTTACAAGCAAAGGAATATCAGACAGTTAACAGTATACTCTACAGAGTAAAATTTCATTGCTTAACCTCTTTCTATATATATTTGTAAGAGAAGCTGAAGTCCCAGTTTAATTATAATTTAAAGCTAGCTTTAGAGTTGGAGTGTGGCTCTTTCCTTCTCTACATCTAAGCATACTTGGTAAAGGAAAATGCAAAATCTCTGTATCATATCAGATCTGATATGGGATGAAGAAAAACTAAAAACAAGGAACTATTCTATTGTTGCTAATCTTATGCTGAGTAAATGCTTATATTAAAATCTATGAGATTATATACATAAATATTTTAAACTTTTTGTCAGGATATTGATGTTCATATAGAACACTACAATAACTATTTTTTTAAAAAGGCTTTATTTATCTTCCTATACATTGTGTTGGGCTTTAGTTTCTTATCAGTTTTCTGCAGTTTTCCATGAGAATGCCTAATTGTGAATCTGAAATATCCAGGTGGCTGGCTGAGATGAACCAGCTTTACAGACTACTCTAGCCAGGACTTGAGACAAGCCATGCACTTTCCTGTTATGCAGGACTTGACAATTAACAAAACTTTTCTTTTTCAGGATCTCCTAAAGATGCTGTCACCCCCCAGATAGCAGGAAGTAAATTTAAGAACACAGCGCCCACATTCCCAAGAGGTGGAATGGGTGGGTGGTTTTTGGTCTTTTAATGGGTTATGGATGATTGCATTGTTTAGGGTAATTGTTTAAAAATTGTTATTGGTTATGCTTAGGAAAAAGCTAAATAAGATTCAAGGTTCTTGTTTAAACAAAAGAAAGACAAAAGGAGATACAGATATGATAGGATATAAAGGCAGATTGTTGAATCTACTTTTAAAAAGCAACTACTATCTTTAAATATTTTACATTGGATTGGATTTTTTTATATTGTATACAAATTGTATATATTTGTATAAAGTTGAGATTAATTTTGTTACTGTACATATATCTCTGTGCTTGTTCAAGGTATTATACTTATGCCATTCATCTAACAATGTAATACAAATTGCTAGTCCATGAAAGTTATTATTACCAACTCATTAGGGTATAAAGAAATGCAAGTTAGTATTTAGACATTACAATCAAACTTATAATCATATTAGATATGTTTTCAAGATCAAACATATACTTTAAATGAACAGGTCTTCTTCAAACACCTCAGAGATCCATAGGATATGGTCTTTAAGATATTTTAATAACATAAGTTCGTATTATTTTTATGATGAGACATCTGCTGGTGGCAGTAAAATTCTACTTCAAAGAAGATTATGGACATCAAAGAAACTCCTTCATATGGAGTTGACCTTCTTTGTGACAAAAGTTAGCCACTGGGCATGAAAGTACTCTTGACTTGACTGATGACAGTGTGATGTTCATAATGGACAAGCAGGAGACACACACAAAAAGAACTGCTGAACCTTGCCAAGACAAGGTAGGAAGGTCTTTGAGAGACATGCTAGGCTTCTAGGCTTAAGATGGATGCTTAAATGATACCCAAGAACCTTGAGTTTCTTAAGCTGTTTCATTTCTTACATTTTTTGAAAGTTGCTTGATTGCCTATGCTGTTTATTCCCTTCTTAAGTCTCTGAGGGAGTTGAAGATGAGCTAGTTCTAGTAATATTGTTTTAGTGACAGTTTTAGAAAAGGAACTCACTTAGAAATTAAAGTGTATAAGTTTGAGAGACATCAAAATATAGTTTTTAGTTAGTAATACAAGTTAGATATAAAGTGAATTAGATATAATCCTTTGGACTCACCACTATAGGATAAATAATGGAATATTTTCTTTAACTCTGTCCATTGTTAATGGACTAGACATTACTCATGTAATTATTGTTTGTATATATTTTATTTAATTATTGTACTTATTGTATACGGTTTTTCTTATGTTAGTTATAACCTTTTTTATTTTTGACACAAAAAGTGGATATGTGGTGATATATATTTAATAAGACCAGTCTGGACTACCAGAGAACAGATCCACCCACAGTCAAGCCAGAAAGGCCAGAGAATGGTAACTCATACCTTTAATCCCATAGCTCCAGAGAAAGAGATATTTCTGTGTTTCTGTGAGTTCAAGGTCTAACTACCAAATAGCAGTAGCTCCCACTTTCAATCTTAACTCTAGAATATGATGCAGAGTTGAACCTGAAAGTGAAACAACTGGGTGGAGGAGGTATTTTAGGCAGGCATAAGAAGATATTATTATTCTGTAGAAGTGACAAGGAGTGAGGCTGAGGAAGCTGGAAGTAGCTTTTACCTTGAGAAGTTGTCTGGGTGAGATTTGACTGTGGTCTGTTTCCTCTCTCTGATAGTCCAGCTTTCCCCTGATATCTGGCTCTGAATTTTCATTTAATAACAACTAGAATTTGTACTACAGTGATACCCTGAGACTGTTTGAATAGTTAAATCTGAATCAGGGGTGGAGTCAGTGACTAGCTGACAAGAATTAGCCATAGATAAGCCAGAAATATGGATAAAGAAGATGCACAGGAAGCAGTAGAGAGGGATGTAAAGATTTCACTGTCTTCCATCTGGGAAGTGTGGACTGGTCAGTTCTCTGCCATTTCTCTGATCAGGATTTCACCCCAATATCTGACTCCCAAGTCTTTATTGGTAACAGAACTTAGATAAACACAACAGTGACCACCAACGATACCACAAAAACAAACAGACAAATATAAAAACAGGTGCAGGTTGTACATCTCAGCCAGTGTTCGGAAGAGAAAAAGAGAAGAAAAAAACTCCGTGCCCCCTGGAGTGAGCCAGCCTGGAGGTCAGCCACGTGGTGGCAGGCAGGCAGCGCCCCCTGGAGTGAGCCAGCCTGGAGGTCAGCCACGTGGTGGCAGGCTGGCATTTATACGGTAAGGAGAAAGACTAGAAAAGAGTAAAACACAAAGGGCTTGGGAAGTCTTAAGGGTTAGGGGAAGTATGCCTTCAAAAGAGGTGGAAAGAGGATGGAGAGAAGTGATGGGATCCCTTCCAGATACCAGATAAATACCTGTTTTCACTGAGAGATCCTTTTTTAAACAGAAAAGTTAAATTGCTGGTTCCTGACAGAAAAACAGCAGCAAATGATCTTGCAAGTGTGATTGTTAAGAGGAGAGAAGGGCAAGTCTGTGCTAGAATGAGCTAGGATGGGATGGTAAACGAGATTGGGGACAAGGGAAAAAGGAAAAGGTGGCAGGAACATTTGTCCTGGAGGGACAAAGGGCTGCCTCTGGATAGAGGGGAGACAGATGTGGTACCTAGGGGCAGAAACCCTGTGTTAGAATGAGGTGCTTAATTTTAATTGGGCATGCTAATTAGGTGAACCAAAGGAGAGTTTTGATTGCTGGACTTTGGTAGTCGGCCTCGGGAGGAGGAAGTGACCAAATAAGGGATTATTCTTGGTAGCTAGCTTTAAAGTGTAATCTAAGAGTCTTTAGCAAGGCAGAGGGAAATGGAGGAGGGCAAGGCCTGCCAGTGCCATGCTCCAGTGAGTTAGGGTCACTTCAAGATGGCTTACTGGGTAGGAGTGAGTACTTGATGTTCTTCCCGGAATGTTGGTGGTGTGTCAGAGAAGCTGCAGTCAATAATGGAGCTTATGGAACACAACCCACCAGATAACAAAGCTATGATGGGTACATCCTGGAGAGGCAAAGTCCTGAGTAGGACTGTTCCCAGAATGTTCCTTGTTTCTGCTGTGTTTCCTCTTGCTTGAGGTTGTCCTGTTCCTGGTATATTTAGCATGGTGTGATTACTATGTGAAAGGATCCCACTGTAACTGGTACAGTGTGATTGTTTCATGGGGAAATTTCACTCCTCTCTGGACAATTTACTTGCAGATCATAATGAAGACATTTTTTTCTAAGAGCAATAATGCTTACTTCAATCAATGATTTAATTGACTTTCTAAGACAGCTTAAGAGAGACAAGTGGCTAAGACAGTAAAGATGATTAGGGAAACAGTTTAGGTTATTCTGCCAATTGCTCCAATAAAAGATACAAAAAAAAAATTGGTTAAAATAGACTAAAAGTCACCTACCCCTCTATAAGACTAGAAGTCACCTTCCCCTCTATCAGATATGAAATTTACAGAGAATGGAAAATAGGAACAAATAAGTTTCATGTGATATAGACCCAGGGATTCTGCCTGTGAAAAACAGGCTAAGGATCAAAGAAAGCAATTTTGTCCCTAACCCCAAGGTTAGGTCTAAGTTCCTTGGTCAAGTAGCTTACAGAAATCACAGGTTTTGGCATATACCTTGAACAAACAAAATTGTGAAAGGAAATTAAATGACCCTATTGTATGTAAAGAAAAATAGATGGTTAGTTGACCATTTGTCTAAACTTTTAGTAGACTAGAACTAAGATAGGAATCTACACTGAAACTGCAAACATTTGCCTGACAATACAAACAGAAATGGCTAAAATATACTTGGTTTGCTTATAGTTTTGTTTTTTGATGGTGCAAGTGTTTAATATCAGCACTTGGGAGGCAGAATCCAGTTGATCTCTGTAAGTTTGAGGCCAGTCTGGTTTACAGAATGAGTTCCAGACAACTATGATTGTTAGAGAGAAATCTAGCCTCAAAAATCTGAAAAAAATTGTTGTTAATAAGGGAATCATTGCTTTGGGGTGAAGATGCTATGATGAGAAAATTAATACAAAGAAAAATGTTTAAATACATGTGGGCTTCTAAGAAAACATGTAACTTATGACTATAATGTGATTTCTTCTGGAATAAAGATTTTAATTTGTTTTTGGAAAACATGTAACTTGTGTTTTTAAGGTGATTTCCTTCTTACACAGAAGCTTTTAATTTGGAATGATATAGAGGGGGTAAAAGAAAAACATAGTTATAACAAGCAGCAGACTAAAATGAAGAATTAAGCTTTGTCTCTGAGATAACTTCCCCGTGTGTGTGTGTGTGTGTGTGTGTGTGTGTGTGTGTGTGTGTGTGTGTGTGTGTGTGTGTGGCCCTGGATGATGCCACACCTCCTTTCCAATTTCTCTTATCTGCCAAGAGCTAGATCTTTTGGCACCAGAGGAGTCGGTTTCAATTCCCAGCACCCACATGATGATAACAACTCCAATTGCAGGAGATCTGAATCCCTCATCAGGTCCCTGTGGGCACTGCACAAAAGTGGTGCATTGACAGACATGTATACAGACGTAAAACAACTATTCACATAACAATAAATAAATAAAATGGAAAGATATATAAACAAAAGGAAAAAAAGAAAAAGAAGAAATACAAAGTTATCCTTTTCTGTATTTCAGAAAAGTCAGTGACTTACAAAGCGTTACAGCTACACTTTGGCAAAAGACTACAGTACCGGGTGGGAATTTGGGAAAGAAAAGTCACAGTATCTCATCAAAGTGATAATTATTCTACCTATCTCTTTAGTATTCCCAGAAGTGGTCTTTTGGTCAGATGGTTGACTTTGCCTAGCAGGAATATTATATATCCATTTAGGGCAGGTATTGTATTTTCTTGACCAGAAAGGGATGTCCTTTAATGGGCCTTTGTTGTTACCCTAACACAAAGATTTAAATGAATTGAGTTGTCATTAAAGTAAGGCTAGTCACCATCAATTCTTTATTTTCCTCTATTCGCATTCAGTTGGATAGTAATAGAGGAAAATAATAGAGAATTGAATTTTATGTCCTGATGTGGGAATGTCTTTCTGTGTGCTGTGAATATCAATCTTTAAATAAAGAAGCTGTTTTGGCCCATGACAGGCACCATAGAAAAAGTAGGAGGAAAAATCAGAGCATAGATAGGAGAATCAGGGCTGAGCCAGACAAATTGAGCCAGCTGCCCAAGAAGAAGCATGTAAAGAACACAGGTGAGCCACGGGCCACGCGGCAGACAGATTAATAAAAATGGGTTGAGTTAAGATGAAGGAGCTAGCTAGCAATGTGCCAAAGCCATAGGCCAAACAGTATGAAGTTAATATAAGTGTCTGAGTCATTTCTGGGGGCCTAATCAACGGCGGGCAGCTAAGAGGTCTGGGGCTGCACGAATGTGGGTCTGGCCCTCTGGCTGCCCTGGGTAAGAAACCTTATTACAACAGTGTCCAACAAATATTGTAAGTAAAGGTGTATTAAAATTGGTGACTATTACAATGGAGTACAAATTTAACCAAGCAAGAAACCAGCTGTGGCAGTCTATGAATTTGTAGGTATGTGAGAGAGATTGTGGGAATCAAGACACGGGTGAACTAGAAACGTTGGACTTGTGGTTAAGAGGTGGTTAAGTGGGATAGTTGAGCTTATGGAGAAGATACAGGTATAGTGACAGCACTAGGATATTCTATTGACATTGGTGACATAGTAGAGTGGAGGAAAAAATAATAGGCAAAGATAAGAAACTGAGGCCAAGTATGTTAAAAAAAAAAAAAAGGTTTCTATGACCTTTGAAGTCAGGGAGGACTGAGACATAAGTAGTATTGGTGGAAGTGAAAATGAGCTGAGGGAAGAAAGTGGGTGGTGCTAGGAGGTAAACCCAAAACAGTGTGGGAGTGAGCCACCTACTCTGATAGCATTCTGTGTGAGAAAGTTGAGGAACTGAATCCACTTTGCTGCAACATAGCTTCTTCTTCCATACTTTTTTGAGAATAACTTAAATTCTAAATGAGTCTTACAGTACTAAATCCAAAGCACTCAGAACTTCAGTACTGGTTCCAGCTGAAATCTCCAGAGAATCTGTTTATTTCTTCTACCTTATAGAGGCTGCTGGCATTTGCTCTCTGGAGGCAGCAGCTCTGATCTCAGTTTTCACTATTCTTCTCTGATCTAGTAACACCTTCTTATAAGGATTCTGGAGATGATCAAACCCATCTTGATAGGATTACCTCCCCATTTCAACAATTCTTGATTTAATTTAATCAGCAAAGTCGTTCCTGACATATAAAGTACCACGTGTTTTGAAAACAAAACGTGGACATTTTTGTTTACATGCTCTATTTCTTTCTTGGAATCTTTTAATTTTTAATTATGTCCCCTAACTTGCCCTCTGTATTTGTTATTTCAATAAGTAGCACATCCATCTCTAATAAGGGGGCTATCTTGATTCATTCTTCCATTCCCCTTCCTTCTTTCCTCTTTTCTTCCTTCCCTTCCTCCTTCCTTCCCTTCCTCCTTCCTTCCCTTCCTCCTTCCTTCCTTCCCTTCCTCCTTCCTTCCTTCCCTTCCTCCTTCCTTCCTTCCCTTCCTCCTTTCTTCCCTTCCTCCTTCCTTCCTTCCCTTCCTCCTTCCTTCCTTCCCTTCCTCCTTCCTTCCTTCCCTTCCTCCTTCCTTCCCTTCCTCCTTCCTTTCTTTCCTCTTTTCTTCCTTTCTTCCTTTCTTTTTTGCAGCGACATATTTATACATTTTATGTCTGATTAACTCATTGCTTTTATTTTTGTTTCCAGTGGTACTTTATATTTGAATTCAAAAAACAAGAAGATAGGATAGGGTCTCACTGTGCACTACACACGGCCTGCAACTGTCCGGTAATTGTTTAAAAGGCATTAGTAGGGTAGGCTCCACCCTTGGGGATTTCTGAGGGGAAAAAAAAAAGGAATAAGGCCGGGTTTTATGCAAACCGAGTTCCCATAATGCTTTGCTTTCTTTGGACCCGAAGGTACTCACAAAGAGAGAGCATCCTGGAACTGACGTGCTAGGTTTTAATTCTGTGCCCGCGTCCCTGAAATGATCTCCCAGGAGACCCTCCACAGAAACCCTGTGATCGAGTCGTAAACAGGACCCCGCCCAACAAGGGGAAGCTGTGGTCCAAAGCTTTATTCCGGAACTCAGCGCCATTTCCCGCACTCTGGGCGGGGTTGCCTTCTCTGCTTTGCTGTTCGACTGTGCTGGAGACCTGAAAAATGAAGGCTTCTCGGAACTCAGAGCGTCCGGGACCCGTGGAGCGCCTTTTAGCTTTCTGCCGTGGCGGAGTCCAGCTGGCCGTCCTGCTGCTGTTCTTGGTGCCGTCTACTTGGGGTGAGCCGCGGGGAGGCAGGGAGGTGCACCGGGCTGGTCTAGGGCACCCGAGAGTGTGCCCAGCATTTTTTCCCATGGGTGAGGGCGGAGCTCCCAACCCAGGCTGTACTCACCCTAGGCAGGAACGCTTGGTTTCTCACCTACCTGTTTGTACTGAGTGTGGGACCAACTGTAGTGAAACGAAGGGGTGTGGGGGTCGGGGTGGTGGTGTGTAAATTGTAAATCTGCGAGTCGCAATTCCTAATCCTCGAATTTGGCTGTGAAGAAGGGTAATACGTCTGTGAAATGGAGATCCTAGGTCTTCCATGACGTTGCTATTTAATTGTCAAGTGTCTAACCCAAGCCCTACTGCTTAATTATTTCTATCCGGAAGACGTTATTTCTGCATTTGCTTCAGTGGCCTAGATAAACAGACCTAGGGATTTTGTATTTTATCTCCCGCTCCAAACCCTTATCAACTCACTTGGGTTAGGCGTTTTTGTTCAACTTAGGGTTTAAGCTTTTTCACTAGACTAGTTAGATATATTAACTGAACATTCTTTTTTTGAGAGTAGAGAAGAAACAACATATCTGCAAAACGTTGTGCTTAAATTATCTCCCTGTGTACATGGTCAGATGAAGGTATATGATCAAATTTAAATTTTTATTTTTTTATAAAAGAAGTATATACCAAAAACATTGGGAATCTTCTATCAGTTCTTAGGGATCTTTGTTGCTTTATCACCTTCTGCCTGAAATGTTGCTACAGTTTTGCCATAGCTATTAAGCTACTGTTAAAAATAATCCCAGGCATTATTATGTGCAAAGGAAATTTACCAAGGTTATGTGATTCAAGCCATGGAGTACTTTAGTCAATAGAGTTGAAATGAAGAGAATACTACTGGAATGTTTCCATTGGCCACAGCTCTTTGTAATTCAAACAAAGTATGGTAATACCTTGAAGGTATACACATAGAGAAATTGGTTCTGTGTTTCCTGTCTCTGCTACTTAGAGCTGAGAACCTTGGACTCAGCAAGTGTCCACATGTGTGCCTCTGATAACATTATCAAAATGTATGAAGCAAAAATGGGCAGACCTCTGAGCAGTAAGAAATGAATCCACTGTTAGAAACTTCAATACTCCTCTACTAGAACTAGACAGATGTAGCAGACAGAAAAACAGTAAGGCCATAGTAGAACTCAGCAACATCAGTATAACCAGCGAGTATGGGACCCTCTCACAACAGTAGAATATACTTTCTTAGGCTCGTACAGACCATTCACTGAAGTAAACCACATTCAGGGCCATAAAATGGCACAGTTGTTAAGTGTTACTAGAATACTGTTGTAGTTGCTGGACTGGTATGCCTTAAGATACTTCTGTAGCATCATTTCTGTTAACCCTGTTGCATGAAGAAGACAAAGTAGGGGAGTTAAGAAAGTTAGAGTCTGTTTCCTGTGTTTCATAGTGCATCTCACTTTTCATATTCTCAGATGTGAGATTTATAGTTTATATTATCTAATGTTAGCCCAAATAACCTCACTTAGAAAAGCAACTTCTAACATGTCCTGCACATTAGAAATACTCATTGAAGATGATTATAGTAAGAGTAATTCCAGGAAACAAGATGTTTGCCATGACTACCCCTTTATTTGCCTAAGGATACAAACAAACATAAGTTGTAGGTGAAAGGCACTCAGAGGAAGAAGTGCTGTCAGATAAAAACCAATAGCAGCAATAAAAATCTAGAAAGTATCAAGAATACTAGTTGAAATATAGCTTTAGTTATACTACCTTTAACAAAATCTGTGATAATATTTTATCACTCTGTTAGCTAATGATATTAAATCATGTTAGTAAAGTATTTAAAATGCTTATTCTGAGCACATCTTTGATCCCAGCCCTCAAAGGCTGAGATAGGTAGATCTCTGTGAGTTTGAAGCCAGCATGATCTTCAGAATGAATTCCAGGACAACTAGGGTTACACAGAGAAACCTTCTCTTGAACAACAACAACACCAAAAACCCCAAGATAATAAAAATAATAGTAAAACAATAAATAAAATAAAATCTTATTTCATTTGTATGGTAGTCTACTAAATACTTATGCATACCACATTCATAAATTTATTTTTTAAAATTTTGTGCTCCTTATTTTAACTGATATAATTGCCTAAGAAAAATCTTTGCAGAATCTCTTCACTGAAGAGTAAAGTATGTAGAATGGGAACAGAGTGTAGCTCAGGTTGACAGCTCATATTCCTGCAAAGTCATGGAAGTGGTCATGAGTTCACAATTGTGACAACTCAGGATGAATCAGTCAATGCCTTAAATGTACCATTTGAAAGGAGGTTACGTCATCCAGGACAAAATCAACACAATAAGAAACAATATATATGCATGAGAATAATTAAAAGTAAGAAGGCTCACCATACCAATTGTTAGCAATAAGTAATTAAATTTGTCATGTGCTATGTACTGCCAGATAAGACAGTACTCTTGGAAAGTCGCTCAGCAGTGTCTCAAAAAAATTTCTGTCGTGTGACTGAGCACTTTACTCCCAGGTTTCTCCTTAAGAGAAATAAAAATCTGTACCCAACAGAGACATCTACATTAGTTTTTATAACTAGGTATTTTGTTTTGTTTTGTTGTTTTTAGATTTTATGTATTTTTATTTTACCTATATTAGTGTGTATTAGTGTTTGCCTGCATATATGTCTGTGCACTATATGCATGCAGTGCCTACAAAGGTCAGAAGAAGGCATCAGATTTCCTCAAACTGGAGTCACAGAAGGTTGTGAGGTGTTATGTGAGTGATAGAAACTGAATGTGGGTCTTCTGGAAGACCAGAAAAAGCTCCTAACTGCTGAACCATCTCCAGCTCCTTCATCACTGTGTTACTGGTAATAGCCAATACGTGGAAACAACAAAATGTCCTTCAATTAAATTATGGCATATTTATTTATCTAACTTAATTTTCTCAGCAATGAAGTACATGCAGCCTAGTTGAATCTCAAAGTAATTATACTTTGTTAAGGCTAGACCAAATAAAAAGCAAAGACTGACTGACATGGAAATTATATGACATTCTAAAAAGTTAAATCTTTGTAGTTAGAGAAAGCAAATTAGAAATATCTGGAAGAAGCAAAAGGAACTTGGAGTATGAGGGAAATGCTTATCTTTATTTCAGTGGGAGTTTCATCATGCATACATATATATCAGTTCAAAAATTTATATACTTTAAGTGCTTATCAACTTAATGCATTACATCTTAATGGAGGCATAAAAATAACTTGAATTATGAAAGTCTTGACTTTATAAAGTACCTGTTAATCCACCTATCATAGAAATAGCCATAGTTTGAGGAATTGGCAACAACAGGCAAAGAAAACTAGATGACCTTTCTCTGTTGAAGGTTCATATGTAACTTATATTTGAACTATTATGCAAATTAATATTGTTATTATCCCATATAGTATTTGTTTGTACAATTCCAATAAATGTAGATCATTAAAACAAAGAAAAATCAGTTTAAGAATAGTTCCAGCAATTTTCTATATTGCTTTAGAACTTTTTCCAGCCTCTCTCCCTGGGAGCTTTGCTGTGATGATCTGCTTCTCATACCTTTTTATTTGTTTTTCTGTTAACTGGACACTGCACTTGGTATTGATTCCCTTGCCTGAGACAAATGGGAGAGACAGTTATCAGCATTGTATTAATCCTACATGTCAGCTGGAGGAAAGGTGAAGACATAGTATTTGAAATCACAGAAACGTCCACTCTTTGGTTTTATTATTCTCTTTTCTCAGTGTTTGCCACGGTATTTTTCATAGGAATTGTTTTTCGTTTTCACTTAGTAGGGTTTTTTGTTTTGTTTTTTTGCTTTGCTAAGCCTGGGCCAGGTATTTATCTAGAGAATCAAAGAGTATTTGGCTTCTTACCTTTGTATTATCTGTCTCTGATAGCTATTGGAGGAAATCCTATCAAAAGCATACATATTTAAAAATCATAAATTATAATAAAATACTATTGCTATAATAGAAAAAGGATAATGGGTAAAGTCAGAACAGGTAGTTTAAGTTTCCTATGCCTCAGGAGGTCAGTTAGCTGAGACCTGAAGGAAGAGTTGAAAGCTAGATAGAAGTAAAAAGGTCCCACATAGGATGTTTTCAGAGTCTGGAGGAAACAGATTTAGAAAGAGCTGGAGTGTAGTAGGAAGTCAGGTTGAATGTAATAAAAACATACATATGAAAACACAGAACAGGACACTCATGGTTCAGTGGAGTGTGTGGGGACAGTCACAGCCAGTCTAATACTAGAAATAAAAATTAGTAACATGTGCTTTTTAAAAGTGAATCCTCTACTTTAATAGGCAGTCCAGAATTGGTGCCCAATTCTAACTCTAACCATGTCAACAGGGTAAAAATATCAGCTTTAGGAAATCTTATATTCTGTTGGTCTATGCTTAGGAAGCATGGTAAGAATTTATGAGATATGAACAATAACTCCCAGAATGAGTGTGGGATGTATCATTCAGAAGATCTCTGAAATCAGTTGCAGAGATCTTCCATGTCTTTCCTGACAAAATATACTCGTTTCCTATACATTTTGGCAGAAAATAAACTTTTGGAAATAACTACATATGCTCACTTTGGCTGTATACTGTAAACTGATAACTATTTTTTCTTTTATATGAATAAGAATTACAATTAACACCACAAGCCCCCCCCCCCCCCCCGTGTGTGTGTGTGTGTGTGTGTGTGTGTGTGTGTGTGTGTGTGTGTGTAACAGAAAGAGAGAGACAGAGAAAGAGACTTACTAGTAAATATTTTACATAAACTTTCTTTGATACCCCTAGGGAACCTACTAAGCAAATAATGCCATCTTCTTCAAGAAGATGAAGCAGAGACTCTGACATGTTGTTAACAGTATGCCCAAGATGTCAAAGCTAGGAATGGAAGGACATTAGATTCAAAAGCCCAGGTCTCTCCAAATCTGTTGTTTTTAATACTATGTCTTCTCAATTTCATGTTGATATTGAAGCAAATTCCTCAAACTTTATGACCTTAAACAAAGGAAATGAGTTCTCTTATAGTTAATTCTGAATTGCCAAGTCTGGATTGCTGTGTTGCTCTGTAGGTCACAGAGAAAAACTAGTTTCTTTACTCTTCCAGCATCCAGATTCTGCGTACATTGCCTGACTCATGGCTATTTCCTCTACTTTAAAAGCCAGCAGCTTTTGAATCTTCAAATATTCTTCCATCTCTTGCAAACTTCTTCCCCAAGGACTATTGTGAATACATGTAGTGTTTATCCGGAAAATCCAGGGTATTCTGCAGACCTTGAAATGTTTAGTAATACCTACAAAGCTACCTTACCATAGAATGTCATGCTCATATACTCTGGTAATTAGAACGTGGGCATCTTTGGGAAACAGTTGCTTAATATCTTACTCTTCTAGTCATTGTGACAAAATAACTAATGTAAACAACTTCAAGGAAAGTCAGGTCATGTTTTCAGAGGTTTTGGTCTCTCCTGGTTGAGAAGTGAAATGGAACAATCCTGTCTGCAGTAGTGGGAGACTTTCTCAGCTGGCTTCTTTCTTATTACCAGAACAGGAAACAGTGAACATTGGCCTGACCCCAAAGTGGATATATCACTGAAAGTCATGCCCTTACTATCCCACACTGCCAGACTGGTCCCATGTTCCAAAGATTCCAGTACCTTCCCAAACAGCCTCAACAACAAGAATTCAAGAGTGACAGTGATGGACATTTACAGCTAAACCATTTCCCTACTGTGCCTTTCTAGGTAGACTTTCTTGAGTTCAGCCACAAGAGGGAGTCCATTGCCATAGCATCCAGCCTTGTAGCAAGTAACTGGCATTTAGCAAACAGCATACAGTTATTTGTACTGAAGATGATTAGCAGTGGTTTAAAATACAGATCATATTTAAATGTTTGATAGTAATAGAACAAAGGAACTGTTAAAGATTATTTATTTATTTATTGAAGGGTTCAAAGGAGCACTCATTGATAGAAGAAGGATTAAGCAGTCATGTAGTTCCTGGAAAGGCTCAACTGGTTCCACATGGCTTCACTCAGTGGATCAGGTCCTCCAACCAAGGGCATGAGAAAGAGGGAGCTCTGTGTACCCTTGTCCCAATCTTAAACTGTCCCTCTGGCTATGCCCCAAATACTGGTGTCCCAAAGCCATAGATGATTCCCAGATCTATGCTGGCCAAGAGGCCATGCCTCTAGGTCAAGGTGATAATACCTATTCTCTATACAGAAGTAGACGGAGTTAGCATTTTCTGTGATTCTTGTTGGAGAGATATATTGTTAGTAGATATTTATATATTGAGATCATGTTATTTTTGAAAGAAAAACAAAAGTGTAATAAAAGTAAACAATAGTAAATGCAACCACTAATCAAAACAAAATTAAAGAGCAAAAACCACAAAAAACAAAAACGGTAAGATGGTAGATTTAATCTTAGTTTTATAAAATATTAGTAGTCAATTCCTATTTAAAGACAAAAGTTGTCACATGACCAAATGTCTAAAACTATGAACTAAGGGAGCATGAGAGTTATGACAGACTCACAGAGTACTTTGAAAGTGTTAGGTTTGCTTTCTCTTGCTCTGATAACCACAGTACCAAAAGCACTATGGGAGGGAAATAGGTTTATTGATTCATGGATTATAGTTCATCCCTGAGGGAAGGATGCAAAGGGAGAAACTCAGGGATCTGAAGGGACTGAAAGTAGAGACCACACTAGCTTGTTTCCCTACAACCCAGGTTAGTTGTTCAGGAATGGCATCACGCACATGGGGCTGGCCCCTCCTGAGTCAATTATTAATCAAGAAAATGTCCCCACAGACATGTACATGCAAGTCTTATAGAGGCAGTTTCTCAATTGAGGTTCCTTTTCCCAGGTAACTCTAGTTTGTGTCAAGCTGACAAAAACTCACCAGCACAGGAAGATTTTAAAATTTCAGTGAAAACAATAATTCTTGGTTTCTTTCAGATAGTATGTGCACTATAAGCTAATAGTTCAGAGTAGCTTCTGGCTCCAGAGATAGATTATACTAGGCTGGAGCTTTTTAAACTTGGAATTTAGCAGTTGCTATGGAAAGAGTACCACATAAAAATTAACATGGAACAGAAAATCAAATGGGTGATTTTGGTCTGATTTTAAGGTTTGAGAAGTTACATAAGGCCCAAATCTCTTTGCATAATTGTGATTTGGACAAGAGATTTACAGTGTTTGAATAATAAATGGAACTGTTATATATTGTTTTAGACTAAGAATGTCATTACAAATTGCAGAGACCCGACAGACATTGTAACCTAAGTTTGAAAATGTCTGTCATAATGACTCAAAAGTAAAATGTTAATATGAACAAAAAGATGATACACATATTTCAAGACAGGTGAATATAAAAGGATGGGAAACACCATGTCAAAACACATCAGTGTGAAGCTAGCTTGGTAAAGGGCATTAGGATAGTATTGTCTTTAAATAAATATTGTATATTTATATTTAAAATTATTGATACAGGGTTGGGGAGATAGCTCAGCAGTAAAAGTACTTGTTGTACAAGGATGAAAGCTGATGTTTTAGATCTCTAGAAACACATGTTGATACTGAGTGAATGTGGCAGTCAGTCCATCTGTAATTTCAGCCTCTGAAGGAATAGATAGGGAATCCACAGAGTAATTGGCCAGCAAGACTAGCCATATTAGCAAGGTTTGAAAGACCCTGCTTCACTGAGAAAATTGGAGGAGTTGATAGAGAATGATTTTCCACATCCCCTCAGGCTTCCATGTGCACACATACATACATGCATATGCACATGCAAACACATAATGCAAAACCATGAATATTTGCATGCACACTAAGCACAAACACATTCACTACACCACACACAAACACACAAAATTAAATAAAGCAATTGAAATATTGGGTATTAACTATGTTATCCAATTTAGTCTTATTTCACAAATAAAATAGAACATGAAGCAAGATTTGTTGTGAAAATTAGAGATATTTTATTATGATAATTGTAGTATGAGGTTTCTGGCCCAGACTTTTGGGCCTAACCTCAGACATGCAGAGACACACAGATGCTTTCAATAGTTTTCAGCTGATCGACCTAAGGCCCAGGCATATCACTTGCTAACTCTCTACCCTTCATCTAACCCATGATTCTTCCTGTTCAGCCATGTGGCTCGGTACCTTTTCTTAGAGCAGCATGGTTGTCCTCTGCTTCTTCCGGGCTTCTCTCTGGCCTTCAGCTCTGTGCTTCCTGTTCTCAGAGTTTTTCTTAGTCTGGTATCCCTGCCCACACTTCCTGCCTGCCTTTGGCCAATCAGCACTTTTTATTAAACCAGTGGGTGGGACAATTATTTACCATGAAACAACACAATACCCTTATAGATAATGGTTAATCTTTCATGAAATATAACAACTTAACAATATAGCAATTTAAATTTGCATGTTCTAATGATAGAATATATACAATATATAAAAAGGTGGGCATAATGAAAAGAAGTAGACAAGTATATAATAAAATAGAATATTTGAACATGAGTTTTTAGCATCTGGTAGAACAAGCAGACCCACCAAAATCAGGAAATATATAAAATAGTTTTAAACTAGCATACAAGATGCAGTCAGTTTAAGAAATAGCCAGAAATGTGTTGCTCAAAATTTTTTGTATGTCTAATCCATTCCTGGAACTCAAATTAATTGAGAGTATTAGAAGGAAATGAATCATAACAAAAATGTACTTCCAAAGGTAAACTAAAATGATTTTTTATTAGATAATTAACTGATTATTATTTGACTCTAACTAACAATCCAGTTAAATCTGCTAAGCTTTAAGGAACAATAACTGAATCTAGAAGTTAAATAAAAGCATGTATCAAAAAAAATACATTCTCAAAATGACACAGTTTTAGTTTTGAATTTTATTATGTTGCTCCCTTGGGCAAAGTCCTTGAATGCCCGAGAGGAGGATGGTGGCCATTAAAGCTGACTGGACAACTGAGAGTGATGGTGGATGATACAGTGGTCCAGGATGATAAGTGAGGGTGGAACAGGTCAAATCTAAGCACAAGGGCCCTCTGACTGGTTGAAATGTGAAACTGTGTTGGAGTTTCCCCTCAGTGAAAGACTACCTATATTATATTAATATGTTTTGTGTGAATTAAACTACATACACATTGCTTTAAAAAAAAAAAAAAAAAAAAGGTGGCCTTAACTCCAGTTCGAAGGGATCCAACACCCTCTTCTGACCTCCAAAGGCACTGCATGAATGTGGTGCACACAGATGCATTTAAGCACAGAGTCATGAAATAAAATGAATAAATCTAAAAACAAAATGTTATTAAAGCAGAGACTTTTAAGTATAGATGCTAACTAAAATTTTTTTAAAATACCCATTAAAAGAATCATTTCTTTTACTACTATTAGAGTATGCTTTTTCTTATTTGGTCACATCTATGGAGTAAATTGGAGAGAAAGAAAAGGTGGAATAGCATTTCTTCCGTTAAATGAAATGTTGCTGTGGTCTCGTTCTCCAGGCCAGTGCGGAGCCCCACCATCATTTCGATTTGCCAGACTTCTAAATCAAACTGATGAGCTCGAGTTTCCCCTTGGAACATCTCTGATGTATGAATGTCGCCCAGGATATAGAAAGAAGCAGTTCTCCATCATTTGCCAACCAGACTCAGACTGGGAAAGTGTTGAAGATATGTGTATACGTGAGTAACTGCAGAAGAAGCGGACAAATTGTAGATACTTTATGACAAATACTTTCTGACAAATAGTAGAGTCTGCTTCAGTTTGTCTGAATTTTAGAATTATGATGCATGTCATTAATAATATTATCTACGGTATAGTACTTGGAGTCATTTTTGTAGGTCATATCTTCTTACTTTGTGTTGTCTTCTCAGTTGTTAATAAATTTAATAATAATGACCGTCACAGGGCATGATTAAGGGAAAATATCCTCAGGGTATTTCACTTAGTGTGTCCAATTTTGCACAAGTGTCACTAAGTAGCTAGTGATTCTGAAGCAAAGAAAATTGTATTTAATAACTAAGATAAAAAAAATTCTTTGAGGTCTATCAATTAGAACACTTAGAAGAATGCTTTGGTAATAAATAAAAGAATTCATGTTTTGGGGAGTCACCATATGGAAAGAATTTGGATGGGATTTCTTTTGGAAAGTAGTGTCTGATGAGTTTCCTCAAAGTGGTGAAAAGTCTATGAAGTATTACAATTATGTATGCTCTTTACGGTAAGTTACAGTTAGGTTAGAATTTTGTAAACTAAGGAAAGTTTAGTTTATTTTACTTGGTTCCAGAATTCTGTTTCTTTCTCATAGGTAAACAGTGTGACACTCCTAAAGATCCTCAGAATGGCATGGTACAAATATCCACAGACATTCGGTTTGGATCCAGTATTAGTTATACTTGTAATACAGGGTGAGTTGGCAACAACATCTCTTTGTTCAAGACTTCTGGGGCAGCAGTACTACCTTCTTAGTAGGTCCCAGAACAGACATCTAATCTCTTACTTCCTGACTTTGTTTTTTGGTTGTATTTGATTTGTTTTGTGCTAGGGGTTGAACTCAAAGCTTTAAACATGCAGACAAGTGCTCTACAATGAATCCACACCATCATAATGTTGCCTAGCTTTAAAAGGCTTGAATATAAGTGTTTAATTCTTGATTAAAGTAAACAAAATATAAAATGATTAGGTGGAAGAGATATGTTATCCCTGCTGAATAATCAAGACAACACATGTTAGTCAGCTTTCCATTATGATAACAAAATAATTGAGATAATTAAAAGGAAGAAAAGCATGTTTTAATTCAGTGTTATAAAAATATCAGTTCATGTTCACTTGACTCTTTGCTTCAGTCTATGGTGGCATTGGTCCGTTACAGCAGGAACATGGTAAATATGTAAACCATTCACCTCATGGTTGCTACAAAGAAAAGAAAGATAAAAAAGAGGCTAAAGTCACAGTATCTTTTCCGAGGACATATAGCTGGTGACCTGACTTTGCCCCTGAAGGCCCACCTCTTAAAGATTCCACCACATCCCAATAAGATCATAGCCTGGGAGACTAAACCTTTAATCTATGAGCCTTTTGAGGGCTATTCCTAACTATGGCAGCGTATATAAAAGTTGGGACGCTCACTGTGGGAGAAGGTGCAATCTAAGCACACAAACTTTTGGAATCTAGAGTAAATGTTGCTAGAAGAGAAGTCCAGGGAGCTGTAAGTAAGAACGGGTCTTAAATTCACAGCTTTTACTGGTTTACTAAGGTTGCTGAAATGACTACCACAGAGCGTTCTCAAACAAGAGAAATTGCTGGAGTTCTGAGTTTAGAAGTCCAAAATAAGGTGTTGGTAGGACCCTGTTCCCTCTAATATCTTTAGAGGAGAGACCTTCCTTGCCCCATCCAGGTTCTAGAAGCTCCAGGCCTTCTGAGGTTTGTAGAGGACAACTCTTAATTTCTGTGTGCATGACAGCTTTTTCTCTGGGTCTGTTTTTGTGTTATTCTGTATCTATTTATATTCAGTGTTCTCTCTTTTTGTAGTGATACCAGTTATATTGGATTAAGATCCATTCTAAAGACACGAATTTTAACTGCAAGAACCCTATTATTTCCAAATGATGTCACATCAAGGTTAGGGTTGCAGGATCTGCATATTATTTAGGAACACAGTTCAACTGCAGAAATCCCTCTTTGAACATGTCAGGCATGAAGTCCCTAACAAATTTAGTCCTGCTGATGTCAGCACTCCTCATATTCAACACAAAGTGAAAGTATTGCCTCCACGTTATTCTGAACATTGAGTTTTAGGAATGAACTAAATCTGTGTTCTTAATAAGGACCAAATAAAATTAGTTTGGGGGATTCAAAAATTTTAAAACATTTGCTTTTCAAAGAACAGTTTTGAGTAACACAAATAGAAAAACTAAAGCATAGAATTTATAAAGATGTTTTCATAATATATGAGTTCTTATAACTCCAACAAAAAGACAAATAATTTTAAAATAGGCAAAGAAGTATTTAGGGTATAGACTGCCCTTGCAGAAGACCTGGGTTCAGTTCCTAGCATCACTTCTGTCTATGCTTCAGGGAACTGACTGATACACTCTCAGGCTTCCACTGGTACTGCACGTATATACACAAACCCACATGTACACATAATTAAAACAAATCTTTGAGCCAGATGCGGTAGTATATGCCTTTAATTTCAGCACTCAAGAGACAGAGGCAGACATATCTTTGTGGATTCAAGGCCAGTCTGGTTTGCATAGTGAGTTCCAAGCCAGCTAGGTTTACATAATGAGACCCTGTTTCAAAGCAAAAAACAAGCAAAGGATTAAGCATTTCTCCCAAGAAAATCTACAAATGGACTGTAAAACAATATATTTACTACATGTGGTCAGCAAAATGCAAATGATATCCACTTTGGAGATACTATCTCACCTATGAAAATACTTCTAAAGGGAAGACAGTAACAAGTGTTAACAAAATTGTAAAGAAATGGAAGTAGACAACAGACCATTATGTCTGAAGACTCCAACAACAAACCAACTCCTAGATTCCATTAGAGTACAGTAATCAACTGAGTCCACTTAGTGATGCCTATTTGTGCATGGATATAAAACCATCTACTGAAGCATAAGTCATTTCTCAGGGACTACACCCCAGCAGCCATTAGCTGCCAACAGCTCCTCATCTAGATATGGTACTTTATGGTCTTCTTCCCCATCCGTGCAGGTCTAGCTGATGGGAGTTCATCTGTGCTGTGGCCCTGTCATAGCCAGAAAACACTATTTTGTTAGTCAGTCACAATCTCTGGCTCTTAGAATCATTTTGCCCTTCTCTTTCTGCTGATCCCTGAGCCTCAGGTGTAGAATGTATAATATAGATGTCCTATTTAAAGCTGACCACCCTATACTTTCTTATTCTTCTTATTCTCTGGACATTGTTTAGTGGAGTCTATGGGTATAAAGGTAAGACCTTAGGGTGCAGTTTATTATTATGTTTATTTAATAGAATAATACTATTAGATTCTCCTCTAGGGCTTATGACTTAGCCAACCTCTGATTTTTGGTGCAGTTAAGAGTATGAATTCCTAGTTGTGTACCAGGCCTTAAATCCAGTCAGTGGTATTATTTTTAATATATATGTCATTATTGAATAGGGAATATCTTGCCATGTCAGTGATTATTGGGCCTTACAGAGTCTATGGTTGGGTAAGACTGTTGACTTTTCACACACAGTAGTGTACTTAGAACATTCCAGTGGCTAGCCAATAGGGATGAAGCTTCCAGGTTAGTACCAGCTTGGTTTCTTCATGTTCTATAACTCAAGTATGTGGAATCTTCTGCAATAGGGTCAGAACCAACAAGTTCTGAAAGGTAACCAAGAGCAGTAGTTATAGCCTGTTACATTTGAAGGGCCATCTAAGGGATTGCACTGATCAACAACTCAAAAAGAAGCAGCCGATATCTGACAATATGAACTTTTTATTTAATATCCTGTGGTATCTGTAAGAAGCAATGTCCCCAAGTAATATGGTAATGCTATTTAAGCTTTTCTATATATGTATAGAGCTGAAGAAACTTCTACAGTAGTAGGTTTCTATATGACTTTTTCAAAGGTCTTTAGTGTTATTATGTTGGTTAGTTTTTGCCCACCTGACACAAACTAGAGACACCCGGGAAGAAAGACTCAGTTGAGGAGTTCCTTCATTAGTTTGACATGTGAGCGTGTCTGGGCATTGTTTCGATTGATGGTTAGTGTGGAGGGTCCAACTAGCTATTGGTGGTGCCACCTCTTGGCAGATGGTCCTTAATTTTATAGGAAATCTGGGTGTGAGCAAGAGTGAGCTATTAAGCAGCACTCCTCTGTGGTCTCTGCTTTCCTGACTCTAGGTCCTGATCGGGTTCCTACCTTGATCTCTCAATGCTAGGCTGTGACATGGACGTACAAGCCAAGTAAACCCTTTCTTTCTTCTTAGTTGCTTATGATCATCATTCTGTCACAGCAATGGAGACACAAACTAGGATAATTATCCCTCCCTGCATTCTTTCTTCTACCTTACCTTCTCATTATCCACTCTTTTTAGCCTTTCCTGTTTCATTATTCCCTTTTCTTCCTTCATACCATCTTAGTTAAGATGTCATCACCTTCAAAGTTATTATTACTATAAGGTCCTTTATGTGAGTGTTAAAGTAATCACAAAGATAGCCTCTAGTACATATACCAAGATAAAGTTATTGAGCATAACCACTATCAAAGGATCATAAAATTCAAAGGAAGAAAAAAAAATGAGAAACAATGGGAAAAAACTAGAAATCAGTCAGAAAACAAAATGAATGGGTGCCATTCCTTACCTGTCAATAATTTGCTTTAAAAGAAAATTAGTTGTATGCTCAAATTAAAAAAAAATCCAAGTGGCTGAGTAAATAATATGTCTGTCAACAAAAAACTTGAGATTTAGCTTTAAAGACACACACTATAAAAGCAAATGAAGGAAGAACATACTCTGTGAAAATGGCAAATGGAATAAATCAGGGTGATCATTAGTTATTAAACAAAATAAGTGAAAAAACTATCACAATAGGCAGTATTATGAATAACTTTTTCTTTGATAAAGTAAAGAAATAGCTATTCACACAGGTAAAGAGGAGGTTAAAGATTCTATTCAAGTCCAGCTTGATGAATCGATGAATTTATCAGTATTACTAGCAGGAGAATGGTTGTTTCAGTGGCAACTTCATCACCAAAAAGTCCAACCCTCAGGATAACTCATGAAATCTACACTATGGAAGTATTTTACCTCCCAGTACATCTTCTGTCTCCTCTAAATCCTAGTGACCGTCATGACTATGTGTAGTTGAGCAGGAGGAAGCAGCACCTGTAAGCTCAGGTCACGGTCTTACCCTTCCTTTCCTTCCATAAATGAATGTTAACAGCCTCATTACCATTATTACAAATCTAGCTTTGAGCTATATTTTCTCTTTATTTTTGCAGGCCAAGGTCTCCTATAAGTTACAATAATTAATTCTACTTCATGTTGGTGATGGTCATATTAATCTCAAAGGAACTAGATGCACTATAGCCATATAATGGTACAATGGTCAATTTTATGTAAAGCAAATATGAACAGAGTTGAAGATAAAATTGACAGTGATATTCTACTTTCAACAATAGGTTGTTCATCAAACAAACTCAAAAAGGAACAGATATAAATTAAATAGCCCATCAAGTAACAGGAGAATCTTTATTCTTCTCAAGGGTACATAGAACATTTTGTAAAACAAGTAAAATAGTAGACCACTGCCATGAGTGCACTATATCATAAATAGATTAATATGTTTCTGTCTTTTCATAATATCAGAACTTGAGTAATAATAAATTTACTAGGTATTTATCGAAGTTTCAGTGGCAATAACTTACTAAGTAATATGCTTTTTTGTGACCCTCGCTGAGGTAAATATAAAGTGCATTTTGGTTTTTTTTTTAAAATAACAATCTTAATTACTAATGTTAACTTTTAGGTTATGCATTATACATCCCTCTCTGTGTATGTGTTAGGGTACTACTGCTGTGATGAAATACATGACCAAAACAACTTGGGGAGGAAAAGGTTTGTTTAGTTTATGCTTCCACATCACTATTCATATTGAAGGAAATCAGGACAGGAAGTCAAATGGGACCGGAACCTGAAGATAAGAGCTGATTCAGAAGCCAGGGAGGAGTGCTGCTCACTAGCTTCCTTAGAGTTTCAGTGGTTAGTCCTTTATCATCAAGGTGAGGAACATGGTTCTGGAGCAGTAGCTGGGAGCTACATCCTGATCCCTAGGTAGAGAGAGAGAGATGCTCAGCCAGGGGTGTGGGCTTTTGAAACCTCAATGCTCATCCCTGTCCGACCCGTGGTGACTTCAGCGGGGTCCCTGTCACCTGTAGGGAGAGAATGATAGGGGAAGGCACAGAAGAAGGACCACAGGACAAGTCTCTGTTCGAGTGATGCTTCTGCAGGGCTGCAGGTTACAGGGAGAAGGAGGATTAGTGAGGGGGCGAGACTGTGAGCCAAGGTTAGTGTGTTAGGTCATTATGAGTCAGTGGTCAGTGTGTAATCATGAGCCAAGGTTAGTGTGTTAGGCAGTTATGAGTCAGTGGTCAGTGAGTAATCACAAGCCAAGGTCAGTGTGTTAGGCCATTATGAGTCAGTGGTCAGTGTGTAATCATGAGCCAAGGTTAGTGTGTTAGGCCATTATGAGTCAATGGTCAGTGTGTTCCCTTGTGGCTTTTCCAAGGCCTGTCTTGATCTAAAGAATGCTGTCCTATCTGAAGAATGACGAAGAAGGGAATTCTTTAGTTGACTCTTGGCTAGTGAACCGGCTCCTGACACATCCCCAGTAACATACTTCTTCCCATAAGACCACATCTTCTAATCCTTTTAATCCCTCTCAACTAGTGCCACTCCTTGTTGACTAAGCATTCAAATATGTGAGCCAATGGGGTCCATTCTTATTCAAACCACAATAGTGTGTGTGTGTGTGTGTGTGTGTGTGTGTGTGTGTGTGTGTGAGAGAGAGAGAGAGAGAGAGAGAGAGAGAGAGAGAGAGAGAGAGAGAGAGAGATACCACAAAGAGCTGGAAGTTTCAGAGAAACCAAAGTTACGAAACCAAATGCCACAGTCTTTGCATTGACAACAAACCCTGAACCAAACTGTGAGAAAGAAGCTGAAAAAGTTGTGATGACTGAATTAGCATTAAAGGTACATGTTTGAGAGCAAAGTTACATAGTTGAATGTAGCTGGAGAGGCAAAAGATAAATTCTTAGTAATTCCATTTATTTACCACAACCTACCAACAAAAGAAACCTTAGGACCTGATGACTTCACCACTGAGTTCTAACTTATGTTATGAGTCCAGTGTTATCCTAAGACAAAACTAGACATGAAAACAGAAGAAAATTGCTGGCCAATATCCTTAATAAATATAAACATTCTCTACAAATTAGTAGCAGAGTTCACAAGTGCATACACTTGGGTTAGTGAGATGAATCTCCAAAATACATGTAAAAGCCAGCCATGGCTTCATGTACCTGTAATCCCAGCACTGAGGGAATGGGAGCCAGACAGATCCTAAGAGCTTGCAGGCCAGCCAGCCCAGCCAAAAGTGAGTTTTCAGCTCAGTGAGAGATTTTGTCTCAAGGCAATGGACTGAGAGTGAACGAGACCTAGCATCCTGCTCTGAGCTCCTCATGCGTATGAGTACACAATGACCCCGGGTATACTCATGCAACATACATACTGACATATATCATGATTAAGTGGGCTTTATCTCTGACATGCAAGTTTGACAGTGTACAAATAAAATGTGAGATTATATTGACAGAATATGGTATAAAAACATAGCCATTGCTGGAAGAAAAAAAAGACATTTGAAAAAAATTCAAATTTTCCATCATTAGAAAAGTTCTCTAAAGGTTAGTCAGATTATAGTTTCATGTAATATATTTTTTACATACAACTAGCATTGTATTCAGTGCGAATGGCAGTCTTTTCTATAAGATGGGAGCCCAAAGGCATTTTCACCATTCTCAAAGGAACATTTCCCCATCTTGTCTCTACACAACTACCTATGGAGCTTCTATCTTTGGATCTCCCTAATTTTGGACATACTCAAATGTCTATGGATAGGCAAATGGTTAAATGAACAATGGGATATTCAAGCTGTGGGCTCTAACTTATAGCAGAAAGAACTGATTGCATTTCTGAAGGTATTGATAATACCAGGAATTATGCTGAGTAGAAAGCTAATCATATGTAGTTACATTATCTATGACTCCTATATAACTTTTTAATATTATATAATTATAGAAATGGTCACTAGCAATAAGAATGTGTGAGAAAAATCAGGACTGGGAAGACGCAAATTGAGTGTCACAGTAAATAGATCTTACGTCTATTTTAGCTCTTGCTATGGTGTGAAATAGACACATCTACAGGTAAAGTTGTGTCTAAGTCTCTTTCCCACTGAATGGTGGTGGCACATGCATTTATTCCAGCATTTGGATCTCTGAGTTCAAGACCAGTTTGACTACAGAGTTAGTTCCAGGACAGCCAGAGAGAAACACAAACTCCATCTTGAAAAAACAAAAAGAGAAGAAGAAGAGGAGGAGGAAGAGAAAGAAAGACAGAAAAAGTCTCTGGTAGAAAAATGAGAGGTGGAATTTTACAGTTGTACTTCCCAAAGTGACGTGTTTGTGTATAAATCTAACAAAATAGGTTTGAGAGTTAAGTTACTGTGAAATAAGTGTCATGATTGTTTTAATTTTTATGGCATACTAGACAATTTGCAGCATATTAATTGCTGACTTTAATGAAGTATTACTGATTTAAGTATGAAAAATTTGTTCAACTTCTTGGTCAGATTTGAGTCCCTTGGCTCTAGGTTAATGAACTTGCTGATAAGATGTTCCCTTATCTGGGCATTCACATTAATGCTTTCAAGGTATGCATGAGTTCATTCATATTAGCATAATATATAAATACACATGACATTTCCTTTGCCCCCAAGAAACTTATAATGTCTTTAAAACTAAGACTTACAGAAAACAACTATAATTTACTGTAGAGTGTATGAAAAGATAACAAAAGGGAAAATCTTATTTAGTTGGGAAGGCATGAAGAAGAAAATCAAAAAATCCAAAGAACAATGTAAGACTCATGGTCTTTCCGGAAACTTCCAAGATGGTAATCTCTGGGAAGCAGCAATTTAAGCAAGCAATGGATTAATTAACATTCTTTATTCTATGTGTAGATACCGCCTCATTGGTTCATCTTCTGCTATGTGCATAATCTCAGGTACAACTGTTGCTTGGGATACTGAAGCACCCATTTGTCAGAGTAAGTTGAAATTTTTATTTCTATTAACTTTACTCATGTAACTTTGATTTTCTTTGAAATTACGTGTATTTTTTGCAGGGCTGAAGTTGGACCCAGGGCCTCATGCCTGTTAAGAAGTGCTCTATCACAGATGTAAATCTAACACCCTATATGTGAATTTTTAAATCATTATTTGTATAATTTGTTCTTCAAGTAAATGAAGATGTTCTTACTAGTTTTATCTCAACTTGATAAAAGTGAGAGTCATTTGAGAATAAGGATTCTCAGTTGAGAAAATGCCTCCATAAGATCTGGCTGTAGGTAAGCCTGTAAGGCATTTTCTTAATTAGTGATTTATGTGGGAAGCTCTAGCTCATTGTGGGTAGTGTCAGTTTGGGGATAGTGGCTGGCTGAACAAGCCATAAGGAACATAAGCAGCACCCCCACATGGCCTCTGCCTTTACGTTTCTCTCCAACTTGAATTCCTGCCTTGGAATTTCTCTCTCAGTAGACTGTGTCTCAGAATATGTAAACCAAATAAACCCTTTCCTCCCCAAGTTGCTTTTGGCCATGGTTTTTCATCGCAGCAGTAGTGACCTAAGACAGAAGACAACTGCAACATTCTCAAGTAGATGGTTCTTGGCAGCTTCCTGTAAGTTCTCCTTCATCCTGGAATTTTTCTCTTCTAAATATAGAAAATACAAATGTATGAAAGTCTTCAAATCTTATTACCTCAGTTCACTTTAAGTTATATTTGTTTTTCAATCCCTAATATAATTATTATCCTGCTTGTCAAATTAGTAAAATGTGTATCAATATTCTTTAAGGTTAGTGAGTCTGTGGACTACTCTACACTTTCACATCAAGTGCAGATTGCACATATGGTAAGATCTCATATTAAAAGACAGTAAAGCTAGTTATAGCTGTGTCTATACTTTTATCTTTCTAATTGTGTAAAATTTCTATAACTTAAGCCCACTAAGTAGCTCTCAGTCCCAAAATACCAGGAAATTTTTATATATTGGGTAGTAAGATATGTCCTAAAGAAGACAGTTTTCTGTTTGTGTTTTTCTAGGCCTATAAACCAATTCAGACTCTTGTAGTAATTCAGTGTAGACTTTTGTTCACCAGACCTATGTAGACAGAGGGCTTTTCTCTGTCCTGCCCGGTCCCACAGCAGCTTATAAAATAATCACTCAGAAGCTTAATATGAATTACAAACTGGTCTATGGCTCAAGCTATTAATAGCTAGCTCTTGCATCTTAAATTAACCCATATCTTTTCTTTTTGAAGCTAGAAATTCTACATTTTAATAATGTTAACTTTATAGTGTTAATTTTCTCATTCTAGTTACTGATTTTTCTGTTCAAGAAATCTTTGTACGTTATGATGACATTTTTTTCCATCTATTCTCTAAAAACTTTGTTGTTTTCTCTTTTATACTTAACTCTATGATTTGTATTGTGTACGACTGTTTTGTTTCCATATATGTCTATGTATTAGTTGTATGAAATGCCTATGGAGTTAGAAAGAGGGCATTGGATCCCTTTGGACTACAGTTAACAGACAGTTGTGTGCTTCTATGTAGGTTCTGGGAGTGGAAGCCCAATCTTTTGGAAGAGCAATCAGTGCTCTTAACAGTTGAGCCATTTCTCCAGCCCCCTGAATTTATTTTTATGTATGTTGTGTAATAAGAAAAAGGTTTTTTGGTTTTGTTTATTTTTTCCTGGTAAACCAGCAATTGATATATCACTAATACTATTTATTATCATAAAAAGGCCATCTTTGGAGCTGAGACTAGCTCAAGATTGAAGCATTTGCATAGCATGGAAAATACTATCTGTTCAATCCCCAGAATCCACAAAAGATAATTATTTGTTTGCTATTTGCATCTATAATGCAGTAGTCCCATGGCAGCAAGTCAAGTGATTGTGTATATTGATTTCCTTGCAAAACGCCCTGTTTTCTTAGTTTGTTGGCTACATTTGTTTTAATGACTATACTTCCCAGTGGCATATATCTTCTGACAGTGAACTTCTTTAGGATTTACTTGGTGATTCTTGACCTGTTGCATTTCTGTATAAAACCTAGAGTCAACTGATTAAACACTAGAGTAAGAACCCTAACTAAATTTGTATTGTTTGCAGTGATTAGTGCATCAATTTATAAACAGTTAACAAATTTGTATTTAAATTTATCAGGGTGATACCATCCTTTTTAAGACTTTATTTTTTTTATTGAATTTGATAATTATATGTAGAACTCATATATTCACTAAATTTATTCTTATATCATTTTTTAAATTTTAGTTTCAAATCATTTATAGACATGCAAATTTTGGCATTGCACCCCGAAATTTTCATAACTCTTTTAAGCTTACTGTATAATCTTACCATTATAAATTTGACCAAGTTTTGAAATGTTTGTCTTTTGGTTCTGTTGTATATGCATTTGTTAGAACCTCCAGTACATGTTGACTTGAAGAGATAATATCAGACTTTCAGTGGTCATCTTTTAATAAAATATTTTTTGAGCTAAATATATCCCTTTTGGACAATGAACACAAATTTTGTACTTTCTATGAGAAGCTCATAGCCACAGAAGTAGGTGCTGAATCTTTAGTAGAAGAGTGAAAGGTTATGTGGTCCGAATCTGTGGGAAAGACACTGTTGTAATAGTCCAGGCAGAACTGGAGAGAGGAAGTGCAAGTCTGTTTGGAGATGGATTGTGGATACCACTGTGAGTGGCATCAATCTTATTATTTGTATATAAAGGAGAAAAGGATATTCCTGTACTGTAAGATAATACTGTTTCTCTGTGGTTGGAACCAAAAGAGCAAGCAGAACCTACAATTTTTAGTCTCTAAGCAAGATGATGATGTCTGACAATATGTTGTCAGAAAGCTCTTAAACAAAGAAGGTACAAAGCCCAGGACCAAGGCACCCAAGATTCAGCATCTAACTACTTCATGTGTCCTGCAACACAGACACTATCATACTGCTCTGAAGAAACTGCATTAACAAAAATAAGGAGGAGCCTGCAGAACATGTTAAGTTTTGCCTAAGAGAATGAAGGAAGCCAAAAGAAAATGTCAGAAACAAAACCAAAAGACATAGGCTGCCCTTGGAGATAGCTTCTATTTCCAAGACTGAGTCCAGTCAAAAATAAGTCTTTAACAAATAAATGATCAGACCTTGGAGGTAGGGGGATTTATTTTTATTGTGTGTTTTATTATCATTCTGAATATATGAACTATTATGTTTCCCTTTCATTTGCTAATATGTCACATAGACTTTAAAAGGCAAACCAACTGAATTTGTAAAATAAGCCTATCTTTGGTTCCGATATGCTACATATTATCTTCTACATTTGGTTGTATGAAAATGCTGGTGTTTTTCTTTTAATCCAAGCATTATTAAGTTGATTTAATGTTTAAATATTGCTGAATTCAGTTTCCTAAGATTTTATTTAGTATATTTGCACCTATGTTCTAAGAACTTCTAGGTTATAATTAGCTTTTCTTTTAGTACCGTCGTTCAATTTAAGCATCAAGATTATGTTGGACTCATAAAATGTCCTAGGCATTATTATTTTCTGTTCTCTGGGATAATTTGCTTAATAATAATATTATTTTTGCTTACATGTTTCAATGGTTTTAGTAGTGGAATAGTCTAGATCTGAGTGAAGGGAAGTTATAATGACTACTAAACATTTACCCTGATTTAATTTTAATAGCTATAAAATAATGTTTTATTTCATGTCTTATTGAATTAATTTGGAGTACGCTATGCTATTTTGCTTGTTTCTATTTAATTTTCTTACTTATCAGTATTGCCTCGGACTCAGAGATCCACCTGCCTCTTGCTTCTGAGGGTACTAGGATTAAAGGTGTGCTCCACCATTGCCCCTCATTTTTTTTTTTTTTTTTGAGACTACCATGTTATAATTCTTGCCTGCCACAAACAATCTTTAACTTTGTTGATTTTTACCTATACTGCCTATCAAGTCTTATTCCTGCCATATTATGTCCTTTCTTCCATTTTCTTTGACCTCAACTTTATGTACTTCTCCACTTCTAAGTTAATGACATGGATGATTAGATAATTTGTTTTAATCCTTTATTTTTTGTGCTACACATTTGAATCTATGAATTTGTTTCAAACTTTTATTTACTTTTCATTTATATTTCCATTACTATTGTACACAAAAGTTTTCTGACAAGTTAATTATAAGTGTGTCACTTAATTTCTAAATATTAACAGGTTTTCCAGTATACTATTCTTTACTATTTTACTTTGGGGTTTTTTGTTGTTGTTGTTGTTAAGAATTTTTTAGCATACAATCACAGATTCCCCCTCTCATCTCATCATTTTGCATCACCACACCCCTACACCCTCACTGCCTTTTTGCTCTCCTAACCCACCCCGTCTTCCCCTCTGAAAAGGTAAAACCTTCCATGGGGAGTTATAGCAAAGCCTGGTACATTCAGTTGAAGCAAGTCAAAGCCCTTCCTCCTGCATCAAGGTTGTGCATACCCTCCATGGGTAATGAGCTCCAGCTCATGCACCAGGTATAGATCCTGTTCCACTGCCAAGGGCTCCTTAAACAGACCAAGCTACTCAACTGTTTCCTGTATGCAGATCCAGTTCCATGCAGGGTCCACAGCTGTCAGTCTAAAGTTTGTAAGTTCCCATTAGTTTGGTTATCTCTGTAGATTTTCCCATCGTGATCTTGACCCCTCTTGCTCAACCTGGTGGTTGGCTGTAGATCCCTTCATCAGGTTCCATCAGTTACTGGATGAAGGTTCTATTAGAGTATTCACTAATCTAATTACTGTGGTAGGCCAGCTCAGGCACCCTCTCTACTATTGCTAGTAGTCTAAGCTGGGGTTATCCTTGTATATTCCTGGGAACTTTTCTAGCACCAGGTTTCTCTCAAACTCCACGATGTCTCCTGTAGGCGGAGCTTACCCACAAGGACACCAATACCAGATAGATATTTATTAGAATATAAACCAACACTCACGGTACAGGCAACAGAGTACAATAGCACCTGAACAGGGACCGAAGTCTGCAGACGGACGGGCGACGTGAGCCTCCCTCCAGCAGCCAGGAACCAGGAAGAGAGCGTGTCCTATCCCGCAGACCCTTTTCAATGGGGCTTTTCCCCCGCCCCCTTCAGGTCAGGGGCCCCGGTGCTCTGTATAAATGTCCCTTGACCTTGTCAGCTGACACCTGAATCCCACAACAGTCTCCCACTATCAAGATGTCTTTCATTGCTCTCCTGTTCCTTCCCTGTTCCAGCTCGACCATCTCATTTCCTTATTTCTCATCCTCCATTCCCTCCCCTCTGTGACCTCCCCCTTATCCCCAGTTTACTCAGGAGATCTCATCCATTTTCCCTTCCCAGCGCACTCCATATGCCCCTCTTAGGGTTCTCCTTGTTAGCTAGCTTCTCTGCAGCTATGGATTGTAGTCTGGTTTTCCTTTGCTTTTACATCTAGTAGCTACTTATGAGTGAGAACATACTATGTTTGTCTTTCTGAATCTGGATTATATCACTCAGGATGATATTTTCTAGTTCCATCCATTTGCCTGCAAATTTCATGCTGTCATTTTTTTACTGCTGAGTAATACTTTATTGTGTATGTGTACCACATTTTCTTTATCTATTCTTCAGTTGAGGAGTATCTAGGCTGTTTCCAGGTTTTGGCTACCAAAAGGTTTATATATTAGTCAGAAAATATTAGTTACAACACAGAGGTGGGGAAGGAATGGCTGTTCTGAAGGACTAGACCTAGCCCAATATAGGTAATCGGCCTCTAGACCTGCAACATCCCACTTTCTAATACTGAAGTTTTAATCAGTCAGCCAGTCTCTGCATACACAGCTTCTTTTCAGGAATTTCCCCTCACAAAGTTTCTATATTAACAGAACAAAGAAAGTCATAATTAAGGTGCTTTTAAAATACATTGATGGAAACATTAAGTAGGTGGGCTGAAGCAGAGCAGTGAAACCTGCGATAGACCTCAGATGTTATCTGATGGTGTTCTTAGACTTTTGACCAGTAGAAAATAGGATTATGTTAACGTATCCCAAAAATGTCTTTTGTTGTTAAGTCACAGGATATTAGGTCGGATACAGAAGTTGACAAGGAATGGCTCTTTAGAGGTCTGAAGGTAGCCCAAGATACATTGTTAATTAGGCTCTGAATTTGCAAAATCATGAAGGACAGCCTCCTTCCACCCAACTCCTTTCTCTGATAATACAATTAGCCAAGAGAGTGAGATGATAATTGGTGCAGAAGTCATCTCCCAAGAACCACCTTGCTCGCTCAAGCAGTAAGGATCATCAGTGAAAAGAGACTATACCTAGAGCAGATAGGACCATGGCTGCTTAACCATTATAAATAACTCTTGCCCTTTGTCCCAGTTCTTCCCGTCGGTATCCAGAAGGCAGGCTTTGGAGTCAGTGGGCCTCTTCTTCTGCTCCTTTTCCCTGTGTGTTCACTTTGAATAACTCTCCCTTCACTGCGTTTCTCCATCTCTTTAATTGACTTCCTGGGAACTAGTGGCCAAAACTACACTATTAGGCCTGCAAAAGCCCTGGTATAACAACAAATCATACAGAATTATAGAGGAAAAAGTGACTGAAGGTTTGGAGGGATGAGCTAGGTTGCAGGGGACTCAATATAAAGGAGTCAGACACAAAATTAATCAAGTCAGTTGCTTATCACTATAATGAAATAATTGAGATAGCTGACTTCTATGATATGATACTTATTTCAGCTTATAGTTTTGAAGGGTCCATTTCTTGATTTTGTAGTTCTATTGCTCTGGGCCTCTCTTGAGGCAGCACCTCATGGCAGGAGCATGTGGAAGAACAAAACTACTCATATCTCAAGCTAATGAGCCAAAGCAGAAAGAGGAAGAGCCAAGATTTCACATCTTCTCAAGGGTACATCATTCTCAATGACCTAAGGATTTCCCAGAAGACCAAACCTTTAGTATATGGTTGCTGTGGAAACATTGCCCATATTTAAAACACAGCAATAACTTATAATATTCAGAAAAGTTTTCTGTTATTCTTCAAGGTTCCAGGACAGTGCCCAAATGGCACTATTTTGGTTCAGTATCAGGAATTTTAATTTTTTTTTTTTTTTTGGCCATCTTTAGTACTTGAAAATTTCCAGCCTTAGAAATAACAGGTGTCAGTCAGCCTTAATTCTAAGAATACAGTTTTTTTACAAGGTATTACTAGGATCTCCTTGCTTAGGAGGTTCTGGACTCCAGTTTTTATCCCTTGATTTGCTAAGCCACAAGTTCAATAGATTTTTGGTTTTCTACTATTGATTCAGCTCCCTCTTTCCTACAGAACAGTAGGCCAGTGTCACATACTTTCTTCATTTTTCAGTATACTTAGAGGGTTTTATGAACTAGGTAAAAAAAAAAGTTATAATAAACATGAGGTTTCTGTCTTTTACATGTCTCAAAGTATTTGAGATTATATTTGGAATTATGTATTACTTGAAAATTTGAAAGAACTTATTTGTGATTTTTTTTTGTATTCTTAAAAGTTCTTAGTCAAATTCAGCCTCTTACTATTTTTGAATGAATATTAATAGTGTATATTTACTTATCGATTACATTTTCAAATACTCAATATATAGTAATCTACAGTTTTACCACTTTTCTTACATATAATCAGACATTCAAAATTTGTTTCATACTCCTATCCATTTGTGTTTCATTTACTTCTTATTTTTTTTTTTTTGAAAAAAATCTTCCTTTCAATTAGCAAATTTGCAAGTTCATAGGCAAGAAGAGAAACCTGGAAGCTGATATAAACTCCCCACTATGACTTAGAGCTATTTCAAATGAAAAGGTCAATTGTATTTATAACTGCATGTGTTTATAGGAAATAAGAAAGACAGAGTAAATGTTATTGTGTGCACCTAAATAGCAATAATTTTAAAGTCTACAAGTCAATAAATATTAAATTATTTTAATGAGTGTTTACACTTATTTATAGAGTATAAATATCTTCAATCCAGTGATTTTATTAGATTTCTCCTATCATTATTTAAATAAAATTTAATGTTTTCTTTGCCCAGTAATTCCTTGTGAGCCACCCCCAGCTGTTACCAATGGAGAGTTCCTTGATCTTACCACAGAAGATTTTCATTATGGAATGGTGGTTAAGTACCGCTGCAAATCTGATGCAAGAGGGAAGAAGCTCTTTAACCTGGTTGGTGACGCATCCTTAATCTGTACCAGCAATGACGGTACAACTGGAGTCTGGAGTGGCCCTCCTCCTCAGTGCATTGAACTCAACAAATGTACACCTCCTCATGTTGAAAATGCATTCATCGTGTCTGAAAACAAAAGCTTGTTTTCCTTGAGGGATGTTGTAAAATTTAAATGTCAGCCTGACTTTAGCATGGATGGAGCCGTCAGTGTACAGTGTCACAACCTAAACACATGGGTGCCAGAGTTACCAACTTGCTTCAAGGGTAAGTCTGAGCAGGGCTTAGGGAACCTGCAATATCATGGGGTATTGGAAGACCAGAGATAAGGGTTGGTTCTGGAAGAAGGCATACAGTTAATAAGTTGAATGAATAAATTTTCTTGGGAGAGGATGTGAAATCAAGAAGGGAGATATGTTTTTGTGAGTTTGCATGCACTTTTACAACCCTACAAGCACATTTATTCAAATTGAGAAGAAGCTAAATATGAATAAGGAATGTGATACATCCTGGGAATTCTCATACACAGTTCTTTTTATATATTGCCACCTCCAGTGCTTCACAGTTATTCATATGCATAATATTTTCTAATATGTAAGGGAGTTATCCATGGCTAGTCATATTAAGTGTATGTATGCCTAATTCTAAAATGAAGCTGTGGGGTAATTACCATTCCTTCCATATTGAGGCTTGTTAGATAATTTTCCTAGATGATATGGATAGAGAAAGATTAGAATCCAAGTCTTCCCATCTGTCAGATTCTTCAAGGAGCAAAGGCTTTCCTAAATATAATGGGTTATAAAGATAATAGAAAGACAGGAAGAATGAAAGGAGGAAACCGATGTTGTCAAGGATCAGGGAGCTACTGTAGACATAGACACAACTGGCCCTACCCTGGTTGACACTGTCACCTCTGATGGCTAACACAGCCAGACCCTGCCACTGCCTCCAGGATACAGCCAATACTTGCTCGTCATTAGTTTTGCTACAGTTTGAATGGTGGCTGCTGCTCACTCAAGAGTCATCAAGGTTTCCTCAACTAATGCTGTTCCCAGATGCATACAGGTGTCTTATCACGTCTCTTGCCCTTTAGTTTTATAGATGGATGGATGGATGGATGGATGAGTAGGAGGGAGAGGGAGAGAGAGAGAGAGAAGCTATGTATCTTCAAGGTAGCAAAACTTAGAGACTCTAAAGCAGTGGTCTCAACCTGTGTGTTGAGACTTCTTTGACAAACCTGTATCTCCAGAAATATTTACATTATGATTCAATAACAGCAAAATTACAGTTATGAAGTAGCAACAATAATTTTGTGACTGGGGGTCACCACAACATGAGGAACTGTATCAAAGGATCACAGCATTAAGAAGGTTTAGAACCACTGACCTAGAGCAAAGAAGTTGTAGTTTTCATGTTTCTACCCATAACAATCCAAAGGTAATACATAGCAGCACGAGGTGGGATTTAATAGAAATTTAATCAGCCTAGTCAAGGAAGCTCTTAAAAGATGAGCCCTCAAAACAAGTGTAACATCAAAAATATTTGGAAATCCTTAAGGAAGTCATTTATTCTAGACTGATACCCCATATTTTACTGGAGAAGTCTAAAGTTAAGAGAGGAAAACTGAGTTGATAGGAAGTTTTGGATATTTTGGGTTTTGTTTGTTTTGTTGTCGTGTATATGTGTGTGTAATTTTTATCCCCATTTTGCAACTTAAAGTAATTGTGTTAAGACTCACATGTATCCTCATTCCCTGAGTTCAAAACAATTGCTTAATGAAAAGCTGGATCCAGGACTATTAAAATAGTGCATACTTTCATTATGATAACTGGAGATTTTAAAAAAGATTTTGTTCAATGGCTACCCATTTATCTTTTGAATGTAATGAAATGAATGACTGAACAGCACCAGCTATGTAGTGCAGCAGAGAGAAGTAGCTCTCCAGTAGTCTAGGCCAGGTACTCAGCAAAGCAGGGTTAAAGATCAGACCAGAAACTGTTAGCACCATTGTGGAAACATGTTAGGACATTTAGATTTTTCTTATTACCTAAAGTATGAAACTTGAAGATAGTAATGACCCTCTAGAAAGGTGTTATGGAAATCTAAACCATCAATCATCAGTTTTGTGTAGGGTGAGTAAAAATTGGAAATGTAGCAAAGCAGTTGGGCACACCTTTAATCCCAATGGATTTCTGAGTTTGAAGCTAGCCTAGTTCAGGACAGCCAAGGTTTTACACACACACACACACACACACACACACACACACACACACACACACACGAAAAAAAAAACTGTCTCAAAAGACAAAAAAAAATGGGAGTGTTATAACCTACATGTACATCTTAGAGAGAAAACAATAAACTCAAGGTTTTTCAGTTGTAGTTAAAGTATCTACATTGTATTGTCACTTTGTCCCCTATAAATAAAGCTGTTCCTTTTTTCTTTCTTTTTCCACATATATACCTGTAGTTGTGATTCTTTTTCCATTTGTGATTCAGTTGACCATTGAGGGAAATTTTTTCACACCATGAAACTTTATCCCTTTAATATGTCAGCTGCCCCCAAAATCTAACACCAGGAGTGTACCCCTAAACAAAGATGATTTTTTCCTTCAAGCAGAAACTGCGCTTCCCCTATAAGCCAAGCTATATTCTCAGTGGAACTGTTTGTCTGTGCTTCAGAGTCCTGTGATTCCCACATGTGGTCTCTAGGCTGTATTTCGACTTGACACATATGGCTTGTGTTTTCATTCTCTACACACTGCTAATATTTCTATTTGGCTCTTTCTTTAGCAAAACCCTGTGGTGCTTTCCCGGACCAGCTTCCTAGTGGACGTGTGCTATTTCCATTAAGTCCTAAACTTGGGGCCAAAGTGTCCTTTGTTTGTAATAAAGGGTAAGTGTGAGCAGGCCTGATCTGCTGGACATTAAAACTAAGTCTGAGTTTGTCCAAAGTACAGGGAAGAGACAACTTCTAATATTGTATATAGGAAACACTGGTGACTTGTAGAATTGATAAAAGGAGATTAGGAGGAAAAACTGGGACATTTATTAAATGACAGATTCAAAGACAAGTTTATCTACTGGTTTTAAATATATAGGTAATGCACTAAGTAAAAAAAAAATTAAATAGAAAACAACTATTAATTTTTAAAAAAATATGTATTACAAAAGCATATATAAATAATGCATTTAACAGTGTTTTGGGGGGGAAATCCCTCATTAATAGAATTTATAAGAGAAACAAAAAATAAGATGCAGCATTTTAAATCCAGTCATAAATCATAGGATCAGAAATGGGGTATAGGCTCTAAAATGGGATTGTGGTGTCTGATGTTAATATTTGAGTGAGGTCATAAACATTCTTCACAACAGACATGCCTCTGTGAAACTACCTGTCATGGACAACAAAGATCCTCCTCTCCCAGTGTATCACAGAATCCTTCGCAGGCACCAATTACCAAGACCAAATAAGATTTAGGAAGGCCAAAAACAAACAAACAAAAAGGATTTAGGAGGACATAAGAGTTTAAGCATCCTGTGAGGATTTCTGATGAAACTTCTGACTGGTCCAGCCTAAGGTCCAGACCTGTCCACAGCTGCTTAGCCACCCAAAATGACTCAGATGCTTGTATTAATTACAAACTGTTTGGCCTATGACTCAGGCTTATTGCTAGCTAGCTCTCGCATGTTAATCCATTTCTATTAATCTTTGTGTTGTCACGTTGCTCATGATTTACCTGAGTTTCTTTACATATTGTTCCTTGCGCAGCTGGTGTCTTTCCTGACTCCACCCTCCTTCCCCTTTATCTATGCTCAGATTTCCCACCCGCTTCTAAGGTGCCTTGCCATAGATCAAAGCAGTTCCTTTATTATCCAATGATGATTAACAGCATACAGAAAGGCATCCCACATCACATAAGAGGTTGAACATCCTGTGAGAATTTTGGGTGACTTCAAGCAAAACTTTGCTCCTCTTTGCTTTCCATTTTTCTCTTTAGTTCCAGTGCTTTAAAAGGAAAACAAACAACAAAGTATAAACAGCAACAACAAAACACCACTAGCAGCAACAAAAACTAATAAATTTTGTGCCTGTTATAGGCCATAGACTTGTGTACTTCATAAGTTGCCTGCTTCCCTGAATTACTCAGAAGAGTGTAGCTTATTCTTCAGTACCTCAACATGTTGTTGTGAGCTTCCTAGACAACAACTGCAGAACCTGAGACATAAAAACAATCTCTATTTACCAGTTAACTCAGCTTTCACAGTACCAGAGCTGGCAGGGTGTTGCATTAGCAATCTGGGTTTGCACTTGTGACATTGAACAATACCAGGTTGTTTTGGGCATGATCAGTGCATATGCATAAGGGGCCCAGGGTCTGGCTGCCCTGACTACTTTTTTTAGTTTAAGCTAGGACTTTATATGACAGGTTCTTTTGCCTTCCATTTCTGTTTTACCCACCTGCTGAAGCTGTGACTTAGCATCTGCACACCCCTTTCACCTTATGTTTCTATTTCCTCAAAATCCTCAGATGCTTTTTTTTTGGCTAGACCTGGGAACTAAGTATTACTCTGGCCAAAATATTTTACAATCCACTCCCATTTTCTCCCTTAGGTTTCTGTTAAAAGGCAGTTCTGCTAGTCATTGTATTCTGGCTGGAAGGGACAGTATTTGGAATAGCAGTGTTCCTGTGTGTGAACGTGAGTATATATAGTAAAACTTTCATCTAGTTGCTCTCCCTAACTTCTTGTACTTCAACCTATACCCTCCCCTTTAGTTGTTTTATATTCTAGTCTTACTTATTGATAGAAGTTGATTACTTTAATTTTGTTTTTTCAAACTGAGTGTCTTCCTTACTTTGGAATCAGCTTTTATCATCTGAATTCTGTGTTATGTGTGATATTTCCTGTGTAGTTTGCTCTTAGGACAGAAAAGAGTTTGACAAGTTTCTCTTCTCCTTTCTCCCTTTCTCGTTTCCTTGTGGTTTTTTTTTATGTTCCGCCATCAATATGTAATCACTTATTCGTATTTCTTTGGTAATGTGAATATATAAAACCATGTTCATTTAATCTATATGATTGAGAAAAATCTGTGCCCTATTCTCATCTGCACTGGAATTACAACAATGATCAGCGTGAGCTAATTTTCTGTCCCCGTATTATTTATACTTAAGTAGGGATATGAGCAAGAAACTAATGTAGCCTGAAAGACCAGCTTTCAAAAAAAATTAATACTATGGAGATAATAAATCAGATAATAGGTAATAGATCAGAGGAATAGGAGAATGAGGGAGAATTAGATGAACCACATCACACTGAGTAGGCAAGAAAAGGTTCTTAAAGTCTCAACATAAGCATATAAAATATGCTGAAGTATGAAGAAAAAATAAGATTGGAAAGAAAACCTCATGTGCCGAATTATTACTTGTTCCTCCTACTTTTTCTATTAAGATTTTCCAAAGATTTGACAGCACTTTAAAAATATTATGTGTATGGATGGTTTGTCCATGTGTACATGTGTATATCATGTGCATGCCTGTTACCATAGAGGTCAAAAGAGAGTGTTAGATCCACTGGGACTGGAGTCACAGATGGTTAAAAGCCACTGCGAGGGTGCTGGGAATCAAACACAGGACCTCTGGAAGTCAGTGGTCTTAACCACCGGGCCATTTCTCCAGTCCCAGTGTTTTTTATTTTTAATAATAAATTTTGAGTCTCTTTCAGGCCATAGACATGCACTTCATAAGTCACCTGTTTCTCTGAGTTACTGTGAAAGTGTTGACTTTTTCTTTCTCTCCGTCATTTTCCTAACATTTTGGGGTCACTTTGTCTGTAGTTCCTCTCATCACAATGAGGTTGAGCCTGTCTTGGCAAACCTTCGTGCTAGCTCAACTAGACAGCACGGAGGGCTTTCTTCTCCATTCTCTTCCAAGCAGCTGCAGATATTTACAGCTGCATGTTCTGGGGTTTTTCTCAAAATCTGAAAAAGTTGTCCTCAAGCTTATAGAAAGCAATGAATAAAACAACCAATCTTACTAAAATCTTTAGTGGCTTCTAAAAAAATGAATAAATAACCAATCTTACTAATATCTTTAGTAGCTAGAAATGTACTTGAGCAACTTGTGGTGCTTTTCAGAACGTACCATAGTTGTTGCTACTGGAAGTAATATGACCAGTATTCTACCACCATCCAAGCTCTTTGACATGTCTCCAGTTTTCTTTTCTTCTCGTTGTGAAACTAACTTAATAGTGAGGTTGGTGGTTGGTGTCAGTAAGTCATTAAGGAAAGACCTCATTCCTTTTAGGTGTTCAGTGTACATGAAATACATTTTAGAAATGCTCTAAAAATGCAAGTTCCTTTGAGGGTGAAGCTCTGTCAGCCTTCTCTAGCTCTCTCCCCCACTATTTCTTGTAATCTCCAGTAAAAGTCTGAAACAGCACAATCAAGTAAGTGTTAATGAATATATATTAAATGAGTTATTCTAAATGGATTTTATTCTTTAAAGATTTGGGCATATAATTAAAGATCAAATTCTTATCATCCAAAAAACGCATCTATCTGGAACATAAAAATATTTCTTGCAATAACTGTTGATATCTCGTCATACTGTTCATCCTAGCAAAGTAGCCACTGTTATTTCCTTAGCTTTATCTACCATTGGGTTTTTTGAGACAAGATTTCTCTGTGTAGCCTCTCCTTAATTTTTTAAGCTGCACAAATAATAGTACTCTGTGATTACAGAACATCTGTGGTGAAAACTCAAAAATTAGAGTTCTTACTGTCTTTCCTGAAATCTTTTGTTCAAGTTTCCCAGGCTTCCTTAATGGGAGACACACAGGAATGCTGTTGGAATCTTTGCTAATGGAAAAGCAGTAACTTAGGTGTGTGATTCCAACCCACTCTCATTTGGGAGAGCACTCTCAAGTGATGCTCAGGGGAGTGGGGTTAGGAGCAGCCTTGCACTTGCTGTGGACTTTTAGGTCAGTGACATTTTCTATTCTCAAACAATGCAGAATATGTAATGAGGCCCTCAGGGACTCCATGGGAGGTCTTCCAGTGCTATGACTAATCTGGATAGTCAGTAAGAAGTAACCTCAGACCCTCTTAACTCAGGAGTGTGTTAAAACCTAGTGCTAGAGAGAACTAGATTATGTTTCTCTACCTTTTATTAGACATTCTCTTCTCTATTCTTAACAACTAAATAAGTAAAATGAAGTGACTGGAATATCATGTGATCTCCTATTATACCAGAACTTTTGTGTTAGTCAACTTTTCATTATTGTAATAAATATCTAAACTAACTAAATTTATAGAGAAAAGAAGCAAAGATCACAATTCCTCACCTGCCATAGCATACCTGTAATGACTTACTTGTTAGACACCAGTACCTCCCAATAGTGTCTGCACTGAGATTAAGCCTGTATGTAGCACGTATGTGTTGGGAGACATTGCCTATCCAAAACCTAGCAGTTTTTATATATGATTCTGCAGAGCCCTAGAGGGCTTAGGTATTAGTAGGACATAGGATCCAGAAACCGCACATAGGAAGCACACCCCAAACAAGAATGATATTTCTCCTGAGAAAGAAGTATCTGTCATTGTGAGCCTGACTACGAACTCCATGGGGCTGCTTCTTTGCTCTGCACAACTAGAGTTGTGCAGGTGTTTTCTAGACTCTCATCTGTTTTTTTGTTTTTTAAATCATTCTCTGCCCCTCAGATGGCATGTTTACTCCTTTTTATTTCCCTTTTAGTGAAATCCTCTGATGCTTTCCTGGGTCATGTTGGACATGCACTGTTCACCCTGAATCTGCAACTTGGGACCAAAATGTCCTTTGTTTGTGATGAAGGGTGAGTGTGACCCAGAGTAGAGATCACAAACAGAATGCTAGATAATGACTCTTTTAAGGATTGAAAAAAGACGTTTCCAGGGAGGTCAGCCTCTCATAGGATCATTTTAAAATGAGAATAGGGCCTAGTGACCACGACTATCAAAAAGGGAAGAGAAAACATAGAACTCAGTGTCAAGTGCAAACATAGATACACTTGTACTTTTTATCTTTTTATCCTAAAAGTAAATGGATATTTAGGATGAAAAGGATTATTGATGAATAATATAAAAATTTACATGATGAAAAGTCAGACAAGGATTGTTTCAGACTACTTAAAACCAATCAGTATTAGAATTTGTAGTGGTATATGAATAAGTATGTTTTGATCCAATCAAGCATCTTCTTGGGGATCACAGTAGCAAATCATTGTGTGTGTAGTAGTAGTAGTTTTTAGTTCTTTATGAATCTATTATTGTTGGTAGTAGTATACTCTTCAAGTCTTTAAAAAGCAGCAAGATTAGCCAAGAAAACAGTTGTCTTGAATAATTTTTAAGGCATTTACCACTTATGAAATCTACCACCCATAATAATTTTTTTCTTCTAGAACAATGATAGATTTCAGGACAGTAGAACTTGATACTGGACATCCAGAATGGCAAACACTCTTCCTCTATTTCTTCTTAAAACATCTGGCTTAAGATGTTTCTGTGAGAACAGTGCCTGTTTTTTTCCCAAACATTTGCCATTTCTTCTCCTGACCTGCAGATAAGAATAAGCAGAATGGCAGCTGGGTATCAGAAGTGCTCTGAATGTTCTGGACCTTGTACTCTTAGGGATGTCTGTTCAGTGGTGGTGGCCTAGAGTTGATGTGACAGTTAGGAACACACCAACTCTAACACTATTATCTGTCACAAGATTTAGGTTCAACTGTCCTCTGAGTTTCTGCCAGCTACTAAATACATTAAGATCTCAAATGAACTAAGATTTTTAGCTAGCGAGGCCTGTACCAAGAACCAAATCTTTCTTGGGCTGTCAATGAAAAAGATAAAGGGGGACATAAAAGACAGAAGTTGCTTGTCAGAGCTGCCTTTTAATTAGAACATATCCCCTACATATGTTCTAATTAAAAGGCAGCTCTGCTGTCAGATTCAGTGTAACTGGATTTATATTGAGGTCTTTGATCCACTTGTGTTACATTGAGGTTTCTGTCCCAGACTAGCCCCACAGTTCAGACGCCACTTATCTGGACCAGCAATCTCAAAGTCCCAATGAAACACACAGATGCTTCTATTAACTTCATGCTGTTTGGCCTATGGCTCAGGCACATTGCTAGCTAGCTCCCTCATTTTAACCCATTTCCATTAATCTGTCCTGCCACGTGGCCCGTGGCCCACCTGTGTTCCTTACATGTTTCTTCTTTGGCGTCTGGATTGATCTGTCTCTGACTCTGCCCTGCTTCTCTTACCTATGCTGTCTTTGGCTGTGGTGTTCGCCAAGGGTCAAAACAGCTCCTTTATTTAAAGATCGATATTCACAGCATACAGAAAGAAATTCCCACATCACACTTGGACTTATGTTTTGTGCAGGGTGATAGATATGGATTTATTTGCATTCTTTTACATGCTGACATCCACGTAATGCCAGCACCTTCTGTTGAATATGCTTTCTTTTTTCCATTGTATAATTTTGACTTCTTTGTTAACAATCAGCTATCCATAGGTATGTGGATTTATGTCTAGGTCTTTGATTTGATTCTAATGATCCACCTATCTGCTTATATGCCAATACCATAACTGCTTTTATTACTATACCTCTGTAGTGGAGCTTGAAATGGAGAAAAATGATACCTCTGGCAGGTCTATTTTTATTGACCAGGATTGTTTTTAGCTATCCTGGGTTGTTCTGTTTTTTTTTTGTTTGTTTGTTTGTTTGTTTTTCATATGAAATCCAGTATTGTTCTTTCAACGACAGTAAAGAATTGTGTTGGAATTCTGATGGGATTATGTTGAATCTGTAGATTGCTTTTGGTAATCTTACTGATCCATGAGCATGGTATATCTTTTCAAACTTGATAGAAGAGAAAACGATAAATAGCCTTGAACACATTGGTACAGTAGACATCTTTCTCAATAGAACACCAGTAGCACAGACACTAAGATACACAATTAATAAATGTGACCTCATAAAACTGAGAAGCTTCTGTATGGCAAAGGACACTGTCAGTAACACAAAATGGCAGTCTACAGAATGGGAAAAGATTTTTACCAACCCCACATCTGACAGAGGTTTGATCTCCAAAATATCTAAAGATATATGTAAAGAATAGATAAATATATATTTAAAGAATATATAAAGAATTAGACATCAAAAACCCAAATAATCCTATTTTTAAAATGGTATACAGACCTAAATAGAGAATTCTCAACAGAAGAATCTCAAGTGGCAGAGAAACACTAAGAAATGTTCAGCATTCTTAAAGAAATACAAATAAAAATAACTCCGAGATATTATCTTATGTCCGTCAGAATGGCTAAGATCAAAAGCGCAAATGATGGCTTATTCTGGAGAGGATGTGGAGTAAGGGGAACACTCCTCTGTTGCTAGTGGGAGTGCAAACTTGAACAGCCACTTTAGAAATCAATATGGCAGTTTTTCAGAAAATTGAGAATCTGTCTCAAGAACCAGCTATACACCACTCACGTGCATATACCCAAAGGATACTCCATCCTACCACAAGGACACTTGCTCAACTATGTTTATAGCAGCTTTATTTGTAATAGCTAGAACCTGGAAAACAACCTAGATGCCTCTCAACCATAGATAGAATGGGTAAAGAAAATACATTTACACAATGGATTATTACTCAGATGTTAAAAACAGTGACATCAGGAAATTTGAAGGCTACTGGATGGAACTAGAAATAATCATTGTGAGTGAGGTAGCCCAGATCCAGAAAGACAAACATGGTATGTTCTCCCTCATAAGTGGATATTGGCTATAAAGAATAACTGCTATAATCCACAGAGCAGAGAGACCAGGTAACAAGGAAGTCCCAAGGGGGGAACACATGTATCTCCCTGAGAATGGGAAATAGAAGAGATCTCCTGGGTGGACTGGGGAGAGTGGGGATGGGAACTTGAAGGATCAGATTGTGGAATAGAGTGGGAGAGTACTGAAAAAGATGACTGGAATGGAGGAACATTTCAGGGTCAGGTGGAAGCCTGATGCAAGGGAAACACTCACAAATCTACAAGGATGACCACAGCTAAGACTCGTAGCATATACAGAGCCTGAACTGGACATCTGTGATCAGATTGGTGACTACCTCAATTGTTACCAGAGAGCCTTCATCCAGTAACCAATGAAAGTAAATGCAGAGATCCACAGACAAACATTAGATTGAACTCAGAAAATCCTGCTGAAAAGAGGGAGGAAGAATTGTAGGAACTAGAGGGTTCAAGCACATCACAAGAAAACCCACAGAATTAACTAACTTGGCTCTTCTGAGTCTGAACCAACAACCAGAGAACCTGTAGATACCAACCTAGGCCATCTACAAATATGTAAAAATTGTCTATGTTGGTCTACTGGGACTCCTAACAATAGGAACAGCAGCTGTCCCTAATGCTTTGGCTTTTGGGAACCTATTCTTCATACCCATTAATACTCATCTTAAGGCCTTGTCCTACCTTAATACAAGGGGGGGGGGGGGTTATGCCATGCTTTGTTGATACCCATGGGAGGCTGCTCATTTCTGAACCGAAAGGAGGGGGAGTGTAGTAGGAGGTTTCTGGCCCTGACTTTCGGGCCTAGCCTTTAGGTTTAGACCAGCAGACCCGCAGACCCACAGTCACACAGTCCCTCAGAGACACACAGAGGCTTACTATAGTTATAGGCTGTTTGGCCTAAGGCCCAGGCATATAGCTTGCTAACTTTGTACCCTTAAACTAACCCATGTCTCTTATCCTGTTCAGCCATGTGGTTGGGTACCTTTTCTTAGAGCAGCATAGTTGTCCTCTGCTTCTTCAGGCTTCTCTCTGGCATTCTGCTCTGTGCTTCCTGTTCTCAGAGTTTTTCTTAATCTGGTAGCTCCGCCCACACTTCCTGCCTGCCTTTGGCCAAACAGCACTTTTTATTAAACTAGTGGGTGGGACAATTATTTACAATGTAACAATATAATCTCCCACAGGGGAGACAAGAGGGGAAGGGAGGGGAGGGGAGAGAAACTGCAGTTGGGATGTAAGGGTTTTTTGGGTTGTGTGTGGGAGGGGCAGCCCTGCTAGTCATTGTGTTAGCTAGAATAAAAAGCTTTTGGAACTGCAGTGTTCCTTTGTGTGAATGTGAGTAGAAAGAATTACTTAACCATGCAGCCTGGATTGCACTCCTGATTTTCTTTCCCAGTGTATTTTTCCTCATATAATTACCCATTCATTGCCTACATCTACTGATTTGTTGGAAGAATTTCCAGAGAAGCTTTATATAGCATGTGTTTGTATTTTATCAACATGTTTTATGTTAATGTCATTAATGTTAAATTTTGTGGAGAATATGTAGGAAGAAACTAGATGTTCTAAAGGTATATGAAATTATATCTAGTCACTGCATTTATTAGTTTCATTGTCAGGGGTTGATCTCTCTTAAATTGTCATGCTCCTTTATCCCCTCACTGATATATTTATTAGGCCTGTTCTCTACTTTGGTATTTACTGACAGAAGCTTCTCCTGTGCTGAGATTTTGTATATGTGGAAAGAGCAATGAATAGGTCAGAGTCATCCATAATTTCAAGGAGTTGGTTTTCCAGTTGGGAAACAAATACTGAACAGGAAAATAAATACTATTTTTTTTAATTACAGTATACAAGTAGCATGATAGTGATATGCGATAAAGAAAATTTTTAAAATTTATATAACAATTCATTATGATACAGAAAGTAGGGGTAATAAGTCAGTCTTTAACATGATGGAGGAACCTTCATTTACAAACCATTTGCTTACAAAAGACACCAAGGATCCAGAAGTTTATAAACAGATTAAAGTATATTTTCTATATAAAGCATTATTAATTTATATATCCTAAAGCAAAGCAAGCCAGTATTTATAATTCCCTTTTCCTTTTGATTATAAAATGTTCATTTCAAGTAAGATTTATTAAAATACATTGTTAGATATATTTGAATGTTTTATGGGGGAAAGTTTATAGGAATATTCAATCCATAAGAAACTGAGGTAAATAAATGTGAACTGTGAATTACTATAGTGAGATAAAAATTTGTTTTTATTTTTAAAGGAAGGTCTTGCTCCACAACCATCTCTAGCATAAAATAATCCCTGACACCATTGTATATTTGGTTGGTACTTTGAATCACCATGAAACACTTACTTTCCTAAAGGTAATAATGCATGCCTCAGACAGGTTTCTCTAGAACTTAGTGTCTGTATGACCAAAGCTTCACCTATCCTCAAATTTGTTGTAAACAGGGCTCTTACTATCTCTGGTGTAAAGTAGGCAATTGAATGGTTGCTTCAAACACCTATGCCAAATCCATTAAGAAATTAGCTTCCTAGGACTACTGTCTTTTGGGCTTTTAAAATAAACTCTAGCTTATTTAGCTCAGTTCCATCTTAGCAAAAACTTTACAGATCCAAAAGTACTAATATCCCAGTCACTAATTATCATATTAGTTACTTTGATTGGAATTAATAAGAACCTGAAGTTTCTGTGTCTCTTTTTGGTTTGTTTGTTTGGTCCATATTCTCCAGCTGCCATCAATGAGAAGCATACTGTTCCTGCTCTGAGAACTCTTCTTTCCCTTTCTTCCTTCCTTCCTTCCTTCCTTCCTTCCTTCCTTCCTTCCTTCCTTCCTTTCTTTCTTTCTCTTTCTTCCTTCCTTCCTTCCTTCCTTCCTTCCTTCCTTCCTTCCTTCCTCCTTCCTTCCTTTCTCCTTTCCTCCATTTCTTTTCTCTCTCATTCTCTCTCTCTGTCTCTCTCTGTCTTGACACTATTAGTATAATTCATTTTTTTCTTGACCAATAAAGCACACTTTACACCAGCACCTTTCCATCTGTTGTAGTGAAAGCACCTGGAATGTTGCTTTAAAAAGTATTCCTTAGCTCCATTCCAGGACTCAGATTCTGTTTGGATTAGGGTCAGACAGCTGCTTTTAACAAATCAATTAAAATATTCTAATATAGAGAAGGCTACTGTTAATAAATCAATCAGAATACTCTAATATAGGAAAATCACATTTGCAGAAATGTCACTTTACTTTGTTGATACCTATAGAAAGAAACATTTTAGGCAAATGTTAGACAATCACAACAGGAAAGGAGGCTTTACTTTAGTTGAAGAATATTGATGGCTGGAAAGAAAAAGCAATTTCAAGGATGAGTTAAATAAAAGAAATTAAATAAAGATGGTATTTAAAATTAGAATCTCAATTTACTAACATCTTTGTCCTGTATACAAAGATAGGCCAAAAGTATTCACTTACTTTGGAGCAAAAATATCAGTATATGTTCTGTACTAGAGATTTAACATAAAATTAGTATTTTCTTTAGGTGCGGTCTGCATGGATGCAGGACTAAAACATGGTTGTCCTAACTTCTGATATTTCTAAAAATTTCCAACTATGAAGTTGATAATCAGAAGTTTCCCACATTCCCTTAATATCACAAAGTCAGAAAATAATTAAAGCATAAAAACTTTGGAGGGGTGACAATTTTTTATTGAAAATATGCCCCATTTTATAGAAGGCCATGTTTGGGGTTGCAGATGTTTTTATAGCAATTTTAATTAACAACAAAAATCTAATTTTCTTGTGATTTTTCTAATTGCAGAAGTAATATGTAGGCTCCCGCAGAATACAAGTGGAATCCTCAGGAAGAAGTTGAAAATAGAATATTACTATGGAAATAATGTAACATTGGAATGTGAGGATGGGTACATTCTAAAAGGCAGTTCTCCAAGCATTTGCCAGTCAGATGCCAGCTGGGATCCTCCTCTGGCCCAATGCGTATCTCGTAAGTACAAAATGTAGGGATTGGAGCCCCTTCCCAGCATGTCCCTGACTATCCAGTCCTCGATCTATTCTAGTGCCTACTGTGATGGGGTGTTACATTGTGTAGTGATAAGAAAGCTGAGAATGTGCTGTGACAAAATAACAAATCAGGATATTAGTAAAATGACTTAAAGTGTTACTACAGGAGTAGAAAAAAACATTAAGACATACAGACATATATATATAGACACATACCAACACAGAACCCGTAAGACCACAAAATCAGAAACCATAACATATAAGCAAAAGACCAGTAAGGTTTAAATAACAAAATGCCCACACTAAGCAATATGAGACAAAAAGAAAACAAAAATCTTCAATACCCACTGAGTTCATTTTGAGTTGGCCATCTACTGCTGGACATGAGGCCTGCTCTTGAGTGTAGCTTGTATACCCAGTGAGAATCCACAGAAGAAAAATAATTTTTTCATTTGTGAGCTATTGTCAGTTGGACATGGCTTCTTGGTTAATGATAGAAAGTCATGTCCACTTTCTCCTCACTGCTGGGACCACCGTATCTGGCTTGAACCTATGCAGCTCCAATGCATTCTAAACAGTCTCTGTGTGTTTATGTGTGCATCGGTCCTGTTAAGTCTAGAAGGCATTGCTTCCTCTTCCATCCCTACTAGCTTATAGTCTTTCTACATTTGGTCTTCAGAACTACCAACAAAGAAGGAAGCCAACATTTTATAAAAATTGTTTCCTTTTTTGGACCCGTTGACCAATTTGAAAAGTAAATAAGAAAAAGTACTGAAGAGATAGAAAAGACAGATAAAGTGGAATAGCAGGAATAGCAGGTTAATAATGTTATTTATTATAAAGCATGATAGTGGTAATTGTGGTGCTGATGATAATTGTAAAAGTTCAAGTGTAATCGACATTTAGTACTGATGTTCAAAGACTAGTGATAAGCATAAGATAGATAGGTGATAGATAACAGGTAGGTGTGTAGATAGATATAGATTCTAATTAAATGCTCTTAACAGTCATGACGTCTAGGACACTATTTTTACAGGTAAGGATACTAGACATGAAGGACTTATATAACTTGCCCCAAACCACAAAAATAACATAGTCTGAGTCCAATCAGTCACTCTATATATCAACAGAGACTGTGTGCTATAACAAATAAATGAACAAAAGTCCTACATAAATAATAACAGTTGCTGTGACTAGAGTGAATTGTGCAAGATACCAGCCGTTGGTCCTCATTAAAAAGGAAATGAGGGAGTAAGTTGTAGAGATGCTGCAGCCTTGGAATAGCTCACTAAGGGAAATTGTGAGAGCAATTAGAATAAGAATAGTTGCTTTTGAGTACCAGTACCAGAGGACAGATGTCCTGGCTTTCTCAGGTTTACCACATCACCATCTATCTACCTGTTAGTAAGATCACAGCCATGTCTTCCTTAAGCAAGGGCTAATCTTGTTACAGCCCATACATGCACGGTATTGCTTTCAAGACAAGTAAGTTTATCTTCAGAGAAGATGTAAAAACTCAGAAAAATCTTCCTTGGAATTCTTAGTGAGGCTCAAAGTTTGACATGTGAAGCAGATCCTGAAGTCCATTCTTATTATGCTCCAGGATTCCTTTCATTTAGAGCAACTGCTCTTCTAGAACCTAGATTTTCTTCTTCTTCCTCCTCCTCCTCCTCTTCTTCTGTCCCAACTATCTCTCTAAAGCACAAGTACCCTGCTGTCTTCTCACTTTCTAGATCTTCCTAGTTCACAAGTCCTGTGGTATTTCTGAAATAAAAGAAGTTTGTCCCATGGAAGTGGTTCTCTTCCTGAAAGGGAAGCAGGGAGTGCAGAAATTATCTTAGAATACAGGATTTGAAGAATAGATATAAATACTATTTTTACTCTAGTATATACATATATAGAAACTTTAATTTTGTTAGGAAAAAAAGACGAGAAAAACAAGGTAAACTTCCTCCATTATATTAATAGTGAAAAGGATTTTAAGCATGTGGAATTTAGCAAGCAAGAATGTAATGATATTGTTGTGTATTGAAAGTGCTGTTGTATATTTGGGAAAATCTTTACAAAAAACAGTGATGAAATGTATAAAGACCTGTGTAAGTTAATGAAGTAATGTAAACTATGAAAATACACATTTTCTTGACAGTTTTAAAGCAAAAACTCCAAGCAACCTAAATACATAAGTCACTGAACACAGTGATATGTCTTTAGAATAGGTTGTACTTGCTGCCTCTGCAATAATTTGCACTTCTAGCTCACTGTGAAAACTTAAGATGTGTGGGAAAATGTATGCAATGAAAGTGTGCCCAAACATTTTCCAGTGATATTTTTCCCTGTGTTGCTTATAAATTTTATTCTGCAATATTTTATAATAAGAATATTAATTAAAGAAGTGTTCAATGAGTGAAAATGGTAAAATGAGATTGTAGGAGTGACACCAAAGGCTTTTTATATTAGAAAAACAATAACTGACTCCTAGATTAAAATTAGAATGAACCATACTAGCCAAAGCAGCTATGGGGCCACATTATATCCCAGTAACATTTTGGTGATTTTTTTTCTCTTTCAGACTCAAACCATGGTCTCATAGCTGGTAAGTCCTGTGATAGGTTTACTGAGAAATTCTAATATCTTAAACAGTAAGTATCTACTTATCATGTAAAAAGAAGTCAAAGTATCTTTTAAGTTCAATTAAAATTAATGTAGTTTGGGACAATAATTCCCAACCTGTGGGTCGCAGTCCTACTTCACAGGGGTCACCTAAGATCATCAGAAAACACAGATATTTACATTATGATCATAACAGTAGCAAAATTACCATTAAATGAAGTAACAATGAAAATAATTTTATGGTTGGGGTCACCACAACATGGATAACTATACTAAAGGGTCCTAGCATTAGGAAGGTTGAGAGCTACTGGTTTAGGGTGTCATAGATTGGCATCATCATTCACACTGAGGGACCTCATCTTTCAGTTATTTGAGTGAGTAAACATTCTTCATTGTCAACAATTCTTTATTTTAACGTTGCGGGAGAAACAGCTCCCTCTTTGCTTTGTTCCTGGAAATACGTTTCTGGGTAGTCACCTTAGTAATTTGTACCATGAAAGTCATAATACCATCATGGGAATGAATCTTGTGTCTGGAGATAGAAAGATATTATTTTCAACCTTTGTTTCTGTTGCTGTGATAAGATACTGTGATAAAAGCAACTTGGAGAAGGAAGTTTTTATTTTTCGCTAATAATATCAGGATATCATCCATCATTATGGAGAAGTCAGGGTGGCGGTAACTTGAAGCAGCTGTTCAAGTTACTGAGTCAAGAACCTTTCTCCATCCTTGTACAGTTCAAATTCTCTTGCCTGCTAATGATGCCACCTAAAGTGTGTGTCTGTAGAGCTGCAGTGCTACCTTAATACATGTAATTAAGATACTTCCCTTAGATATGCCCATAAGCCAGCCAAAGTTAGATAATTCCTCACTGAGACTCTCAAGTGATGCCAAACTGTGTCAGATTAGCCATTTAACTAGCACAAAAGGAGTTTGATACCAAGGGGATTTCTGTTTCATAAAGTAGCCTGTCTCGTGCCTTATATTAAAGACTTGGGTAAGATGTATATACCGAGTCAAGCAGCACCATTGCTATGAAGTGGTGTGTTACTGGGAAGAAGCTTATGGAATGCTCTGGTCAGCCTGTAACTATAGTACTGTGGTTGTAAGTCTGAAGTTCTAGATTAAAACCAGGATAGAGCAGAACCTGAGTAAAGGTACATGTAAGAGAATCATTGGTAATCAACAGTGGGATTAGCTGTTTAGACAAAGTTTAAAACTTCTATGTTGTGTTTTTCATTAAATTATTTCATTTTCTTGTGCAGGCATTATCTCTGGGATAATCTTTACTCTGCTCATTATTGTTTTCTGTTTGCTAATTCGGAAATATAAAAAAGGGTGAGTATAGTCACATTCTCCAAAAAACTGTAACAGAGATTTGTGATCTGCACCTGTGCCCTAACTTTCTGGTGACTTAGACAGGATAGCCATGACTTAAAGGCCTGTCTGAGTCACAAAATAATACCCTGGCTCAAACAACAACAACAACAACAAAAAACAAAAGATAGCATGGGAAGTGACTTGGTATTGAAAGCAGTTGCATGGCAAGTATGACAACCAGAGTCTGGATCCCTAGCACCCATGTAAATGCCAGGACATAGTGGCTCTCCCATAATTCCAGTGCTCAGAAAGTGGAGACGATGGATCTCCTGCAACAAGTTGACTAGACAGACTTGTCATATAAGTTTTCTCTTCGTTTTAGTGAGTCTTGTCTCAGAATAACACAGAAAGAAATAAAGACTTCTAACACACATCACATACAGACACCTTCACACATGCAAATCCGTATATATGCAGAGAGAGAATATAAAGGAAGACATCAGTCTGTAAATTTTATGTTTCTTCTCCTGGACGGCAAAGCAAATTAAAGGAAAGCAATAGATTGTACCTCCATAAAGACAGATGTAGTATTTCTCAAGAAGGTAACCTTGGTGACACAAAATAGTATATTTACACCAAAAGAAATATATATGGTAACAGTCACTGTAAATGTGTGTGTGTGTGTGTGTGTGTGTGTGTGTGTATACCAGAACACCAGTGTGGTAGTCAGAGGATAACTTATGGAAGTCAGGCAACTGTGTAGGACCCAAGATCACACTCAGATCATCAGGCTTGGCAGCAAGCACCTTTACTCACTGAGCCACAATGCCAGCCCACCATCACTTAATTTAAAGGGGGGGGGGGAGTAAAGAGAAACAACCTTTTAAGAAGAAATTAAAGAAAAAGAAAATAGGCAAAAGGATTTTTTTTAAGTTATTGAAGAGTCTTAAAGATTACGAAGCTGTTGACATTTTATTGTGGCTAATGTACAGCAGATGCTGACCTATAAACATAGACTGATGACAGTACAAGAAGCTGATGGGGTATCTTATAGCACACACACACCATAGGCTACCAACGTAGAAGCATACACACAGGGGTGCTTGAAATGTTTGCCAAAGAAATAGACATGTCAGCCATTACTAAGAGTATTACAAAACAAAGCATGTTGCTATAACTTCCTTTCAAATCAGAATGTATTTTAACAAGTCCTAAACCTAGTTCACAGTTCAAATTCATTGCGCTAATGAATCAACCCTATCAGTCTATGTGGGGCATTGATTTTTCACAGTTCTGAAGGCTGGAGAGCCTACTTGCTACCTAGTGAGAGGCAACTTCCCAATTAATAAATTGCAATCCTCTTATTAGTCCTTACATGGCAGAAAAAAAGGTAGGAAAACTATGTTTTCACAAGGGCACCAGTCTCCGTCACAGGGGTTTCATCCTCAGGAATCAGTTACTTCTCCCACACTTGCCTCATGGTGTTACATTGGGTTTTGGACTTCAATTTATCATTTTGGGAGTGGGCAAGTCTATCATAGTACATCAAATTTTGCAACATTTGTCACACTACCACCTTAATCCTCAACTTTCCCAGATTCAAAATATCTACTTGTGTAATTCCATTCTTGCCCCTAATTCAGGAATTTCTCCCTTTATTCCATCTTAGTTTAAAACAAAAATAAAAACAAACAAACAAAAACATTGCCTTAAAACTTGTAGTAATACTTGAGGAATTTTGAAAACTCTTATATTCTCACTATTATTTACTAATATCACCTCCTGTTCCGTGCTATTCTATCACTCCTTCCCTGATCATCAGCTACTTGTGAGTAGGAAACACCTATATTCACACAAAATTATTGTCTTATTTATTTTTCTCTGATACAGTGTATGTCTGCAGCCTTCCCTCCCACCACCTCTCTCAGGTGCTACCCCCCTCATTTCTCCTCTCCCCAGATCCAGTACTCCTCTGTTTCCCTTCAGAAAAGGGAAGTCTTCCTAATGATATCAACCAAACACAGCATAACAAGTTGCAATAAGACTAGGTATAAACTAGGTATCATGGCGGAATGAGGCCACCCAGTAGAAGCCCAGCGTCCCAGATACCCCCTTCCCACTGTTAGAAGCGCCATTGTGTGAATATACCACATTATCCATTCTTTAGCTGAGGGACATCTAGGTTGTTTCTGGTTTCTGGCTATTATGAATAAAGCTGCTGTGAACATAGTTGAGGAAGTGTCCTTGTGATAGGATGGAAGATCTTTTCATTACATGCCCAAGAGTGGTATAACTGGGTCTTGAGGTAGATCCATTCACAGTTTTCTGGGGAACCACCATATTGATTTTCGTAGTGGCTGTGCAGGTTTGCACTTCCACCAGTAATGGAGGAGTATTCCCCTTGGTTCACATCCTTGTCAGTGATTCATCTGTAAAGAATTCTCTGTCTAGGTCTGTATCCCATTTCTTAATTAAATTGGCTGGTTTTGCTGTTGTTTTGATGTCTAGTTTCCTGAGTTCCCTGTGTATTTTGGATGTTAGCTCTCTATCAGATGTGGAATTGGTGAGCAGTATTCACATTCTGTAGGCTGCTGTTCCCAAGGCCCCATTTATTCATTGTCAGTCTTAGTGCTGGTCTATAGGTGGTCTGTTTAGAAATTTGTCTGCTGTCAGTGCTTTCAGAACTATTTCCTGCTTTCTGGTTTTTTAGGTTTAGTGTGTGGTTTAATGTTGAGTCTTTGATTCACTTAAGCTTGAGTTTTTTGCAGGGTGATTAAATATGGATCCATTTGCTTCCTTTTTCTTTCTTTCTTTCTTTCTTTCTTTCTTTCTTTCTTTCTTTCTTTCTTTCTTTCTTTCTTTCTTTCTTTCTTTCTTTCTTTCTTTCTTTCTTTTTTTTTTTTTGCCTACAGGCATCCAGTTAAACCCATGCCATTTGTTGAAGATGCTTTCTTCCATTGTATATTTCTGGCTTCATCAAAAATCAGGTGTCCATGGGTGTGTGGGTATATTTTTGTTATTTCTGCTGTTGTTGAAATCAGCTTTAATCCATGGTACTCTGATAGGATGCAGGGGTTATATCCATTTTCCTGTATCTATTGAGGTCCATTTGTTTGGAAAATCTTTTTCTAGCTCTGTTCTGAGGTAATGTCTGTCTTTGATGCTGAGGAGTGTTTTTTGTATGCAACAGAAGGTTGACTTTTGTTTTCACATCCATTCTGTTAGTCTATCTCTTTTTGTCAGAGAAATGAGTCCACTGATATAGAGACATCTCAATGGCCAGTGAATGGCCAGTGTTTGTTAATTTCTGTTATTATGGTGGTGGTGGTGATGGTGTGTGTGCGTGTGTGTATGTGGTATGTGTGTGTGTGGTGTGTGAGTGTGTGTGGTATGTGTATGTGATGTGAGTGTATGTGGTGTGTGTGAGTGTGTGTGGTGTGTGTGAGTGTGTGTGTGGTGTGTGTGTGTGTGTGGTGTGTGAGTATGTGTGGTATGTGTATGTGATGTGAGTGTATGTGGTGTGTGTGAGTGTGTGTGAGTGTGTGTGTGGTGTGTGAGTGTGTGTGGTGTGTGAGTATGCGTGTGTGTGAGTGTGTGTGTGGTGAGTGTGTGTGGTGTGTAAGTATGCGTGTGTGTGGTGTGTGTGTGTGGTGTGTGTGTGTGTGTGTGTTTGCTTCCCTTTTGGTTTTGTTAGTGTGAGATTATTTCCTGTTTTTTCATGGGTGTAGTTAACCTCTGTGGGTTGGAGTTTTCCTTCTAGTATCTTCTGTAGGGCTAGAATTTGTGACTAACTATTGTTTAAGTTTGACTTTATCCTGGAATATTTTGTTTTCTCCATGATGATTGAAAGTTTTGTTGGGTATAGTAGTCTAGGTTGGTATCTCTGGTCTTAGAGTCTTCACGCTATCTATCCAGACCCTTCTGGCTTTTAGAATCTCCATTGAAAAGTCAGGTGTAATTCTTTATATGTTATTTGGTCTTTCTCCTTTGCAGCTTGTTCTGCATATTTAGTTTTTTGACTATTATGTGGTGAGGAGATTTTTTCCCCCAATCTATTTGTTCTGTAAGCTTCTGTACCTTTGTGGCATATTCTTTAGGTTAAGAATTTTTTCTTTGATGATTTGATTGAAAATATTTCCTGGGCCTTTGAGCTACAATTCTTCTATTTTTTATATCTTTAGGTTTGATCTTTTCATAGTATCCCAGATTTCCTGGATGTTTTATGTCAGGAATTTTTTTAGATTTAATATGTTCTTTGACTGATGCATCTATTTTTTCTGTCATATTTTCAGTGCCTGAAACTCTCTCATCTATCTCTAGGTGCGTAGTGATGCTTGTGTTTGTAGCTCCTATTCACTTATCCAGATTTTCCATTCCCAGAATTCCGTGGGTTTGTGTCTTCTTTATTGTTTCTATTTCCATTTTTCAGGTGTTGAAAACTTTTACTTATTTCATTCAACTGTTTTTTTCCTGGGTTTTTTTTAAATGGATTTATTTATTTCCTCCAATTTTTTTGTTTGTCTTCACCTCGATTCCTTTAAGGGACTCATTCATTTCCTCTTTAAGGACCTCCATCATAGTTGGTTTTAAGGTCTTTGTGTTTCAGCTATGTTGGAATATTCAGGGCTTGCTTCAGTAGAACAGCTAGGCTTTGGTGGCGACATACTTCCTTGGCTGTTGGTGACTGAATGCTTACGCTGATGTCCAGGTATCTGGGTGTGGGGTAATTCTAGGTCTAGGTACTGATTTCTGAATTGGTCTTTGTTAGATGAGTGTTTTGTTCCTTGGTTTTTGTTTTCTTTCTAATCTCTGGCTAGAGAGTGAGGGGGAGAGTTAGAGTGAGGGGGTCCCAGACATGCAACCTGCCTAGAGTTCTGGTGGCCTGCATGACCTCTGGTGGTACAGGGGTCTTCCACCTGAGTTGGGAGCCATGGGCCAGGATTTCAAAATATTTACTTTATTACCATTATTAAGCCATCTTAATGGGTTCTTATTTTTTATACAATACTCCAGATTTCTATAAGAATGAGCACAATCAGCGTGGTTTTATAAAAGGATTTAGCACTTATTGTCTTCGTTTGTCCTCTAAGCAACATTTTAAGTCATCATTCTGAAAAATCTTGACTTCTTTATGCTGCTTTTTCTGAAATATCATCCAGCATTAAGAACTACTTTTAATAGTTTAACAACTAGATACTACCAAATCTAAATTCTTACCTTTTTACAGCATTTCTCTTTACAATATTCCCCTGCACCTACACTTCACTGGATTTGTCCCAGGTATTCTTCTATATCAAAACATGGTTTTTCTATTTTTTTTAAGTCTACTGCTACAATTTTTAAAAATGGATGGAGAAACAGTAAACAAAATTTCCCTCTGTGCATCCTGATATCTCACCGAGTATTTCCTGTGACAGTTTGTGATGTCGATAAGATATGCACTGATCACAGTAGAATAAGAGTTTATACTTTTCCATACAGAACTGTTAATCTTCTTCTCTTGTTGCTGTTCTAACCATTTCAGGTCTATACAGTCATCAGAGAAAATATTGACACTACCTGGATGTGATATTTGAAGTAACAAACCTTCTAGAGTTATTATCTATAAAAGTAACTTTCCTATGTTTGTATTACCACTAATAGCCAACCAGGACATTCTTCCAGCAGGTCCTACCTCACCCACATGTGTCACTCATCACTTATGCCCAGTTTCCTGCACTGTCTCACTGCTTCATCACCACTATTCAGTCTTCTTTATCTTCAGTCTCACACTGGCCTTCCCATGTGCTAGAGAAACAGGCCCGTGATTCATGGTCTTCCTCTGTCTTATGTGCTTCTCTCAATCTTATAGGGTAAAAACAAGTTGAGTGGTGAGGCTTAGTGGTTAGTTAATGTTTTTTTTTTATTAACTCTAATACCAACTCACAAATAGTTCAACATGTACATATTTGTTATTTATGTTATATAAAGTACTTTCTAAATAACCCCAGAAGACATTTATAGCATCTCTGGTAAAACCATAGGGCTTATAGTCAGACCTGAGCACTGTGTATCCCTGGGCAAAACACTGACCATCAGGCTTCATCTTCCTTGCCTATGAGATAATAGCTTTTATCTTACTGAACACAGTACTATGCTTATAATGAATGCCAGAAAAATGTTAGCTATTATTTATATAGTTATTTATATTCAAAATAATTAAATATTTTCTTTTTCTGTAAGTTACTTTATTATCTAGTCATCTCTCATAATCTGAAGGCCTTTGGTTCTAAAATTCTCACAGATACCAAAATTTTTGTATGTTCAAATACCTTATATAAAAAAGGTAGTACTTTTCCTGTAACTTCCTATATGTCTTAAGTGTACAATGAAAATTCTGTGTAAATATTTTGTATTTAATGTAAGTGTTAAATATATATATAGTTATACTATGTGGTTCAGAGAAAATGGCAATAGAAAAGTCTTTATATGTTTATCAGAGTTGTAGTATTTTGAGTGGTTTTGACTTCCAGTTTGTTGAATATATAATGTGGAGCCTGAAGGTACATAGGAAGATGGGTTCCTTATCACACCGGATGTTACTGTGCTAATGATGAGGATTACTTTGATACAAGGTAGAACTTCCCAATAGCACCCATGACTACAAAGCACAATGATGCTGTATAAGGTTGCAATGAAAAGTTATTAGTATATATTGTCAAAATCTGTGGTAAACCTATTTACTAACCAAAATTGTTTCAGAAATAGTAAGGTGTGTTGTTTAGGTGTAGATACACATATATAGACAAGTTAATGTCTTCTAACATAATTATTTTAGTATTTCCTGATCCAAGATTTTACTTAGTAAATTATAACTTAATTCTCAAAATGAAAGTTATTAATTACTTTCAAAACTGTAACTTGATTTATACAGTTTTTTTTTTTATCTCCCCTACCAATTAGCAATACTACAGATGAAAATTGTAAAGAAGTGAGTATCCGTTTAAATTCTCAAGAAGACAGCTGTATTCACCCTCAAGTTCTGCTCACAAGTCAGGAGAACAGCAGGTACCTATGCACATCCTGAGTTCAAAATGTTTGCAGCAACTAAGATTCAAAATTAGAAACAATTAAAACAGGATATTATACACAGAAGTTAGAGATTCCTTCTTGAGCTGGATTATTGCCATATTTATGATTTTGTCTGGTAACTGTCAAGATGTGTACTATGAACCTTTGGGGAGTAATGGGCTTTGCTTTTTTTGTAGAAACCAAGTATTTGATCTCTAGGGGTACACCCACATACTCATGTGGATATCTAAGGATCCTTTGTAGCTCTCTTTATCTCTTTTAGGTTTCTGATTTTCAGTGATTTCTGTACCTCACTTGAGTTCCTATGACATCCCCCCACACCTCCACACACACACACCCCACACCCCCTTTTTAATATTTGAGGCAGGGTTTCTCTGTGTATCCCTGGCTATTCTGAAACTCACTCTGTACATCAGGCTGGCCTCAAACTCAGAGATTTGCCTGTCTCTATCTCCCAAGTACTGGACTTCAAGGCATGCTCTACCACTGCCTAACTTTTCTCTCTCCTTTGTCTGACTCCCATTGCAGTTATTTCCATCCCTAACTCATCATTGACCTCTTCCATGTATCCTCACCACAAACCCTTATATGGCAAATATTAGCCAGAGGTTTGAGGTTGAAGGAAAACTAATACAACCAAATGCAGCATGATGACATAACTGAATATTATGGATCACTAAACTAAAAACCAGGTAACCATCCCAAGGGTCCACCTGCAGTCTGCATTAAGTGCTGCTGGCCACACGCACACACACACCAGAAATAAAAGCAGCTTATGCTCTGTAAAGGAATTAGGCTGCTCTATTAATAAACAGAAACAAAAACATCACATTGTCTAATAAAACGCTTCTATGTCTTCCTTCTGACAATAATGTGTATTAATTGAAACTTGGCATTTTTTTTCCCAATACATGTCTAAAATCCTTCATTCAACATTAACAATAGAAAAGTCCTTCAGGAGAAAAAAAGGAGGCATTGAAAAGGCATTTTATAGTCATAGAGTTGTAGATGCAGGCAACTCAAATTTTATTAAACAAAAAAACTGCAGTCAATAATTTCTTCTGCAATGGACATGAATTTGCAAAGCCTTCTGTTTATTGTCTGGTTTCCTAGTTACTTCTTTCTTTTGTCTTGAAGCTTGTTTCTCTATATTATGTATAAAAGAAAGTGAAATACTCATTGTTTTAAACTCAGAATTTATGTTATTCCCTAAGTTTTAATGACCATTCAGTCTGATCCTCTTCAAATGACTATTGTCATCATGACTAATCGACCAGGGAATAAGAACGTTGAGGTGGCAGCAGTGTGCCATCCCACAACAGTACCTTTCTGTGTTAGCCCAGAAGTTTGAAGGGAAAATCGTACTCTTCTATAATAGCACGTATATATGTGTACGAGAGGAAAAGACTAGTAATATAAATTTTTTGAGACAGAATTACATAGAGTACCATGCTTGCAGGTGATTCTCCCAAGATCTGCATCCAGAGTTATAGATAGAGTTGTTTCTTTTACTGTTGGGAAAGTTGTGCAGAATCAATTCCAGAATAACCATGGAATCACACTGTAGAAAGAAAATAATAGACTGGGAGCTGGGGTTGCTTTTACAGAAAATTGTTTTTAAAACATTCTATAGAAATGCTCAAAATTTCATTTATTTAGATTTGTATTTGCAAGATAACCCACCTGAAACTTTTTTCCCATCTTTCTTTTTGCCCAAGCTCCAATAACCCGGCTCGGAATTCACTCACCCAAGAAGCCTCTAAATAGCAACACTGCAAAATAATGTCTCTCTCCACATATCAAAGAATCTCCTGCCTGAATCACTTTTAAAATAAACTATTTTCTTTAAGAGCCAGGTGTGTGGTTCATACATCTAATTCCAGCACTTGAAGGGCTGACACAGGATTGCCACAGGCCACTCAGAACATTTAACCTCTCTCAAAAACATACATACATACATACATGCATGCATACATACATACATACATACATACATACATACATACATACATAACAATGGACTTTTAGAGCAGAACTCTTTCTTCAAGTCATTTAATTTTCTGTCTACTCAGTCTTGCCCTCTAACCATATGGTGTGCGATTTCAGCATAAGGTAAGGATGAAAGGGAATGACCACCAAAGAGGCAGGCTAAAAGCAGAACTTTTCTGGATGCTGCCAGTGTTTACAGAAGCCAGAGAAAGTGATTAACTATCTCACAACAGTTACATCGTTTTGGAAAGGGTGCAGAATGCTAGGGGCTCATCTTAGGAATTTAGGGCAAAGACTGACAGGCACTAAGAGGACACATGGCGTAGAACGAAGTGTCCTTAACCACAGTGTGTATGGATATATACTTTATAAACATTCCATGGTTCCTCATATTTATAAATTATATGGTATTTTTTAAAGAACTTACCTAGTTAATAGTCATATGTTTACACTTTAAAAATAAATGGCCCTGGCTAGGGAGACAGCTTAGCAGTTAAAGCTCTTACACAGAAGCAAGAGGACCAGGTTCAGATTCCCAGGATCCTCCTATAATTCCAGCCTCAGAAAGATGAGAAATTTTATCCCTTGAGCAAACTGGTAACCTAAACACTCTAACAGTGAGCTCTGAATTTGATTGAGAGACCTTGCCTCAGAAGATAAAGTGGGAGAACAATTGAGATAAAAGCACATGTTATTCTTGCATAAAGCCTGGGATTCAGTTTTTGTCACTCATGTGTTAGCTCAGCTCACAAGTGTCTGTAACTCCAGATGTAATTCCAGAGGACCCACCACCCTAATCTAGCCATATATGGATACAAACATATATTCAGGCAAAAACTCATATACATAAAATAACTAAATACATCTTTTAAAAACAGATTCTCAATTTCAACCTCAGGCCTCAAAGATGCATGTGTGTGTGCACACATGTTCATGGACGCATGAAAAAATAAAAAACAAGTGACCGTATATAATGCTCATGATCTCAAGAAAATGTTAGACTCCTGGATATTGAACAAAAGGTTTGCACATGATTATTGCTGGTTTCTGTGTTTTAAGGACGTGTTATAATGTGTTATACAGTAATTGGTTTGATACTATGCTCACTAGTTTTTGTCAACTTGACACAATATCGAGTGGAGAGGAGGAAGCCTCAACTGAGAAGATGCCTCAGTAAGACTGTAAGTTATTTTCTTAATTAGTGATTGATGTGGGGGTACAGCCCATTGTGATGGGGGCCACAAGGGGTAGGTGTTCCTGAGTTTTATAAGAAAGTAGGCTGAGCAAGGCCATGAGCAAGCCAGCAAGCAGTGTTCTTCTATAGCCTGCCTCCAGACTCCTGCCCTGCTTGAGTTCCTGTCTTGACTTTCTTTGCTGGTGATGATATGAAAGTGTAAGCCGAATAAACCTTCCCTCTCCAATTTGCTTTTTGGTTGTGATACTTTGTCAAGACAGACACTATAATGATGAGCTAGACATGAAAGATAGGGGAAGGAAAAGGCCCGTGCAAAGACCACCGACCCCCTCCAACTCACACTACCACCACCATACAGAAAGTTCACACAATAGCACAAAAGGTTATTATATACTACAGAATTCTTGGGAGTTTGTAATATACTTTTTAAAGTGCTGCTTCATAAGCATGAGCATTTGAGTTCAGATCCCGAGAATCCACATAAAAAGCCCAAAAGTGTCTAGAAGGCTAAGAACTAGAGAGACAGGAAGATGCCTAGGGTTTGCTGACTCAATGAGCTTTAGATTTCAGTGACTCTGTTTCACAATGGTTTGAATAAAAATGGCCCCCACAGATCACTAAGGAGTGGCACCATTAGGAGGAATGGCATTGCTGGAGTAGGTATAGCTTTGTTAGGAGTGAGTCCTTAGATGATGGACTTTGCGGTCTCAGATGTTCAAGCCAGGCCTAATAGTTAACGGTCTCTTCCTGCTGCCTGTGGATCCAGATGTAGACACCTTCCGATCCTTCTTCAGTACCTGTATGCCACCAAGTTGCACCATGATGATAACGGACCAAACCTATGAACTGTAAGCTAGCCCCAATTAAATATTTTCCTTTACAGGAGCTACCATGGTCATGGTGTCTCTTCACAGCAATAAAACCCTAGCTAAGACAAAGTGACTGAGGAAGACAGTGGATGTTGACCCCTGACTTCACAACCACATGTACACTCATGAATGTACACATACCTACATGCACCCATACTAACAAGTACATACACAACACACTACACTACACACACAGGCACAAAAACAAAAGCGGACAAAATACGTGTCCTAAGAACAGTCCTTGTTTCTGTACTTGGTTTTTCTCTGAACTCTTAGAAAGCTAGTTAGATCCTGCTCCACTGTACAGAAAGGTCCCACTCTGAAAAACAATGTAAACATAATTCACAAAGCACTTAAAAGCTGATTTCTCCATCACATAATGAATGCCCCTCCACTCCGCTGTCCTCCCACTCTTCTAAGGGGTTACAAGAAGTTGAGTCCTGTCCAGGCCCACACAGCTTGTGCTCCTCTCTCTTTGACAGTTAAACCAAATATTCCATGAATTGGAGAAACCACTCCTCTCCTTCATCCACAGGTTTGACTCTAGACTTCAGGCAGCTGTCAGGATCCTGGGATGTTTCCTCAACACTGTTACTGAAAGCATTCCAGAGTAGGACTGGGACGGATAAGATCCACTTTAAGAGTGGGTTTGGAGTGTCCCCTGCCCCAAAGAAGTGTTCTGTATAATTATAGCAACCATGAGTTTGCGGAAAAATTGCTTTAGGGATTGGGAACCCAGTGGGCAAACCTTTGAGATTTGAGGATTGTGAAATGAAGCCATAGATAATTCAAATGAGGAAAATATAGGTGCTTTCCCTAATCAGACTAATGTCAAATACAACAACAAACAGAGTGCAATTGGAGGCCACGTGGATAAGATGAGCACCTGGTGCTGGCTGTGTGATGACCCACAGCTATGCTCCAGGTCTGTTTTTAGGTCCTTGTGCTTTATTCAAGCTCAAGTTCTGAGCAATGATCACAGGGCCAACTAGTCTTTTCACCCTTCCTGAGTAGGGTAATATATATGTGAGCCAGGGTCAGCTCCAGCTGGTAAGCACACCGTAGAGCATCTGTAGAGCAGCCTCGGAGAAACACAGCAAAGTCAGCTGGGAGACAACCCACAGAGGAACACAACTATGACTGGAGGGGAGCTCTACGGCCTGTAGAAGACTGCTACCCACGCTGAGAAGTGCAGCAAAGCAGCAGAGGACTTGGGAAGCCTGTGGAAGACTGCTACCCAAGCTGAGAAGTGCAGCAAAGCAGCAGAGGACTTGGAATGCCACTACATATGGGGAAGTGAAAGGTGTTACAGAAGGAGCACAACAGACAAAAACTAGCAGTTGACAAGCCTAATACTCCTGGGGAGGAACACAACCCCATTGTTCCAGCCCCTTACACCGAGGCCTCGCCTTACTGTCAGCCGATTGGCCTCGCCAGCACCACCTAGTCACTAGCTTCCCGGGAGCAGCCTGGCCACGCCCACCTGCTGTGTCGCCCAGCACACTTTAGTTTCAGGATTGTTGCGTCTGTTTACTTAGCTCAAAAGCTCCTCTCTGGCTGCGTGGCTCTCAGTTTTCTTTTCATTCTTGTAACATGAGGGCGGCGGTGCCTCCAGCACCAGACGCAAAGCCTCCCCGACGCAGGAGGAAGACCTACACTTTCTGGTGGTGCTTCCTGGGCCTCTGCGCAGAGGCCCTTCTGTTCTTGCTGTCTACTTTATCTGGTAGGATCCAGGAGAGAGTCTCTGTCTTGGGGATGCTGGTACCTGGCCTGTAGGGCATGTGGATAGCAAAGAGCGCATCTGAGTTTGGGGAAGGCAAGGTTGGGATGGAGGACCTGGTAGAGTTCTCCAGCAGTTGTGCAAATGAGTGATGTGGAAACCATGCAATCCCCATCCCCAAAGGGCAGATTTGCTTAGTGGGCAGTGCTTAACTGGGTGGGCGCCAGAGTGGAGAGAGTAGCATTGCACAAATTGTTATCACAGAGAGATGTTCACTAGAGCCTGGCTGTGGCAGTAGCAGCTTGTACTGTTTTCGGGATTTAGGGTTGGTCTTGTCTTTGACCCTGGAAAAGGCAAGTTACAATGCTTGTGCTATGGGTAAGCAACTCTCTAGGTTTAGCGGAGAGGGAAAATCACACCCGGTTTATTTTATCTTGAGTCAAGTTTCCTTGTTGTCTAAGGCAGGATGAGTTTAGTTTACAAGTGGCTGTTTTGTTTGGCTTTACATTTTTATATTAGATTTTTTTTTCCACATAAAACATAGACAGAGTCTGATGGTATTACCAAACGGCTTTGAGACATTGTTTATCTTCATTCAAACACAAAGTTCTAATAGAAAAAAAAAAAATCTAAACATCACTCCAAAGACAAGAAGAAGTATAAGTAACACTCTGGTTTTCACCTCAGCTGATGAACAAAAAAGCTCAGGGTTTCTCCCATCACATTTTGGTGGTGTTTTGTTACATGGAATAAATACTATACATGCTTACTGTGTAAAATTTACACGAAGAACAATGTTTCTGTTTCCTTCTGTTTTTCAACCCTTTGTATCTGTGACTCTGATACATTCTGTTGTGGACTATTATTTTAACTCTGTAAAGATATGTTACATTTGGAATATTACTTTAACTGTAAAGGTGTATTACATTTATTTATGCTGCGTTTGTGTAAGATGTAAGGGTGTGTGTTTAATTAGATAAGTATATGTTGTATTTGTTTCCCTTCGCCTGCCTAAGGTACCTGATTGGCCTAATAAAGAGCCGATGAATGGCCTGTGTCTAGGCAGAGAAAGGTTAGGCAGGGCTGGTCAGGGGAGTGATGATAAGGAAGGAAGTGAACAAGGAGACAGGCAGCCAGCCAGGAGACACAAGCAATGAAAATAAGAGACACTAAAAGAAAGAAAAAGCCCCAAGGCAAATGGTAAAGAGAAAAGGTTAACTAGCCAGGCATGAACCTAAGCTAGGCTGAGCATTCAAAACCTAATAATAAGTTTCCATGTCATGATTTGGGAGCTGGGTGATGGCCCAAAAGAAAAAGGTGCACATATAGAAACCTGTACCTATACCCTATATGGACTGTCTCATTAGTAGTGTCCATTCAGCAATATTTGCCTTCAATGTTCTAGGCTCTGTGCTGGTCTAAGGATGGAGATGCTGGGAGGCAGTCACAAAGCAGTCCTGTGGTCCTCTTCCAGTGATGATTCACATACATATATGTGTATAATTATCAGCAGGCACTTTATTATGATAATAGATTCCTAGTGACAGATACATAATAGATGATCTGCAAACATTTGCTAATATTTATTAAGAGTGGAAGATACTAAGCAAAGCTTAACACTGAGGAATAGAACCATGCTCTGGAGTAAAGGAGCATTTTTCTCTGACTGGATTAAAAAAATTTTTTTGGGGTAAGGACAAAGAGCAATCCAAACTGCAACATTAAACCCACTGACTTTTTTTTCTCATATATGAAACCTTCCCCTGACGTTACATATTTGACAATCTTCTCTTCAAACTTTGTTGGAGTGTTGCCTCTCCTCTGACTACCTTCAGAAGGCATAACCCAGCTGATCCCCCACTCAAAACTCTTTTCTATTCTCCCCCTCTCTCTATTGGAAAGCTGACATCTTATCCTTTTCACACTAGCTACTCCAAATGGCTGATTTTTTTCTTTAGGGTAACATTCTTACATAACTCAAGTGCCAGAATTCTAAATACTGTATTTGACCAAGGCACAGAGCACAGAGAAAATCCTGCCTGAAGGAGGAAACTTCTTTAAAAAGCTTTACTTTTCACTGATCTCTATAAAAATTTACTTCACAAGGAATAGAAGGGGCAGGAACAGATAAATAAAATCAATAGGATACGTGGCGATAAAATCAGTCTCGAATATTAGATTCAACCACAAGGGCCAAGCCTGGCAGTGGTGGCTCACGCTGTTAGTCCCAGCACTTGGGAGGCAGAGGCAGGAAGTTCTTGGTGAGTTTGAGACCATCTTGGTCTACAAAGTAAGTTCCAGGATATTCAGGACCATTTACACAGAAAACCTTGTCTTGAAAAACCCAAACCAAAACAAACTGGCTGGAAAAAATGGCTCTGTCTTCTGATGTCTTCTGATATTACAGACTAATTTTATATGTATATATTAATATTTTATATATATATCACTACATACCCCTTTGGTATAAAAAATAAAAAATATTATAGCTTATGTAAGAAAAACTATCTACAATAGGTACAATAACTATATACAATATACATAAGCAATAATTACATTAGTAATGTCCAGTCTAGGATGGGACAAATTCAAAAAAATATTCCATTATTGATCCTATTTTGGTGATTCCAAAGGATTGTACCTAATTCACTTTCTATATAACTTGTATTACTAACTGAAATCTATCTTTTGATGTCTCTCAAAGTTACACACTGTAAACTCTTAGTGAGTTTCTTTTCTAAAACTATCAATAGAAAACTATAACTATCTTATCTTCAACTCTCTCAGAGACCCAAGAAGGAAGTAATATTAACTAAGTAAACAGGAAGTGCAAGCAAGCATCTGAAGTAGATTGGTGCTGCCAAGAGCAGACATGTCTCATTGTCATAAAAATAAAAGAAACCTATGTTAAGATATCTTAAATGCTGTATTTTGTAGATTTCTTAAGGGTTTGAAGAAGACTTATCTGAAATAGATCTCTCTTTGAGCTTGAAAACATATTCAATATGACTATGAGATTGATTATAATGTTTAACTACTAACTTGCATTTTCTTATATTCTAATTTGCTGGTAATAATAACTTTAAAAGACTAGTAATTTGGGGTGAACTGTATAGGTAAAATACACTGAATAAGAATAGAAATATATGTACAGCAACACAATCTCAACTTTGTATCAACATATACAATTGGTATACAATATACAAAATTCAATCCAATGCAAAATATCTAAAACTAGTAATTGCTTTTTAAAAGTAAATTCAATAATCTACCCTTATATCCTATAATATCTGTATTTCCTTTTTCTCAGAGTAGATTCAATAATCTATCCTTTTATTCATTCATATCTGTATCTCCTTTTTTTATTTTTTTAAACAAGAACTCTGGATCAAATCTCCATTGTTCAGCTTTTTTCCCTAACCATAACCAATAAAAATTTGTAGCCAGTCACCCTAAACAATGACAATCATCCATAAGCCATCTAAAGACCAAAACCTACTCACCCCACCTCTTGGGAATGTGAGTGTCATGGTTTTAAATTTATTTCCTGTTGTCTAGGAGTGAAGACATCTTTAGGGGATCCTGGAAAAAAAAATGTGTTAATTGTCAAGTCCTGGAATAAGTATCATTTATTGTCCTTTCTCTACCTAATGGGATAGTGCAGGGCTTATCTTAAGTCCTGGCTAGAGTACTCGGTGAGTTTTGTCCATCTCAGCTAGCCACCCCGAAATCATCCTGAACAGTATGTAGTCCATATTCAATCTTTGGTTAGTTTTTGTCAGCCTAGTGACATAGTCATAGTCCATGTGAAATCATCATTGTGGGATCCCATCTTCCTTTTAGAGGCTTCAAAAGTCAAAATTAGTCATTTTCATGGTTCATTGCAAAAAATGGATAAGAGGCTCAAGCCAAAAACAATGTACAGGAAGCTAAATAAAGCCATTTTTTAGAATAATTAGTACTCAATATGAACATTAGCATCATACAAAAAGCTTAAAAATATATATTATCATAAATTTTGATATAAAAATTTATACATCATAGGATTAGTAATAATAAATAATAAAGGACTAGAACTTTATTTTTAGTTATTATTCTGTTCCATATCAGGTGGCTCTTCTGATATGATAGAGATTTTTGCATTTTCCTTTAACAAGCATGCTTAGATTTAGAGAAGGAGAGATCCACACTCCAACTTCAAAGCCAGCTTTAATTTAAAACTTAGCTGAGATTTCAACTTTTCTTATAAAGATATATCGATGTTAGGCAGTGCGATTTTACCCTGTAGATTGTATTGGTACCAATAGGTCCAATATTTCTTTGCTTGTAAATGTATGTATCTGGATAGCCTTCCCTTATGCTTTAGATGTCTAGATGTAATAAGTTTCTGGCCTGGACTTTCTGCCCTAGCCCCAAGGTTCAGACCCACTCTCAGCCCTACTACCTCTTAATCCCCAAATAATCACATAAAGGTTTGTATTCATTTTAAGCTGATTAACCTTTGGCCCAGACATATTGCTTGCTAGTTCTTTCATCTTAACTCACTCTATTTCCATCAATCTGCTTAGCCATGTGGCTTGATACCTTTTGTCAGAGCAGCATTTCAATTTCTTTTCTCTGCATCTGCTGGTATCTCTTCTGGTGTCTCTCTGGCATATCTGCCATGCTCTTCCTGTTCCAAGAGGTTTTTTTTGTTGTTGTTATTTTTTTTAAGTCTGGTAGCCCCGCCCACACTTCCTGTCTGCCCTCTGCCAATCAGCATTTTTATTAACCAGTAGGTGGAACAATTATTTACAATATAACAACATAATCCCACTACATATAGATGTCCAAGGTCTTTTAATTTCTTGAAGATAGGTATTTCTAGTTTTCTGTAGAGACAAAAATAAAACCCTGCCATGACCCCTCTTTAGTGAGTTTTGCCACACCTTCTGCACATTCCAGAAGGTAGTAGCATTATGCTGAGGTTGGCAAAAACATGTTTCTGCAAATACCTTGTTCATAGTCTTTTTGTATGTGACCTTGTCTTCCACAATTCTAACATTTGATATTTTGAATTTTCTTTAAACCTCTAGAAATATCCTCTCCTACCCAATTATCATTATAGTTATAATGTCCCATATTAATTGTATCATAAATCCAATCTTCCAAGGATGCTGATCTTTCCTTTAATGGCCTAATTAATCTTTAGCATTGTGAGTTAGCATTTCCAAAGCCAGAGATTCACTTACTATTCACCTAACTTCTGAATCTGGTACCATTCTACTTACCACTGCAGTCAATCTTTGTTTTTTTGTTTTTTTTTTTTGTTTTTTTTTTTTTTTTTTTTTTTTTTAAATCTCTAAAGGTTTCTTTTGGTTTTTGAATCACTTTTAATTTTTTTCCTTATATCCTCAATTCTATCCTAAGCATTAGAAGGCTGCCATTAGGCATAAATTCAGGGTTTTATTATCATATAAAGATTGCCCTTCTACATTAGCATAATCTCCCTCCCCAAGAAGGTTGAATTGGAAGATTTCTTGGATAAGCTCTGTTTGCCTGAGGCAAACTGAGGCTAGGCTTTTTGAAGAGAAGCTTCCTGATTCAGCCTTAGCGGGAAAACACTTAGGAGTTTTTTAAGAGGCCTGGCTGCCTAATACTAAATAGAGTTAATGAGCAGCAGATGACAAAGCTTTACTTGGTAATTATATGGACCCTAAAATTCCCAGAGTACCTGGGCTAAAAAGATAAATTCTATGAAATTAGACTAGGAGCTGGGTGGAGCCATCCACCCATTCTACCAACCTTGAATCTTGGCAGATTAAAGGTGTGTCCAGAAACAGATAGAAATAGAAGAATCTGGGTGGAGTCAATCACCCTAGCCAAGCAAAGGTGTGGTCAGAAATAGAAAAAGTTAAGATAAATATACAGCAAAGACAGTTTTTTTAAAAGTCTAAGTGGTTTATAGTGTGCTGAAAAAATATATATACATAGGCTTAGAAAAAAAAAAGGTAGAGAAAGCCCTTAAAAAAGAAAGAGTAAAATAAATAAATAAAAAATAAGCCATGTAAAGATGGAAAATACAAAGTGTGTCTGGATACTGTATGTTATTGTCTTATCTTTAAGCTTCTTGATTGAAAATGAAATAGTAAAAGCTGCTAAAAGACAGTTGATTATAAATGCTGTTGGATTAATTCAACCTATATATTTTGTAAATGAGTTTAATTTAAAATTGAAATCTAAAGATATGCTACTTTGGAGAAGAGGTTTTCTTTTTATTTCCACAGAAAATGAGAGGTTGTGAATTTATTTCTGGATAAAGAACATAAAGTTTGATAGAGGAAGACCCCCTGAAAAATCTCCAATGGAAATGGATATCCCAGATGATTCAGCATTTCAGAACACTTCTGTTGCAGTTTCCAGGTCTCTGTATCCAGAACAATTTCAAGGAGACTGGCTGAGATGACCCAGCCTTACAGACTAAAGACTTGTGCATAAATCCCACATTTTTCTTTGGATTCCCATGAGATTGCCAATGCCACCATTCAGCAGGAAGTAGCCTAGAGAACTACGTCCACATTCCCAAAATATGGATTATGGATGTTTGTGTTTATTTACAGTGTTGTTTATAAGTTGTTATAGATAAGGGGGGAAAGAATATTAGATTTGGAGTTCTTTTAGTTTTAAAAAGAGAAAAGGGAATGTGTGGGAGATTATGTTATTATATTGTAAATAATTGTCCCACCCACTGGTTTAATAAAAAAGTGCTGATTGGCCAAAGGCAGGCAGGAAGTGTGGGCAGGGCTACCAGAATAAGAAAACTCTGAGAACAGGAAGCACAGAGCAGAATACCAGAGAGAAGCGGAAAGAAGCAGAGGACAACCCTGCTGCTGTGAGAAAAGGTACCGAGCCCCATGGCTGAACAGGATGAGTCATGGGCTATATGAAGAGAAGAGAGCTAGCAAGTTATATGCTGCTTTAGAGTTGTAATCCCTTGCCCATGGGGGCCTCCAGGTCCACCAAGGCAATGTCCCCCCATTTCCCTTTCTGAACCCCCTCCTTGGGCTTCTATCACACTAGGGAGCTACCCTAATTCAGTCATCTGAATTGTTGTTGACAAAAGTTTGGTGAGTAGATTGAGATTTCTTAAAAAGAGTAATTTGTGTATGCCAGGGTCTTAGACCAATCAGCCTAAAACTATTGAGAGTGTCTGTATGTCTCTGCAGGTCTGTTTGTCTGGGCCAGAAACCTCCTACTACAGACTCTCATATTAACTGACTTCTTAAATGATAAAACAGATAATATTTATAATAAACATCAGATTTATCCCAATTACAGTATTTATTTTCTCCTTTACTAGTCCCAGTTTCAAATTATCTAGAAAATATCAAAGAAAGACCAACCACCTTCCATCATATTATTGTTTCCCCTTTTAATATGGTAAAAAAATCTTTCTCTGCCTTACACAAATTCCTCTTTTTAAGAAATCTCAATCTACTCACCAAACTTTTGTCAACAACAATTCAGATGACTGAATTAGGGTAGCTCCCTAGTGTGATAGAAGCCCAAGGAGGGGGTTCAGAAAGGGAAATGGGGGGACATTGCCTTGGTGGACCTGGAGGCCCCTATGGGCAAGGGATTACAACTCTAAAGCAGTGAAATGCTCGGCCCAGATCCCCCACACAGCATACAGCCCTAGGTCCTGCAGAATGGTAAATCCCTTCAACTGGCCTTTGGTGTGTGGTAGTAATCTACTATAAAGTGCTTAAGTTTGTACAATTGTAATTTTGCTGTGTTCATGGTGTGTGTCCCTACTTCCCTTTTTGTCTCCTTACCTTTTAGTCCTTCAAAAACATAACATAAATGGAGGAGAAATAAATAGGAGGGAACACAAGATAAAATCTGAAAACTAAAATAAAGATAGATATGAAACCTGGAAAACTCACTGTGTTAGGCAGGGAGAATTGAAGGATAGAATAGGGTTTTAACTCTATTAGTAAGGAAATGGGTTATTATAAATGAACAGTGCCCACCATAGAAAGCCTGTCATCAGGATTTCAGAAGAGGATCTGTTAGATTTTGACATTTGTCTCCTTCCTTTAGAAGAGCAGCTGCTTCATTGAAGAAAGCTGCTCCTTCCTGTTGTGTCTGCTCTCATATACCTATTTTGAGTCTTTCTAAGATCAGTAAATGCTTACACTGTAGTAAGAGTTTCTGGCCCAACCTAGCCCCAAGATTTGGATCAGCAGTCCCAAATAATCACACAAAATCTAATATTAATTGCGTGTTGTTTGGCCTATGGCTTGGGCATATTACTTGCTAACTCTTACTCTTAAACTAACCCATGATTTCCCAAGAGGCTTAGCTCCTTTTCTCAGAGCAGCATTTTTGTTTTCTTTCTTCTGTGTCTGCCTGATATCTCTACTCTGCTCTTCCTCTTCCCAGAGTTTTCTTAGTCTCATAGCCCTGCCCATACTTCCTGTCTGCCTTCTGTCCAATAAGTGTTTTATTAAACTAGTAGGAGGAACAAATATTTACAATGTACAAGAGCATAATCACACAGCATTCTCAGTCTGTACTCTGTTTGTTACAATATAGTCTATGTGATCTATGGCTGAATTATAAAATACTAGCAGACAGACAAATAAAAAGATGGCTCCCCTTTCTCAGATGAACACATTTTTAAGTGACTATTTTCATTATAAAAATCATAAAAATATAATTCTTGCAAGTGTTTTGTTATATACTTAAGCCACTGTGAGGAGCTGATACTGGATTTGTGACCACATTGAAGACTAGATTTTCATATTAGCTATTCAACACAGCTAACATGTGACCTATCTGGGATACCTTGATAGGCAACAGCCCAAACAAAGGGAAACTGGTGCTTCTTCCAGAGTTGAGGCACAAGATGATCCCTTTAGGTGTCTAGAAAGAGAAGAGAGCTGCTCAGCATTCATAGCTAGGAAATGGGATATGGAATAATGTAAGCAAAGACACATCAAGGTGGGACACAGCTTACAGCCAACTACTTAGTTTGACACAAAGAAGACAAGATAAAAGTAGAATGCTAAAGAATCATGAGAAGCAAGGGACTAGTTTGGAACAGTTCAGTGAAGTTTTTACTGGATGTATGGAACAACTTTGATTCCTTACTTGACTTGTACAACTTGAGACTAAACTAGAGCTGCTGTAATGTCCCTCAAGCACTATAAAAGGCAGGGTTTTTTTTTTTTTTTTTGAGGACTAAACACAGGATAGGACGACATCTGCTTTGGGGAGTTCCAGATGAGGACAAAGGTCCTAGCATTGGCTGTGGTTCCCAGCATGGCCTGGACAGTCTGTTACACACTTGGAATGCATTCCTGAACAATTATTCCACCTTGTGTTACTTCAGTTTTTTCATCTTACAGAGGGAGAAACTTAATAAGTAATGAAAATGAAAATAAGTTAAATAACACCATATGCTTAGCACAGAATGCTAAGTGTTTACGATTTCTAACTTTTTAAAAATCCTTATCACTGTTGTTAGAAATTCGGGTATCTGTTATTACTGTACTTCCAGGAAAATACAATGCCCAGTATTTAGAATTCACTTTCTAATTATAGCAGTAACGCAGAATGAGTTCATAATAAACCAGTAAAGTATAAATATTTTGACATGAAAAAAAAATTTTAAGACAGGGAAATATTTATAGCTAAACCAATAAAAATTTGTTCTTAAGACTGGATGAAAAACAGCAAAAAAAAAAAAAAAAAAAAACATGACTTTTAGATATCATCAAAGCAAATTTTCTGAATAGTAAAGAATTTGAGTTTTGATTTAAAGGGGGTAAGAATCAATCACAGCACTCAACTTTGGTACTGGGTACTAGAGAAGTGATAATGAATGAGACATAGTCCTTAAGAATGGGAAGGTCTCATATCTTTCTTTTAAAAAAGAATATCAAAACCATTAATCATGCCTGCTTATTTTATTTTTGAATAAAAGTTCAATTCATTCAGAAATGATTCAAAAGCTAATATTGTCTAAAACCATTCAGGGATATTCTCCCTCTACTGCTACTGCTTGAGTAAAGAAGGGCATGTGCTAATAGTTTAGAACCTTGCTAAAAATATTTCAACTTTTTTTGTTCTTCCTGCTACTAAATACCATTTCTTAATTGATAAAGTAGTATTCATACTCCATCTTCATGCTCTTGCCCTTGTGTCCCCAGATGCCTGCGTACTACCACCACCATTTGAAGCTATGGAACTCAAGGGTGAACCTAAACCTTATTATGAGGTTGGAGAGAGGATAGATTATAAGTGTAAAAAAGGATACATATTTCTGTATCCATTCATCATGTCTGCTACCTGTGAATCAAATCATACATGGGACCCTATTTCAGATCATGCTTGTGCTAGTAAGTAAATTTAACCTTTTTTTTTTTCTTGATTTTCAGGCATTTTGGGATGGGGTGCATATGCCCCTGGTGCAGTGATGCTTTTCCTATGTGAAACAAAGCTTTGATTTAAATGTTTTTTTTTTTCAGGCTTTGAGAAATTTACAGGGAATTTTTTCTGGGAAATTTGGTTGATTTAATAATTGTTAATCTTGGACTTGTCCTTAATAGTAGTTGTTTTCCTGATGTGGTAAAATAATATGACTAGAACAACATATAAAATAAAGCGTTTAATTGGGCCTATGGTCTCAGGGGCTTAGAGTCCATGGTGGTAGATCAAAGGCATGGTGGCAGGAACAGCTGAGAGCATACTTCTTAGAATTGCAAGTAGGACCACAGAGTATACTTGGAATGGTACAAGTCTTTTGAAACATCAAAGCACACCCCACCCTAGTGACATTCTTTCTCAAGCAAAGCTACACTTCCTAATTTTCCTCAAACAGTCACAAACTGGGGACATATTATTCAAATGCCCTTATGGAGGAGATATTATTCAAATCATACCCTTATAATATAACCATTAAAGAAAATAATCCATAAACTCAAAAGAACCATGTATGTATTTTTCATTTTGATTCAAGTACAACTAACTGGCTTTCGCATTGAATTAAATTTTTAATTGATTTTTTTGTCTAGAAATAGACTGTACTACATTAGCGGACCCTTCATTTGGCAAAGTACACTATATGGATGGCAGAATTTCATGGGGTAGTCGAGCTCAATTTACTTGTGTGGATGGGTAAGTTACTCCTTATGTAAATAAGGTAAATGTTCCTGATCCCATTGTTCTACTTCTCATATTTTGCTTACTATATGGCAAGTTGTGCTCCTAGCCAAACAGCATCTTGGTACTTTATAGAGATAGAAGAGATGATTAATAAATAGGAAAACTGAAGGAAAACATTTGTATCATACTTGATCATACTTGTTGTATCTAATAATAAGTTTATAATAAACATTAAGAATGGAGTAATCTGACCAGGGTGATGGTTTAATCTTATGATTCCTGCACTCAGGAAGATGAGGCAGGTGGATCTCAATGAGTTTGAGTGCAGTCTGGCTACACAGGGAGTTCCAGGCCAGTCTGTGCTGCATATCCAAAGGCGACTGATAATCATGGTGACATTATAATCTTTTTCACAGTCAAGTGTACCTACTGCCAGCTCAGGGTTAAATTGGAGAGAATTCTGGAAGGCATTAACAAGATAAATTTAATCTAACTCATCTTTCCACCACATGACAGGATATTTTGGTTGGAAAATCTAATTTTTCAAACTGCTACATACCTGAAGTGTCTCCAAAGGGGGCATTAGCCGCTGAGTAAGACTTTATTTTCTAGAGCTCTCTTGGAAATAATTGTGACTCTTGGAAAAAGCTGGCCGTGACTGTCTTCAGAGAGTTTCATTGATGACTTTTGTTTTTCAAGACAAGGTTTCCTTTCCTGTATAACAGCTCTGACTCCTGGAACATGCTTTGTAGACAAGCCTGGCCTCAAACTCACAGGGATCTGCCTAAAAGCATGCACCTCCATGCCTGGCAATAATATTTTAACTTTATCAAGTTAAAGCACATTCAGGTAAAGCTATGTGGAAAAAAATTTCTAGGTACTTTGAGGGAACCAAAAGTTTAGGCCACAAATCTTTCTCAAAGACTAATCCTATTGAGAAACTCAGTAGATACAGAAGCTATCAGAGCAAAATAACAAAAAATACCAGATAATATTTCATGGTGATGACAGAATGCAGAACAATAATCTATGAATTTAAATAATTAGGAGCTTGACAGTGTTAATCCTGAGCTGTTCCTAGAAAGACATTATGACTGCAATATTAACACAAAATAACATATTTTTTCTACTTGCTGTGTGCCAGACTCTAATTTGTCTAATTCTCTTGAACATTCCTATAAGATGTTTGATTTATTCTTTGTTTGTTTGTTTGTGACAGGGTCTCACTATGTAATCCTGGCTGGCCTGAAGCTTGCTGTGTAGACCAAACCAGCCTTTAACTCACAGAAATATGCATTTATCCACCTTCTGGGTTGTTCTGGGATTAAAGCTGTGTGCCACCACACCTAGCTAGTTGCATGTTTTTAATTGAGAAACAACAGAAACTTTAAATGTTTTGTCCAAGCTTGAGTAGCCTGTCAATCATGGAAATAGGACTAGAGCCCAGGCAGTCCTTTCCTAAGGAACCCTTTCTCCTCTGCTCCATTATCCCAGGGCAAAATGGATGAGCCAAGACACAGAAGTGAAGTAATATGATTGTAGAAGAAAGCAACGGTGCCAGGTCACATCAGATGTGTCTAGATATCACAGTACTTGGACAGTGTATGTTTATAGACATAAACTTTATCTGATTAAAGTTTAGACTTGTTTAGTACTTTCACTATGCTTATTTTAAAAACCTATCCTTCAAACTACCATAGCATAGAAAGAAATTATCTAAAACTGTCCTTCATTATTATGTGTATCTTACATAAGCTGCCAAAGAAAACGGTAACTTTTTCTTTGCTCATTTAGTTATTACTTAGTTGGTATGTCAATTCTACACTGTGAGCTTAAAGGTGATGATGCATACTGGAATGGTCCTCCCCCACATTGTGAAAGTAAGTAAGTTCTCTCTTTAAAAACTAGACTCTCAGTTCTTAACCATTTTGGCCTCAGGACCCTATTATGATTTTAGATTAATAAGTACCCCCAAGCTCTTTTATCTATGGTTATATCTATTGATATTAATCATGTTGGAATTAAAATGGGTATATTTTAAAATAATTATTTTTAAAGATAATAAACTCAATTCATAGTAATTTATCTCACATGTATTTTTGACATTTTAAAAGTAACAATAGGGACACTGCCTTATTTTCTTGCAAATTTATTCAATATTTGGCTTGTGGGAAGACACTTGGGGTTTGTTCAATTATCATAGTGTTTTACTTCTGCAAAATATATTGTACTGTGAGAATGAGAATGATAAATGATAGTATGTTAGTATGATTCTAAGACACTATCCTATTGAATGAATGTACCTTTACCTTAAAACACATTTCTCAATCAGTATTCGGCTTGATTTTTTTAATCATATTTGTCATTAGATAATCAGCATCTTTTCTATTGACTAGGACAAACTTAGCATGACCTCACAAATAAACAATCATTCTTTTCCTTAGGAAAATGAGTATTGTCCTGAAAGATCATTTCTGTGTTAGTGGTTTAAATTTGAGGTGATGAATTTTTCTCATAGAAGCTGTCTTCTAGATTAAAATTTAGGCTCATAAATAACTTATAGAAATCCTGTATTATTGAGTTTGTTGAATATAATTTATAGATCTTTCTAACAGTGTCATGAATACTACCTTGCTTTTAACTTGTATTTCCCTTTTTTCCTTCTTATAAAGAGGTCTATTGTTTACCACCTCCAAAAATAAAAAATGGAACACACACCTTTACTGATATCAGTTTGTTCAAATACCATGACGCAGTCATTTACAGTTGTGATCCTCACCCGGGGCCAGATAAGTTTTCCCTTGTGGGAATGCGCATGCTCTATTGTTCTGGTCACAACACCTGGAGTAGCAGACCTCCTGAGTGCAAAGGTAATCATCTTTCTTTCATTTGTAAATAGTTTTACCTGAAAGTAAACATAGTGAGAATATGTCCTTCATCCTCTTATAAAAACTGTTTTCTAATTTAATTTCATAGTTGTTAAGTTAAATTAAAAATAATTCTAGTTGTGGAATATCTTTCTCATTTCCTAGAGTGTGAACTATAGCCTTGAGGTAGGATATTTTTGTTTGAAAGATTGAAACAGCATACACTGACTGAAAAATAAGAAAGTGTTACTCTTGTGTTATAGAAAGACAGAATAATCTAGCTACAGGTAATGGCAAAGTAAATTATGATTAGCAGCCATCTCACTGAAATAACAGTAAAATCTGGACAAAAAAGTTTCTGCATCCTGCGTGGCCAGTCTCACAGTCATTTAGTATCAAATAATCACACAAAGGCTTATGTTAATTATATTCTGTTTGGCCTATGGCTCAGGTTTATTACTTGCTAACTCTTACTTTTAAACTACCCATGTTTAGCCATGAGTCTTGGTACCTTTTCTACATGAAGCATTCTCATTTTCTCACCTATACTTCCTGTCTAGCTTCTGGCCAATCAACATTTTATTCCACCAATATTTTCAGTGACAAATATTTATGGTGTGCAAAAGCATAGTCCCACAACATCTTTTGTATTTTTTTTTTAAATACTAAAATGTCTAAGGTGCTGAAGAGTTACCAAAATATAAGGTTTTTCTCTTGAAAGAGAGATACCACTGAATCACAGCAAATGTTTATCTTTCCAAGTGTTTGTGGAATATCTGCAAGGTAAAAAAAAATCTAGATGCTCAGATATTTTTGTTTTACTGTTTTTTGCTTTTTGTTATTTTGATGCAAGGTCTTACTATGTAAACCTGGCTAGCTGAGAACTTATAGAGATCCTCCAGGTTCTGCCTCTTGAATGCTGGACTTAAAGGTGTATGTTACCATGACTGGTTACTAATACAATGTTTAACAAATATAAAAAACTTATTAATTTTAGTTACATTCCCTAATGTCATGAAATGAAAGTAGAAATCCACAAAATTTGAAAATTATGCAAGATACTTCTAAACAATCTATTGGTAACCAAGTCAGCAGGAAAATTGGCAAGTATGTAAAATGCAAAAAAAAAAAAAAAAAAGAAAACAACTTGTCAAAAGGTGAGGATTTTCCAGAGTTCACCTGAAGTATTACTTCCTACCACAAAATGTTTGCTTTAGAAAAATAAAAATTGTACAGCAGGGACCGGGAGATGTAGCTCTAGCCTTCCACTGTAATAATCTGAAGAGCAAATTAAACCCGAATGTTAAGTTTCAAGAAAGTACATCAATGAAGCTGAAAACAGATGGGGAAACAAGAAAAATATTTGAAGCCAACAGCAGTGTTTTGGAGAATATGGATAAAGTAGATAAAACTATAGCCAGATTTCTGTGTGTGATGGTGGTTAGGAACCAACAGTAAGAATGAGAAGAAGCAGGCTGTGATGGCAAACACTTGTAATCCAAGATCTGTGGAGGCAGAGGCAGGCAGGTCTCTGTGAGTTCTAAGTCAGCAGAGTGCCAGGACAACCAAGGATACACAGAGAAACCATGTCTAGAAAACAAAAACTAAAACAAACAACAAAAATACGGGAAATAAGGAGGAGGAAGAGGATATTACTACAGATCTTTCATACATTTAAAGGATGATAAGAGAATATTACAGTTTCATGGCCGTAAGCTTGGCACTTAAGTGAAACTGGCATTTCTCAAAGACATATATACTGACTTCACTAGAAATAGAAATAATCTAGATAGTCGATAGTCCTTATCTCTTAGAGAAGTAGAATTTCCAGTTAACAGCATAGTCCTGAAGCCAAAAGTTACACATAGCACAATAAAATTAGCAAAAATATCCTTAATATAAAACTAAAAATGCTCAACAAAATATGAAATCAAATCCTGTGGTGTATAAAAAGAAAAGTTTTTCATAATCAAGTAAGACTCACTCTTGTAACTCATGGTTACAGGTCTACTTCAGTGCAAACATTAATATAATTCAATATATATCCTAACCATATACACAGTGTGTTACTAGATGAAAAGCAAAACAAAAGTAGCAAGTACAAAAATTAGGCAAAATTATTCATCATCTTTTCATGGTAAAGTGAAAATAATTATCAAGCTAGGAGAAAATTAATTAGCCTTCCACTTGATGAACAATATCCTACAAAAGCCCCATAGTCAGCATTATTTATGAAAAAAATTCTTTCTAATTAAGAATCTAGCTAAAATAAAATTACTCAACTCATTCTGTTTAGCACTGTGCTTGAAGTTATGAGAAGCAAAAGCAAAGAGTAAACACACACACACACACACACACACACACGTGCACACATGTACACACGTGCACTCGGCAATACCAATTATTAAGTACTGGCAAGAATGTGGAGTAGTTGGAACTGACAAATTGCTGGTAAGAACAACACAAAACAGCATTTTGTGGAATACATTTGGAAATTTGTTATGCACATACACTTAAATAAATATATATGCACCAATTTTATATATATGCATGTATATGTTTGTGATCACTGTGACAAAATACCTGATAAGAAACAAATTAAGAAAAGAGAGATATATTTTGGCTCACACTTTAAGAGGACACAGCCCATCATGGAGAGAAGTACATAGTCACAAGCTTCTTGGTGGCAGTATTGTGTAACCAGGATTTCCCGAATCTTAGTGAAACAGAAAGCAGAGAACAGACATGATGTGGGACTGGGTTATAAAACTTCAAAGTCTGCTCCGAGGGACCCACTTCCTCCAATAAGTTTCCACTTTCTAAAGGTTCCACAATTTCCCATTGAGTGTGCAAACACTGAGACTATCTGGTGTATTGATATTCAAACCACTATATGTACCACATAGCCACATATTAAAAGAAGATAGGCTTACAAACTTGTGAGGAACATTAAGCAGTCAAATATAAATGTACTTGAGATTTTAAAAAATAAAAGAATAATATTATAGAAAATGATTTGAGCCAGATATGACACTGCATACCTATAGTCTGAGCACTCAGGTGTAGTAATAAGTTTCTGGCCCAGTCTTTCTGACCTAGCCCGAGGTTCTGACCTGCTAACCCTCAGTCCCACAGAAACACACAGACACATATTAATTTATAGCTCTGGTATATTGCTAGCTAGCTCTTGCTCTTAAACTAACCCATGATTCTTATCCTGTTCAGCCATGTGGCTCGGTACCTTTTCTCAGAGCAGCTTAGTTGTCCTCTGCGTCTGCTGGTTTCTCTGGCAACTCTGCTCTGCTCTTCCTGTTCTCAGAGTTTTCTTAAGTCTGGTAGCCCCATCCACACTTCCTGTCTGCCTTCAGCATTTTTAGTAAACCAGTAGGCAGGACAATTATTCACAATGGAATACAACATAATCCCACTACACTCAGGATGCTGAGTTCTAGATTCTAGGCCAGGTTGAATTCCAAAATAAGACCCCATCTCAAAAAATTATTGAAAATTGCTCAAGTAAATACTGATCAAAAATGATCAAAATTGGATTCAAAACAAAAACCACTAATTTAGGAAACTCAGTGAACACACACACACAGAGACACACACAGAGCACATCATTTTGTAGATTTTAGTAGTTTGCTACATCTAATGAAAAAAGGTAAAATAGTCAGTCAAAGAAACAACCACAAAAATAGTTTACATTCAAGAGAGGTGACAGTTGGTTTCTTTTAATTGAGGCTGGGAAACAATGGTATCTATTAGGTACTAAAAGAAAAATGAAATAATAAACTTATAGTATTTTTAATCAAAAAGAAACCCAAAAATAAGTAAATCATCACCATATAAACCAAAGTTGAGAACTTTACTAGCCAACTTGCAAGAATTGATAAAGGGGAGGGGAAGGCTAGAGTGATGTCTCAGTGGTTAAGAGCCACTCTTCCAAAGGACCTGGGTTCAATTCTTAGCACCCACATAGCAGTTCATAACTTTAACTCCAGTTCCAAGGTATCTGGCATCTTCATGAAGGCAAAACTCCAATGTAAATAAAAAATAAATCTAAAAAAAAAAAAAAATTGCTAAAGGAATTGCTCTGGGCTGAAAGGAAATGGTGCCAGACAGAAGTTTTGGTCCAGGGGGAAGAACACTTGATCTTAATAATCTAAACATGATGTGGTCTGAGTTGCTGCTCAGATTTCACCTCACAGTATAGTATATTATCCATAGTACCCAGCCTAGCAATTTTGTCCCACAATTCTCTGCAGTGGAATTATGTAACATTGTAAATATTGTCCCACCTACTGGTTTAATAAAAACGCTTATTGGCCAAAGGCAGGCAGGAAGTGTGAGCAGGACTACCAAACTAAGAAAACTCTGGGAACAGGAAGAATAGGGCAGAGAAATGCTACAAAGTTGCCAGAGAAGCCAGAAGATGCAGAGGACAACTATGCTGCTCTGAGAAAAGGTACCGATTCCTATAGCTGAACAGGATAAAAATCATGGGTTAGATTAAGAACAAGAGCTAGGAAGTATATGCCTAGGCCCCAGGTCAATCAGTGTATAATTAATACAAGCATCTGTATGTTTCAGTGGGACTATGGGACTGTGGGTCTGAAAGTCTGGGCCACAAGGCTAGCCAAGAAAGTCCTGGCCTGACACATAATATAACAATTCTCTTAGTAGACTATGTAACAAGCTAATAGATTGTAATTCATTTTACCTAAGGAATAGGGAAGAATAGAAAACAACCTATGTACTGCCATAGGTTGAGTATTAATGTGAACTTTTGAGGGATCTGTCTGTTCATATTTGGAGCACAAAAAGTGTTTCTTTGACTCTGGGTTGTAGTTTTAAAAGTTTCAGAAAGCTGATAGAAAAATAAACCAGATTTTTATTAAATTCTGGGCAATTTTCCTCCTTTCAGTGGTAAAATGTCCATTTCCAGAACTACAAAATGGAAAACAAATATCAGGATTTGAAAAAGAATTTTCATATCAAGCAACAGTGATATTTGAGTGCATGGCAGGTTTTTACATGAACGGCAGTGACACAGTGGTCTGCAATGCTAATAGCACTTGGGAGCCTCCAATCCCAGTATGTCTTAAAGGTATAAAAGATGTCTTATTTTCCTTGTAGTTTTTGTTTGCTTGCTTGTTTTGAAATTTATTTCTTTGATGTTAAATATTATGATACCTGAAAAGCAATAATTTTGGTACATAGTTCAGGTTTATAATCATTCCTGTGCCATAAAATTCTGCTTTTGTGATTTTCATTGTTCCCCCCCCCCCCGGGGATTTTATTTTGTTAGATGGAACGTATCAGTACATAAGTTCTCTTTAAAATGTTTTTGTATAAAAAGTGGATTGCAGCATTGTTTTTCAGAGTAAATTGAAGCCTGCTTATTGCTATATAATTAAGTCAAAAATGAAAGACATGGCTTGTGGTTCTTAGTGAAAGGTGGTTTAAATTATATTATTTTGTTTTCCAGTGTGGCCTATCCCAGTATAAAACCTCCAACATTTGATATTTGAATTATTCAGGTTTAGTGAAATTCTTCAAATTCTTCTTACATTTTTCTAAAGTTTTTACGTTCCTAGTGGAAGTGCCAGTGATAATAACCCCCACCCTTTCCAAACCCTCCACCCCCCCCCACCTCCCCATCCCCTGAGACAGGGTTTTTCTATGTAGTTTTGGAGCCTGTCCTGAAACTCTGTAGACCAGGCTGTTACAATAAGGTTTTTTTCCCCAGAAGGCCAGAGGTCCAGACCCACAGACCTGCTGTCCCAGAGCACCTAGCCTTAGGCTCCCCCAAAATGACTCAGATGCTTATATTAATTTCATGCTGTTTAGTCTGTGGCTTAGGCACATTGCCAGCTAGCTCCTTCATCTTAACTCAACCCATTTTTATTAATCTGTCTGCCACGTGGCCCGTGGCTCACCTGTGTTCCTTATAAGTTTCTTCTTTGGGCATCTAGCTCAATCTCTCTCTGACTCTGCCCTTCTTTTCCTACCTATTCTGATTCCCCACCTACTTTTTCTATGGTGTTCACCAAGGGCCAAAACAGCTCCTTTATTTAAAGATTGATATTCACAGCATACAGAAAGACATTCCCATATCACCAGGCCTGGCCTCAAACTCACAGAGATCTACCTGCCTCTGCCTCCTGAGTGGTGGGATTAAAGGCATGTGCCACCACTGATCGCCCAGTGATAACTCTTGTGTTTGACAAAATTGAAATTTGTTTTCTAATGTCAAGTCCCAGCTCAAAATCTCTAGTTTTCTCTCTAATATCTAATAATTTCCTACTTATATTTTAAAAACCTAAATTCCTGGTTATTTTTTTCAGATACCGTTTAAAGTCCTGCAGTGTCTATTTACTCCTCATGTTTTAGTACATTTAGTAGTACAGAAAGAATATGTTTGCAGCCATTTCATTTGTTAGATGTAGTAACTATTTTGTTTGCTATAGCTCCACACATGGAAAAGTTATGAGTATTTCCATGTGCAAAATGATCTAGTACCTTTCATATTGTGTTCAAGACTTAGGGATGCCTTTAAAGGACTTAGTACAATACCTGGTATGTAGGATGCTCTTAAAGTTAACTATGTGTATTCTCTACTTGAATCAACCTTAATGAAAATGAAGGTTCTTGGTTTCTGTTTGTTGATATGTGTTTTCTTTATTCAGCTTTGCTACTTCATTTTTTTTCTCAAGTAATTTGCTTACACTTTTCTTCCTCATCATGTTAGACTCAGGTAATGTTTCGTTTTTTGAACTGTGGTCAGTTTGTGGGTGAGAGTCTTGTTAGTCATTTTATTTAGAGTCTTGTATTACCCAAGCTGGCCTCAACATTGCAATACTTCTGTTTCGGTCTCTTCAGTACTAGAATTACAAGCACTATGTCCAGCTTTTCAGGTTTTCTTTTTTTTTTAAGTAGTACATATAGATAGAAATTTTGTGCTGCCTCCAGAAAAGACTTGTATTTTCCATTTCTTCCTCCCCTACTTCCCTTACCTAAAAGTTTTTGTTTTGTTTGTTTTGTTTATTTTTGTCTTTACTAGGCAGTGTTGACGACAGGAACTAGATTATTTAATGAATGAGCTATAGGAGCCTCTGCTACTGAAGTGAAATAGGAAGTGTTCTGGAGACTCAAGTTGCTATGACAGGAGGAACCATCATTCCCACTTCAGTGCTCCTTTCTGTAGTTCCCCTTGATGCACAAAAGCCACCCACAGTGGTGGGAAGAGCATCAGACAGGGCTGACTCTCCACAGGATCCTAGCTTGATTCTGTCTGACATAAATGACTGCATTTCTATGAACTATGGATTCCTGTTGCTTTAACAAGAATATTGCACTTATATAAATCTCAATTAAGGTTTTAACTTGTTTAAAATATTTTCTGTCTTCTTGACCTCTCCCTCCCTCCCTCCCTCCCTCCCTCCCTCCCTCCCTCCCTCCCTCCTCCCTCCCTCCCTCCCTCCTTCTCTCTCTCTAGAACAAGCTGTGTAGACCAGGTTGGCCTAGAACTCATAGAGCTCTTCCTACCTCCTAGGTGCTGGGAATAGAGGCATGTATCAACCCTCAGCCAACCTCTGGGATATATTTGATAATTCCTATAAGAATCTGACACAGCCAGTATATATATCTTAGTTGAATTTCTGTTGAAAGGAATTTTTGAAAGCATTTATAAAATAATGATAAAACACTAGTTTCCTATTTGAAAAACAAGATATGTGTGTGTGTGGGGGGGGGGAGGCTCATAAAGAAGTGAGACTAAGAGTAATCCTTCTGTTAAAAAAAATCTTGGTAGAATTATCAGTCAATGTTTTATTTCCATTAGGGAAAAGTGAGCATTGGAAAGCAGTAGCAGCAGTGTGTACTGGTATTAAGGAAGGTCTGATGGTGTGTGAAAAGTGGAGAGATTACAGTGCCCTTTGTATGTATCTGGTTTGTTAACGCTCATATGTTTACCTTGAATATATCCTTTTTATGATTTACTTTTAGTTACCTTCTAGTATTTGTATTTGTAAAATACATTGCTGTAATGAACATTCTTATACACAGGTCTATGCAATTATATATAGAGATCAAGCATATTTATAGACCAAATCCCTAGTCTAACTATAAAGTACAGAAAGTATTATATTTTTACTTTGATAAATAATCTTTTAAAAAATTTCAATATCATAACTAAATCTATAATTTTTATATTAATAAACTTAATGAATTAATTGCCTTCCTTTATTTTTCTAGGTCCTAAGCCTACTCATCCCAGAAAGCCTGCAGTTTATAATTACCCAGGTTTCATAGTTTTTTTATCCTACTGATATAGTTAAGACTTTTATGAGATATATATGTTAATGGTGTCTTGTCTTAATTGTCATTTCTTCATTTTTTAAGTAAGAGTGGACTTTTTAAAATTACATTTTAAAACATCTTTTAGGATGGGGGTGTTACTATGATGCTCAGACTTTCTCCAAATTCTCATCTCAAGTGATCTTTGCCTTTAGGTTCTTGCCACTGGGCCCAATGGTCATTTATTCATATCCTCTTCTGATATTTTCTAAAATTTTTTTTTCATGATGGTTACTTTTCTTTATTCTCTCATATATTTCTCATTGTGCTGTCCTCTCTCACAGCACCTTTGTTCCCTTTCCCCCCACTCCTTAAATTCTGTGCTGGGCTAAGGGTTTTATAGATTCTCTAGCTCAGGCTCAATTACTGTATGTTTTATAGTATCAGCTCAGCCACCACTTAGCCTAAAACTTAAGTTGTAAAACAAAAATTTATTGTAAATGTATTCATTCTTTATAAATTAAAACCCCTTTAATATGAAAAGATTGTTTCTGGTATTTTTACTAATACTAATAAGTTTTAAGTTTTCTACATTGTTGGATATAAGTATTTTTGTAGATTTAGACTATATTAATAATGTTGCCAAAGTTGATTGCTATTAATATTTTTAGTTTTTTTTCATTTATTTTTGTATATCAACATTCTCTTATTTTTCCCTTCCTTTTTTTCTTTATTATTTTATGTGTGATGTTTGTATGCTCATGTTTTTGCATGTATGTGGATGCATGTGTGTGGTATATGCATGTGCTTGTGGATATCTGAAATTCATGTTGGGAATCATTCTCAATCCCTCCTCCTCCTTATTCACTGTGGCAAGATAGCTAGTCTCTGTAGTCTCTGGCAATCCCATATCCTCCTTCCTAGAATACAGGTAGACTGCCTATATTTATGTAGGTTCCTGGGGATCCAAACGCAGATCATCACACTTATGTGGCAAATCTCAGAGCTATCTATCTTCCCCACACCTTTAAAAAAAACAAAAACAAAAGTCATATCAAACTGCACATATTTTCCATTGATTTGTTCTTTCACCTTATGTCTTAGATTAGGATTTATTTATATTAATTCCCGCAATAATTTCATAATATGCTTTATATTTTACTAATCTAGTGGTCATATGTGTCTGGAAGTTTTACATAAATGTGTAATTAGATATATTAACTATTTCACCAATGGCTGTGAATTGTATGTCATATAAAAAGCTTTAGGTGAGGTTGGGGATGAAGAGATAATTCAGTAGCTAAGAGCAAGTCTGCTCTTGTTCAGTATCTACTTTTGACTCTTAGCATCCATGTGAAGAGGCTCACAACCAACTGTAACCCCAATTTCAGAGTATCTGACACTCTTCTGATCTCCTGGAGTACCTGCAATACATATGGCATACACAACCATAAACACACATGGAGACACATGAATTAAAAAAAAAATCCTTAAATAAGTGGCTTTTGGTATGCCCCTTGTAGAAATTACATAATTTCATTCCTATATCTGAGTTCTTTGTACCAAATTGTTGGTCCATTTGAAGCACATAATTGTATTCATGGAGAAGAGTAGCAGGTTGCTCCCTCTTTCATCCCCACTTAGGGGCTAAGAAGGGCTGATGGTTAAGTGGAAGTATAAGCAGAGCTTCTTCATCTGGGAAGAAAACAGCTTGCCCAAGTTTTCATTTTACATAAAGTCACAGGTATTTGTTGCACGAATAAAGGAAACTCAGGGCCAGATCTCTGGGAAAGGTAGAGATATCAGAGAGAGAGAGAGAGAGAGAGAGAGAGAGAGAGAGAGAGAGAGAGAGAGAGGAGAGAGAGTAAACACCACAGTCACATCTCTGTCTTCCAGCTTCCTCAACCTTGCTCCTCCTGGGTTCTTCTGCCTACTCTGTCTTTCTATGCCTGCCTTAAATACTTTCTTAGCTCAGTTAAGGCATGGCACCACCATTGCCTACCTGGGAGCCTGGAACTCCTTCTGTAAACTAAGATGGCCTAGAACTTGGATTGGATTAAGGGCATAGGTCACTACTCCCAGGATATTTCCTGTGCTGGAATTAAAGGTGTGAGTTACCATTGTCTGATCCTCCTATACTGACTGTGGGTAGATCCCTCTGATATCTCTGAATGTTTTTTATTATAATTGAAAATATCCCCCACATAACCTCTTTTGTGTAAAATTTTAAAAAAGAAGGTTATAGCTAACATAAGAAAAACCATATACAATAGGTACAATAATTATATACAATATATAAGTGAGTAATGTACAGTCAATTAACAATTGACAATTCAAAGAAAATATTTCACTAATTATCCTATTTTGATGAGTCCAAAGGATTATACCTAATTCACTTTCCTTCTAACTTGTATTATGAACTAAAAACTGTTGTTTTGATGTCTCTTAAACTTGTACACTTTAACTTCAAAGTTTTCTAAAACCATCACTAGAAAACTATAACTATTTCATCTTCAACTACCTCAGAGACCCAAGAAGGAAATAATATTTACCCAAGTAAACAGGAAGTGCAAGTAATTTCCAAATCTAGAAATGACAGAGATGACACCTATCTACCTGGACAGTCACCCAAAGTTCCTTTATAAAGTTGGGGCATCCATCTTCAGGCTACAGGCCCAGAGTCTCTTTTCATTTCAGTGAAGCAGGAAATCTGCTCTGCCCATTCTGGTATAGTTCATCACTCACTTCTCCTTGTGTCCTGACGAATATCTGACAGTTTTCTCTAAAAAGTAGGAACCTAAAGGACCATCTCAGCTTATTCTGTCAAAGTTCAGAGGTCACTTTCCTAGGGAACCTGCATGCCCAGTTTAAACAGCATACTGTCAAGCAGTCAATACAAGAACAGGTTCTTGTCCAGTAGCTAACCGTTGCCACAAAGAAAGTAGACTCCATATGGAGTTTCTTTGATGCCCATTTTTCTCTTGAAGTAGACTGGTGCTGCTAAGGAGCAGACCTGTTTCACTGTCCAAAACAGTCTAAGTTCTTAAAATAGTTTAAATGCCATATTCTATGGCTATCTGAAGTGTTTGTAGAAGATCTGTTCATCTAAAATATATTTGTTTGATCTTGGAAACAAATTTCATATGACTATGTTTGAATGTAATGTCTAACTATTAACTTGCATTGCTTTATATTCTAATTAGTTGGTAATAAAAACTTTCATGGACTAGCAACTTGTATTACATTGTTAGATGAACTGAATAAGTAGAATGGTTTGAACAAGCATAGAGATATTTGTATAGTAACATAATTAATCTCAATATACACAACTTGTATGCAATATACAAAAATCCAATCCAATGTAAAATATTTAAAGCTAGTAAATCCTTTTAAAAGAGGATTCAATAATCTATCCTTATATCCTATATATCTATATCCCCTTTTTCTTTGTATTGTTTTTAAACACAAATCTTGAATCTAATCATTCTTGTTTAATTTTTCTAACCATAACCATTAACAATTTTTAATCAATTAATCTAAACAATGACAATCATCTATAACCCATTGAATGACCAAAAACAACCCACCCCACCTCTTAGGAATGTGGGCACCGTGTTCTTAAATTAACTTTCTGCTGTCTGGAGGTGACAACATCTTTTGGGGATCCTGAAAAGAAAAGATTTGTTAAATGTCCAGTCCTGAAATAAGTCGCTGTATCATTTGTTGTCCAGTCTCTGCATAATAGGAAAGTACACATCTTGTCTTATGTCCTGGCTATGGTAGTCTGTGAAGCTGGTTCATCTCAGCAAGCTGCCTTAAAATTGTCCTGAGCAGTTTGTAGTCCAAATCTGATCTTTGGTTGGTGTTTGTCAGCCTAGTCACTTTGTCATAGTCCATGTGAAACCATCATTGTGGGGCCCCATCTTCCTTTTGGATACTTGGAGTTCACATTAGGCATTGCCCTGGATCACTGCAGAAAACTGATAAGAGACTAAAAGCCCAACATAATACACAGGAAACTAAACATATAACAATTTACTGAGCATAGGATTAGTAACAATAGAATAGTCCCTTATTTTTTGTTATTCTTCTGTCCCATATCAGGTGGCTCTTCTGATATGATACAGAGATTTTTTTTTATTTTCCTTTAACAAGTATGCTTGAGTTTAGAGAAGGAGAGAGCCACATTCCAACTCTAAAGCCAGCTTTAAATTATAATTAAACTGGGACTTCAACTTACAAAAAAATAGAAGTTAAGCAATGAGATTTTACCCTAAAGAGTATACTGGTACCAATAGTTATGATATTCTTTTGCTTGTAAATTTTTCTGGATATCCTCCCTTCTGCTTTAGATGTCTAGATGTCCAAGGTCTTTTCACTTCTTGAAGATGGGTATTTCCAGTTTTCTGTAAAGACAAAAAGAAAAAGCTGCCCCAACCCTTTGTTTTTTTCTTACAACTTAAAGAATTGTAATATTGGTAGATGAGCTATCAATTCTTATTTTCATGAAGTTTCTGTGGTTCAAATCGAATCTTTATTAATTTTGATGATATCCATACCTTTTCGTCACCTGTGGATTCAAAAGCAAAACCCCTTCCCCAATGTAGACAGGCTGATTTAGCTAAGATGTTTTTTTTCTATAGTCCAATGCCTTTCAACAGCTGTTGTTCCTTTGTCATTAGCATTGAGAAAATTCAAAGTTAATAAAGTATTATGTAGTCTATCTCTAGGGGTCTTTGTTATCCTTTTCTGTTTATTTAGAAATCTAAATCCTTTAGAGTTCGATTTGATCTCTCTATGACTGCTTGTCTTGTAGGATTGTGTGGTATTCCTGTAATATGCTTTATATTATAATATGCAAAAAATTGTTTCATTTTACTAGAGACATATGCCGGAGCATTGTCAGTCTTAATTTGAACAGATATTCCCATGATGGCCATAACTTCTAGCAAATGTGTGATTACAGGATCAGCCTTTCTGAACTCAAAGCAGTTGCATATTGACATCCTGAAAATGTATCTATTGTATGATGGACATATCTTAATTTCCCAAATTCTGTAAAATGAAATAGATCCATCTGCCAGATTTCATGTATACCTTTAGGATTAGTTCCTGCTGGCAATGGAGTTTGGTTATAGAAGGAACAGGTGGGACACCTTTTTACAATTTCTTTAGCTTGTTGCCAAGTGATAGAGAAACCTTTTTTTAATCCTTTGCTATTGACATGATGCTTTTTTTTTTAAATTCTGAGACCTCTAGTACATTTCCTATTAATAATTTATCAGTTTCATCATTACCTTGTGCGTAAGGACCTGGCAGACTTGTATGGGATCAAATGTGTGTTATATAGAAGGGATGATTTCTAGTCCTGATTATTTCTTGTAACTGAATAAATAATGAAGTTAATTCTGATTCATCATTAATAAAATGAACCATTTCAATGTATAGAACAACTCTGCATACTGAGAGTCAGTGACTATGTTAAGAGGTTTGGTAAAATCCATTTATACCATCACGATAGCATATAATTCTGACTTTTGAACAGAATTATAAGGGCTTTGATCCACTTTGCTTGTATGTTCTGATCTGTAACCTGCCTTTCCTGATTTGTTTGCATCAGTATAAAATGTAGGGGCTCTGGAAATTGGTTTATCTCATACAATATGAGGAAGAATCCAATTAGTTTTCTTTAAAAATTCAATTCTTTTGCTTTGAGGATATTTGTTGTTAATATCTCCCAAAAAATTACTACAGGCTCTTTGCCAAGGTTCATTTTCTACTCATAATTTGTCAATTTCTTCATTAGTTAAAGGTACAACAATTTCTGCTGGGTCCATTCCTGTCAATTGACAAAGTCTTAATTTTCCTTTAAAAATAAGTTCGGAAATTTTTTCCATATATTAATTTCTTACTCAGTTTATGTGGAAGAAATATCCATTCCAATATAGCCTTTCCCCTTTGCATTAAAATTCCTGTAGGAGAATGCTTAGAGGGCAAGATAACTAGAATGCAATTAAAATCTGGATCCACATGATCCACATGTGCCTCCTGTAATTTCTTTTCCACAAAAGCCAATTCTTTCTCAGCTTCAAGTGACAACTCTCTCAGACTATTTAAGTTCTTGTCACCATTTAAGGTTTTGAACAAATTATCCAGTTCATCATTTTTAATTCCAATAGTGGGTCATAAATTGGCAATGTTTTCTAGTAGTCTTTGAAAATCATTAAGTGTCTTCAATCTATCTCTCCTGAATTGTACCTTTTGGGGTCTAATTTTTTGTTGACCTATTTTGTAGTCTGAATAATTAATGGAATCCTCTCTTTGTATTTTTTTCTGGGGCAATCTGTAATCCCCAAGCAGGCAAAATTTTATCACTTCTTCAAAAAAATTTTCAAATATCGATACCTTTTTAATAACAAATACAGAAGAATTCCAAGGGCTGGTTGATTCTTTTATATTTAACAGCTCCTGTACCAACTTCTCTAAGGTCTGAAATTTCTCTTTTGTTAGAGACCATTGATGAACTCATATAGGCTTCTCTGTTAGCCATTTTAGAGGTAGTGCTGTGGGTGTTTTTGAAAGATCAGCAGCTGTTTTGCCTTGTTTCTCTATAACATGAATGGTCTGTGACTATTTCTCATAATATCTTTTAATTTTTTTTTTCAGAACCATGTGTTAGTTTATGGCTTATTTCTGTGTTAGGAGGAATATTAATCTATGTGTTCCATTGTATTAAATCTCATCCCCATAAATTTATAGCAATGTCAGCCACATATGGCTTCAATATTCCTCTCTGTCCTCCTGGTCCTATACATTCAAGCCATCTTTCACTGTGTTTAACTTGGGATATCGACCCAATACCCAAAAACTGAACATTTACCTCCTGAAGAGGCCAACTTGAATGCCATGACTCTGGTGAAATTATTGATATATCTGCCCCTGTGTCCAATAAGCCTCCAATAATAACATCATTTATTTGTACTTTTAATTTTGGCCTTTGTTCATTGATAGAAGCTTGCCAAAACATTCACTTTATAATTTTTCCTGAGTTTTTTCTTTTTTTATAAATTTTCTATCATTAAATGTAGTATGTCTTTTAAAAATAGGTTTTAATTTTTTTAATTGTTCTGGGAAGATGTTTCCTCTACAATGGCAGGGTAAGATTGAATTGGATTTGATATGGGGGCTTTTGAAAGCCCCCCTTGGGGCATTTCCCAAGAGCAGAAAGTCACCTTGTCTGTCCCTTGTTGTGACCTGCATTCAATGTCTCCTTTTTCCACACCTTCTGCATATTCCAGAAGGGAGGGGCATTCTCTTGGGATTATTCCTAACAAAGGCACTGTTTCTGGGAACACCTTGTTTACAATCTCTTTTTATGTGACCTTGCCTTCCCCAACTGTAACATTTAACATTTTGACTTTTTCTTATACCTCTAGAAATAAGCTCTCCTACCCAGTTAACATCATTGTCATGAGACTCTAGATTGTCTCACAAATCCAATCCTCAAGGGTGCTGACCTTGTTTTTAAAGGTCTAAGTAATTTTTTTACATTGTTCATTAGCATTCTCAAAAGCCAGTGATTCAATTATTATTCACCTGCTTTCTGAGTCTGGTACCATTCTGTTTACTGCTGCAGTTAATCTGTTCAAAAATTCTGTAAAAGTTTCTTTTGGGCTTTGGATTACTTTCATGAATGATTCACTTTTCTTTCCTATTTCTTCAATCCAGTCCCAGGCATTTAAAGCTGCCATGTGACATAAATCCAGAGTATGTTCCTGCCTTTCAATCTGAGCATAATCTCCCTCCCCAAGAAGTTGTTCTTGGGAGACTTCTATGCCTCTGGCCCTGCTTCTTTGTACTATTGTTTTAGCCTCCTCCCTCCACCATGATTTCCATTGTATAAGCAGCCTTGCCTCTAACACAGCTGTAACCATATCTAACCAATCTTTAGGGGTGACCCAATTACAGCATGACCAACTGTTCAACATTTGTTTTACAAATGGTGAATGTATCCCATATGTTACAATTGTGTCTTTTACTCTCCATAATTCTAGCATTTCTACTGGAGCCCAACTAGCTTCTCTATCATCTTTACCATTCTTCATTTTTTAAAGGTTACTGGGTATACTAATGTTGCCTGTTTCTGTCTAATTTTAGATAATCTTTCTGAAATTGGTTCTTTATATTCCTCTGTTTGAATTTGAACATCTTTATGTTCTCCCTTGAGAGGCTTTTTAAAGACCTTTTTCTTTGGATTTATATTAATTAACTTTTTAAGTACTAAAATAGAAATCCAACAAAAAATATGCATAACAAACAGTATGATATTCATAATGATAGTCCCATCTACCTTATTTATGTTTTCCTTCACTGGTTTTAATACCAAATCATCTAGCAAAAGTTCACAGAATGACCAAGCACCCTCCATTGCTTTAAACAAATTCCCTCTTTTAAAAAATTGATCTACTCAACAATTTGTTGTCTGTTGATGATTCAATTAATTGTGAAGTGGGGCAGTTACCTAGTGTGAGAGCAGCCCAAGGAGGGGTCCAAAAAGAAAAAAGAAACAACCCACCAGGAGAAAGCAGCCACTATCTGAAAAACTTACCCAGATGAAAATGAAATGGAAACACTTGTGGCCGGTCTGCCTAAGGCTGGAGGCTAACCCATAACAGAAAGTCTAGCCTGCCAGTAATTACTCTTCTGGCCATGTGTTGTTCTGGCTGGCAAGTGTGTTTTTTGAGGTAGGGAGGGGAGAAATCCGTGGCCCAAAGTTGGATGCCAATTGTTGCATGAATAAAGGAAACTCAGGGCCAGATCTCTGGGAAAGGGGAAAATATCAAAGAGAGGAAACACTACAGTCAAATCTCACCCAGCTGTCTTCCAGCTTCCTCAGCCTCGCTGCTCCTGGCTTCTTCGGCCTGCTTGCTCTGTCTTTCTATGCCTGCCTTATATACTTTCTTCACTCAGTTAAGGAAACAGAGTGGGAACAAGCTGAGAAGGCTTCATTTCCTTTATTTCCATTATTCGTACAACAGGTATTCCAGGACTCTTTGTCCTTTGAACTCTATTCATTCCTGTACCAGATTTGTCTTTTAAAAAAAGACCCCAAAACTATAGAACTCTTTTTTCAATGTTTGATATGTTTTAAATGCTAGACTACTATCATGTTAGTTTTGCAATTTAACCAGACAATTCTTTGACATTACACATAGAGACATTCTTGTGGAATCAGTTCCCTTTTGTCATTCTTAACTGTAACATCCAGTGTTAAATGACTTTCCTTTCCTCCTCCTTCTAGTACCTGCTGAGCACTGGTTTCCTTGTTTCCCTTATAACTTTGTCCATTCTAAATACTTACTATACCTAGGTCATACAGCATTTGTCCTTTTGTGCCTTGCTTACTTCACATAACTAAATCCTTTTAAAACTAAATCTTTTAAGATCCATGTAATTTTCATCTCGTGCTAGGATTCTATGTCTGAATAATACTCCATTATTTGTACTGTCACATTTTGCTTATTTGCTCATTTTGGTAAGGTGCTCTGTGTACACCTCCTTGCTATTCTCAGTGCTGTTGTGAACATGGAGTTTCCACTTTTAATTCTGCTGGTGTCTATCTAGGAGTAGAACTTCTATGTCATATGGTGATTTGATTTCATTTCTTGAGGAAATGTACTGGTCTTCCTCAGCAGCAACATGATTTCATACTCCTCACTAACAGTGGACAAAAGCTGCAACTTTCTTACATTTTTGCTCTTGGTTGTACTGGTCTTTTGTTTCATTTCATTTTGTTTTGCTTTTGTAACAAGAGCCATTTGTTTTGTGTTGTTATAGCAGAATAGCACAGATGAGCTGATTTATAATGGACAGAAATCTATCTCTCATGGTTCTGAGTTCAGGGAAATATGTCAAAGTGCTGCTATTTGGTAAATGCCTTCTTGCTATATCATAACATGCTAGAAGGGAAAAGAGGGTTAGGAGAAAAAAGTTGATGTAACACTCCTACACTAATGAAGCTGGCCTCTAGATAATGGCTCAACACATTTGTGCCCTCATCATCGCAATACCCTTACGTCAACTTTGGAGAAAGCATGCATTCAAGTCATAATACAAAGTTAGTAGAGAAGATAATATATCATTCGTTTTATTTATATTTCCCTATTTTTAGTGAAGTGTTGAGCATCTTTTCATGAACTTGTTTGTCATTTATATCTTATTTGGAGAAATATCTATTTAAGTCTTTGGACTTTTCAAATTGGGTATGTGGCTACTGAGTTTTAAGAGTAATTTGGATATTCTATAGTAGCTTATCAAATATGAAATTTAGAAATATTTCCTCTCATTCTGTGCTTTTTCAATCTGCTAGTATTCTTTAGAATGCAAACCTTTTCATTTTGATGAAATTCAGTTAATCTACTTTGCTGTTATTGTGGCCGATACTTTGAGTCACATTCAAGAAATCACTGTCAGATATAAAATCATGGCATGTTTCCCCATGTTTTCTTCCATAAGTTTTATAGTTTTAGACTTATCCATCTAAGTTATTATTTTTTAAAAAAATATATTTTAAGGCTTTAACCCTTTTGGCTGAAAATATCTAATTTCCCAAAACCAACTGGTGAAGAGACTACCCTTTCCAAATGACTTGTTCCTGTGCATCATTTTTTTTTTAAAAAAACTCACCTTAAAATATACATGTGTGTTTATTTCAAAGTTCTATTACACTCTGTAAGTCTGTATACCTATATTTATATCAATAAAACTCTTTTAATTAATATATTTTAGTACATTTTAAAACTAAGAAGTGTGAGTTTTCTCAACTTTGTGTTCTTTAGATTTCATACTGATGGATGCTCAATCCATATTATGGACCATATGATAGATTTTTCTACTTCTACAGAAAAAAAGTATCATCATGAGTTTAATAGGGGCTATTCTGAGTCTGTAAAGTGCTTTGAGTAATAAAAACAGCTCAAAATAATATTTTGTCTAATAAACACAAGATGTCTGTATTAGGATTTGTTGTTATGATGAAACATTATGAGAAACAATTCAAAATAGAAGAAAGATATATTTTCACAAACTATTTTAGAATTTTTATTCCATGTTCTGCTAACACCACTGCTGTTGATATAGGGTGAGGCAAAACAGCATAGAGATGGGAGTGTGTGTCAGAAGTCTACTCATCTAATAGCTAGAGATAAGAGAGAAATAGACTATGTATAACCTTCAGAGGCATGCCTATATCCTCCACCAGGGCCCAATTCCTAGTTGCTACCACTTACTAATGCTGCCATCAGGTTACTTATGTATCAATGGATTCTATTAATTTAATTAGAGCCCTCAAAATTACAGCATTTTTCAATAACTAGGTCTATCAGTTAAGTACCAAGTCTTCAACACATGAGCTTTTGGGGATGTGTTGTATGCAAACCACAACCATGTATCTCCAAGAATTTACCTATGAATCCTTTACAGAAAAGTTTTGTAGATTTCTCTGTGTAAGCCTTTTACTGCCTTGGGTTTATTCTTAGTATTTTACCTTTTATGTTATTGCAACTAGAATTTTCATAATTTCCTTTAAATTATTCATTGTTCTTTATGTGTTGATTCTGTATTCTGCAACTTTGCTGAACTCATTAGTTCTAGTAGGCTTTTGTGAAAGACTGCCTACATAAAAGTGCATGTCATCTTGTGGCTGAAGTTATAGCAAAGTGATAGAGTGATAGCTTAACACGTATAGGACTGGGTTCAACCCCCAACAGCACAAAAAAACCAAAGCTCACTCCATTTCAAACATATATGTGTATGTCTTCCTTTCTAACTTATATTCATTTTCTTACCTAATTGCTTTGTTTAGATTATAATACCATATTGACTATAACTGGAAAACCTGGGTACCCAATCTTATTCCTGATTTTAGAGGGAAAGTTATCAATCTTTCACTATAGATAATTGTAACTTTGGGTTATTTTTATGTGGGATGTTTTTTGTTGTTGAGAATTTTTTTTTCCATTTCAGGTTGATAACTGAAGTATTTATTTAGCCAATTCTGTATCTTTAATTTTAATTAGAATCTCATGAAATTTGCAAACTCATTTTGAGAATATACTAAAAAGGAAATGTATGCTATTATATAATATTGCTATAGGCAATGCTAGTGAACAGGAAGAAAATAATGAAAACAGGAAACTGTAGGATTCTATGCTGCTACTCAAAATAAGAACAATTGATGGGGTTTTTAAGGAAAATGAAAGTTTAGGAGTTTTTATACGTGGATGAAACATAAACTTGAGAATTTAAAGAAATTTGATTTTAATTTATTCTCTTATTTCTTTTATTTTACTTAACCCACTTTTCCTTTCTTTTTTTCCCTAGGGTATCCTAATCCTCGTGAAGGAATATTTGGCCAAGAACTAGGTTATTATTTCAGTTATTTATACCCCTGATGTATGAGACCTAACACAGTTTACATGGAAATATTGTAAATTTCAGTTACTGACAATTAAGAAACATATCTTGTCAGTAGTAATAGTTGACATTTAGGATTACTTACTTTGGGCTGACACCATGACAAATGTAAGTACTACTGTATAGAGTGATATGTAGGTAAGTACAGTTTCATAGAAGGGCCTCAATGTAGGAAAGTTAGTAGGCTAAGGTTAAAGTATGTAGAACACAACTTGCATTCTATGTGATTCTCTTCCTATTTATGTCTGATGTACACAGACCTTAAAGTGCTATAAACTGGATTAACTTTTTTTTCTGGAAATACTGGTTTAGCACAATTTATGTAGGCCTCAGTTCATACAATGTTCATTAAACAGAGTCAAGTATAGTTACAACAGTTAAAATTTAGTGAAATATAAAGACATAATGAGAACAACAAAAGTCTGCTTTACTTGAGACTAGATTAGTAATTATTATTTTTTAAAAACCACCATTTGGCTATATTTTTATAAATTTGTGTCTATATGTATGGGAAATTGGGTCTGATAAACCAACAATACATTGAAAATACTTAGTGTAATTACTTAAAGATTATCAGAGATAGTCACATGGTAAAAGTTTGAATTTCACTCACATGGTTCCGATTCTGTAGGAACACTGACTTTCTACTGCTGCCTACGATCTAAGATAAAGTCTCATGTCATATCACTAACCCAGGCAAAGGTCAAAATTTAAAGTTCAACACTGGTCTTTGCAGAATATGCATTAGTGTCTTACCAATGCAAAATGAAAATGATCCAGTCAAACCATCATAAACTTCCTATATATGCTGTAGCTTCAAATTCTGTGGTCATTATGTCACGATGACAGTAAATTTTGTGCTTTCCTAAATTGCTAAACATGTGATAAGTGTGTGTGAAATGAGAAGAGCAGAATTAAGACTAACACTTTATGCTTTGACTGACAGCAACTTAATTAAAAGAATGAAACTTTAGAAGCAAATATGTTACTAGACATAAATACTTCTAAAATTTGATATTTTGTAGAATTTAATATTGTCTGGTGTCCTATTTAGCATTAACTGTTAATTTAATACATCATGGAGTCACCTGAGAAGGCAGTCAATTTAGGAATTGCCTGGATCAGATTGGCTATGGGCATGAGGAAAGGGGATTGTCTTCACTGTTGACTTATGAGAGCTCAGCCCACTTTGGACAACACCATTCCCTAGGCAGACAGTTCTGCACTGTTTAAGAAAGCTAGCTAAGTATGAACCTACTATCATTCTAGCAATGGCCTTCCTTCATGGTTTCTGCTATATTTCCTTTGTGCTGAGTGATTTTCCTGGCTAAAGCTAATGCTGCATGGATTACCTGGAAGCCTGTCTTCAAATTCTGTCTTGAGTTCCTGCCTTGACTTCCCTCAGTGATGTTTAAGCCAGATAAATTCTTTCTTTCTCTATGTTTATTTTGGCCAGAGCATTTTATATCATAAATAAAAAGAAAACCAAAATACCCAGGTAGTCAACTATGCTCTTTTAAATTCCTCTGCACAACTCATCAATATATGCTGGTATTTTTAAAGAATGTTACATAAATGCTCTGCTCCAGAACTATGTATTTCCACCTCTTATGTTACATTTTGAGAAGGGAAGGTCTTTGGTATTTAAGATTATGTCTTCATTTTGGGGTGGTTGTGAGGGCATAAGGAAGACAGAAAAGACTGTGATAAGGTAGAGTATTATTTGTAATAATTGCAAATATTGTCTAATTTATTGAAATTTATTTATGACATCCTATTCTACAAATCTACTATTTTAGGGAATTGAATTTCTTATAAAAATTGTAACAAACAACAGAATACTAAACTAAACCAAATATAAGACAGTATATTGAATAATGATTTTCCTCCAGTCACTGAATTTTAATTATTCTGGAGTAACCTTTACAAAATAACTTGATGGGCTCAGGAAAATAAAAATAAAAACTGAAAACTGAAGTTCACAAGTTGAACCCCAAATCTAGAAAAAGGCTTGTAAGTATTCTGTGATCAAACTTTCTTAGGTACATTAATCATTTTATTCAAAGTAGACAAATGAACTTTAATTATTTTCTTAAGTGTGGATTATCTGAACTAATATAGAGACTTCCAAATGCTTGGCTTCTTTTTTTTCTTAGATGCATGGATTATCGCTCTGATTATTATTACTTCAGGTAAGTATCCCAAATTTTCCACTGCTTAAATCTAATTGTTACTTTATAGCTGTACATTTTTAAAAGCTTTTAAACTTGAAATAAACAAACTTAGAAAACCTAGTCTTTCATATATTACTTTTTAATCTATATTATTTCATAATCTATATGTCTGTTTAGAAGTAACCTGTAAGCACTGCATGCTTTCCTAAAATAATGTTCATCCTGAATGTGCTTTTGATAATTTTTTTAAAATTCAGCTGACTCTTCTGTTACTGTGGACTGTGATTCCACTGGATTTAGAGAATAAAGAATGCAGTTTGAATCTAAATGCATAACTGGTTACTGAAATATAACTGATTTATTTCTTCTGCTTAAATTTTGAATCTTGGCAATCATTCTCAGAGTTACATGCTATTTATTTTCCTTCTCTTGCAGTTGTTGGAGTTGTTGTAATTTGTCTCATCATACTCAGATTTCTTGAGTTCAGGAAGAAAGCGTAAGTATTCTAAGTTAATCATTATCTTCAGCGTGACTTTGTGCAATGGGGTTGTCTTCCACCTTTAGTACCATCCTTTTTAAAGTACGCCTGCAATAATGTGCTCTGAAAATTGCATTTTATTTTTTTGCTAAAACATGGTCAGCTACTTTTAACACCATTGCAGTGTATGGATCTGTGTGAAGTTGCTTTTTTAAAGCAGCTATTATAACTACAACAAGAAAGTTTTTTTTTAATGAAATTTGAAGTTTAAGTTGCTTAGTGAAGCAAGGTCATTATGAAGTTTTCCCTGCCCTAGGTAAAACCTACTTCCTAAGTTTTAAAGTGGCCAAATTTTATTTTAATTATTTTGGTGTGATATTTTCACTATAAACTCTCTGAAATTTTTATGACTAACTGCCAGAGTCCAGCTCCAGATGGATGTACGCAAGAGTGGCAATGGGAATAACCAGACATGGGACACTTGTTAATTCCCTTTTAGGATAGGCAGAGAGGAAGCCATATGCTGGGAACCATCTCCACTGGTGGACAGGTCCCAGCAGAGGATGTAAGGGGCTGGCAGGGAAGGAGTGAGCCAGGCCATGGTGGTCAAAAGAATCTTTTGGTGCTAGCCTGACTGACTAGCAGCCAGAGTGCTTTTATATATATACAGAATTTAAGTAAGCAGGGATACATTCATGATGTTCCAAAACAAAGACCATATCAATTTTGGTTTTGGATGTGTGCTTTGCTTCCTTTTTCTCATCTTTTAGTTATTATTGGCAAACTATGACAGAACAGAGTTATCATTTCCAATCATTTCCCCTCAAATTTTGATGTCATTGATGAAGAGTTATCATTTTTACCCATTAACCCTTAACCCAACTTTCAAGAATCTAGAGGCATATGACAGCCTGTTCTCAGGTTAGTAGCTCCGGTTGCTTCAAGGATGTTTATACCAAAACAAAGACTTCAAGTGAGCCCAGGCATAGAGCCAAGTCACAAGCAGTGTATTATTAATTGTTAATGATCAGAATGCCTAAGAAAAATCCTCAGGCCAAAGCTGTTGTAGGTATTATTCACATTCTGGCATAATACAATGTTTATATTTTATATTTTTACAGAATTTGTGTATATGTCTAATCCTGGCATTCTGTTGTTCCTTGGTCATATGCCACCATAGTGGCTTTGCATGAGCTAATTTCTCTAAGAAGTTGTTTTGATGTCTCATACTTTTATCATATTTATGCATAATTCTTTACCCATCAGTGTAAATCTCTGTGTAGGGCAAAAATAACTTCAGTTATTCTAACTTTGTTACTGTATATACCATTTACTTTTCTGAGTATATAGGGGGAAGGGTTTTGTAATCTTATCCATGGCCAACTCCTCTAATTCACTGAATCTTGTTGACCTTTTTGAGTTTATTTTGTTTAGATTATCTTGTTCCTGAATAAATACAGGGATAGACGTTTCAAGAATGTCTCATAGCCTCATAAAGAGACCTCTCTGCCTTCTTAATGTGTGTCACAACCTTCAAGACGTAAAGAAGACCAAGTAGACAAGGATATCTTCCTAAAAGTTTGTGTGTGTGTGTGTGTGTGTGTGTGTGTGTGTGTGTGTGTGTGTGTGTATGTGTGTGTGTGTGTGTGTGTGTGTGTGTAAGGTGGGTAATATGTTCAGAACTTAGAAGCTTAGAAGCAGCATTCCTGGGAGAAGCATGAATGATTCATAAGAAATTTTTCATCAATACAATACCCCCAAGTTGTACAAATATTAAAAGTCTCCCAAGTGTGCAATAGGTGGAGAGGTAAGCCAAAGGTGGTATGGCAGCCATCTCAGCTTTGCTGAATCTTTGTCAAGCAGCCGTGTCAAGACCACTAGCATTTGTCTATATTGGCTAGTGGTAAGAAGCTATGTAGGGGCTGATTTCTTTATAGAGTTTTATTAATACTAACCAGAGCTATTGAGACCATCACCTTTTGATTCCTGTCTGGTGGTCTATTTATTTTACTACAGATTAATGAATGAATTAGAAGTAGCTGAAGGGCTAAAATTCACAGGTACTTTTGTCTGTGTTCTACTTCTATAAAAATGAAAAGAAAGGGGGATTAGAACAGGAAAAGTTAAAAATACATATATTACAAAAGAAATAAGGATTAGTAGAGACAGGGGTAGTCAGGACAGTATGTCCAAAGGTAAAAATAGGGATTCAAATTATCAAAATTAAATGTAGCAAATTTAAATATAATGTAAGATTTGGAATAAATCTTAAGACATGACACAGATTTAATGCTTTGAATACTCTAATAGGACTTAGGTAATTTTATTTTATTTTTTTCTTGTCACTTTAAAATAGCTCTGAGGCATATCTGAATAGGTGAATGTGGTGACGAGTATACTGAAGTGGATGGCTTCATTGCCATCTAAGGCCACTGTGACATCTGGGCCTGAGCTGCTGTATGTAAAGATATATGTATAGAAGGGTTTACTGTGTGATTCATTATGTTACACTACAGCTTCTATGATGAGATTTTTCTTTTTCTCTTAAATTTTGTTTTATTTTGGGGGAGGGAAGTTGCAAGGGCAGAGTGGATACAGAAAAGGAAATTAGATCAATATGCATGATGTGAAAGCCACAAGGAATAAATAAAAAAGTTTAATAATAAATAAAAAGTAAAAGAGCTCTGAAATAACCCTAATAAATGTAAGACTCTTGTTTTATGTTTCATTTTAAATTAATCATCAGGGTTGGGATATTAAATAGAAGTATATTTTTCACTTTTAAAAAACTCAATTTTTTTATTTGTATTTTTAAAATAAAGTCTAATTAACTCAAATAAAAACATCACAGAGCTAGATTGAAAGAGTCATTCAAACACTTTCCCAGTCTCAAACCCTATACATTTTTAGTGACCTTCTATACCATTAATATAGCCGTTCTGAAGTAAGTGTTTTACTTAGAGTTTTACATTTTCTCTGTTAATCACTTTTATTTACTTACCTACCAGCAAAAAGGGGGAAGGGGACTATGACAGAAATATAAGCAGAAAAAGTAAATACATTTTGAAGCTTTTAAATATTACTTTATTATCTGTTTAAATGCCTGTAATTCCTTTATTTGAATCTCAAATCTTGAATTTATAGAACATCTAATAATAACATTTGATTATCTATTGGTTATATATCTTTAAATTACATTGATAAATAATATCAGTAGGGAATGCTACCAGTAGTTTTATTAATGTAAAGGGTTTATGTAGAAATAACTTCCAAAGAAAATAAAACAAAGTAGCTTTTCATTATTGTTTGTAGCTTTTTGTTATTGTTTATAACATTACTTCATGAAAATTCATGATGGATCCCTAGAAATATTAATATACTATACAGACTATATTGCTACCAGTCAATGGGTCTTTTAAAGCTAAGCAATTACCTGGTCATTGTCCTCAAAATATTCAATAATGACTTGAAAATCTAAAAATAATTTGTTTGGTCATTTTTGTTAGTAATATGTAATACCTACAGTGGTCTAACAGAAAATTCAATTTAAAATTATTTTTGGAAAAACTATTTGCCTTCAAACAGTACAATGTACAGAGTAGTACAATTTTAGAAAAAAATTTCTAAGAATGGTATGGGAAGAATAACTCTTAATTGCCTCTGACCTAAAATATGAATTGTATTGATAGTATTTCAGGATATACTTTGCACTTTTTAATGACAAAAAGCCAATATAACATATGATGGCTAAATTAAAAATTAGGTTCTTCCCATGCTTATCATGCACAAGGCATTGGATTAATCTCCAGGAAAAAAAAGTAAATTAATTTTCAGAATACTTGGCTTCAGAACACTGAAGTCCATATACAAATGTGTGTGGTGGGGGGGGGCAGGGATATCTCACTATGTACCCCTAACTAGCCTCAAGCTTGTGATAATCCTCCTTCCTCGCCTCCCTAGTCCAGGTGTGGTAACACGTGCTTGCAATCCCAGTACTGGGGGTGCATATTCCAGGGGATTGCTATGCAGCCAGCCTAACTAACCTGTCACATGCACAGAAGAGTCTGGAAGGATCTTTGACATGTGTCTCAAATAAGTCCATTCCACAGACTTCTCTCCATTTTCCCCTTCAGTCTCCTTTCCTTACTAATTTTCTCCTCTTAGAAGTAACATACTGCTTGACTCATCTTACAAGTCTCCATGTTTCTGAACCACAAATGTTTTTTGTTTAAATGTTTTCACTTGTGACTTTCTCCTCATATATGCATGATTTTCCCATTTTAATTATTTAAAAAGGTTTCTTTTTTCATATATATCACTGCTCTCCTTCCTTCCCTCCTCACAGTCCTAGTCCTCCCTCAGCCTCCCCCCCATCCTTCCCTTCCCCAGGGAGGGCAAGGAGTCCCAAAATGGGTCAGTTCAACCTGGCATATCCAGTTGAGGTGGGTCCGATTCCCTCATCCCACCCAGTATTAAGGCTTGGAATAGACTCAAAGATGCTGGTTCATGCACAAGAACATAGTCTGATCCTCCCTCCAAGAGGGTCTACAAACTGGCAACACCATTTCACAGTCATCTACTTTTGGGGGTTTAGTTTCTTTCCCTGCAGGTTCCTCAGCTGTTTTTTCTGATTCAGTGAGCGCCCAATAGTTCCAGTCAGCTGTCTCTGTGGGTCTCTTCCTCATGATCCGGATCCCTTTGCTCATATACACTCTCCTCTCTCTCTCTTCAGCTGCACTGGGAGCTTGATCTGGTGCTTAGCTGTGGATCTCTGCTTAAGCCTCCATCCATTGCTGGATGAAGGATCTATAATGACACTTAGGGTAGTCATGCATTTGATTACAGGGGAAGTCCTGCTTAGGCACCCTCTCTACTATTGCTTGGAGTCCTAGCCAGGGACATCTTGTGGGTTCTTGAAGGTTTCCTTATGCCCAGTTTCTTTCCAACCCCACAGTAGCTCTCTCCATCAAGATATCCATTTTTTCCCCCTCTTTGTTGTTCCCCCATGTTAATGGGATTTCTGGCCCTGACCAGTGAGAGGTCCAGACCCACAGACCTGCAGTCCCAGAACTCTTAGCCCCCCTCCCTCCAAATGACTCAGACACTTATATTAAGTTCATGCTGTTTGGCCTATAGTTCAGGCACATTGCTAGATAGCTCCTTCATCATAACCATTTCCATTAATTTGTCCTACCACGTGGCCTGTGGCTCACCTGTGTTCCTTACATATTTCTTCTTTGGGCGTCTGGCTCATCTATCTCTGACTCTGCCCTTCTTTTCCTACCTATTCTGGTTCCCCACCTACTTCTTCTATGGTGCTCTCCAAGGGCCAAAACAGCTCCTTTATTTAAAGACTGATATTCACAGCATACAGAAAGACATTTCCCACATCACCCCCCAGCTCAACCATCCTATTGTCTCATGATTTGTTACCACCTCTCCTTGGTCATCTCTCCCCCTCCCCTGCCAATTGTGAACCCAATTTACACAGGAGATCTCTATTTCCTCTTCCCAGGGGGATCCCTGGATGAATCTCTTAAGTTCGTTCTGTTCCCAAGCTGTTCAGGAGTTGTAGTTTGCAATCTGAATAGTATTTGCTTTTTTGTCTAAAATCCACTTATGAGTGAGTATATACCATGTCTATCTTTCTGGGTCTGTGTTACATCACTCCGGAGGATACTCTCCAAATCCATCCATTTGCCTGCAAATTTTAAGATGTCAATTTTTTTTTCCTGCTGAGTAGTACTTCATTGTGTAAATGTACCACAATTTGTTAATCCATTCTTCTGTTGATGGGCATCTGGGTTGTTTCCAGGTTCTGGCTATTATGAATAATGCTACTCTGAACATAGTTGAGCTAATCCCTTTGGGGTAAAAATGTGCATCTTTTGGTTATGTGCCCAATCGTGGTATTGTTGGATCACTGGGGAGATTGATTCCCAGTTTTCTGAGGAACTCCTATACTGCTTTCCAAAGTGGCTGTACAAGTTAATATTCTCATCAGCAATGGAGGAGAGTTCTCATTGTTCCATATCCTCTCCAGCATAGGTTGTCATCTGTGTTTTTGATCTTAGCCATTCTGACAGGTATAAGATGGTATCTCAGAGTTGTTTTGATTTGCATTTCTCTGATGGCTAAATATGATGAGCAATTCGTTGTCTTTCTGCCATTTGTAATTCTTCTGTTAAGCATTCTCATTTTAAAATATTTTTATTTGGGTTTTTGGCCTCTATTTTCTTGAGTTCTCTATATATTTTAGAGATCAGTTTTCTGTCAGATGTAGGGTTGGTTAAGATCTTATCCCATTCTGTAGGGTGTCATTTTGTCTTATTGACTGTGTTCTTTGCCTTACAGATGCTTCTAAGTTTAAGGAGATCCCATTTGTTAACTGTTGTTCTTAGTGTCCGTGCTACTGGTGTTATATTTAAGAAGTGGTCACCTGTGCAATGCATTGGAGGGTATTTCCCACTTTCTTTTCTATCAAGTTCAGTGTAGCTGGGTTTATGTTGAGGTCTTTGATCCACTTGGATTTAAGTATTGTGCAGGGTGATAGGTTTGGATCTATCTGCATTCTTCTACATACTACCATCCAGTTATGCCAGCACCATTTGTTAAAGATGCTACATTTTTTTCCCATTGTATATTTTTTGCCTCTTTGTCAAAAATCAGGTGTTCATAAGTGTGTGAATTAAGGTTGGGGTGTTTTATTCTATTCCATTGACCCACAAGTCTGTTTTTATGACAGTACTAGGCTGTTTTTATTACTGTAGCTCTATAGTACAGCTTTAAATCAGGGATGGTGATGCCCCCTGAAGTTCTTTTATTGAATAGGATTGTTTTGGCAATCCTGAGTTTCTTGTTATTCCAGATAAAGTTGAGTATTGTTTTTTCAAAGTCTGTAAAAAAAAAATTTTGTTGCTATTTTGATGGTAATTGCTTTGAATCTGTAGATTGCCTTTGGTAAGATTGTCATTTTTACTATGTTGATCCTATCTGTCCAGGAGCATGGGAGATCTTTCCATTTTCCGTTATCTTCTTCAATTTTTTTTCCTTCAGTGACTTAAAGTTCTTGTCAAACAGGTCTACTACTACTTTGATTAGAATTACCCTAAGATAGTTAATGCTATTTGCAGCTATTATAAAGGATGTTTCCCTGATTTCTTTTTCAGCCCTTTTGTTGTCTGTCATCTGTGAGTTGTTGGGGCTTAAATGAGACAGCTTAAAAACTGTGGTCATTACATACAGCTGAGGAGTACAACATGGTGCAGAAAAGTCAAGGATTCAATTAATTTAGCATTGTTTTCACCTTGACTCAAATTTCTCAACATTCAACAGACTTTTCTACAATGTTTTTGTTTGTTTTTCAAGTCAGGGTTTCTCTATGCAGCCTTGGCTGTCCTGGAACTCATTATATAGACCAGGCTAGCCCCAAACTCAGAGATCTACTTGTCTCTGTCTCCTTAGTGCTGGGATTAAAGGTGTGACCCAACAACACCTGGCCTCTACAATTTTTATGTGTCAAAGAATACATAGGAAAATTTTATGTGTTTGTTTAGAAAGCAAAAAAAAATTAAAACCCCTAAATTTAGAGGCTATGTTGTAAATTACTTAAGGATAATCCTGCACATGCCTTTAGCTCCACCACTCAAGAAGCAGAAGCATCAGCTTTTGAAAAATTATAGTTATGTCAGGTGGTGGTGGTACACACCTTTAACCCTAGTACTGGGGAGGCAGTGTTGGGTGATCTCTGAATTTAAGGTCAGTCTGGTCTACAGAGCAAGTTCCAGAATATCCAGGGATACATGGAGAAAACATCTTGAAATGTCTCAACCTCCTTGCCAAAATTATAGTTTTACCTTAAGTTTCTTACTCTATCCAGCAATCTATTTTTGTATTAAAATGAATTAAGTATTTTTTAAAACTACCAGGTATGGTGGTACACACACAATACCAGTGTATAGGAAGCTGAGGCAGGAGAATCCTGAGATGGAGGGCAGCCAGGGCCACCTAGTAAGGCTGCCTGAAAACTTAAAAAAAAAAAAAAAAAAAAGTGTTCCTCTACTTGTGCTATAATGTGTATCTACATGGATGGCTAGGAGTCAGGGCAAGTCTGCTGAGATCTTTTCTTGTCCATGAAATCTTGGAAACAAGATCCACAGAAGCTCATGAGAGGGATAGTTTCTTGAACAAAGCTAGTATCTCTGATCACAGGATAGAGGAAAGACAAAGCATGCCAAGTAGGAGGGGCCACAGGTCTGTCCAGTTATAGTTATACTTTCTAGTCTCCTGGGTCAGCTGAGGAAAGGTTAGCTGGGAAAGCAGTTTTCAGAAGTGAACTTTGGAGTGTGGGTAAACACTTAGAGATAAGTCAGTGACTGATAAAGTTAATTTAAAAACTGATCAGAAATTTAGTTTCAATTTTTCTCATCAGAATAACTTTAAAAAATAAAATGCAACTCCAAACATTGCTGCTTTTAAAGAAAGATTTATTTTATATTCATGTGTCTGATGATTATGTGCATGTAAATACAGGTGCCTGTAGAAGCCAGAGGCCTTGGATCCCCTGGAGCTGAAGTTACAGGCAGTTAGTTTTGAGCTAGCTGATATGGGTCTAGCACCTAAACTTTGGATCTATGCGAAATCATTGCTTTTTTCCCCCCCCCCTTTTAATCTTTTCTGAATTTTGGATTTCTTTTAAATACTGAGTTAAGGGGAAAGACTTCACTACATTCCACTACATAAAATTAACTACAAAATATATAGCACTGTTACGATAATTCAGTGATAAGCTAAACAACAGTTACTTACCACAGCAGTCTTAAGAAATTGCTGTTTTGAGTATAGGGAGGGCCTACCTCATAGCGTGAAACAGGTAATCACTGCTGGCTTTTGCACTGGGTAGTCATCCCTAAAAAATGCATACACACTGGTAAATAACTGGTTGCTTTATGTTTTGGGTTAAATTGTTGCACTCAGTTTCCTAAGGTAGGGCTGAGAGTGCAGCTGTCTCTACTCAAAAGTGAATGGCCACAGTTTGGACTTTTAGAATCAGTTTCTCTCAGACTTCATCAGTGCAAAATTCTGAGACTAGACAAGCCTGCAGCCCCCTCGTGTTTTCCATGGGTCTCAAATTGAAACGAAATGCTTACTAAGTACTGTACACATAGCAGCTTTATTTCTTATTTACAAGGACATGTTTTTGTTCTTGTTTTAGGGTGAGACACAAACATTTTAAATATTTTCTAGCTCACAGACTCAATACAATAAAAAGCATTTTTTGGGACTGGGAAAATATACGTCATCAGTAGAAAACTTACCTAGTATGTATAAAGAACTGGATTCCATTCCCATCACAAGAAAAAAAATGCCTATTTTCAAGGTTGTTTCTGGAACTTAGTTTATGTATGTAATTATATTTGTTTTGATGCTGCCCTTATATCTTGTCTTATAGGAAGACCTCTGTTAAAGCTCAGTCTACCACTTCCCTAAAAAAGTCAACTTTACCAGAAGCGAAAACTGCATCATTGCCAAAAATCCCAAGAAGCAATACATCTGCTACCTCTAATCTGTAAGTCATGCATGCAATTACTGGGCAGTGCTTACAATTTAATGTGTAATTCACTTTAAAATGTGTACGAATTTTGTATTTTAAAAGTGTCTGGTTTCCTTTAACTATCATTTATATTTAAAAGCATGTCAATATCATATCCAGACCCACTTGAGGTTGCATTTCATAATAATGTGTAACTCAGAGAAGTATAATTTATAATGAAATTTCATTTCACCCTAACATGGTGGTATACACCTATAGTTCAGATTTAGGAGAATGGTGAGTTTGATGTCAACCTGGCTACATCTTTTTTAAATTACATTTTATTTGTTTTAAAAAAGGGTAATTTTAAAGTCTTTTTAATATTAATTCCTAAGATTTCCCTTTCTGAAAATTCTAAAATACATTTATATATGGTTCAGTCTTCATAAATGCATGTACCCTTTCAGCTCTGATCCATTAAAACCAGAACACTAAACATTGGGAATATAAACAATTTATACTTTAAGAATATTAATAGCAAAACTATGTGAATGTTAGTACAGTAAAATTCTACTTTACCCTGACAACTTCAGTAATTTAAATAAATTATAAGTTTTTAACTTTTTACACAGCCAAAGAAACACTACTAAGATTTCACAGCTAGTTGCATGCTTCTGTAAAAGGCTATATGGCTGTGACACCCTAACAAAAAATCTAACAAAATGTAGCCTTTTGTTCTTAAGTAACATTCCAGATGTTGAGTCACCCACTGGGAAATCTTTAAACAAGCCACCTAAGTGGTCTGTAAGAAATAAATTCATCAAATAACTTCAAGAATGTAGAAAACAGACACTGTGCATTGTCTTTGCCAGTGGAAGCCTTTTCTTAACTAATCTCCTGAAGGTGCTCCAGCTGTTGTACAGAAGGAGCTCTGTTAGCAGGTCATACTCAAGTAGAACAGAGCTTGACCTCCACCACGATCCAACCTAGTGCTGAGAGAAAAAACGGCCACTCCTGATTAACTGTCCCTTTCTAAGGTGTGTTTTAAACTTTTACATTTAGTAGCACAGAGTGGCCAAAAAGCATCTTGGGAAGATTGTGAATACAAATTGAAACCGGGTGAAGGTGAATCCTGTTTTGAGTATAAACACCTGCATCACTCTGCGAGATCCCCACCTTCCCACTACCCCTATCCCCCTTGTGGCCCCAAGTGGATACTTTGGGAAGATAATGTTTGAACAGAAAAACAAATCACCCAGAAACTCTGGATTAAGAAAAAACTGAAATCTACTCATTTTCACATACTTTTAAAAGAATGTAGCAATTATACTTAAACCTGGTGGTATATCTATAATCTTGGCATTTAAAAAACAAAAAGAATTACTAATTATCTAAAAACAAAAAAATAGCTTTACTGTTTTTAAACTTTAATCAATATTTAATATTTTAAATAAATTTACCTTTATAGTATGCTCTGCTTCAAATTTAACCTCCAAATTAATATTTATATTTGAGATGTATACATCTTTATTTTTGCTTTTACAGAATAATGTCAGTTATATAAATATATGAGGAAAATGTTTTTTATTTTTGTTTTGAAGATTGTCTAAATGATAGAGGTTTATTTGAACTTAATTTTTTTTTTTTTTTTTAATTACAGAACTGTAGCTACAGCAAAATGAGAATCCATGTGTGGAAGTCACTACAGTTCCATTTTTGAAAACTGCCTTTTCAAGTCTGGCAAAAGTAAAATTATATATTTGCAGGAGCTTCATTTGTGGTAATGTGTCTGTGGGTGTTTCTAACTGCTGTCTGACTTCTCTACCATCTCTTCATCCTAGCCCCTCTAGCTTACCAAGAGTCAACACTCAGGCACCCACCACCATCGCCCGCCCACACCCCCTCCTGTTCTGAGTAAGATGTTCAGCAACATGTAACCTGCAGGAAAAAGGCCATATTTCCAAGCATAACATCAGACCTACAATTTCAACCTTTCTCCTTATGTCTCACACTTTCACTGTACAGAATGACTGTGCATTAAGTGTGTCTTCCACACTCCTAATCTATTGTTACCTAAAACGCTTAATATTCTCTCCAGGTCCATGTTAATGCATGTCCTACCTATCCTGTGAAGCTTCATTGCCTGGCCTTAAGTAAACCACATTTAAGAGTCTATATACATGTGTCTAATAGGAGATTTAACATTCATATCACTTTAATGCATTCATAGGGCTCAAAAAATAAAGTCAAGCAATTAAAGTAAAATCTTGACCTATGTAACTAATAGGATTTGGTTTTCAATCTGCAAAAATAGTTCTTGCTGCCTTTGCAGATATGAAGTTAACCGAAACTAAGTAAAGCCAGGCCAGTATTTCTCACCCAAGGCTGTTCACTAGCCTCCCTCAGAGAGGTTTTATGACACTTGAGTACCACCCCAGTGGGCTCTCATATTATTATTTGAGATGTGGCCTGAACACAGGGTGTTTTAATTTCTCTGATGATTTTAATTTGCCAGCTGAGACTGAGAACCTGCATTTAGTGATTTTCAGGTCTGATAGTCAACTCTCCATACAAACTTACAAAGAAGGTAAAAGCTAGAGAAAATCACAGTTTAATGCCGCCTATTAAAATTCTTTCAGAGACATGAATTTAAGATTGTTCATAGGATGGCAATGTAGGTCAACAGAAAGGTTGCTTTTCATGAATTCAATCCTCAGCACTGGGGGAAAAGGATATTAAGAGATTATTAACACAAATATGCAATAAAGAATGCAGTGAAGAATTGTAGTTTTAAAATACGGTATTATTATTTATGGATAATATCAATACAATGAAAATTACATTGACTAAAGCATCTTAGACAATGAGACTCACATATTCTTTAGTTGGCATAAAATACAGAGAACTTTTACAGTAACCAACAATAAATTGTCTAGAGAATTATGCTAGAGATACCTGGGGACAAAAGGAATTTTAATTGTACTTTAAAGTAATTTTAAAGTTTTAGGAATATGAGCAATTCTACAGTGCTCTAAAGCTTGTGATACCAGACAGCTAACATGCTTATTAAGACTAGATTTTATATATTTTAACAATTTTCCTACTTAAGAATATAACAGCCTATTAACTTTTAGAAGTAATTCAGACTTAAGTGAATCTGACACACTAATATTTCCCGTTTTAGATCTCTAGAACCCCTAGATGAGCTGTCAACTCTGTCCTCCTATGGTTTGTTTAGAGTATTTGAAAGTCCTCTGCCCCTTCACTGTGAGGCTGTCATTGCTAGAACTCCAGAGCCATTAACTTTATTTTAGATCAAGTGTAACACTAGCTCACTTCTGCTTTGGGGAAAGTAACAATTTCTTTGTTCCTCACTTCTTAATATGGGGAAAATATAATACTGGGGGAACAGAAGAAAACATATTTTCACACAGATGATGATGCTGGAAAACTACACGGTTGATCCCTGACACGATTAGACAAAACCAGTAAAACCTGAGACAGGTGGTAAGAGTGATGTAAGGAATAAACAGACAAAATTTTAGCTCTGTACATTGTAGTGCTAAGCCCGTGTTGAACTACAAACAGAAGCTCTGGTGTCTGGTGTTTAGAGCTTGTGGCTTCATTGGGAATTCAGGGAATATCTAATGGTTAGGTGAACAAGTATGGTGCTTGGAAAAATTAAGTCATCTGATTACCTACCTCCACCTGCAACATCTCCTCAAAAAATATTAAATCTGTACTTGAAATGAGCTTCAACCATGAAGACTTTCTTCTGTAGACTCCCACAGCAATATGCTTCTCAAACTCCGATATATAAGGTAAGCACATCGTGATGTTAAAAGGTGAACACTAATTAGAGAAAACAGTGGGACCAATGAAGCAGAATGTGACCTTAATGACCTTTGAAGTTTGAAGAAAAGGACAAATGAAAGAAAACAGCCTGTTTATAGATAACGAAAGACAAGAAACCTCTTTTTCTTTCATACTTCTGAAGGGTTTGTGTGTCTGGTAGTACCTTGATTTCCATCCAATAAAAATGATGTCAGATTTCTGCTATCCAAAAGATAATTCTGTTAAGAATGTATGTTAAGACATATTTGTGCTATGTAGCAGGAAGTTTCTTGGTCCCACCTAAACCAGCAGTCCGAACGAATCTTTCCCAACTGCAGTCTTGCAGCTACTTCCCAATTAATTGACTTGGTTGCTTAATATAATAAATGTTCAGGCATATTACTGACTAGCTCTTATGCTTAAATTAACCCATGATTCTTATCCATGTTTAGCCATATGGCTTGGTACCTTTTTGCTCAGTGCAGCATTCTCATCTTGCTTCCGATATGTCTGGCTGGCATCTGATGTTCTGCCTTTCCTCTTCCCAAAATTCTCCTAGTTTGGTTGCCCTGCCTCTACTTCCTGCCTAGCTTCTGGCCAATCATCATTTTATTAAACTAATTAGAGTAACAAATTTTCACAGTGTACAAGAGCATTATTATTCTACAGTGCTAATATGTTACAGCACTTATAGGAAATGTATGCACCAACATAATAACTGGAAGCAAAGAACTATGACCAAAATAGTATGGCCTTTTCAAAAATAGGGAAAAAAATGGCTTTCAACCTTGGCTATCCACAGATGCATCTGAGTCTCATTCTGAGACCAGCTAAAATAGTACTTCTTTACAGGGAAGGGATCCAAGATCACTCTTTCAGTGACCAAAGCTATGGCAACGTGCTACTAGGTTAGAGTGTTCCCCAGATATAACATATTAGAGGGACTACCTTAGGCTTCCCTAAAAAGTATGTACATATTAGTATGCTAGGTATTCCTGAGACTGTATGCTAGCTTCCAAATAAAAGGCCTGGACCAACAACTTCTTAAAGATGCTAGGGTCCAGACTTTTGACTTGATCTACTATACTGGCTGCAGATCTTTCTCCTCCAATTGTTAACAAAAGTACATTACATTACTTCTAAAAAGGCTGGTAAAGCTTAAGTTAATAATGCTTCAAAAAGAGACTTTATACCTAGGTTGGTAGTGTAGTTCCATAAGCCTGATGCAGGAGGGTATTGCCAATTATATACTGCATTACCAGTGTATGATGACAAACCACCCCAGAGTGACAATTTTATGAAAAGGGCTTTAAGCACCCAGATAAGAAAATAACTGTTTGAGAGGTGTTCCAGTTTCATTTTGCTTATCAGAACTTAAGGATATGTGGTACTGGTTAAGCATTCAATGAGGATGGTATAAATTTCTTTCATGGAAAAAAAAATCTTAAATCATTGTTTTTATATTTTGCTATTGCACTCCATCTTCTAGCACTTAATTCATTTAAGAAGTAGAATCATGACCTATATATAATGGTCAACATAAATTATTTGGGAGCTTTGGACAGGGTACCTAAGTTTTAAAAAAGGCTTAATATCATACTTAGAGTATTTGTAGTCTCCTACTTTAGTGGGGCAAACTAAACAATACAGCGGAGGGGCTTAGACATTCCAACCACCACATCCTGAGACTTAGAACATGAGACTTAGAACATGGATTCTTTAATCAAAAGCTTGAAATAGCTCTGCAGCTGCAGGATGTATCATAGTCACTGGAAAGTCTTTCCAGAAAATGCTCCATTCACCTCCCCCTTCTAGCACAATAGGCAAGGCAGCCATCTGGGGTGAGACCACTGGGATGTGGGCTCAGAAAAAGCTTCCTGGGCAGCTGATTTGCCATCAGTTATTGAAACCCACTGGCTTGAAATGATTATACTGCAGAAAAGTTGAGAGCCAGCTATGCAGCTTCTATGGAAGGGGCCACCTGCTTTCTTCCTGAAGGTTCTCTAAGCATGAATCCTGCCCCCAAATGCTGTCAAATCTTTTCTAAACAGTTTTACAAAATTGTCTCACCGCCTATTCAAGGGTTGAAATAAACTATCAGCCAAAAGTAGAACTCCATCTGCTACAAATGCAACTGAAATTAGCCTGCTCCCCTTTAAGGACCACATGACAGTTTGGTTAAGTAAGTTCCCTGCAGCAACACTGGCAGGAGGAGGTCAGAGTCCATAGTTCTCTTGGAACCAAGAATAGTCTTCCCATTTAGTAACATCCCTCAGCCTAGAGCTCCAACCTTCTGTCTCTGATGATCTTTCATTTTCAGAATTTCATCTCTGTCTAATGACCTTCGTTTTGAATGTTTGTCTGAAGCAACCTACTTCCAACTCCTAATGATTGGCACAACAAATTAACTTTCCAGGGTCCACTTCTCATTGCCTAGAATTGTGAATGGAAAATAACAGATAAAAACAGACATGATAAATTGAATATAAGAAATTATTTATTAAATGCCAGGATGCATGAACATACTCTTTAAAAAAAGGCAGTTCAGCAGCAACCAGTTTATACAATTCACATGCACAAGTCAGAAAATGCAATGGAGGATGTCAATTACAACATTTAATTTTAAAACCCCATTAAATTAATTCTCCAACTTCTGCTCCTATATACATATGCATTAAATAAGTTAGGAAACTGTGATCTTCCTTTTCTGTTCTGTCTGTGTAGGAAACGACAGGCTGCTGACCAGACACCACGGGGTTCTGAGGCTGGTGCTTTTCCCCCTACATCATAACCGATTTCAAATGGTGCTAGACAAAAACAGACTCTGAACACCAGGAGAAATCGGTCAGCCTGTGTAAGAGATGGGCCAGTGGTGGTCTTCAAGTGTGAACCTCAAGGCAGACACATGACAAGTCTGAATTCAGCCGTGCTGTAACCACAGCTAAGTACTCCAGGCATTTTCCAGGTACAGGCAGGCAGTATTGATGTGGGTGAAGCAGTCTTCCATGTATGGAGCACTCTTCCCTTCTTTGCTACAATCAACACCCAGACCATCATTGGACAATGAACAGTACAAGGCTAGGCCCAAGCTACTCTCCCCCTCCCATGCAATTCTGGATAAAGTGGATCACTGCCTGCCCCTGATGATGCCCTTGCATTTATTTTGAACACAAAAACTTTCCCACTATCACTAAACCAAACAGATTCAAGAACAAATTTCACTGTTCCAAGTCTTCCCTTGACTTCTTGAAGGGGAGAGCCAGTCCTGTGTACAGCTGCTTCTCTGCAATCTAACCTCTGCTGTGCTGCAATTCTTACTCCTAAAACACTGATTTCAAATGGTGCTAGATACAAAGATGGAAAAATCTAAGCCACCATGTGAAACCAGCTTCCAGAAGAAGAGGAACTCTCTGAAGAAAGCAGAAGTGCAGTCAGAAGATCCAGTCTCAGCTCTCAGAACCATCTTGCCTGCCAGAAGCAGAGGATAGCCATACAAGCTGCTAGGGGCAGCATCAAAGTCACAGCCAACATTTTGAGCAGACAAGGCCAATGCAATGTTTGTTCCCCATATGACTTCACATTAGTCATTATACATTATTATACACAATAAAACAAAAGAACCAAGTCCATTCTACATATGTACATTTGTAATATCTTGAATTTTTGTAATATTTCCCAAGATGCATTGTGCATGTCATGCATAGTGACATAATGTTATGAGATAACAGCTTATGAGATATTAACCACTGAACACAGTGTGGTACCTATGTCAGGACAACTCTTCCACAAGTATTATTCAGAGAGCACAAGATCCTCCTTTCCATCCCATGACCACATAAGCTGGCAATCTGATTTAACTCAGAGTAACTTCAAAAGTATATATAATTATAATTGTATTATAATCATCTAACTCAAAAATGTGATGTTTTTAAATTTATCTGAAAATAAGATTCACAAACTATGTTTCAAACTGGACTGCCTCTTTGCTATGTGTTTCTTCTGATATCACAATCCAGAGAACGGAGACAAAGAATACAGCTGTATGTTTCTGGTTCCCTAGCAACTGTTTTTGGCCTCCAGATATAAGCTTATCTCTCTTTATGGCTCCTGGCTGCTATAGGGTAGTAGAGCAAACATAATGTGAACATCAGAGTCACAATACTTAGTTATTCCAAGAGTCCAGTGAAGCAGGTATTGTTCTGATGTCTGCACAAGAAACTGTAATCATAGGACCAGATGGACTAATGCCCTTATTCCCGTCCCTCTCTCCACTGACAATGCTTGGTCTGTCTCTTGAACTGAACTCTTAGCTAGACTTGGGAGGGATATTGTAGCTCAGGGAATCCAGATGGGAGTGGAAGACACTCACTCTCACACACGTTATACCTGGGTAAAGATGAGGGCATATGGTACTACAAGGAGTCAGGAAATCTAGGAGAACTTGCTTCTACTCTATTGCCCCCCTGGTGCCTTTGTCCTCCTCAGCAATAGAGTAGTCAATGAAGCCTACCAATGACATTAGAGGCTTAGCTTCTAAGAAACTGGGCCAGAGGAGCAACAAAAGGCTCAGCATCCTCCCTGTGGTCTCCAGGGTCTCAGCTACAGAGAGTGCAGACAAATCTATACATCAAGTTCCTGAGTGATAGCAAAGCTGGTTACAAATATTAGGACCTTGTGAACTAGATGATAGGTCATAAATACATTAGATGGCAGTTATTAATAAGGGTCAAAATCCAGTAAATGAAGGAAGGGGACAGGTGAAATTTGCATATGATAATACTCAGCTTTTCTGAGTTTTCTTAGCAACTTCCAACTGCTAGTACCCTCAGTCCCTCTTTCTCTGTTATGGAGATATACTCTGGGGATCCAAGGCACACCCTTCCTCTCAGAAGTTTTCAGCCAGTGCTGTTATCTCCTTTTGGCAACTCTCCACCTACTCCTTCAGCTGCCACCCCCGTTTGTCCTATCTTAGCTCTAGAAAGCTTTCTCTAAGGCTAGCCCAGTTTGCTATCACTTAGAAAACACATTTCTTTTGGTTCTCAGGATGGCATGAAGCTAATGACTTTCCTCCTACCCATCAAGTGAAATGCTGCCCAGGCCTAGGGAAGGTGCCATGCCTGGTAAGGAGAAACTACCAGTGAAGGAAAAAGTAAGGTCTAAGCTTCCACTGCTGAACTGACAGTATGGTGATCCAGACACTAAGCTACAGAAGAGGGAAAGCATTCAGACCCTTTGTCCATCTAACTCCACTAAGGCTGTAGCATCCAATAAAAGCAGGATTCCTATAATCAGCTGAACAATGTCCCTTTTCTTCACTGATTTGGTATAGTGAGATGATCTGATAAAGCCTGGAAGGCTCTAGCTTTCTAGCACCAGGCCTGAGAGTCACCTGTATGTCTATGGCAGCAGCCCATCAAAACCTTGGGCTCCTAAGGCTCTGCTCTCAGTGAGAGTAATGGGATTCCCCCATCTCAATTAAATGGCTTTATGTAAACTTCAAGGTACAGGGTCTGATGGGGTTATCTAAAAACCACCCTGCCTCACTTAGCAGTAGTGAAAAGGTCACTGAGCATGAAAGAAGTCTGAGACACCACTCTCCAGCCTCCATCTGTTCCTGTACCTATTTCTTTCTGGAGGCCATTCTACTCATCCATGACAGGACATTTTTCTGGCAAGGCAGGGGTGGAGGCAAAGTCACTCTTGGTTAAATTAGAATACCTGCTTACCTACATGCTGAGAATAGAGCCTTGCCATTGGCCTGAATGGTTTTAGTATAGTCATCTAAAAGAGTAAGCCAGGGGAAAACTGGTCAACTAACTCTGTCACACACACACACACACACACACACACACACACACACAGAGAGACACACACAAATGTCTCATATATAGATATACACACAGACACACACACACCCTTCATACAGACACACACAAATGTCTCAGATATAGATACACACACAGACACACACAAATGTCTCATATATAGATATACACACAGACACACACACACACCCCTCATACAGACACACACAGACACACACAAATGTCTCATATATAGATACACACACAGACACAAATGTCTCATATATATACACACAGACACACATACACACAGACACACACACACACCAGAGTGCTTAGGAAGAAAATAGCTGGTCAACTAACCCATGCAGACTAGACAGTACAGCAAAAGGTTAAACACTCTTTATGGGCCACTAGCTAAAACAAAGATTAAAAAGTGGTCTATGACCACTGCTTTGATTTTTAGAATCCTAAATATCCCGAGCCCAAAACAGAACCCCCAAAAATGTGGCAAGAAAATCAGTGGGAGGGGGAAAATACTTGCCCTAGGAACCTCACCCCGCTGGCCCAGTCTGTGCTGTCTTATGTGCTCACATGCAGAACAGTGAGAAGGTTCCAGCCATGCAAGAGCTTCTCCCTCCTGACCCAGCACTGGGTGCTGAGTCACAGTTATATGCAGAACAGAGTTCCAGCCAGAGTGGGGGAGGGTGCCAGAAGCCTGCCATCCATTTTCTTGCCTGCTTCTGAAGACTGATTTAGGGCTTCCAGCCAGTTAGAAGAACTCAGCTTTGAGAGGAAAGGCTGGGGACGATCTTTTTGAAAGAAAAGGGAACATCTTACCTTCTAGAGAGACTGAATATGTGAACTGAACAGACTGCCTGGCTTCTCAGTGGTAGCCCGGGCCCAGCATCTAGGACATATTGTCTTTGGCTGTCAGGCTGGATAGGGAATTGCTGCCAACAAACTGTGGCTAATGAATCAGAGGAAAAGATAATAAAACAAGAGATATATGTTGAGGATACACGGACAAAGGAAAATTTGGAACTTGTTGGTCTAGCATCAGTGACCACGGAATCCTAAAGTGGGCATAATACCCTTGAGACCCAGTGTGTCCTGCAAGTGCCTGACTGGGTAACCAAGGGAGAAGCAAAGGCTTCAGAAGACCACTGGGGCCAGCACTGGCTCTCTTGGCGGCACTGAATTAGAGATAAGACAACCAAGGTTTCTGAGCAACCATATTTTAAAAATTAAGTTTTCTGTCCCTTCTTCAGTGCTACTGAATAAATCTTGGGTCCCAAAAGCTACCAGAACTAAGTACAATTCCATCTAGGGCACTAAGGTCCTGGTACAATATCTGGGCTAGACAAGGCATGGTACTATGGCTGCCTTCTGAAATGAAATACAAATGGTAAAGCAGGAAAGCAGGTACAGAGTGAAAGCTGGAATGCAACATGCCCTCTTGTGGCAGAGGGTCTTGCTCTCATAGGGAGGAGAAATGCAGCCCAGAAGTACTTCCATGGAAGCTGAAGGTTACCACAAGAGGAAAAGTAAGCCTGTCTGTGGTCTCCCAATGCCTCCTCCACAAAGTTCATTCCCCAGAACTATACAGTTTACTCCCTTAACACTCCCAAATGGTCTATATGGCTCAGAGAAGGGTTCACTAAGGATACCAGCTTAATTAGGTCAGGGCAGAGATACTCAAGTCCAACTTTCCTACCTCATCCAGCCAGGACTGGTCCTCCCACTACCAAGTAGCAAGGGAAGGAGGGACAGACACAACATCGTACCTGGTGCCATGCTCACTGGACCATGTGCCTACTTTCTGGGTTTTCAAGAGTTCTCTGCAACAAGCCTCACTCCTGTGGAGGGCAAAACACTCACAGAAGAAAGCATTTCAGTTAGCCAATCTCCTCAGCATAGCCCCTGGTAGGCACCATATGAAAGGTAGACTCACTGATCTCCTAGGGGTAGTTCTGTCTAGTAGCTGGGCACATACCTGGCAGTACATAGACTGGAACACATGCTGTGATGTATATGTGGCTAGGTCAGGGAGGGAGGTTGGGCTTAGCAGAGATATGTCTGAACCTGAAGACAACACGAACCCCAAATCCAGTTTCATCTTTGTCAGGCCCACCTAGTAGCAGCACCTATACTGCTACTTTAACCTTTCTCTGTTATAACTTCTGCCTGATAGTCTCAAGAACAATGAGAAGGGGTGGAAGGAGCAGTGAGGAGGAGGGAAAATGGAAAAGAAGCAGGGAGAGGAGAGTTAGAAGAGAGGTTTCACAGTCTAGAGCATTCCATCAGATCAGAGGGGAACATACACAACTGTCCCTTTACAAGCCCTTTTCTGTCCCCTTTCTGGACTGGGGATAGCTTAGCACTGGGCCAGGCGGGCACTCAGGTACCCAGCCAACTGGGCTCTCACAGTCTCCATCTCAAGCCTGGCATGTTCCCCAGGGCCATTACCCAACATGCCCATTTCCTCCTTGGGAGGCCGCACCCTCTGGTTTTGAAGTTTTGTAACTGTATTGTTTGTTGTCCAGCAGATTAAATTCTTTGGTGGATGGGGAAGCAGCAAGGGTAGAGTGAAGAGAAAGGAGGGGCAAAAAGAGAGAAAATACAAGTAACTTCTACTATGCCCAAAAGATTAAATGCATTCCTTTCGAACACAAAGTTCACCTGTCTTGGAGAACAGCCAGTGGCCAGAAGCAGTGTCTTCTCTCTGTGTGCCATCCACTCTGCCCTTTCTTGCCTAGCAGAGTGACATCCAAAGCTATTAGAATTTGAGCTGCAAAGAAATAACAGCTAATCAGGTTTAGTATTTGCATACCTAAACAACCACCACCCAAAATTAGGTACCTACTATAGGGCAAACTGATCTCTGCCAGGGTCTATAGGCAGCTAAACCCTGGATACAGAAAGGCCCCTGCAGTGGGAAGTCTGTTTATACTCCAAATCAAATCATTCACTGTTACTAGAAGACCTATATACTTCAAGAATGTAGCAATGTAACTGGTTAGACTATAGTCAGCCCTCCATATCCCTAGGTTCTGCCTCCCTGAACTCCAATCATTGTGTATGAACATATATATACACATACATATATATATATATATGAACTATATCTTTACTTTATATGCACAGACCTTTTGCCACTATGCTCTAAAAATTTCTTAAAACAATTACTTGACAGCGTTTACATTGAGTTGGGTATTATAAGAGATCTGGGCATGGTTTAAAGTTCACGAGAGGATATGTTTAAATTAAATGAAAACCTCATTTCACAGGACTTCAGCACCTGTGGATCCAATCTTTCATAGGCTGAAATGACTGTATTCAGAAATGGCTAAGAACTGTTAGCGAGTAGGAAACAGGCCTGTCTTATCAAGCCTTTTGATACTAAGTCTACAGCTAGGAATAACTCAAAAGGGCATAGGAGTTCCCATATTTGATATAATTAACTAATTACTTCATACTCTGGGTCTCTAAGTAGTATGTCCACTTGAACACATATTTAAGCCTTTAGCACCAAAAACAATGTCTGTGACTTCCAGAGCTGTGAGTCTACCCTGAAACTCTTCTACTTTTGCCCTAGAAAACCTCATCTGATCTTACTTCCTCTATTATCTTTCCCCAAATCACAATGATTGTCAAGAGTCTCCTTTACTTCAGTAATGGCCCAGGGTAGGAGTAGTAATGATACAAATACAAAAATTGAACAGATCTTTCCTGGAAGATATGAGAGACAGCATCTACTTCTTATATGAGAATTAAGAACAGTTCTCATAAGCTCAGTGGCAGAAATTTTCTCTGCAAAGGAAAATGGATTATAGATCCAGGTTCTGTGCCTACATTGTCTCCTCTACTCTCCCAGCTTACGGATGTCACAAAGGCATCCAGGGTTGATTGAATGTGAACGAAAGAGCCACTTTATCCTGGTACCTTGGCCACACACCGTTTCAGGGATGTCTCAAAGTCCTATAGCCTCAGGTCTAGGCAGACCTGACAACAGCAGCCAATGTTTCCTTCTTAGGAGGTTCTATCCTCTTTTAGGAAATCAGCCAAGTTACACATGGGCCTTTCATGACATCTACATGAATTCCCCTTATAGCTTTGGGTTGGATCCACCCTCTTTTTCATTCTCCAGGTAACAAGAAAGAACCAGCTCCAATACAGGACATAGAATAATGCTAAAGACATCTTCCACCAAAAGTGCTCCCATATGCTCTCCAATTCAAAATGTAGTTGTGTTCAGGGAACAAAGGAGACAAATACTTATAAATAGACACAGATATTGGCTCACCCTGTCCAACCTCTAAAAGGGAATACTCCCAGAGAAAGTCTAATCCTTCATTCAAGTTCATGATAAGCAAAGGCAAGCACTTATCTAGCCCTTCATCAGAGCCTTGGATCTATTTAAATAAAGGTCAGTTAGAGGCTGAATAGCCAAGAAGTCATACAGCCCAATACTCAGCCTCAGTAACCCTTAAAAGAATGAATACTATTTTGGGGACTCAAAGAAGCCTGGGGCCTATCACTTGTCTGACCCACTTTTCCTAATCAAGGAAGGCCTATTTTTCCACACTGATCATGAATCAAGGGTTCATGGAGAATTCCCAGCATCTAACTATGCAGCACATTAGCCAGTGCTTCCAGTGGGTGATATATGTTAGCCAGTAAACAGGTAACATAGATACAGCACAAGTGCTAGGAAAGCTCTAGGCATCCCTCACAAATAGAATGGGAAAACCTCAAAGCTGCCACTGTTAGACTTCCTCTCTCAATGACGAACACATCAAAAACATGTTCATCAGAGGAAAAATGGCTTAACAGAAATCTTCTCAGGAACATGGGGAATGCTTGGCATTCTAGCCAAGTGCAAGCCACCTCTCACAAGAGCTCCAAGCAGTCAGAAGAACAGAGGGCAGGAGAATAAAGATAGTCTTAGTTTTCCTTCTCCTCTACAATGTGCAAAGTAAGAAGGGAAGCCCTTGGAGATCCAGAATACTGCCAAGGAACTCCAACTCCTGGTCTAGCTTTAGTAGAGAACCTACTACTTTGGAAATTCAAAGCTGGAAACAAGCAATCAGGCCCTGAGAGGGCTCTTGCTGGCTTAGTGCAGCTATGAAAAGATGGATGCTTCCCCTCTACTGAGTGAAGAGATCTAGTGTGTAGTGACTTTAAGGCTCCTTGAAGCTCCCGAGAATCCTTAAGACTGACCCAGATGTTCCTTGGCTCAGGGGCTCCTACACAGGCAGCTTTGGAGAATTTTTGTCGTATTGCAGACAGGCTAACCACACAAGAAAAGAAGACTGAAAAATGCAAAGTAAGTCCTCTTGGCACAGGGCAGACCTCGAACAGAATACCTTTCCTTTCGGTCCAGCTTCCACATGCACATCTCCTACTTGTTTCTAAGAGGGACCAGTGTCCCATCCGGTCACCTGGTAGGTCCTCACCAACTACTTTCACTCAGCCCCCTCTCTTCCAAAACCCCATTCCTAATATCTACCTAACATCAACCATCATACACACTAGCTTGAGGGCTCCTCTTTGGAACAAAACTTGGCTGCTATTAGGCCTTTGGGATCCCTCTTTTCTCTCTCAACTGGGTTCACGTTCCTGGTGTTGAGTTTCTGGCTAATCAAACCTCCACAAACATCCAGGACAGGCCTATGGCTAAAATGAGTTGGAACCTCCAACAGGATCATCATTCAGAACCTGTTTCAGAGACGAGTAAACTGAAGACATGGACGTGAACAAAGAAAATAAAATAAGCCCATTTTCCCTATCCTACTTCTCCATAACCTTTAACCACACACCCCTTATCCCTGTGCAACTCTTGACACTTTCAGCGAATGGCAGCTCCCATACTTTCAATAGTCCTATGCAGCAATATTAGGCCATGGAGAAAGGAATTACATAGCCTATCTCACTGTAGCCACCTCTTCTCAAGTAATCCAGTTCTGCATCCTGAAGTTGAACAGATGGAGCAGAAGCACCTGGGGCCTGCCTTGACCTCATAGAACACACAGCATATAAAGCATCTAATACTGGGTGACTTCTCCCCACCTGGGCTTGTCTATTCCCTGAAGAAACCATCGTTCCAGAAGAGAATGGGATTCAAATTAGCCTACTACAAGCACATACTGAAGTCAGTGACTTAGCAAAGACCTGACCTGAATGCTCCCTGTGCTGCACAGACAAAAGAGGCATGATTAGATGGAGGCACAAAGGCAACTGATACCTGATGAGGGCTTGAGGAAGAAGGCAGAGGTTAAGGGGAGCCATACAAAATAAAAACCTTAAGCTGGTGGCTCAAGATAGTATGACCCCTCCTCCCACCTTGATTCGTAACCTAGTATATGATTCTGTAAGCTACAGAGAACTTGTAAGAATTTTTTTTTTTTAATGCCTAGAGAAAAAAGGAGTTGCTGTCCTTATGAGTTCTAATCTCTTGGAAGAAAGCCCAACAGTTTCCTTGAGTACTGAGGTGCTTCAGGACTCTCTTCTCACTATTTTGTTTTGAGACAGTATCTCACTACATAGCCTAGGTGAGTCTGGAACTCAAGTCTCCTGCTTCAGCTTCCTGAGTGCTGACATGACAGAAATTACTCACCATATTTTCAGTGGGCGGTATCTTTCTTATCCACACACAATGCTATCTATGGCTATTGTGTATTTTACTCTGCTTTATTATTGGCACATTTACACCCATAGCACAAGAAAAAAAATCGCTAGTCTCAGGGCTCTGGACCTACAACAGCTAGTACTTGACCCAACATCTAGAAGAGAACTGTTTCCCCTTCCATGGACACCAAATAACGTCTGACTTACCTCTCCAAAAAAGAAATGTGTGCAGCCTTACTGGGACATAGTTTGCTTTCGTGGATGTTAATTCACAAAAATGTCTGACCTCAACCCAAGAGTGAGAAGAAAACAAGGGCTTCGGAGTCAGAAGTGCTGAATCAAACCTCAACATCACTCATCAATGTGACTTTGACTAAAGTCACTTAATAATTACACTTGTACTAACAATAAAAGGGAAATAATATCTGTGTTACCAAGAATGGGAGAAGTTTCTTTTTCCGTGGATGGCATACAGAGACCAAGATATTTGATGCTGTCTCTTTGCTTCATTATAGATGCATCTTGGCTCCACCTGCCTAGAGTCTAGACACTTGGATGTGTCTTCGCACACCCTCATGACTTGTTCCTATTATCCTAACGCAAACAACCATGGCCCTATGTGGTTCCTTTCATTCTGCTTCTGTATTCTATCTACACAGGCATGACTCTACAGCATCAGGCTCTTTACAGTCCATGGGGCCTCAAGAATATTTTCTTGCTTAATAGCTCATAAGCAGTTGGGAGGAGCCAGCAAGGAACCAAACCCAATGTATGCTTTCCTCGTGGCCACTGACCAGGAAAGCAAGGCTTTCCTTCTGACAGCAGGCTGATTAAAAGGACAGTAACTCTTACTTATCCTAGAGGCAGGTCAAACGTATAAAAAAGTGGTCTGTGAGAGTTCACATCCTCCTATAAAGCTGCAGTCTTGGGGACATACCCAAACTAGAGGCTAGAGCCAAGATATGCATTGAACAATTCATGGCCCCAGTAAGGATACAGAGGACTAATCAGATCCCTGGGTAGGGCTACTTGCATTTTATTATGGTAAGCTATGCCATTTCAGTACCACAGCTGTCTTCCACAACTTACATACTCAGAGGCCAATAAAAAAAGTGCCAGGTATGCTTAGATCCTAGAAGGCATACTAACTGTCTTGCCTGCTTGGCTGGCCGTATGCAATATTGCCTGTCATACAGCAGAAGCCAGGTTAGTCACTAGGAGCAAAGCATTAGATGAGGGTCTAAAAGCGGAAAATGGGCAGGGTGGTATAGTCCTAATTCAGAGACAGCTGTGTGACAAAGGCAAAACCAAGAGCCTCCACCCACTTTTCCAATCAGGCAAAGGACAGGCCATGAATGGTAGCAGAGGACACCAGAGTTGGGCATAAGACCCAAGGTTCTGAAGCATGGCTAGCAGCACATCTGGCTTCAGACTCCCAGTGAGGTTTATCTTGAAGAACCAGGTTTATTCCTTTCCACCTCCCAACTGTAGAGCCGACTGAACTTACCTTGTTCAAACTTCAGCCCCTCCATCCCCCAGCTGTCCTCCACACACCAGTGAGGCAGTGACTGGACCTGTCCAGCTCTTTGAAATAACAGAAAACACATTAAAACTGGCCTTTCTTTGCAGGGATCTCAGTGGCTTGTCTCAAAGGGAGAGACAAGACAATTAAACAAGTGAGGTAGGATTCATTAATGTTTCTTGGACAGTAGTGGCAAGGTGCAGGGAAGGTAAAACACATCTACACAATGCCAACAGAGTAACTGCATTGGGTGACTGGAGTTGAGATTCCACAGGAACCTAGTAGAATTACCCAAGATTACTACTTTTCTCCTTAGAACCTAGACATCTGGCTGTTAGTTCCCACTAGCCCTAGGGCCCAAGAACACTTCCAGCAATAACAGATAGGGACTTCAGAGTATCGCAGAGTATCGGAGTGTTTGCTTTCTGGATTGTGCCTACAATGAAGCTGTCTTCCCAGTTTTGAGGGACATCATCACTTCAACTCAATACTGCTGTTGTTATAAGGCAGAGGAAGAGCATTTCCCTGTCAAGTGCCTGAAGATACTTTGAAGACAACTGAAGGCCTAAAGAAGGAAATAACTCATTCAAAGGAAAATCCCAAGTAGAGAAAAATCCAGAATCCAGTCACTGCTCAGCCCAGTCTAAACTTTAGATCCCAGATCCTAGCCTAAGCCCCTTAAAGGCTTGATGTGTTCAATATACCCATTCTGCACAGGAAAGAACATGCTTGAGACCTGGGCAGCTCCTAGCGCCTTAGGAATTGCATAGAGAACTACATCCAGAATAAGCTCAGGTTAGATGTCAGCAGCCAAAATGTTTCCTTACCCTGACCATGGGGAGCAAAGGTGCGCTAGTACTGCCATACACAGTCTACAGTGCTGCCCAGATATCTCCCAAATATCTCCCAGCCTAGCTAGTTGAGCAGGCTGACCTTATGCCAGCACTCTGCCAGTTACTCACCCCATTCACAGAAAAGCCAGGAATCAGAGGATGGAAAGAAAGAACAATTGTTGGAGGTTATGAATGGTAAAGTTTGAGGGAACAGATCAAGGGAACAACCACACTCCACGGACCTCGGAGGCAGGCTCAGGCCTACCTTGGTTGCTTCTAGTCTCTAATCAGCAGTCTGATATTATTCTAGATCCACACCTGAGGTCATGAAACCATACAAATGGGTGGGTCACGAATACCTACAGAAAGAAAAAGACTATCTAACCTACCATGCTCCTCTCCCTGCCTTGATAGATGGGGCCGAAGTTAAAGAACAGAAAGAACATATATGCCTCTTGGAACAATAGCTGAGAATGTCCTCATTCATCCTAAAGAAAAAAATCAAAGGGCTGGAGGAAAGCACAGAGAACAAAGGTCCAAAGGAGGAGGAAAGGTCAAAAAGTATTCTTGACAAGGGCAAGTCAAGCAGAAAACAGAGGAGACACTGGAAGCTGGTATTGATGTAGGGCATAACCACATTTGTCCATAGTGAGTGCCCCAAGTCTTTCCTTCTCTAAACATGGCATCTTACTGGTCCTCATCCACCTTAGCAACTTCATCCAGACCTTTCATCTATCAGCATCTGAAAACAAAAGAGGAGGGACGGAGGGAAGGAGGGAGGGAGGGAGGGAGGGAGGGAGGGAAGGAGGGAAAAATAGAGAGAGAGTAAGTATGGCATACTCAAGCCTGATATGGACACACACACCTTCCAGTCCTTGGAGATAACTCATTCTCCACATTGTGGTTATGATAGAGTACTCTTCTCTCACAAGGAAGGGTAGACATGTCTGGTGAGAACTGCTTAGCTCAAGGCTATATATAGTTGAGGTTCCTAGCAGCCTAGAGATTTGGAGCTAGAACTTGGCAGATCTATGCCAAGTGCTGGCAAGGACCATCCTCATGCAGTCAGCCGGCTAGGAGCCTCAGCAGGGCACAGTAAGTACAGCAGGGTCCTTCATGAGGCGATTAGCACTTCTCACCAAGGACATGGCTACTGGGTACATTTGAGAGAAAATTGGCTTCTAAAGTGTGAGTCTAAGAGGGATATGTGGTGGCTGAAGACTAAATCCCAACCTTTCCTTCGGAAGGGAAAGGGGGGAGGAGCACATAGGAGAGGAAGAGGATATAGCAGCCCAGGATTATAGATACCTATTCACTTTGTATATTTGAAAGTAGGAAAAAACATACAAGAATGAAGATGAACACTTACCTATTGAAAGCAGCTCCTCTTTTCTGTTCCATAAAAATGTAAGCAAACTGTTTTAACCAGCAGTGTTATGGCTTAGATGCACAAACATCATCCTCAGCTAAGCCTGAGTGGCCAAGAGGTTATCTACTTACAGATGGAGCTGTACTCTGTTGAGTTCTCTGTTGGGAAGAGAAAGGAAGGTAGATCAGCTGGGCTCTGCTCACAAAACCAACCAATGATCTGCAATTGGAGTTTATAATTAGCCCCTGGGACAATAGTCCTTAGCTGTGACCGATGCAAGATAACCCTGGGCAGAGCAATGTGGAGCAGGACTAGTACCTGTGGATACAACATCTGATCCAGCAGTACCTATCCACCACCCTTTTGTCAAATGGCAGAAAGGTCTTTATCATATGCATAGCTCAGTAGCAAGAAGTATAACCTCCAACTTCCCAACTCCTACACTTATGCAGCCTTTCTAGCCAAGATGCTCTCTACTCAGACACAAAAGCTAGAGGCTTCAGATATTTTTGAGAGTACTGTGGGTATAGACAGCTAGTTCCTATGCCTGCTCTGCTCCACTCTGCTGTGATATGTTATATCTCCCTGCTTCTATTTGGTCCTGAGGTCCAGGAGACATACCCCCTAGGGATCCGAATGATCATTCTAGGTGGGTCCTTGGGTAGAAGTGCTCTGGTGGCAAATATCTACACCGAAATTAATGGCTACAAAATTTAAGAATTAAAAGTGGTACCTAGAAAAATTCTGGATGAAGCTCAGGGCCAGGATTCCCTCATTCCCAAACTTAAATTGGTTGGTCCTCACCCTAGACTTTGTCAAGGATGCCAGAGAGAAAAGTGTAATAGTTTGACCATGATACAAATTCAGTGATGGGTGGGGCACTGGATCATTGTCTTTAGCACAATGCTGCAGGAAAAGCCTAGAACCCCGAGCTTCCACAATGATGTGCTAAAAGGGGTGGAAGGGACCTGCTGGAGAATTCATTTCAGAGGAAGTAAGGAAGATGAAAAACATAAGCTCTGACCACCACAAGCTTCCTTTAGGTGATGGCAAATGAGGAGGACCACCATCCACACAAAGCTCAGAAGATAAAGGGTATTCCTGCATCCTGTCTCCACTGGAACACCTACTCCAGGGGATTAAACACAGTATACTGTCATGGAGGATCTCCTTGCCACTCTGGGAAGGAGTCACCATCTACCTCAACAAGATCACCAAAGCCATCACATAGAAATTCACTGAGAAATCCCAAAGGGGTATTCGGCTCTGAAAATATGTCTACCATTTGGGACCAGTGAGAAGAATGTTTTTTTTTTTTTTTTTTTTTTTTTTTTAAACAAGAAAAAAGTAGGAAGAAGGAAGGAAGGAAAAAAATAAGGTAGGTACTGTTTTCTAAGCTCACTGAATAAACATTATAAGCTGCCTCTCCTCTGAATTTAAAATCCAAGGGTCTCAGAACCCTTGTGAGGTGTCTGATATCTCCCCACCCCTAAAGTAAGCAGGGGCCTTCTTACTATCACCCCCTCCCTAAAAATGACCAAAGGCTAAGAATCAGCCCAGAAGCCCCAATGAGTTGTTTTGCTGCTTTCATGTCGTCAGAACATTCTGGCTGTTCAGCTGAGAGCTCCATCTCCTGGTTCTCCATACACTGAGTCATCTTCCACAGATGAAAAAAGGAAACACACACACACCAGTCATCACCAGGGCCCAGAATGCTGTTGACAGAGGACTCTCAACTACACAGCCCAGAATTGGTGATGAGGGGCATCAAGGTGCTCAGATTCCCCTCCCACAGGGCTCAAAAGTGTCAGGAAGCAGGCAGCCACTGTTGAGATTCAGTGAGAAGAGAAACAAACCTAGCATCAAAAGGTTCTCAGAAACACTCCCTGCTTAGCCCCCATTCTGCTACCACCAGTGCCCACAAAGGGGCACTCTCACCTTTGGGGGAACACCACCACCTTGCAGGCTTGAGGTCCAAACTACTGAGATACTCTTCTCTGTACTTGCTGTGACAGCATAAGTATATAATTCTTCCCTAATTTTCTAGTCACCTGCTATTCTCTCATTTTTCATGCTCAATAGGTCAAGTACGGAAAGAAGGCTTCAGACAAATCTACAAGAAACAAACAATACAATGGACATGCCTATAAAACAGGCTGCTAGAGCTCTGCTTCACAGGCGAGAAACAAAACGACTTGTCTAAAATCACCCAACTGAGATTGAGGTACAGACCTGGTATGACCAGTCCAATATGTGTACCTGCCTCAATGCCCGGGGCTTACCCTCCTCTGAAGATGTTCTTACCTGCCCACCTCTGGCTGTTCTTCCAGGAGGAAGGCAGGCAAAACAACCGAGGTTTATTTATTTCATCTACAAAAATAATATATCAACTTGACTGAACCTGGCCATGAAGAAAAAGGAGAATGTTAGTAAGTATGGACCAGCTGAATGAACTAACATAGTGTTACGAGACTTTCGATAGATATTCCTAAGATAGTCACATTGGAGGGTGTCATCTTCTAACATCTTGCAAACACGGAAGATTCACACAGGGAAAAGACTGAAGATGGGTCCTACTCAGTCATAGGACTCTCCGTAAAAGGATTATGATTAAAAATAAATAAATAAGTAACTGTTCTTGAAGTATCTAACAATGGCATCCTACAAAGGAACTTCTGAATAGAGATGTCTTCCTCCCTCTCCCCAGGCTTTTTATTAAAGCTCAAGCTCAGATAGAAAACATGGAACCATACACATCAGAATACAATGAAAGAAAGGAAATTTGTAACAGTGGTTACAGGGATTTTTTTCTTACAGGGTTCTCAGGGACAGGTCCATGAAGACAGTGAGACTGTAACAGGTAGAGCATGGAAAACGCCAGTTGAAAAGGGGAGAGATAAAAGCAGAGAAATGTAAGTTGGCCAGTTTTTAACCTAAGGAGCTTCTTGGGAAAGCTAAGGCCACTTTCTGCCAGCCCCGAATATCCTACTGAATGGAAGGAATTTCAACCTGACAATGGTAGGAAACCATTTTAAATCTCCGAGCAGGAAGACAAGATGGCTGCTATCCGCAGCAGGGAGCCTCACTAGAGGACAGCAGTTAGAACTGTAGCCCTGGCAGGGGGCATGGAGGAAAGGCAGGGCCATCTGACCAAATGCTGCAGCCTGCTGTGTACCTCACCCCCATTCCCATGTAGAGGCTGCCAGAGACAGATCCTATTTGAAGAACACAAAACACAGAAATGCCACATCTGAGATGAACTGCTGTGTCTGCCTCTACTCTCCTACAACACTAGGCTCTTCATGGAACATCTCCGAGTTTCAGCCTAACTAGGGCATGGAAGCCAAGTGTCCACACTCTAAAGATAGAGCCCCAGAGATTTCCATTTAGACCCTGACCCAGTGCCGTGGCCCAGGAAGGAATCCGGCAGTTCTGTCCCCAGAACCTTCACTGCAGCAATCATACATCCTTCTATATAGTGCCCGAACCCCTCTATCATAGACTCCTTTTACCCCCCACCCACTTCTAGGAATTGGCACAGCCGGGCCAGCGAAACCAACAGCACCAGCCACCATATGAAAGATCAGCAAAGATCCTTCAAAATGGCAGCCTCCAATCCAGAGCCCAGCCAGGGAAAGGAAAGCTAGAGACAAGGAAGGGGAGCTGCCAAGCCCCTCCCATAGGCTTTCACACCTTCCCTCATATTAATACTGTCAGGTTTTCTTCAGAAAAATCCCTGCCCCCAAACAGGAAAGGGCAAAAGGGAAAGGAGAACACTACCCCCACCCCCAAGCCCCAGGGACCATGGGTGACACAGGGTACTCAGAAGGACATTCTGGGGCCCATGTCCCCAGATGAGACAGCAGACCATTTCTGCATTCAAATTTGGTTAGTAAGTGGACAAGGGCGAGCCCATACAGGGTGGGAACCTCCCAATGTTCCATGGCAGACCCTCAGCTGTGAGCTCTGAGGAGTGAAGAGTTGAGTTGCAAAGAAGGCTTGAGAAGGCACAGGCCACCCTGAGTTATATAACAAGCAGGAAGGTATTTGTCCCAGGCCAGAGGCCCAGAGCGCACTGCGCTCATGCTCTGGATGCGCAGTCATGGGTGGGGTCACTGTGCGTCGTACAGAGCCCAGCAAACCCCCTCCCAAAAATATGATACCCACCACAATGACAAGATGGGACACTAGAACTCTGATTTTCCAGCTTCCCTCCACCAATACAAGACAGTTGCTACTGCCCTGGTTTTATTCCTCATCTCTTAGTACCCCAGACTAGCAAATCATTTTAATGGGAGTCCTTCAAACCTCTACCCACTCACTTTTCAGGAAACCTTACAACATCCAGTTTCCAAGCAATGTCCTAAAGTTAGTCCCCATGCTCACCTTTCCAAGCAGCAGCTTCCAAAAAGCAGGTTCTTCCAGGAGTGGGCTCAGCTCAGAGCTGATCTGAGGACCTTTAGATGACCAGAGCATCAGTGTAGTTCCTTCACTTGGGAGCAGCCCACTCAGTAGGAAGCCCAGGGCGGTGGTAAAAGCAGCAGCAGCTCTGAACTACCTTGCTCAATGGTTTCTAGGGGAGCCAAAAATTATTTTTGCCGCAACACTGAGGTGTGGCAGATTGGAAATTTTCCTTTCTGACACCAAAGCAGAGGACAAATATTTTCTTCCAATTTGGTCAATCCTTTTCAAAACAGTCTCCCCAATCTTCTCCTTTAAAAAAAAGTTTAGGGCACTCTAAGCTCTTCTTCCTTATAGTGATTGAAAATTTAAAAAGGTAAAGGAAGAAGCTGCAACTGGGCAGTCTGAAGCAAGCAGACACAAGCACCTACGCACACCCCTAAAAGAGATTTTAGAAGCTGCTGGGCTTCTTCCCCTCCCCTTTAAGCAAGTGAAATGCAAATTCAGATTTGATACCCTGTCCTCAGCCAATCAAAAAGAGCTTTTCACCTGCCATTGGCCCTCCTACCAATGAGAGGAGGTGTCTGAAGTAAGAGCCCTCCCCTGGCCAATAGAAGGCCAGCTCAGTCACTTAGTTAATGATGCAGCAGTACAGGGAAGGCCATCACATGTGAACTGGAAGGAAGCCAACATGGAGACACAGAGAACGCAAGGTAAACAACTTTCCAACGCCAAAAGGATGACATTTAATCTCTAAATGTTAGCTTCCCACCTAGGCTCATCCTTAACCCTTGTGCTGGCCTCACAGATCCCAGGAGCCTCACTACCTGTCCCCACAGAGCTCCTAACAAGATGCAACAGTGACTGCGTCACCATTCTCCACTTTTCTCAACTACGCACTTCTCCCAGCCCACACCCTACCCTATGCTTACGCTCTCTACCACCCCAGATGCCCAGGACTAGATAGACATTTTAGTAAGGAAATAGTCCCTCCTGACTGCTTCTTGTCACTTTTCACTCCTCCTTCCTCATGAGACCAGCACAGATGGACACTGACACCCAAACAACCTGGAAAACCAGCCTCTCTGTCCATCAGAAGAAAACAGGGTAAAGGTGGGAGGTTAAGTGAGAAGCCAGGGATGTTGCATTCCTCACCTCTACCCTGGTTAGGTTTAAGTAGCTGACACTAAGGGGAAGAAATGAAAGTGGAAAACAACACAACACAACCCACAGGGTGGAGGGGGGAAGATGAGAAAAAACAGAGCCCCACATACCCTATCACACAAAATACATACGTGGGGGAAGAAGTAGGTTACGCCATCAAGTCTTTAAGCCCCACTGGACCACCAGTCGTCTCCTGCGCAGACCCAAATCCCTGTCCAGATACAAGGTGCCGCAGTCCTGAATGTTCCAGAATCCACTCTGATTAAGTCTTCCCCTGCCACCCCACCAACTCTTGTACCCACTCCTGCCCCCTCCATCTTACCTCCTCCCATGGGAACCGCCCATGCCACCTTGCGTGACATCTTAGCCTAGGCTACCCAGAGGCCTCTGGCCCCCCCAACAGATTTCTGAACGCTTGGCACAACCTGGTGCCCAGTGTTGCTATGACTTGTCTCTTGATTTCTCTTTCTGCTGCAGCACGGCTGCTGCTAGCAAACCTATCGACAGCTTGTGTGTTCGTACTGGCTTCCTCACTCACTCTCCCTCTCTCCTCTCCTCCTCTCTTCTCCTCTCCTCTCTCTCTCCTCTCTCTCTGTCTCTCTCTCCCTCTCTCCCCCCTCTGCTCTGAGCTCTGTGACGCAGATCTAAATTCTCCAGTCTGCTCCTTGTGTTGCAGAAGCAGAACTGCAGCTTTTCCCCTGGAGAGGCAGAGGGCAGTGCCAAGGCTGGTCAAACAAGGCAGAAAAAAAAAAAAAAAAAAGTTGGACCTACATTCTGTTTTCTTGGCCACACTTGTCAGCCTTTTTCCCTTTTTCATACCTAACAGCTTTGAACACACAGGTCTCTATCCCTGAGTGGCAACCCCCAGGGCCCAGCCATGGCTGTCCTATACTAAAAATTGCATCATCTTTTCTTGAGCCATATGGGCTTCTCCTAGCCATAGGCTAAAACAGGTCTCACCGTGAGACCACTACCCCATTAACTCTTTCTGCTGCATAAAAGTCTAAAATTATAACCACAGTTGTTTCTGGAATTATTTTTGCTTTTTTCTTTCTCCCTTTTTTTTTTTCTTAAAAAAAAAAAAAAACAACTTTGTTTTATTTTTAGCCAAAAAAATCAGGATTTTTATATCCTAAATTTCCTGAGGATAAAAAGCATAGTTAAAACATTATCTGCTTACCCCACAAATGAGATCCTTCTATCAGGTTGGGTATTTAATAAACAAACCAAACAGCAGTCTGAAGAGATCCAGATTAATGAACCTCTATTCATTCAATGTTCAAATTTTAGGTATGTCCAATTACTTCCCAAAAGGCATGTAGACCACATAGTCTGCAATTCATTGCTGAGTCATTTGTTCCCAAGAAGAGTCTTCTGACAACATAAAAGACAGCAAGCAGAGAGACAGCCAAGCCTGGACCCGAGGTAGCCAATACCTGGCTCTTCCCTCAGGATTGGTAACCAACCAAGATGAATATACACCAGCCCAATCCTCAATCTGTGGGCAATAGTTTAGCATACCCACTCTTATGATGCTTCAGAGGTAGATGTTACTAGTTCCTTTAGGATAGTGACAGCTCTCAACAGAAGCAAAGCACAGAACTTCTAACATCCCCCTTCCCTGACAATGCTTCCAAGAACAGCTCAGATACTAACCCAATGAACCCTACATAACCAGACAAATTGAGCAGGGCTCATATTCCAACCATCATATATATGTGTTTGTTATACTAGCCTCTAACCAGATGTTCTAGATGTGTTCAGGTCCTGAGGCAGGAATCTGATTCATAAAGTGCATCACATCAGAATCTTGCAATCTTTCAGGAAGAAGAGCAGGAACAAGAGGCCAGAAAACCACCTCTTCTGTACCCACTATCCCATTATAGCCTCTACACAACCTCTCCAGCCAACATTCTAGCCAGGAGAGAGAAGGACCTCTTGGACAACAACCTGGCATTCCCAGGTTTTAAAAGAAGCCTGAGGCATCTGTGCCAGGTTCCCAGCAGAGGGGAAAGTGCTTCAAATTTACACCTTCTGGGAGGCAGGGTAGAGTATGCCAATAAAGAAGTTACCTACTGGTCTGATGACCAAAGGCATATGGCTTTGATGTCACTTAAAACAAGTTCCCCAGAATGGACCTCTGTTTACCCAAGTCTTTGCCAGTTTCCTTCTCCATGGGGAAACACACACATACACACACACACACACACACACACACACACACACACACACACAGAGGTCTAAGTTCACGTCAGGACATTCCTGATTTATCCATGAGCAAAGGATCAAATAAACAAAGGGCTCTGCCAGAGAAGAGGGAGCTAGAGGGAAGTAGGCGCAGCACAGAGTTAGCCCTTAATACCATGAATTTGGTGAATGATGTGGTTTCTCGGTCCTATGGCAATAAGAATGTCATAGGTGGGTGGAAGTGAGAAAAGAAATCATGAGATGCACAGGACCAGAGTAGGAACATACAATGCCACAGAACTTGAACAATGAATCCATCACCACAGCAAGACTGTGCTAAGTTTTCACAGAAAAATGCCCATGACATAAGGGATGACTTGCAAAGTGTAGAGGGACTTGTTTTAGTTTTCTTCTTACCCTCCCCGGGATTTTACTAAGAGTAAAGCAATCATCTTAGGTGCCTCTGAGTAATTCTAGGTCTTTCTTCCATTAACCTGATTCTATGGAGCACTGAGAACAGAAAAAACCAAAGGCGATGACCAGGAAGCAGAGATGAATTCAGTTCCAAAAACATGGGCGGATATTTACTTAGCAATCACGGTGAAGCCTACAAGGAAGCAGTTTTACAGGGTGCTACGTGTAGTATTTGATTTGGGGGTAAGGATAATTCCCGAGCAGGGACTGCATACTGCCTTCTGCCGTCTTTACTCAGAGGCCTGCCTGGGAACCTGAAAAGGCAGGGTGTTAACTGCTGCTCCAGGTGTTTAGCTTCAATTGCTACAGGCCTCGGGAGCTAAACAAATTATCTAGACAGTCAGCTCTCCTTGGGTATGGGTCAAAAATCTCAAAATGCCAAAAACAATGTTCCTTTTTCTTTAAAGGGGCAGAGCTAAACTTTGACCCATCCTTCTCCAGAGTGTAAATTGCATGCACACCGTACTGGTCACAAATGACATCAGCAACATCAGTGGGAAAAAGTAGGGCTCCTGCTGTCTGCTGCCTTTCTTTTCTCCCATGAAGCTCAGCTCTTTAGTAGAAGCAGGGGAACACACACTTGGAACACTTTGGGCCTTGGTGTGTGTCTCAGATAAACTAGACATAAATTTGGTCTCCTGCAGAAGTGGCCAGTCAGGTGCACAATGTGGTATATTAGATGTGGTGGTCATTTCTGCTAATAACCTGGGAGTAGACAAATAGCTGGGACTTGGTTACTTCAGGAGGCAAAGCATTCATGAAGTACCTAGTAAGTGCTAAGCTAACACACAGTACAGAAGTACAGGAAATAAGCCTATACCTCAGACAGACCTGCCAGCTTAGTATCCTATAAGCATTCTCAAATTTACATTATGATTACTAATATATATACACAAACACACACTCTAGCAGCTTGAATTTGCTTTTCCAATGAATTAATAGTGAACATTCTGATTAACCCCGAGGCTAGCCTATAGAGGCCCAGTTTCTCCCTTTTTGAAGTAACCAACTACAATGTCTCCCAGCCAAGCAAGTAAAAAGAAGAGAAGCAGTCTAGGAAAGAATGTCCCAAGAAGGAATATGCCAGTCCTTGTCAGCTGCCCTTCCAGCTCTGTGCTCAGTGCTATTAAGAATGGAGATCATGAGTCTAGCTGTCCAGCTTTTTTCAGACAAAAGCTTATGTTAAGGTCCAAGATTTTAAACACTGCCAAAAACAAAAACAAACAAAAAAATAAAACCCCCAAGCCTTGTAAAGTCCATACAAAGCATGTAGGGTATTCATGGGTCAAAAATGAATGTGTAACGCCAAGGAAAGCAAGCACTGACAGAGAGGATGAGTCAAGATTAGGTCCCTAAAGAAAACCAACACACAAACATTGCCATTTGAAGAAAGCAAAGGTAATCAAAGTTTCCAGATCAATCCCTGATGGATGCAGGTAGAATGCTATATTGTTAAGTAGACACAATTACCATTAAAGTGCCAGCATTTGTAGCCCCTTGGCCAGTGCAGAGAGATGACGTTAGTACTCTGGCTCTCTTTCCTACTGAGAGATACTCCCCTGGATATCTACAGAAGCTCTGATCCTGGCTTTAGAGATAAAACTGGAAGAGATTATCATAATCTAACACCAACTAAGGCATAGGGCTCTCCACAGAAAACACTGCAAACAAGATGCTGTTTTGCTTCTTTGTGACTCAGTAACTCTGACCACTCTTTAGAGAACTTGGACAAACAGAAACACAACAAAGAACAAACCTATGAGATGTTTTTCTGTACTATACACTGTGAATATGCTTTATTACCATTTGTTAATAAAGAGGCTATTTTGGCTTATAGCAAGGCAGCCAGGAGGCAGGCAAGAAATCCAAGCAGATAAAGATGAAGATGGGTTGAGTCAGTGAGAAATGATCCAGCTGTCCAAGAAGCAAGACGTAAAAACACAGGTAAAGTCACGGAGTCACGTGGCAATACAATAAATTCATAGAAATGCATTGAGCTAAGTTGTAAGAGCTAGCTGGCTATAGACCTGAGCTGTAGGCAAAACAGTTTATAATTAATATAAGCCTCTGAATAATTATTTTATAAAGGGCTACAGGACCTCAGATAGGAAGATCACTCTGGACATGGACCTGGACAGGTCAGAAATAACAGGCTACAAATGGTACCCACCACTGGGCAATAAAAAGAGCTTTTATAAGATTCTAAACACACAGAAATGGAACCACACTAGGCTTCCTAGTCTCATAGTTTCATGCCAGCAGCAGCTCAGATACTCCAGCCAGCTGCCTGGGAGATGTAACAGGCTGACAGCCACCATGAACTAAGCAGCGTGGACAATCTCTGCAGTCTCTCTCAGGCTGCGATACTGTGAGGCTTCTTCCAGCTACTGTTTGCAGGTTGGGAGTACAGTTATGGGTTTAAAAACATAGTTTCATGATACTTAATATTGCTTCCTAGAATAAGGAAGGCGAGCATGACTGATACCTCCGCCATGCTGAAAAGCAGAGCAGGACGGAATCAGCATCAGTTCAGCACTAGCCACACAGTTTAGCACCTTTAAAACTCTCCTGGTTAAAATTTATTAAAGATACACAATAAAGCAGATTCAGATGGAGAAAATCTCTAAATGGGTTACAATGTGTGTAAAAAAATGTGGGCTTTGTAGAGAAAGTACTTTTAAAAAAAGAAATGGAGTAATAAAAATATAAGCCACAAAAGGATGAAAAAAAAATACACAGAGTCTGGATTATGTATATTATTGTGTTTTATTTTAACTTTTAATTGTTAATAAACTAACTGCAGAAAGATATTTGATTGTAAAGGCTACACAGTTAAACCAACACATACATTTTTAAAGTATCTTGACTCTGAAATTTGTGTCTAAGGATATGTTGATTTGGAAAAGAGGTTCTGCTTTTGTTTCCACCAAAGATGAGAATCCGTGAATTGCTTCCAGGCTAATATGGTTTTATCAACCAAGCACCCCACCCCCGAAGGCAACTGGCTGAGATTATTCAGCCTCACAGACTACTACCTACAGCCAAGATTTAGCCAAAATTCTAAATTTTCTCAGAACCCTCATAAGATTGTCAGCACCCCGAATTGGCAGGAAGCAGTATGAAAAGCTATACCCAAATTCCCCAAATATTGTTTATAAATGTTTATTTTTATTTTAAATGGTTAATGGTCATAGTCAATCTCTAGGGGGAAAAGGGAGTAAGACAGATTACTGAATCACACATTGCTTGTTTGTTTGCTCATTTTACTTTTTATAGAAGCCACAATAATACAAGTTTCTCATTTTAATACTATCTAATTTATCAGGCCTTTCTCTTATAGTGAGGGCTTCCTGGGCCATCTTTAAGAACTGTATGTCTATTCCAAAGTCATGAAGATACCATTAGCTTATATATGAAACTTTATCTTCACACTTAGATCAGTGATCTTGCTGAAACTTATTTTTTTTATGATCCAGACTCATTTCTTTCCTTAATCTTATCCCACTGAAATTAGCAGTGTTTATCAAAATGACTACCTTATTTCTTACTCTCAGCAGTACACAGATCTCTTTGTCATAAATCAGGGGGTCTCAATATGTATGTGTCTACTTCTGGGCTTCCTATTCCTTTCTTTAGTCAAAAATAAAATAGAATCACCATTACAGCATAAACCTGTAATCCAAAGGGATTATAAGTTTGAGGTCTGCCTATGCTACACAGCACTTTGAATGTTGACCAGTGAAAGAGTCTTGGATTCAACGCCCAGCCCTTCAAAGGAAAAAGGAACAGGAAAAAAGGAGACACACTGCAGTATAAGGCTTACACAAACACAAATTGAAAAGTCAATTATATGAAATAAGCTTCACATGAATGGAAATAATCTGAAAAAGGGAAATAAGAAGAGCAGGAACAAACTATGAAAAGCACCATAAGGTAAAGAAGGAAGCAAAAGGAAAGGAAGAAAATGAGTCTTTCTTAATGTGGGAAACCACAGAAGGATTTAGAGTGCAAACTTAGAATTCTAGAGATAACCTGTACCCAAATCCTAATTTGTACTACTGAGCTGTGCAAAATAAAGCAAGTCATCTTGATCTTTCTAAGTCTTGGTTTCCTATCAGCAAAATGGAGATATCTATTCCATAGGACTGAAAATCCTAGTACTGTAAGTATTCAAAAACGGTTTCAAAATATTAATAGTGACTCCATGAAGAGTGTTAGCCTACTGAAGCAATCCTGACTTTACACAAACATTTATTAAATATACAATATTAAGTATACAGACTGGTTAAAAATTCCTAACTCAAATGAAAGAGATTTAAATCTGAATTCTTGTACAGTCTCGTTATTAGCTATATAAATGTGAACAACTCAATTAACTTTCCTGTGCTTCTAGCTTCAATTTCATCTGTAGATTAATAGTTTGTTCCCTCCCACCCCCGCCTTGGAGACAAATACAAAACCACTCAGCCCAAACCAAAGAAAGCAGTTCAAATGATCCCAGATAACACTGTGGAAAAACAAAACAAAACAAACAAAAAATGCACAAAGATGGATTTTGCACACATCATACAACAAAAGCTACTCACTAGTCCTGCAATACCTAGTATTCTCAGGTCTTCATCCAAGTACTGACCAGGCACAAACAAAGTAACTTGTTTCTTATTTATGAGACTAAGTAGACAACAGCAAGTGTGTTCAGGATCAAGACAGGTAAGATTTGAAGACAAAAAGACAAAAGAAGGGTGATGAATATGCATGGTAGACATGCCAGGTTCTGAATTCACAACACAAATGAAGATGAACCCCAGAGCCAGGTCGGTATCACAAGTAGGAATGTTTGGGGTAAGATCAGGACTGGGACAGAAGACACTGTGACAGTAAGCAGGTATTTAATTTTGGAGATTGAGTCTAGGCCAGAAATCTAGGCTCCAAGGTGTGTCTTGCCTAAGCTGCTTCCCAGCACTTCATGTGAATGTGAAAGAAGCCAAAGGATCTATGAAACCTAGGCCACTGTTCATTAAACCTAAGCTTCTGCTCTGCTCACTCCTTGAATGCAAGCAAAATCCCTCTTGGCAAGGTGACTTGTACCTGCTATCCGGTTATACCTAAGGCCACTGACCTGCCCCTTGTCCAGGGACAAGGGCACAAAGTCTTGAGACTCATTGTAGGTCTCTTGGTTGGCTGCTCTTAAAATCCTGATCCCATCAATGGATGGAAATAATCCACAGATACTGAGCATGGCTAGGCCACATGAATCAGACTGGAGATCTGTAATCTTTTCTTCAACTGTATACTACAGCCTGTGACACAGAATAGACAAGGCTGTAGATATGAGGGTCTCGGCCCATATGAGTATAGAATAATGTCTTTAGGGCATGTAGGACCTGGACAAGTGGATACCCTCCAAACTATGTTGACTGATATGACCATACAAGCTTAGTGACATGTTATTTTAAAATGGAATCTCTTTCTTATTAAAGAACAAATCATGCTTTGTTTCACTGGGTCAAATCTAGACATCAAGACTCATGAACACACAGAGCTCTAACTTCAGTTTTCATTTCCATATTGCTTTAGTCTTAATTCAGGACAGCATGTCCAGACCCACAGCCTAAGACAGAGGAGGAGAGAACAGAATTATTACATATGGTCAGGGTACAGGACTTGGCTTTCAAAGACCAAGTGTCAGCTTCAAGAGCCACATCAGAGACAAGAATTCCAGGGCCAAGGCCATCATCATCTGGACAGGAGATTAAACTGTAGACCATCTACAGCATGATAGCATAATCATTTAGGACAGTACTTGGGATATGTTTACATAATGATAATCATAATGTAAAGTCTTATCAAAAGCACAGTTCCACAAAATGTGTAATAATGTGAATATCTTCTAAAGGTTTTTTTTTTGGGGGGGGGGAAGCTATTGACCAGAGTAAGAACGCATGTAACATGATTACATACCGAAGGAAGATAGGGTAATACTCTTACAACAAGTTCCACTCTGTAATGCTCTCTGGGATGCTATTCTCAAGCAAGGCACTAGTATAGCCCTATAAGGCCAATGTTCTTTCCCCAAAGGAAGAGCAGAAATGCCTACTGTACTTTGAAGACAAATCATCTCACTTTAAGCTTTCCCAACATCTTGCAAAGTGAGAGGCAGAAAGTACTTAACAACCTCCCTCTACCTTTGGAAGCCAGAGTGAGCATTTAGAAATCAAGCAAGACCTACAGAATGACTATTCATTTATCCCAGTGAAATGCAGTTAGCAGAAAGTGCTGTGAGGAATTCTATTACTGCCAGCAAGACCCCATCAACAAAGGCAGACGATATGGAAAACTGAGTATAGCCAGCTCTTTGGCCTCACTTGAATAAAAATAAGATGGTTCAAGATCTCCTGCCTCTTTGAGTGAGCACTTGGACTCTACTGGCTTGCACCTTTCTGGGGAGGCAGAGCTAGAGAGAAAGCTGAGGACACACTCAAGAATTTTCTGACATTGCATAAGCACTTCTGGAGCTTCTGTGAGCCCAAAATCATGAGGCAGGGGCTGGGAAAAGGAAGCAGAAGGTAGTGTGATGCTAAGTGTGGGATTCACCCAGCCTTCTTACCCAGAGAAGCCTTTACCTAAGAGTCAGTCATAGGATTCTCTTGCTTATAAAATCTCCCTAATCAAAACCTTCACAATGACCCCATAACCACAAAATTGTAATCACAACGAAGTTCCCCAAGAGCACCAACTACCATTTCTCAACTTAAACACAATGATCTCCCATTCCCTTCCAAATGGCTTAGAACATTCAGAATTTAGTCAGAACATTCAGAATCCTAGGAATTGGTACTAAAAAAATAACTTTTTAGTAGAGTATTTGCCTAGTAAAACTGAGGCCCTAGGTTCAATGCACAAGACCAAAAAACAAAACAAAACAGAAATTTTAAAGGAATCCTCAACATCATCTGCCACTACCTGGTACTAGACACAAAGAATTCATCTTGGATTTGGAGATCTTGAGTGGTTACTAGTCCCTTGCACTAACAAGCTCAGCACACCCATCCCAATGTTGTGATGTGTCTATGTAACTAAAGAACTTTGAGTATTTGCTAAATAGTGTTTACCCGAGTTGTTAACACTGCTATAGCAAATTTGCAAGGTAGTAATTTGCTCATACGTGAACACTGTGGAATCCACAAAAGGAATGGCCACCTGATACCCCCACTCATAGCTTTCATAGTTCCAAAAGCAGCGTCCTACAAAAACACAGTAATGTGTTAGAGCTCCTCTTACCTTCTTGGGCCTTCAAGTATACTTGGCGAATCAGCAGCCTCCCTCGAACTTCTAGCTGGACTTTCTCCTCCTAACTGGGCTAAGAACAGAACAGACTTCTGAAATGGCCCATGCACCTAAAGTCTCACAGATTTTCAGCAGAGCTGCTCTGTGGCTGCCTTGACTCTCCATTCTGACTCTGCAACTCCACCTTTGCCCCCACTCCGTCTCTGCTCAGTGGTACAGGTTTGACGAGCATACACAAGTCCTAGGTTCAATCCTTAGGACCTCAAAAATTATGAAAAGAAAAGACCATTATTGAAGTCTTTCTATTTGCAGTGCACTGTTAGGTTACAAGCTTGCCATAATGGCTGTTCTCTCCTCCCTAAATGCCAACAACACATGAAGTCCAGAATTTGATAGTATACCATGCCATCTCATGTCCCATGGAAATCGCTTATGCCTCCAGTGAGTGGGAGGTTTGCAAAGACAGAGTCCAAGAAAGTTTCAAAGTTTTTAGTCTTCCCAAAGCTAACTACTACAGGTCCATCAGTACTTGCTAGATGAGACCTTCCTGTCAAAACGCAACTCCTACACCCAACAACCCACTTGGAATAGCTAAAGAGCCAGGGCCCCTTCCAGGTCATCTTGGTCCTCTGAGGATTCTGCTGAGGTCCCTTTCCTTTGATCTTAACCTTTTTCTTTCCCATCTCTCGCTTCTAGAAAGGGTCCCTAAGAAGTAGCAGAGGGACTAAGCACAGTACTCAGCTCACCGTCTAACAGATTCTGCTAAAATCAGTTTTTTTCCATAAGAACAGCACAAACCCAACTCATCTCTGGGAAGTATCTTATTTGACTTCCTTCCCTTTCCTTTGTACCAACTTGGGGAACAGGCACAGAAATCAGATGTCTTATCACACTGATAAAAGACCAGGGTCAAGCCAACCTTCGCTGAGCAAAACCAACCCTAGAGATCCTAGTAGTTTCCCTGTGGCTACTAAGGAGACGGTATAATGCTGCTCTTACCTCGTAAGGTAGTAGATGAAGGGAAAGGAGCAAAGGAAAGTCCTTAGTCTCAAAAAACAGATCGGCAGATAGAGCTTCATAAGCCATTACATATCCTGCGTGGGCTAAAGGCCTATCACAGCACACACTGACCCAAGATCAAACAGCAGCAAATCTCTCTACTTTGTTGTCTCAGTCCTAGCATTTCAGAGTCCAAGACGGAGGCTCAGGTCCCTCTGACAACCACACAATGTCAGTCCCTCAGAGATGACTGTAGGCTCCAGCTCTGATGAACTGGGGAGCTCTAAGTACTTTCATTACCTAAGACAAAGCCAGGCACAGAGTGTTAGTGTTGCTACTGAATTCAGGACAGGAGTGAAAAGAGAATGAAAATTAAATATAAGATGTGGTTCATAACCAAAGGCATTCCTAAAATAGCTTCCAGAGCTAACATGATTTAGGAACAGTTATAAAACAGTCTCACTGCTGAGATGCTTCTCATGAACCTGCACTGTATCGTATAGCCCACAATGCTACCAAGTAGGCCACATCTATCTCCAGCAACCATCTGCTGTGTAAATGGACCAATGAACACAGGAATGGGAACACTAGACAGTTTCTTTGGGGCTTGTTAATATTATTTTCAAAATTATAAAATGCCAAGATACTACTACTAACTAGCCACTTCCCGCCTATAAGCTATACTTTTGTATGATTGAAAAAAGGGGGGGGGGGAGGAAAAAAAAAGGTATTTCAGCAAGCTGCCCCAGGATTTCATTGTCCCAAGACTGAGCATCTTGTCTCCTTTCTCATTCACGCAGAACCAAGTAAGAAGTTAAAATAAAAAGGCAAGAATCCTGAGTAAGCCTTTGATTTGGAGCCTGCTTAGGCCATGGCTGATCTCTCAAACACAGCCATGTCCCCGAGACCTGCAAAAGGACCATGGACAGATGCTGCCTTTCTCAAAACCTTCCTTGCTTGACCAGAACCCTGTACCTAACTGATACCAGCATGGGAATGTGGGATAATAGAGGTCTACTAGTCTAGAGATATTTCTATGGATCTAACTCCATCCCAGGGCCCTGGGACATGGATTCTGTTCTTGTTCCTCTCCTAGAAGGGCCTTTAAATAAGCCCGAGTCCCTAAACTTGCTTCCCCATGCCTTTCATCTACCCAAACAGCAATCTCACCATGAACATGACTTTATGAATAAGTCTGCATTGGGTCTGCTACAAACCCTTTCCACCTCACACAGCTAGTCCTACTAAATAGGTCAGAACTGAGAGCCTGTCATAGAAGCACAATAAGCAATGAATAGGCAGTCACTTCACAGGGATGCACACACAAATGGCATCCTTGAGCTCCTCAGGCCTGCCCTTCCTTAATGAACTGCTGCTCCCCATCTATATACCTTACAACTCCTGGTGTGCATTAGTACTAAACACACACACACACACACACACACACACACACACACACACACACACACACACAACCAATGTCTCTGAACCTTTCTTTTACTATAATTTTAAGTAATTAGTGATGTGGGAATGCCTTTCTGTATGCTGTGAATCTCAATCTTTAAATAAAGGAGCTGTTTTGGGCCATGACAGGCACCATAGAAGAAGTAGGAGGAGGAATCAGAATAGGTAGGAAAGGAAGGGTGGAGTCAGGGGCAGATCGAGCAAGCTGCCCAAGGAGCAACATGTAAGAGCACAGGTGAGCCACAGGCCACGTGGCAGACAGAATAATAGAAATGAGTTGATTTAAGATGTAAGAGCAAGTTAGCAATGTGCCTGAGCCATAGGCCAAACAGCATGAACTTAATATAAGCGTCTGAGTCATTTCTAGGGGCCTGAGCGGTGGGCGGCTAAGAGGTCTCGGGCGGCAGGTCTGTGGGTCTGGATCTCTGGCTGCCCGGGACCTAGAAACCCCACTACTACAATTTTTCTTTGCTATTAATTCTTAAACTAATGTATAAAATACTTTCATGGCACATTACCTGACTTACTCTCTTAGGGATGTCTTATGAAATATATAAATATTAAATTTTCCAGTTTACAAATAGGCAAGTGAGAAAAACATCAGCCAAAATAGCTTAAGTTCTGTAATAAACTTAACCCGAGACTTCCAAATCTAAATCTAAATCATCCTCTCTGAAACCCATAAAATGAGAAGAAGACTGAGGTGGTACGTAGGCTCAGAGATCAGGAGACTCACATTGGTTGAGAGACAGGAATCATCCATGAAGCAGCACTAGTAAGATCTGTGGACGCAGCCATTGTGAAAGGCTAATACGTAGGTGAGATAACTGTGCATTGTGTTTGGCATGGTGCCCAGCCCATAATAAAACACTTAATAAATGTCTGTTCTTATCACATACCATTGCTTAAGCAGGAGCAATGGTGTTCTCAAACTCTGTGCGCCAATAATAGCAAGTTCCCTGTAAGTAGGAGGTGCTAACTGAAGGCTAATAGAAACTTTTTATATTCCAATATATCCTTTAAAGATTCATACCTATTTTTCTGTTTATCACCAAACAACTGTGGTCAGAGCCACAAAACATAAGAACAGAACTCAGTGCCACAGGTAGGAGGTATGACCACTACACAGTGTCACAGAAGACACTGGCCACAGCCACGCAAAGGATATTGAATGCCTCCTGCATCTAATGCATTTCAGAACCAGTGAGACAAGCAAAAGCTGGGATAGTTATGGCCAGACAGAAATGTCTTCTGAGCAGTGTCTCCATAGGATGATTTTTCTCCAATTCTGCCTCATACCACCCTCCTCAAGGCTCTACAGTGCTGCTCCTGGGGTTTTGGTCCTTGGTGAGAATAGCAAACAAAAGCACATGGCTTGCTTCCAGATGTCTCACAGTTTCTCACCTCAGATGAAAATAATAAAACACCAAGAGGTTGGCCAGTGAGAGGAACTGACAAAACACTGGGTCTGAGAGACAAGGGCTAATGCAGCACAAGATATGGAAACCTACAAACATATGCCAGGTATGTCTGAGAGAGTAAGACATAGTACAGTCAGGGCTGGGCAAGGCACAATTTGATGACTGGTTTCCTCTAGCACTGAGCTGAGGAGGAGGGAGAGCAAAAATAGGCGACTTGTAACCATGTGTCCCAGAACCCTCCCAACCATGTTGTTATGGCCAGGCACTCACCTCCAACCCAGTCTAGAAACTTCCATCATCATCTTCTCTAAAATTGTGGCCCTTCACATATTTCCTGTACTCTAAAACTCTGCATGGTTCCCCAGTGACAAACCTAACTTCTATCATTTGGTCCTAATCTCTCCTTTCTAACATTTTCCCTTCATCTTCTTAACAAGCTGTCTGCTCTAATGCCACCTCAAACTTTCCCACTAATCTTAGCCTACAACCTGAGGTCACAGTACCTTTAAAAAAATTTATGTAATGTCAACTAGGCCATAAGCACTGAGGTAAGCACAGGGAATAAGAAATAAGACATATTCTATCAACAAGCTCATGACCACAGACAAATCAGACAAGCCCATCAATGCCAAACAAATGGGACAAACATAAGAGTTACTGACATCAAGCACTTAAGCCCTTCTAGGCACATTTAATCCTTCCCATGACCCTATGTGGTACGTATATTTAGTATTATCATCACTTTGTAGAGGAGGAAATTGAAGCATAGGAAAGGTCAATTTCAATTCAACTGAAAACACCTTCAGTAGAAAAATGCTTACAGTTCCTATATTTACTGCAGCATTATCCACAATAACTAAGATTGGAAACCAACCTTGTAGGGGGATTATGTTGTTCCACTGTAAATAATTGTCCTACCCACTGGTTTAATAAAGAGTTGATTGGCCAAAGGCAGAGAGGAAGTGTGGGCAGGGCTACCAGACTAAGACTCTAGAAACAGGAAGAACAGAGCAGAACACAAAAGAGAAGCCATAAGAAATGAAGGACAACTATGCTGCTCTGAGAAAAGGTACCAAGCCTCATGGCTGAACAGGATAAGAGTCATGGGTTAGATGAAGGGTAAAGAGTTAGCAAGTTATATGTCTGAGCCTTAGGCCGATCAGCCTAAAATTAATGTAAGCATCTGTGTGTCTCTGAGGGTCTGTGGGTCTGTGGGCCTAAACCTTGAGGCTAGGCCCAAAAGTCCAGGCCAGAAACCTCGTACTACAAATGGCAGCCCAACGTGGGTAAAATAAACCCACATAAAGCCATAAAGCTTAAAAAATGGTCTAGAGCCCAAAGCAGCTTCTGAGTTGTGTCTGTTGTGTCTCTCATGGTGGTACAGAGATGCCCTGGTGAGGCGTGTGGGCTTGGGCTACAATGGCCGGCTTTTGGAGTGCAGCTTAAGGTGTAAAATGGCTTGTTCCTGAAGTCTCACAGGACCCTCAACATAAGCAAAACATTGTAAATGATGTATTTAAGGTTTCTGTCCATAAGGACAAAAAAAGAATAGAGTCAAAGATGGCTTTCTAGTGGTGTTGTTTTCTTGGATCAGCTCTGTTTGCTGGAGGCAAACTGAGGCTTGGCTTTTTTAAGAGAAGCTTCCTGATTCAGCCTTAGAGGCAAAACACTTGTGAGTCTTTTAAGAGACCCTGCTGCCAAATACTTAAAATAGAGTTAATGAGCAGCAGATAGCAAAGCTTTACTTGGTAATTATATGGACCCTAAAATTCCCCAGAGTAACTGGGATAAGTTAAATTCTATGAACTTAGCCTAGGAGCTGGGTGGAGCCATCCATCCATCCTACTAACCTTTAATCCTTAGTCAAGGACCTTGGCAGATTAAAGGTGTGTTCAGAAACAGAAAGAAATAGAAGAATCTGGGTGGAGTCAATCACCCTAGCCAAGCAAAGGTGTGGTCAGAGACAGAAAAAGTTAAGAAATGTAGAGACTTTAAAAAAAAAAAAAAAAGCCTAAGTGGTTTAGAGTATGTTGAAAATATATTACATAGGCTTAGAGAGAGAGAGAAAAGGAAAAAAGGTAGAGAAAGCCTTTAAAAAAGAAATAGAGTAAAAAATAAATAAATAAAAAATAAGCCATGTAACGATGGAAAATACAAAGAATCTCTGGATACTGTATGTTATTGTCTTATCTTTAAGCTTCTTGATTGAAAATGAAATATTAAAAGCTGCTAAAAGACAGTTGATTATAAATGCTGTTGGATTAATTCAACCTATATATTTTGTAAATGAGTTTACTTTAAAACTGAAATCCAAAGATATGCTACTTTGGAGAAGAAGTTTTCTTTGTATTTTCACAGAAAAAGAGAGGCTGTAGATTTATTCCTGGATAAAGAACATAAAGTTCGATAGAGGAAGATCCCCTGAAAAATCTCCAATGGAAATGGATGGCCCAGATGATTCAGCATTTCAGAGCTCTTCTGTTGAAGTTTCCAGGTCTCTGTATCCAGAACAATTTCAAGGAGACTGGCTGAGATGACCCAGCCTTACAGAGTACTACACTAAAGACATCTGCATAATCCTGCATTTTTCTTTGGATTCCTATGGAATTGCCATCAGCAGGAAGTAGCCTAGAGAACAATGCCCACATTCCCAAAACATGGATTATGGATGTTTGTGTTTATTTATGGTGTTGTTTATAAGGTGTTATAGATAAGGGGGAAAAAGAATATTAGATTTGGAGTTCTTTTAGTTTTAAAAAGAGAAAAGGGGATATGTAGGGGGATTATGTTGTTCCATTGAAAATAATTGTCCCACCCATTGGTTTAATAAAAAGCGCTGATTGGCCAAAGCAGACAGGAAGTGTGGACGGGGCTACTAAGAAAGCTCTGGGAGCAGGAAGAACAGAGCAGAATGCCAGAAAGAAGCCAGAAGATGCAGAGGACAACTATGCTGCTCTGAGAAAAGATACTGAGTCCCATGCTGAACAGGATAAGAGTCATGGGTTAAGGGTAAAGAGCCTGGGCCTTAGGTTGATCAGCCTAAAACTATTGTAAGCACCTGTGTGTCTCTGTGGGTCTGTGGGTCCAAACCTTGAGGCTAGGCCCAAAAGTCCAGGCCAGAAACCTCTTACTACACAACCTAGATGCCCACTGATGAAGAAACAGATAAACAAATGTATTTATATATAATAGAATACTATTTATTCTTAAAAAATAATTTGATACCATTGTCCTGAAAAAGAGGATGAAACTGGACATAATTTTATACATAAAATAAGCCATCAATAGAAATACCAAATACTCTCAATCATATGTAAAAGCTTTAAAATTTGACAGAAGTAGAGAGTAAAATAGTGATTTTCAGGATCAGAGAGAAATAAAAAAAAAAAAGGCAATAAATACAGTGCTGTGGCTGAATGGGAAGAATAACTTTTTATCACTCTATAACAGTAGGATAATTAAAATGTATAGCAATTTGTTATATATTTCAAAAATAACTGGAAAAGTTCAAAGGTTTCCAACACATGGAAATAAATGATAAATTTTGGAGGACAGTGGTGGTGCTGGCAGATCTCTGTGAGTTCGAGGTCAGCCTGGTCTATAGAGTTAGTTCCAGGACATGCTAGGGCTATTGGGCTGTTACACAAAGAAACCTTGTCTCAACAAAAAGAGAGAAAAGCAGGAGGAAAAAATGGGAAAAAAATACTAATCATCACGATCTGATCATCATGTGTTGTAAATAAGCACCACACTGTACTTCAGAAATGTGAACAAATGTTATATCAATTTAGAAATAAAAACAAATCTCCCTTAAGGGAAGGCAGGCAGGCTTCTTGAACACAGGGTGTATCTGAGACATGGGGACATTGAATAGATTTGTTATATATTTGTGTCACCCACCTTAAACTATGGCAGCTGGCTACTGCTCACACACGTCTCCTTCTGCTTGCTTCTTCCTCAGAACGTAGAAAGGAACCCCTTGAACGATATTTCACTTTATATCTCACACACTTCTTCCATCCTGGAAGTCTTTGATTTCTAGGACATTCTCTTTGGGACGTAGAACCAAGATGGCTATGGCCATAGCCAACTAGAATTTGGCTTTATTACTAATGTGGCTATCTGCGGTCACCCTTCTAAGCGTCAGAGCTTCTGTTCTCTAGTAAAACCACAGCAGCTTTTTCCCTCTTTGTTTCCACAGTAAAAATAGCATATAGAATTCCTTGTGCAACAGTCAGACCAAGGAACAGCTTCTATTCAGGAGCAATCACAACCCTGTCCAACTGAAAGGTCTATTTTCTCTTCTTCCTCTCCAAACTACCCGGTGGGATACTTCCTGAAGATCAGCTGGAACATAAATTCTATGGCAGAACTATTGTTTTATAAACTGCTGAATCCCCAACAACTAGAATAATGTTTTCCATACAGGCCTTAACTAAGTACTTGTGGAATGCCAGCACCTCACTCCAACAGTAGAGCTAAATATGTCTCTTAAGGACTTAAAGCTAGTTCAAGGCAAAACCAAAATTTAAGTCAAGACTTCCCAGATAAAAATCAGCATCTACACAGTCATACTTAACTGGGAATTATCTGAAATGTACAAGACATTTAGGAAACCAAGGAAAGTGACCCCATGATTACAAAATTTTTCTGGTGACCCATTTAGGTTATACACCAGACACTAGTGAACGAAGCTCATGTTCCTTCCTTAAGGATCTGTATGTGCATATCGATATGCATGTATATTTATATGAATTTATATTCACACATAGAGAGATGCATATATTTATGTACAAAGAGCAGATGCTGTATATGTATGTAACAAAAAACTATGCATTTGAGGTATTCACTGGGTAGTTTGGCGAATTCAATGACTGAAACAGTTGATAAATGCAATAGAAACCTAGAAGCTAAAGGAATCAATATCATCTCTGAGATTCCATGAGGAAGCAGAAGCAAAAGAAGACCCAGAGGAACTCAAAATCCTCCATGAGTCTAAATGGAGGAAGGGCAAAGTAGAAAAGGTGCAGAAGCAGAAAAGGACTAGGTACAAGTCCCCACCAAGTCTAATAACCTCATCCTCTTTTCCCCTTTTATCTCCTCTTATCTTTTTCTTTGAAAAATTGTAGCTTATTTTACTGCTTTATATTCTGTACCTCTAAGTAATATTGTTTTTGAAGATAATGTTCTATATTTCTTGTGTTCAAACCCTACCTCTTCCTGCAGATGGGAACCTGGAAATCCCCAAAGCCTCAGAATTAGCTTGTGGAGAACTGAGGGCAGATCTTAGGTCTCTGGGCATTACCCCAGCCACTAGATTAAACTTTACAGGCGTAAAAGGGTCAGAGACAGTGACCACTGGAAAAAACAGCAGCATGAGGGCCAGATCTCAGTGTCTCCACAGGTAAGGTTAAAGTCCTTGTGCCCCTTAGTGGGAAACATCCAGGGATTCTGGATGGTCTTACCCCTGTTTGAGAAGCTTTGTGGATTTTTCTGTCAGAAGTCATCGAATGCTGATTTGCTTTTCCTACATGATTTGTTTTGACACAATAGATAATATCTATCTAATTAATAGATAACACATGGGGAAGCAGCCCCTGCTCTGAAGCACCAAGGCAGCTACTACAACTAAAAAATCCTGGTAAAATCCAGGAACCAAATGATCAGAAACTCCTATTTATCCTACCAGTGCCAAATCCTCAAACTGGTTCATGCATTCTGCTTCTGCATATATACCTCTAAGGGAAAGACATTAAATAAGACTCAGTTTCCTTATCTGTAATAGGATATTCTTTAGGTAACATAGAAGGAAGGAATTCCAGATTGTAGAGAGCCCATTGGCTGGATCACCTTGTTCATCGCCCATAAATCTTTACCATTCTCTACTTTCCAGATTTCTTTTTTAATAACAAATACAGGAGAATTTCAAGGACTGGTTGATTCTTCTATATGCTGAGCATTTAACTGCTCCTGTACCAGCTGCTCTTAGGGCTATAATTTCTCTTTTGTTAAAGGCCTTGATGAACCCACATAGGCTTCTCTGTTAGCCATTTTAGAGGTAGTGCTGTGGGTGTTTTTGAAAGATCAGCCGCTGCTGTGCCTTCTTTCTGTACAACCTGAATGGTTTGTGATTGCTTCTAATAATACCTTCTAATGCTTTTTTTTTCCCCCCCAGAAACGTGGTAGTTTATGGTTTATTTCTGTGTTTGGAAGAATGTCAATTTGTGTTACATTGTTGTAGTAAATCTCATCCCCATAAATTTATAGCAATGTTAGCCACTTATGGCTTTAATATTCCTCTCTGTCCTTCTGGTCCTATACACTCAAGCCATCTTACACTCTGTTTTACCTGGGATAATGACTCAATTCTCCCAAACTGAACATTTACCTCCTGAAGGGGCCAATCTGGATGCCAAGACTCTGGTGAAATGATTGATACATCTGCCCCTGTGTCTAATAAACATTCACTAATAATATCATTTGTTTGTACTTTTAACTTTGGCCTTTGTTCATTAATAGAAGCTTGCCAAAATACTCACTTTATAATTTTTCCTGAGTTTTTTTCTTTTTCTATAGATTTTCTATCATTACTGTAGTATGTCTTTTTAGAATGAGTTTTAATGTTTTTCATTGTTCTGAGGTGTTTCCTTCACAATAGCCAAGTAAGATTGAATTGGATTGGATATAAAGGCTCTTGAAAGCCCCCTTGGGTTATTTCCCAAAGGCAGAAAGTCACCTTGTCTGTCCCTTGTTGACCTGCATTTAATGTCTCCTTTTTCCACACTTTCTGCATATTCCAGAAGGGAGGGGCATTCTCTTGGGATTATTCCTAACAAAGGCACTGTTTCTGGGAACACCTTGTTTACAATCTCTTCTTATGTGACCTTGCCTTCTACAACTGTAACATTTAACATTTTGACTTTTTCTTATTCCTCTCAAAATAACCTCTCTTACCCAGTTATCATCACAGCCAATGGCTCTAGATGAACTGTCTTGCAAATCCAATCCTCCAAGGGTGCTGATGTTGCTCTTAACGCTCTAAGTATTCTTTTATATTGTGAATTAACATTCTCAAAACCCAGTGATTCAGTTATTATATGCCTAACTTCTGAATCTGGTACCACTCTGTTTACTGCTGCAGTTAATCTCTGCAAAAAGTCTAAAAGTTTCTTTTGGGCTTTTAACTGCTTTTGTCAAGGATTCAATTTCTCTTTCCTATCTCTCAATCTGATCTCATGCATTTAATGCTGCCATGTGGCATAACTCCAGAATACGTTCATTGTATAAGGATTGCCTTTCAGTATCGGCATAATCTCCTTTCCAAGAAGTTGGTCTTGGGAGACTTCTATGCCTCTGGCTCTGCTTCTTAGTTCTATTGTTTTAGCCTCCTCCTTCCACCATGTTTTCAGCTATAAAAGTGGTCCAGCCTCCGAAACAGCAGTAACCATATCTAACCAGTCCTTAGGGATGATTAGGTTACATAATGACCAACTGTTTGGCTTTTGTTTTACAAATGGTAAGTGCATACCATATGTCACAATTGCTTCCTTGACTCTTAATTCTAACATCTGTACCAGAGCCCAACTAGCTTCTGCACAACTTTTATGACTTTGCAATTTTTTAAAGGTTATTGGATATATTTATGCTGGCTGTTTGATAACCTTAGGGGTTTTTGTGTGTGTGTGTGTGTGTGTGTGTGTGTGTGTGTGTGTGTGTGTGTGTGTGTAATCTTAGATGCTATTGCTGAGACTGATTCTTTATATTTCTGTTTGGGTTTGAATATCTTTGTGCTCTCTCTTTTAACAGGTTTTTCTAAGACTTTTTCTTGGCATTACCAATAGTTGGCTTCTTAAATGATAAAACAGTATAATCAAACAAATAACATTCATAATAAACATTATGATGATAATCCCATCTACTTTATCTTTTCCTTTACTGGTTCCAATGTCAAATTGTCTAGAGAAAGATCAAAGAAAGACCAAAACCCTCCATTGCTTTAAACAAATTCCCTTAAAAAAAAAAAAATCTGATTTACTTACCAACCTAGATGTTAATGTCGATTCAAATGACTATGAAATGGGGCAGTGTAGTGGAATTATGTTACATTGTAAATAATTGTCCCACCTACTGGTTTAATAAAAATGCTGATTGGCCAAAGGCAGACAGGAAGTAAGGGTGGGGCTACCAAACTAAGAAAACTCTGGAAACAGGAATAACAGAGCAGAGATGCTACAGAGACACCAGAAATGCCAAAGATGCAGAAGACAACTATGCTGCTCTGAGAAAGGTACCAAGCCACATGGCTGAACAGGATAAGAATCATGGGTTAGTTTAAGAGTAAAGAGCAAGTTATATGCCTGGGCCCTAGGTCAATCAGCATAGAATCAATGTAAGCGTCTGTGTTATCTATGTGGGCCTGTGGGTTCTGTGGGTTCTGTGGGTCTGCGGGTCCAAACCTCGAGGCTAGGCTGGAAAGTCTGGGCCAGAAACAATAAAACAAAGCAGCTACCTAGTATAATAGCAGCCCAAGGAGGGGTCCAGAAGGAGAAAGAAAAAAACCCACAACCCACCAGGAGAAAGAGGCCACTGTCTGAAAAACTTAGCCAGATGAAAGTGAAACAGAAACATGAGTGGCCGGTCTGCCTAGGCCTGGAGGCTAACTCAGAACAGAAAACCTAGCCAGCCAGTTATTATTCCACCCGCCTTGCTCCAACAGGCAAGCCACTTTTTTTTTTTTTTTTTTTTTGGTGGGGGTGAGGAATTCGTGTCCCAAAGTTGGACACAAACTGTTATGCAAATTCTGGTTGTAATAAAGGAAACTCAGAGCCAGATCTTAGGTAAAGGCTGGAATACCAAAGAGAGTAAACACTGCAGTCAGATCTCACCCAGCTGTCTTCCAGCTTTCTCAGCCTGCTCCTGTTGCTTCTACTGTATAATATGTCTTCCCATGCCTGCCTTAAATACCTTCTTGGCCCAGTTGTTTCACCTCCAGGTTAAGATTAAAGGTGTGGGCTACTACTATTTGGTAGTTGGCCTTGAACTCACAGAAACACAGAAAGATCTCAGTCTCTGGAATTAGGGGATTAAAGGCCTGGCACCACCACTGCCTGCCTGGGAGCCTGGAACTCCCTCTGTAAACCAAGCTGGCCTCAAACTCAGATCTGCTGGGATTAAGGGTGTAGGTCACCATTCCTGGTCTTTCCCTGTGCTGGGATTAAAGGTGTGAGTTATCACTCTCTGATCCTCCTGGGTTGACTGTGGGTGGATCTATTCTCTGACATTCCAGACTGGTTTTATTAAATATATAACATATTACCACACCTTGTCAATATCACAATTTCCATCAACTCTTCATTTCTGACATAACATGAGGAAGCAGGAAAAACTCTGTGGTACCTGGTTCTTGTGCTAGCTCTGCTAATTACTAAATAACCTCTCATTGGAGTTTTAATTTCCTCGATTGTCAAATGAAGAGTTGGGCAAGACATGCACAGGAGCTTCTTCTCATTCAACCAAAGCTAAGTCTCCTCCTGAGTTTAATATGTTCCTCCTAGGTACTACAAACAAAAAAGAAGAAATGCCCCATTCAGCAGGAGAGTCCAGGCTGGCAATGGTACTCCTAGCTCTTTCTAGCCACCCTTAACTTTACTGCCTGAAACCTCATAATCTTTACTTACTTACTTGACCTTGATTCATACTATCCTTGCATATCTGCTGAGACCTCTTCTAATTCGACTGTCAATAGCTGGGATGGCCTTTCCTGCTGACATAGGACTCTGTTCTTTGACCACAAGCTTAGCTGCCCTATTGCTATACATCCAGGATATTTGAACTGGACTGAATGTCCCCAGGCCACCCCTATAACACCAACTGATTTTCTTGCCTGAGCCTTGATCCCTACAGTGCCTGCTGAATTCCCACATCTGCTAAGCATGGTCCTCTATCTATACACTGATTCTTTCACTCCACAAATATTCACTGTTTCCTCAATGACAGGTATTATTGTAGACAGAGATACAACAGTATGGAATGCAACTGCTCATACCAGCATCCCATTGCCAGGACAAACTTCCCTACTCAATAAAGGGTCTAACACACACTGTTGAATTCTTTGCTTCAAGAGGTATTTACTGAGTACTCATTAGAAACTGGCACCATAATAGAAAAATACTTGGGAAATGTGGCTCTTTATACATTGAATAACACAGAGTAGGATAAATAGCACAAACTCTGCAAGCCTGAACCCCAGCTTTGCCACCCTGAGCATTTATTAAACTTCTTTGATTACTTACTTACTGCTTAAATATGAAGTAATAGCACTTAATTGGTCAGATTTCTTTAGGAATAAATGGGGCAATCTGTTACATGACATACAGCAAACATTTAACATTTTTTATTTTGATGTGTTCCAAAGATATCAGTTTTCATATGCCAATAACTTAAAGAGATCCTGTCCCACCCTATATAACCAATACTTCATTGGTTCCTTGCAGGTGATTTTGATCAATGTGTCCCAACTTCATGTTAGTATTTGCAAAGGACTAATCTGAACATAGGGAGATCAGAAATTTTGGGAAGGAGAAAATGTTTATAATACATGTATCAATACTGAATTTTCTACGAACCAGTAAAAAGTAAGATAGGCAAACCTACTATAAAAATGAGCAAGAGGCTAAGCATTAAAGTGTGCATTTAGACCACAGCCTATCATAAGTAGCAGTGAAAGGAAAGCTGACATCAAACACTGGCAAGGATGTGGAACAACTAGAACTTTTCTACCTTCCTGTTGGAAGCGTGATTGGTACAGCTGCATTGGTACCACCTTAAACATACATTCTAGCAATTTTACTTCTAAGCAAATACAACAGAAATGTACACATACATGTCATAAGTGTATATATGCACACATACGTGCACGCATATGTTTACAGAGCTGTATAGTTACATTCTACATAACAACATGGAGGTCAACAGTGGGCTAACTATCCAATGGTGGTCCCCTGAGCTTCTACCCACTAATGAGAGGACTAAGAATACTCCATAATGTTCTCATAACTAATTTGTTTAGATCATATACATATGAATTAACATTCATTCACCAAAAGGCACGAACAAACATATTCATGTAGTACTATTTATAATAACAATATGGGCACAATAAGACATTCATCACAGTATCAGGGGTGCCCCGCATGGTCTGTTAGTAATATAGAACACTACTACACTTTCCAGGAAAATCGCACAAAACATGGATGAATGTCACAAATAGAAAGGAGTAAAAGAAGCCAGACTACAAAGGAAAAATTTTGCATGATTCCATTTATGTAAAGTTTAAAACAGGGAAAACTCATCTATTATCAAATAGACCAAAACAGCATCCACCCTTTGGTGGGTAGTAAGTGACAAGAAAACACTTGGCGCATCTTTGGGAAATAGTAGTATTTCCATTTTTTGCTTTATCTTGGAGCTGTTAACAGACTGTGTACACCTTGTGCTGAGCACATCATGTGGTCATGCTTTTACATGTATATTATAGGTCAGTAAAACACTATGAAAAATAAACTAATAACTCAAAGAAAATGGACTTTTATACAAATAGGTTGACATTCCACCAACAATTTTCAGTGCCTCTATCTCCGCTCCCCCCCAAAATTCCAAAGCCACATACATTCTCACCACATTTGAAGATATGGCAGACATTCAACATTAAACTACTCCCATGGAAAAGAAATATGCTTTCAAATTCTTCAATTTGTCAAATTTGATACTCTTTGAGACTGAGTCTAAAGATGAATTTGTATTTTGTGAATACAGTGAAATGGAGTCACTTTTTATAAGAAATAAAACTTACTAATGAAACAGAAATGGTGGAAGCTAGGGGCAAGGGGCTTGTAAAAAATAAGACCAAGAAACCCAGCAGATGCATAATTTGGAATCAGTATTCCAGGGCTGTAATTCCCAATAACTGCCAAAGCTCTAGGTCCGAGAAGAAAGCACGAGGAGTCTAAGACAAGTTCTTGGTCTGAACTGTGAGGGAAACAAAGCTCTGGTAGATGAGCAAAACCACCCTTAGGTCACAAGAGGAGTGACCTGCACTTCCTGACCCAAAACAGGAAACAGTGGCTGGGTGTAGGGAGTTTTGGGTATATAAGGAAATGATCTCAGCTGGCCTAGGACAAGAGGATGCAGCCTGGGTGTGCTTTGACCTACAAGCAAGGATGAGCAGCCAGGCTAACCCAGGGTTCTTCCTCTGGGGCAAGTTTCCTAATGTACATACTCATCTGCTGATCCATTCAAATATTTGCCTTTAATGATCAGGACTCGTGAAACTTTTGATTCTGTCAGTCTATTTGACAGCTGAGACAGTAGAAGCTGGCTCCAGAGCCCACAAACCTCACCTCAGTTGCCTATAATAGACAGCAAGAAATGAACCTGAACTTGAAGAACACCAAGGATTTTTACCATGCAATAATCCCTGGTGATTTTCACTAACAAAGCGAAGAATATAAAGACAGGTGCCAAAACATCCTTTGTGAATACACATGTGCTGCCCCAAGGACAGGAAAACATGGTGAGTGTAAGAGACATGGGGAATTTCAAGCAGCAAACTGTTGGCATGGAAACACCCAATAAGAGCATGTGCATGTCTCCAGGTCCCTTAGCTTCTGACCTACTGACCACCATCCCCCTCTCTCTTTCCTAGTCATAGAGATCACTCGTATCTTCTCTGACATTACAATTAGAGTATAGGGAATGAGAAAAGTATACATAGGGAATGAGATCACATAGGGACGCTTGACAACTATCCCATACTTTAAAAAAAAAAAATCAACATGTTCCAGAATCTACACAAGGACTCTTCCCTTTACTACCCAGAACCAGCAGAGGTCCCCCCTGGGAGACTCATCCCCTTTCCAGAATGAAGCAACTTGTTAACTGCAGCTGTATAACTACAGAAATGATGGCTGCTGAGCATTGCAGAGGACCACTGACATATTTAGCAAAAGATTGGGTCTTTTATCTAGGAAGCAATATCATGTTCTCCAGAGTAATAAGTATGTGTTTCCTGTATTTAAGAGAACTTCAGCAAGCAGAAGTTCTGTAAGACAGAACAAATACTTCAACTACAGAAAGAGCAGCTCCAAGTTAGACTAAAATCATTCCCACTGGATACCTGCTTGAAAATACCCTTAAAGGTATCAGCACCTAAACATGCCAGCATCATTAGCATTCTTGGGGCACCAGGAACATGTCATGTGTAGTTCATGTGACCAGCCTCAAGTATAAGTGTGTTAAAGGGGCAGGAGCTGTGAGAAGTGCCTGGAAAAAACTTTCTGAATACAATGATGGCAAGACACTGAAGTATTTCTCCATCAAGATCCTTGTACACATGGGAAGGGGGGGGGGGAGAAAACAGAGATAATGGCAGTGGCTCAATTCCAATTCCTGATTGAGACATAGCAAATCATATCACAGAGATATTATCCCAGCCTGGCCCAACAGTGTATGTAATCACCACTCTGAAAAAATCCTACCAGGTCATCATCTCCTGGGACACTAAAGAGACAGAGGCTCCTTTGGCCAAGCAATCACCATTACATCTGAGGAATGGGAGAACAGGCCCAAGGGGAAGATGTTCTGTTACCCACAGACTGCCATTCCCTAATCTTGCAAGCCACTTCCCTCTAAACTGCCCACATTAGGACACAGGTCTTAGCTGGCCAAAGAGAAGTTCTTAACTGTTTAAACTTGCACACCAAACCATCACAACTGACTCTGAGTGATAAGTGGACAACCACTATCAGCTGGCTCACTTTCTAGGAGTCAAAAGAGAGCATCCCGGGTCTTAAAATCCTGTTCAACTATCTCAACTTTTCTCCCAACCGCTGCCATGATCACCATGACCAAAAGTATCCTAGAAACCAGATGGCTTGAAAAAAAATCTCTAAAGCTCAAATCTTCTCTCCAGGGCCTTGGGCTAAAGGTTAGTAAGCTTGCGAACAGATGTGAAAGAAATCTGCAGCCCAAGGTGAGGCTATGCAGTTAGAATTTTAGACCATGAGGGAGGGAGGAATACATGGGTGGGTAAATGGAAAACTGGGGGATAGTTTCCTTCATGTGGATGAAGCCTAGTCTTCAAGGACAGAGCCAGGGACCCCTGCAAGACAGGCCAGCAAACTTGTCTTTGGAAACCAAAAGATGCTATGTAACCTCCAGCTTGCCCAGCATAGGTGACACTAAACAGACAATGCTGACCACGTTGCTGACTATAAATCTAGTCCACTCAGCTGGGTCTGGCCTCCTCCAGGCCGGCCCCCCAACAGCTACAGTTTTGCTAAATTTAGGGCTGCTCCCAGCCACTCCAGCGACTCGGCACTTCGTGTCCATTTCAGGTTCAGCTGGGGACAGAGAGGAACAGAACTTGTTGAGATCTGCCCTCATGTGACCCTCCTCCCTCTTTCCCACTGAAGGCAGGGACCCAGGAGAGAAGATGTGAGTAACCAGTTAGAGATTTCCTGAGCTTTGTGAGTAGGCTCTGCACTCAAGGTTTACTCAGAGAAAATGGCTGGTTGTTGACTCCAGAAAAATTACCCTATCAAGCCTGCTCCTCCCCACACAAGTGTCACTCTCTAGGAGTCTGTGGACCTGTTAGGAATAGGATACCCTGTCACCAAATGAGTGGATAAAGAATCATCCTCCATACAGGGATGGAGGAGGGCCCTGCTACGGCTCGCTGAATAATGTAGAGACAGAATATAATCAAATACTAGATGCCTTTTAAGTACAGAAATTAAGCTGTGGTTCCTAAACTAGACTCCACAGTAGAACCAACAAGTAAGCTCTGAAATTCCTAATACCCCTACAACTTCTGCCCACTGGGTACCTAGTCTGGGCTTTAAACACTTTAGGAGACTCAAGAACCTCTGTGCACAAGTTTGTCAACCACAGGTTTGGGAATTCAGATTCTACCTTCTAGGAATTCAGCCTTTAAGATGCCCTAATATGTGTTCCAGACACAATCACACCCTACTACATCACTATGGGTAAGTTATTTCGTCTTTACTAGCTATAAATTGCCTAGTAAACACTACATACTTGTGACAAATTGCTGAACACTGATATGTAGCAAGTGCTCAATAAGAATTGGGAGTAAAAGGAGGACCCCGAGAGCTAGATTTAAGTTATAAAAAGAGACTGACAGACATGAACAGGAGAAAAGGTTCCTGCTGTCTGAACGCTGCATCCTCTCTGCTGCAGTTCATATCTTCTTCCCATGGTCTGTGCTTTGCCCTCACCCCAACTCCTAAATCCTACCATTCAGAGCCCAGGGCTGTCTCCCTTCTCTGTGTTTCTAACAAAACCCCATGCTTATGATCTTGGAGTTTTATAATTTGCTGCCTGAACAAACAGCTACCAGCCAAACAGAATCCTTGGCCTGTGAATGTTTCAGCAGAGATTAGTCTTATACCTCAAATAAATAAGAAGTAACATGAGGAAAGGCCCAATTCTCAAACTTCTGAGTTTTCCTCAAGGCATACCAGATTCACATATGTGAGATGAAAACACATGTTTTGCAGAGCTAACTGCACAGCAGCAGGCATTTAGGCTTATTGCTTAGAGAAACAGGGCCAGTACTCAAGACCCATAGCACTTTGCGCCTCCATTCAATCACAAGGACACATCATTGCCCCATTCCATCATACAAGGCCCTACTCACCCACTCCTAGGCCCTATGGCTCCTGCCACCAAATCATCAACCACCATGATTTACTGAACCCCACAATAGCCAGTCAAAGCTCAGTTCTGCCCACATCAAGTCCAGAGCAGCTGGCTGCTCACAAGCTCTAAGCTTCTTACAGATTAAAGATCCTAATTTAAACCTCTGTTTGAGATACAGCATGTGGGTCAGTACTCTGCAGGCCCATTGGCACAGAAAAGCAGCCATGATCTAAGAAATGCTGGGGAGTGGGGAGGGACACACAAATGAATACATGGAGCCTGAGCAACTTTGAGTCTGAGTATCCAAGATATCCGTGACGTCACCAGGAAAAGTCAGCTCACTACCATCTACCATATACCATCTACCAGGAACCTAAGAATGTAAATTCCACCACCTTCCTCAGTGAATCCCAGAAGCAAAACACTAGCAAGGCAAAGTTAAAAAGGTCCCCCCCCCCCCCCAGCTTAGATCTTGATATGTGGAGAATATTTCTGCTGAGGAAAAATAAATAAATCTTAGAAACCAAGGAAATTGCTATTAAAGCAGAAAGCAAGGGACAAGAGCTGGGGCTAAACCTCTATATTGTGGGAAACTCTTCAGTAAGAAGGGAGGGATTGAGACATTTGTTCCTCAAGTTTGCAGTTGTTAGGTCTCTCTCCCCAGCTCCTCTGCAACAGGAAGCATTCCACATGGAGACAGGGTTTCTCTGTGTAGCTCTGGCTGTCCTGTAACTTGCTCTGTAGATCACACTGGCCTGGAGCTCACAGAGATCTGCCTGCCTCTGCCTCCCACGTGCTGGGATTAAAGGCATGTGCCATGACCACCTAACTTTTTTTTTTTTTTTTTTTTAAGCCCTCACTACAGTTGCTTCCATAGAGACAACACTCTGGAGAAGGCTAAGAATAGGCACCACTTCGAGATGGTATTCCTATATATTCTTGAGCTTGACCCATCCTAAGGTCCAGGCTAAATGTAACTTCTGTACCCTGTGCATATGTCCTGTGTGTACCTCTATATATACACACAAAAATAAAGCAATACTTCATAAAATAATATCTTTATCACATATTATGCATTTTAATTTTTCTATTACATATACGTGCACTTATTACTAACATTTAACTACATAACATAAGAAGTTTTCCCATATACATTCATATTCTCTAATGCTCTCCCATTATACTTATTTCATACCACTCCTTTATTAAGTCCTTTCTCTGTAATACCTACCCTCAGCTTCCCAGGGACCCGAGTCCTGGCCAACATGATTCACCAGCTGTAGCACTTCTCACCCTATACTGTAGTCCCCGGACTGAAACAGACCTGTGACATCAGACAGAAAGACCATCTGTGCCATCCCTGTGTTCACCTCCTCTAATAGCTTACTTGTACATCAGACATGCCTAAAATTCTAAAGCCTGAAATCTGTTTGTTAATGTTAGTTAGACACCAACTAATTTCTTTTAAAACAACAGGATAAAATAATTCATTTAAAAACTATCTTTAGCTTAGTCACTCTTGCAAGCAGCCTATGAAATTTTGCCACCTCCTCCTCTAGACTCTTATGGATCTAACAGTAAAGGATTCTCCAAAGCCCAGACTAGAGTAATATGAAATCCCAATCACTCTTTCTACAGTCTCTCTTCACAGAAATACAACACACTGGTTTTATATATGTGATTACTGCCAGCTGGGTATCAGAATCGATAACCATGTCTTAGAAATCAACATGTCTGGCATGATGATGCACGTCTTTAGTCCCAGCAGTAGACAGTATGGAGGGCCTATAACCAGGCCAATGCCAGTAAGTCTCCTAGCAGCTCACATTTTAAAAGTGTGCTTCTGCACATAAACATTAGACAACAACTCCAAATGTATATATCCATAACCTCTTGTAAAAACACAATGCAGAAGGTATCACTTCTCTTTAAGAGAGCTGGCTGACAATGGAGTAGTAGAAACTTCTGTACAGAAAAGAAACCAAGCATGAAAAGGCAACCTGCAGAACTGGAGAAATGTTGGCAAACTATTTACCAGCCAGGATCCACACCCAGAACATATAAAGAACCCAAACAGCTCAACAGGAGAAAACAAATAGTCTGATTTTAAAACGGGAAAATGACCTAAACAAACATTTCTCTTAAAAAGACAAACACCCAACAAGTATTTGAGACAATGTTCAATGATCATCAGAGAAATATAAATCAAAACCACAATGGAATATCATCTTACCCTAATGAAAATGGATATTATCAAAAGCACAAAATAATAGTAGTTGTAGTACTAGTAATAATGATAGTCGTGGTAACTATCATACCGTTGCTGGTAGAACTGTAAATTTGTACAGCTATGATGGAAAACTGTATTCAGGTGCCTTAAAAATAAAACAAATTAAAAACTAGAAGTAAACCAGGCATGAGTTCTAGGCTAGTCTGGGCTATATCTCAGAAAACAAAACAAAACAAACAAAAAGTACCCTGGAAATAAACCTACCACATAATGCAGCAATCCCACTGCAAGGAATATAGTTAAAGGAATTGAAGTAGGTATGTCAATGAGATTTTCAAGCCACATTTACTGTAGCACTAGTTATAAAAGCCAACAGAATCAACCTCAATATCCATCAATGGGGGAACAGATAAAAAAAAATGTACATACACACACAGTAGAATATTATTTTACCATGAAAGACCAAAATCCTACTATTTGAAGCTGTATGACCTAGAAGATATTACACTGAGTGACATAAGCCAGGCACAGAAAGATGAACACACATTCTGACTGGCATGTGGAAACTGCAAAGTTGACTTCAGATGTAGAGTCAAATGGTAGTTATAAAAGGTTAGAAAAGGGACAAAAGTATGGAAAGTAGACACTTTGAAGGTGCAAGGCACTGTAAGATAGACAAAAAAACCCCTTCTAACCTGCAGTGAAATAATAGGGCAACTACTGAAACACTGACGTTTCTGGCCTGCCTAGCCCCACAGTTCAGACCCGCCTGCCGCTGCTTATCTGGACCAGCAATCCCAAAGTCCCAATAAAATACACAGACACATATTTAACTTCACGCTGTTTGGCCTATGACATAGGCACGTCACTAGCTAGCTCCTTCACTTAACTCTACCCATTTTCATTAATCTGTCTGCCACATGACCCATGGCTCACCTGTGTTCTTTACATGTTGCTTCTTTGGGAGCTCAATCTGCCCTCCTTCCCCTACCTATGTTCCTGTCTCTGGCTATGGTGTTCGCCAAGGGTCAAAACAGCTTCTTTATTTAAAGACTGATATTTACAGCATACAGAAAGACATTTCCACATTGAACTACAGGTGGCAAGAATTTACTGTATAATTCAGAACAGCTAGCATAGGAGTAACTGATTAACTGACTGGCTAGTTTTGCAATGAGGACTCTGAATATTTCTAACACAAAGAAATTATATTTGAGAAGATGACACATCAACGATCCTGACTGACATATACTGGAATACCAGAATCCCCCAAAATATACAATTATATCTGTTTGTACGTATGTATGCATATATACATTCATGTATATGTGCTTTAAATGACAAAGTTGGCTACTCTAGCTTCCAGAATGTTTTTCTATCAGCCTTCCAGAGCAGTGTCAGCCTCCTAAATCACAGCATGGCCATGACTGGAATGGTTGCATTATGAAACTAGAACATGTAGTCAATAAATGCCTCAGTACTGTTTTCTCTAACATTACAAAATCATTCCATACAATGTCTCCAGCAGCTACCAAATGAATCTGTTCTGGTAGACTTTGTTGTCTATGAAACACAGCTTTATAGTTCTGGGTCAGGACTATATGAAGCCCATGAAGCAGGAAGTATTGGTGAAATTCAGGCCTTTAAACATGAGGAACAAACAAGACAGGATTAGCACTAAGTAATGTGGACAAGAACCTCTGAGTGAGCATGCCTATCTTAAAGTGAAGATGAAAATACTAGAATATCTTTATTCAGCTGAAAATAATAAGTCAAACCAAACTATTATGTGGTATGTTTATGGACACAGGCATGATGCTTAAATTTGTGTGGCTGCTGTCGCATAATGTACATAGGGTCCCAAGGGCAGAAGAGGGGCAATGGCATGCTAGATGTGCAAACTTACTTACAGACATCCTCTTCAACACAATGAATGAGTGCAGCCAAGCTACTATACAGTTCCTGACTGACTCACAAAAAATATGGAGGAAGCAGCCCAACTTACAAAAGAATTATACTTTTTTTAAGTAGGAGAGTTTAAAATTTGCTGACTTCTTCTATAATGAATGCCTGTTAGTAGAACATTACTTAAGGAATATCTCTAAAGAAATAAATGTTAAGTATTTCCCTTTCAAGTGATAGTGAGTTTTTAAACTTAGATAAACACTTTTATTCCTTAAAATAACGTTTTGAAAACAAACTCTTAGAAATAATTGTCACCTTATGTCATGACATTGCTAATTTCAATTTAAGGACATCATATCTAAAATCTATCTGTATAAATTAATTTTTCTCAAATGAGTGGTCTTGAATCAGTTACTAAACATAAAAATACACAAACTCTCCAATGAGTTTGTAACCACTGGTATCTACAAATACTAAAACTAGCATATTAGCTGAGTTTCAAAAACTGATAGATTTATTACATAGAATCTAGGACTTTCTTGACACATACATATTTGTGAAGCCTCTATTAAAAAAAATACACTTACTTGGACCAGAACTTTAAGCTACTAGATGTCACCAACATATCCCAAAACAATACAGCATACTCATTTGCACTATTCTTACTAATAAACATTCTTAGTCATTCATTCCATTTAATTATTCAACAAATGTCTATCTCCTACATGACAGACACTGTCTCTGCTCTGAAACAAAGGACGCGACAAAAGAGACAAAAATCAATAATCACATAACTCTTGTTCCAGTGAACAGAGAGAAAAAAGACACTGATGGAAGTTGTCTTACTCACTGTTCTATTGCAGTGAAGAGACACCCATGACTACAGCAACTCTTATAAAGGAAAGCATTTAATTGGGACTTGCTTATAGTTTCAGAGTTCGTCCACCGTCATCGGGGCAACATGTAGACGACAGGCCTGGTGCTGGAGAACAGTTGAGTTTTCTACATCTTGATCCACAGGCAGCAGAAGAGTCCCTACACTTGGCTTGTGCTTTGGGAAACCCCAAAGCCTACTCACACTGATACACTTCCTCAAACAAGACCACACCTACTCCAATACCTTCTAATCCTTTCCAAGTACTGTTACTCCCTGATGACTAAGCATTCAAATATATAAGCCTATGAGGGAATATTCTTACTCAAACCACTAGAGAAATGTTTATTATGTTAAAAAGTGATAGAGAAAAAGCAATGTGAAGAGGTACAGAGAATGCTAGAGAATGGCAAGGGCTGGGGAGGCCCCTGAGAAGGTAAGACACAGGAAATTTAAGAAATTAGGAAAAGATTCCAAACAGAGAGTTATAAATAAAAAGGCCCCTAACAATGTGCTTGAGGAGCATGAAGGAGGCCAATGATGATGGCACAAAGTATAGGGAAAAAAAGCACGAGAGGACAGAGATGCAGTAGCCTTAAGAGCTGGGTCCTACATCCTGTTCTGTACCACATGGCAGTTACTAGCCACAACTGGAGATGTTCTATGACAAAAGAACAATGTAACCCCACTTCAGAAATAAAAACACTGCTGACTTAAAGCTTAAATGAAATATATGATTAATATTAATTTCAACAGCTTTATTTCCTTTGTCATATATTCTAAAACTACCTGTGTGATTCTCCAATGTTTCTCACATTGTGTCTCTGTTTTACAGAATGATACAAGCTACAGTGTCCTGGGAACCTCATCAAGGAACATGGTATTTACTGAGTGAGATGGAAAGCTACCACTGAGGTTTTAGTACATCAGCGCATAATACAGCTTCAGCTTCACAGGAAGATTCTGGTCAGAGAAGCAGAGATGGCAGCAACTGGCCAAGGTGTTGGCAGGGGAAGCAGTTTTGACAGGTCAGAGGTGGGGGTATTTTACAGACAGAACCAGGTTTGAACATGAGTCCAATAGAGGACACAAGAATGAGAAGACTAAAATACATTTAGTATTCTAATAAATACCTAAAATGATAGCATTTCCATCATTGTGAAGGGAAAACTGAACGAAGACTCAGTTCGGTTTGGGACATGTTCAATGGTAAATATCTACTAATATCAATACTGAGGTGTTAAACCAGCAGACCCATATACAATTCACAACTCAGGAGAAAGCCTGGATTAGAGTAAAAAAAAATGGGAGACATCATCATACAGACTTTAACTTTCCATTAGGGAAAATGTATAGCATAAATAAAATTATAGAGAAATCAGTAAAATAAAACTCATCAACTTCAGAAACAATCAATGCATGGTCATTGCTACTTCTCTTCTGTAACTATTCTGAAATGAACTGGAGACATTATTTATAAAGAAGACATTTAAAGGCTCAATGTAGAAAAGACTCACAGTAAGGAGTAGACGATGATGAAGGACAGAAAACTGCAAAGTAGTGACCAGTGAAGGCAGTAAGAGATCAGATGCCTCAGAAATGAGATGAAGAAAGCCTCAAGGAAAATGGTACAACCAGCTTTGTAAAACACTGCTAAAGGGCCACCCAATGAAGTTAATCCCAAATACTCACTGGGGAAGTGTCAGGAGCATGTTAATCAAGAGCGGTGGAGTTCAAGGTGAACATGAAAACATAAAAGTAAAGAAGTCTAAGTAGAATCTGGGGCTTCTTTAAAATGAGTGATGTGAGTGGGCAGGGGAGCTGGGCAATGTCCTGAATATGCAAGAAGGGAAGACACCCAGAAGACAGAGGCTGTCAAATAGAGGAAGATGGTTCCACATATCATAGCCACTGACAACTTTTAAAGTTGTGTTTTACTATGTATCATTAATACAGAAATGCTGTGTAGAACATATGTACGGGAAGATACTTAAAAGTATAACTGATATGTGTATGTATCAAAATATTCAGAAAAAAATCAAATCCTAAACCATGTAACCTTCAATGACTAGAGACATGTATCATGCTAAATTTAAAATATTATGTATTATCCTAAGTATGTAAGAGAGCATATGAATGTTAAAAGTATACTGGTCTTTACATCTGAGAATATAGTTTTACTAAAAAATATTTTAAAAGCTTGTAGATATTCTAACCCTACAATACAGCTGAAATTAAGCTGAAAATGCAAAAGAAAACTAATAATACCTAAGAATCACAGGTTATTGTTAAAATCTGGAGAAGTTATTTACATAGAAAAATGTAAGTTGATCAGCATAAGCCTGAATTGTATCAGCAGATTTGTTCCTGCACTAGCATAGACACATAACAATGTACAGCTTCAGCAAAGAGCAGCACATTGAAAAATGTGGAACTGTCACCTGACCAGCTGGCAAAACAGGCAAGAACCCAACCCAATCCACAGCCAGCAAAATCATGGCTCTAACTTGCTCTAATATACCAGCACCTCTGGGCCCTTGCCAAGACGTTTACCAACTGGGAGGAGCTTTTTAAATATTTTCACTTAGCCTCTCAGATGCATTATTTAAGTAAGCTCACCACTTTAACTGTCAGAGCTACATACATTCAAGCCAGAGTGTTAAACACAAGAGTAAAGCAGAGCTACTACAAAAGGCAAGTTACAGGACTCTGAAAAGGAGGCAAGCCACAAAAGCCATGACTGTCTTTGTTGTGGGGTGTCTCTTTGTACGCTGTGAATTATCATTGGATAATAAAGGAACTGTGTTTGGCCTTTGGCAAGCCAACTTATAGGGAGGCAGGAAATCCAGGCATAGATAAAAGGGAAGGACAGTGGAGTCAGGGACACTGTGAGCCGAGGAGGAAGATGTAAAGGAATTCATGCCACGTGGCAAGACATAGATTAATAGAAATGGATTAAGTTGTAAGAGCTAGCAAGGAATATGCCTGAGCCACAGGTCAAACAGCATGTAATTAATATAAGACTTTGTGTGATGATTATTTGGGACCAAGCAGCTGTGGGCCATTTATTTGGGATGGCTGGCCCACATCTTGAGGTTAGTTTGGGCCAGAAACTTCATACCACATATCTTCTTATAGACATCTCTCATCGACCATGTGAAATGACAGCATGAATCCATGAACCCTAGGCCTTAAAACATGGCAGATTAAGCAGCACAGAAGTGACAGTCATAGTCATATAGTACACACACACACACACACACACACACACACACACACACACACACACAAACCTGATAGTAGTTCTGTTTAGAATGTAGTATCCATGACAGGAAGGCCCTGACCATCTTCTTACAGGTTGTCTGTCCAAGGTCTAATACAATGCCTAGCACAGAGCAGGACCTCAAGAATAGTTAGCTGGGTCTGGTGTCATATGCCTATGATTTCCGCACTTGGGAGCCAGAATGGTCTATGTAGTAGGTTCCAAACCAGCTAGGCTACAACAACACAAGGACAAGGAAGAGAAAGAGGGTGGGGGAGCAGAGAGCGAAGTAGAGAAGGGTTACTGAAGGAAATAATAAATAACCCAGAGACCATAAACACTTTAAGAATAACAATGAACAAAGCTCCCGAAATCGGCTCTGGCAATTGGTTGGGGTAAAGGTGAGCAACTAAGCAAAGATAAATGTAAAACTATGAAGCAGATTCTTTATTAAAGAGCAATTTTCAAGTTATTAACTAAATAAAACATGAATCCTGTTTACAGTATGACTTACCATGCTTAAGATATGCTATAACTCCAGGATGAGGGAGTGAGGTGAGGGAATACAAGCAGAGATTTAAATGAGAAAGACTAGATTCTGACTACCTGTAGAAACACTGGGCAACAGAAACATAGTTTGTGGCACTATCTTTACCTTTGTATAAAGTGAAATAAATAGTGTAAATACTTACATGGAGTAGCCATAAAACCTGTGCATCTGCCCCACCGCAGAATAACTATTAAGTGGCATTTGGGGACATACACTGGCAGTCTTTTAACAGAGACTCGAGAACAGAGTTGTCTTTTGTCCATCCCTGTCAATCTGTTCACCTAGGAATCACGGGCTTCTCATCTACAGTCATTCTAGCCCACTGATATCTCACACTAGCTTTGCTTATTACCCTAGTCCACTGCAGTAACTGATGGCACTAAGCCTTTGACCCATCTCTTGGTATCATTACAACCCACTACTCTCAGCTCCACTGGAGTCTCTCATGCCCATGTAGCTTCACTTCTTCTCTATCCTTTTCTTTAAATGCTGTTATATCACCAGTACATGTCAATCTTCTCCCCAAACATGTCACTCTTGTCAACTACTTTCTGCACATTTTCAAGGCAAACCAAATAAGGATGGATCAGCCAATTAATTATCTGGATGCCTATTGTGTACCAAATCATGAATCCTGTACAAAAGTGATAGAAATAAATATGACAGATGCAGACATACTCTAAACCATATAATCCACCACAAATTGACTTAGTTATGGTTTCTATTTCTGTGAAGAAACACTATGACCACAGCAAAAAATTAATTGGGGATGGCTTACAGTTTTGAAGGATTAGTCCATTATCATCATGGCAGGAAGCATGGCAGAGTGCAGGCATTCATGATGCTGGAGAAGGAGCTACATCTTGATCTGCACACAACAGGAGTCTGTGTCACTAGGCCTAGCTTGAGCATATAAGACTTCAAAGCCCATCTTCAGGGTGACAGGCTTCCTCCAACAAGGCCATACCTCCCAACAGTGCCACTCCCTATGGGCCAAGCATTCAAACACATAAGTCTATGGGGCCCATTCCTATTCAAATCTGGTCTGAATAGGAATGTTCAATCATCCATGAACCTTCCAGACCAGACTGTAAGTACTTTAATTTTCTGTTTCCTCAGAACTTCACATACTGCCCATATCCACACAATGAAATCAGTAACTCAAGCCAATGCATTTGTCTCAACAGTATTTAAATCTCTATAGTACCGGGCACCTTTACTCTACAAATGAAAGGTTGTTTGAAGAGGCCTTCTGAAGTATTAGGAGGCCAAGAGGAAGCTCCTGGAGTCAGTCTCACCACTCTCAGCTAAAAGCAACTCTGGGTGTGTCTCTGCTCTTCTGGACACTGCCTCCTTTCTTCCTACCAGCTGTAACAGGAATAAACCTGCCACCCCTTCTATCCCCACTGATCAGAGCATTTTCCTCTTGCTACCAGCCTCTTTCAGTTCCTATCTCGACCCTAAATCAAACTTCTCCAGCTGTTGTGCTGATGCTAGCTCATAGAACTACCTCTTAAATCAGTCCCATTACCAGCCAGGGGTTTTACCAAGATTCCAGGCTGATGACCAGGTCGACAAGGGAGAATCCAGAAACAAAAAGGCTCTAGGAAGTTGGACTGTAAGGAACCTAGGGGCTGATTTCAGTCCCAAGATGACACTCCACCCCTCCACAATCCCACAGGTAGGCCTTACTCTAACAGTGTGGATGGAAATCATCGTCAACAAAAACACACAGGCTTCCCCCCACCCCCCACCAAGCAAAACTTCCAGAAAATATCCTGCAAGCCACTGAGGAACTCATTAGTATTCCTTCTGCCCCAAGTCTAGCTCCTCCAGACAAACCCGAGAATCAGGCACAACAACTTGTCAAGCAATGGCCACAATCCAGCTCTGCTCAGGAGCTCTAGACAGAGTGGAACACCTTCCAGCCTCCACAGAAAGGGCCTAGAAAGAAAGGAATTTTCCAGAACAGAATTATTCTGACCATCTACTTCTCATGAGGTCACTGTAAACATCTAATACACAATCTTCAAGAATCTTTGAGGTCTAAATCAGTCCTATAGCAAGAATTCCCAGTGGATACTCATCTGCTCTCGTGGTAGCCTACGGCAAGGTTGGCAAACTTTTATCTTTAATGTCTTAAAGGATAAGATGGTAAATATTTCAAGCTTGCAGGTCATATGGCTGTTGTACATACTTGACCATGCCATTGCGGTAAATAAGCAGCAGGCATTTCTAAAGTCCAGTAAAGTACAGAAATAAGCACCTGGTCTAGAGGCCATAGTTGTGTTCACTAGGATCTGCTCTTTTAGCATTTCATGTTTCATAGGGGAACAGAGGTCATCATGTATCTGTGGACCCCTACTATGAGATTCAAATCTCCTTTTCTGCTACTTGCTCTATAAGGCATTAAAAAAGTCCAGTCTATTTAGTCCAAAAAACTAACCCATAAATCAGAAACAAGCAAAAGTGGAAATGGCTACAGACATCATTTCTGGGGGCTTTAGTGAAGGAAAAACTACAGTCCTTATACTAGATGCTAAGGCCTGGAAAGTTAAGTGGTAAACCCAAGATGGTATAGCTGGCAAAGGTCCCCTGATTCTGTACTCCTGCTCACTAAGTGATAGAAAGCATGTCACTAACTCTTCCTGAAACTTTAAGTCAGTTCTTCTCAACCTTCTTAATGCTGTGACCATTTAGTATGGTTCCTCATGCTGTGATGACCCCCAACCATAAAATTATTTGGATTGCTACTTCATAACTGTAATTTTCCTACTGTTATGAATCATAAAAAAAAAAAAAATCTGTGTTTTCCAATGGTCTTAGGCAACCCCTGTGAAAATGTCAGTTGATTCATCAAATGGGTCACAACCCACAGGCTGAGAACCACTGTTCTAAGTGAACAGCAAAGGCTAAGAAGCCAATATAAGGAAGGAAGAGCATCTGTATGTGCCTATTTTGCATGTACTCAGACATGGCTCCCAAAAGAAGAAAGTGTAAACAAAAGAATCTGTATTTTAAAAATAGGTATGATCTGATAGAAGATGTAAGTAGTTGATAGAAACTAGCCCAGGAGTCTGAAGGGGTCTTGGAATAATAAACAAAAACAAGGCATATACTTGTACTTTCAAGCTCTTCCTAGAATCTCTTCCCAGAACTGACTTCCATCCCACACTCTGAATATGTGACCATAAATGTTTCTATACTGATACTCCAACATCATCCCAAAGATGTCTAAATACAAATCAGTGCATCTCCCTTGAACAAGTTTGAATACTAACTTTTCTATTTCCACCAACCATTAAGGCTCAAAATCTTAGCACCTTCCTTCTCCATGTCCTGGCCCAACACAAAATGGCTATCTGACCTGTCTCTCCCATCATTCCCACAGGCTTCACACTAACTCCCACGTCCAGCCTGGTACCTACCTGTCTTTTGCATGTACCACCTCACACACCCCCATGCCAGGATTATAATGATGTAGATATAAGATCCTCCTCCCATGCATACATTCCCTTCAAGGTCCAGGCCACTGCTCTCTCTCTCTGGCTTCTAAGCTTCCAGAACCTTACTTACCTAATGTAAGGGACGCACAATAATAGCTGAATGAATGAACCCTGGTTCTCAGCATGGGGCATGTCACTACTTCCCACAACCCTGAACCCAAAGCAGCACATTCTGCAGATCCTCTACCATCTCACTCTCCCCCTCCCACCTATCTAACCTTCTGAAAACAGCCTCTAGCTTGACAAGCTGATCAATTCCTGACCTTCTCCATGTTCCTGTCATTGCTGTATCATAGCTCTGCCCACGCTTGGCTAGCCCTGAGCAGTGATGACGTTCATGCCCTGCCTCCTCCATGTATTCTAACTCCCACGCAATTGCCAACTGTAGAGCTTTAGGGGGACCTAGGGGGATGCAGGAAAGGGGAAGTTGATAAAAAAAAAAAAAACGGACAATGAAGGTAATTAAGAGGGTATGCTGAAGTCTTTGATCCCTAGGGGCATTATTCTCCCAATGGGCAGGGCTGTCAATTAAAAGAGAAGGAGGAAGAAGAGGAGGAGGAACCAGATTTTTCCACTGAACGAAAAGCATGATTTCACCACTGCTTCTGTTGCCCTGGTAACCATGGACAGCCCAGTGGAGAGTACAGTAAAAGAACACCATGTTTATCTTTGCTGTCTGATCCACTTCCCTGTACACCCTTCCCTGACTACCTCTTGTCCCTTAGGCCTGCTCCAAATGCCTTACAATGTCAGCATCCTTCCAGTCTGTTGCTCAAAACCTCAGGGCAGAGCTAATCCTTACTATCAAACACAATGTATCATGTGTTCTACATCTTGGGGGTTATCTCACTACACCCACCTGCCATGCAAAGTAGCCCCAAGAACCAACAACTCAAGAATGCCATTCACACTACCAATCAATCCACTGAGCAAGGGGAATAAAAGGACAAAATGGAGAAAACTGCCCAGACAGCATCTTTCTTAGCACTGAACTACTGGGGTATACTGAGTACCTCTTCAGTTAAACCTCTCCTGATCCAAGATCATCGAAAGGATTCTGACTGGGATGAAATGGGAGAACAGTTCCATCCAAAAACCACAGATCCTTTCTCCTACACAGACATATACCTATCAGTGTGACCTCAGACCTCAGAACACAGAAAGCTATCACCATGGGAGATTATATAAACGTTATATAACATGATGGCACCAATAGCAGCGATGCAGTTATCCAATGCTAGAGACAGGCCAGGAGTGGAAACCAGCCTAAGGGATGGTTTCTTGCTACCAGTGCCAAAGAAAGCCAGGCCCTTGCTGCTTCAGCCCTGTCTATACCTGCTCCTTCCACCGTAGAGAACAGAGAGACTTGCTTGGTTCTTGCATTCTTCCCCTGCTGGGTGGCAGGTGGTGGCCACAACACCAACACCACCCTGGCCAAAGGCAGACTCTGAATAGCCTGGCAGGTGGGCATCCACAGGCCTAGACAATGGAGGGGGAAGGTCCACAGACCCCTCTATCCTGACATAACAAGCGCTGCAGCAGCAACAGGTTTTGCTGGGCCAGCTGTCCTCTGCTCTGTCATTTTCTGTTTCTCTTTAAAAAAAAAAAAAAGTGCTAAAAGTGAAATTAAAAAAAAAGGGGGGGGGTATATTTGGCAAATGCCAAAGCCCATCTCTGACAAAGCTAAGGAGTCCTGAGTAAATTCACCGTTTCCCCATAACCTCACTTCCCCCATAGGAAAGATGACCCACCACCCAGGAAGGTGCAGCATGTAGAGCTGTCCAGAACTCTGACTCTATCTGCCCCATCTCTGCAGCTGCCTAGGTGGCCAGAGGAGCGACCTGGAAGGCTTGCTCTTCCCCTCTCTCCAACCCCCACCCCCACCCCGGCGGCGCAGGCGTCTGTGGCTCCTGGATACACACATGGACCAAGTGGTCGCAGCTGACCAGTTCAGGGCTCCATCTAAGTCTCCCACTACCACACCCACGTTATTAACAGGGTGGGGGAACAGCACAGAACCTGCCCAATGGCATCTCCTCTGGCTACCCCTGCAAGTCCCAAGCTACGCCCTGGCCTTCCTTCAGGCATCTATCTACGTGCCTCCGGGGAGCTAGAAGGAGCAAGCGCCTACATTTCCAACATGCTCCACGGTCCCTCGCCCCCTCAACCACCTGTCTCCGCTTCCCTCCCACGAAGAAGCCTCTCCTCTCCCAGTCGCCGCACCCCGCGCACCACCACGCTCTCCGCCTACAGGAAAGCTGAGTTGCCCGGCGCCGTACAGGTTCCTGCGCCCGGGGCTACGGCCCCTCGGGCCTGCACGGCCCAGGCCGCCGTCCGCGCCCGCCAGCCTGCGAGGGCGCTACGGAGGGGTAGGCGCGGCGGGGCCGGGCATGCAGGAGCCGGGCATGCAGGGGGTCACGCGCGGCCTGCCCGGTTCATTCCACGCCGCAGCTCCTACCTGGGCGTCCGCAGGCTTCCGGCGTAGCTCGGCAATCGCAGCCCCGCGCCGTAGCGACCCGCGGGAGGCGCAACGCTGCGGACTGGGCTTCCAGAGCTCCGCCCGCTCTTCCCACGCTCCGCGCCGGCGCCGCGCCACCCTGCGGCCAAATCCGGCGCTGCGCCTGCCGGGAACTCGGTCGCCTCCGCCCACCCCGGAGAAATGCCGCAGAGGATCCGACCGGCCAGCCAACCACGTTCTCGCCGCCGACGGGCCCGCCCCAACCTGAGGGCGGCTCCAGAGCTGGCCCCTTTTCACTGGCCCAGGCTCCTCTGACATTTTCTTCCAAAGTTTCTGGTGACGAGACGTGCATCGGGCTCGGCCAACTGGGGACCCGGGTAGTGAAATCGGTGTGCGCCTCAGTCACTCCTGGAGCCCGGCAGAAAAACAGATTATGCTTCAGTCTTCCTGTAAATTCTTAACAGTTTTCAGACTTAGACCGGTAAAGAATTGGAGAACTGTGAACCCTCTCTACAGAAAAATGCATACCCTCACAGAAGCAGAGTTTTGCGTAGTATTTCAGGATATTTTGAAACTTCTCAGTGTCATGACCACCAACTTCAGACTTCTGCAGATGCCTGTGGCAGGTAAGCCAGTTAGCAGTTACCAAACTGACCACCTTGTTGTCCTTCTGGGACATCTTCACCAGTCTCTGAGCCCGTGTTTCTGCCCATAAAAATACCTTTTTGTAATCCCAGAGATGGGTACTGTAGACAGAGCATAGACAGGCAGATTGTACAGGGGCCTCGTTTCTGGCCAGCTAGCTGAAACTTGCGCTCAAGATTTATTAGTGAAAGATTCTATCTGGAAAAATAAGATGTAACGGAGTAGAGGAAGACACCAGATGTCTACTTCTGACCACACACTGTCTTTCTTCCCCTTGATGATTTTCTAGCATCTTTATGCTTTTTAACCCCTGTTAGGTATGCATGCACCTGTTGTTATTTTTGTAGTTGGTTGTAAATTCTTTTAAGATCAGTGTTTTTCTTAAGCATCTTAGGTAATTTAAATAGCTTACTTATTTGACAATTTATAAATACTCAAAATGAAGGAATTGAGGGGAGTGAGCCCGGTGAGAGTACCTAGTACTCTCTTTCTCTTTGGTTGCCCCAACAGCAATATATATTCTCCCAGGTATAACTCCATGGCTGGAAAACAGAGTCCTTAAGGTGGAAAGACCTCATTTCTTTTTCTTCTGAACAAAGAAGCTTCAATTCAATGGTTGCCAGCTGAAGTTAGGATACAAGTTCATGCAGAATGCACCTGCCAAGCAGTATTATTATTCTACCACTAGGTCCATGAGTCCAATAAGGAGCACCACTCCCTTATTGCACCTAAGAGAAGAAACCAGAATGTCACCAATGGTTTTTTTCACTCCCTCCAAGCCAAGCCAATCACTATGTTCTGTGACTTTTCCTGGGAGATAAGAACAAAACAATCCATGACAACCAAAAAAAAAAAAAAAAAAAAACTATTCCAATAAAGTTTAGCTTAATTAGTGAATTTATTGTGGTAGCTTGTAGGGACATGGATGACTGAAATTAGCTCCATCATTGAAATGCCCACTCCCACCATGAGTGACAATTCATGAGATCTGCAGTTGTGGAACTTCCTGACATACTTATAGACGTCTCAGAGTATCTTCTCTCCCCAGCTACTGCTATTGCTTATATAAGCTTAAGGAAGGGCCTTAGGCTGTGACCTGTAGTTTTTAGGGGTCCTTGAAACTCCTCAGTTTTGAACCTTGTACACTTCGTTTGCTTCCTCAGTCTGAAGAAGACTGCCTCTGGGAGGGTATGTTGCAGTAAGGAAATAACTCCATAACACTCTAAACCCATGCTCTGCTTCCTAAATCAAATCTTAGGGTTTTTTTTTTTTTTTATGAATTTCCACGTTGTCTCCACCCCCAGCTATACTCCCTGCTTCCAGCCTCACCAGGCTCATAGCCAGGCCCACGTCTGCTGTGACCTGTGGTAGTATTAGGGGGTAGAACCTTTGGGATATAGTTAGGTCATAAAAGTGAAACTTTTGTAAATGGAATTTATGTCTTTAAAGAAGAGGCATTTGCAGGGTGCACCCTGCACACAAATGCAATCTCAATACTTAAGAGTCTGCAGCAAGAACATCACGAGTTCCTGAACAGCTTAGGCTATATATCTAGAAAAATATAAAAGAATACACCTGGGAACTTGCTCATTCTCACTGCTCTCTACCACTTGAAGAAAAAACAAGAAAAACGATTACAAGACAAAAAAAGATTTTAAAAAGGTTTTTTAAAACCCTGCAAAAACAGAGGCTGTCTTTACTAGAAACAAACTTTCCAGCACCTTGATCCTGGGCTCCTCGGCCTCCAGAAATATGAGAAATAAACACCTTTGTGTAATCTGTGCAGTCCATGGTTTTCTATTACAGAAGCTCAGAAGAAAGACAACATTTCAGGCTGAAGGGTCTCCAAAAGTATCAGTCTCTTCTCTGCTTAAAATGACATGGGAGCCAAGCCTCTTCACCTGGCTCAGTAGGCAGCAAAGATCTGTCCTTCACTGTATCTCCAGCCCCCTCTCTTGGCACTTCCCTTTAATTGCACACTTCACTCATACTGAACAGTAGCCTTCTTCCCACTCAACAGAGAACACTCTTCCTGCTGTACTCTGTTCAACTTCAGCTGTCCCCTTTGCCTTCTTTTGCATCTCTGTTCTGAGTTCATTCCTTATATGACATTAGCCCCTCAATACTGCTACTTGCTTGTATGACATCTGCTTTCCCTGCCATGATGAGACCTCTGCACCAGTGTTCTCCATGCCTAGCACAATACCTGATGTTATATAGAAGCATGAACATTCCCATTATATAAATGAAAGGCACAATATGGGACACAGCCAGATAAGAGACCCTGAGGCAAATAAAGTAGTGCTCTGAAATGCAGTAAGAGCAGGCTTGTTTTGTTCTGTTTGATTTTTGTTTGTTGAGATAATGTCTTACTATGAAGCCCAAGAGACCTCAAACCCATAATCCTCCTGCCTCAGACTTTGGAGTCCTAGGAGTACTCTTGGTTAAAAGACAGAGGGCAGATTTTTAGATATCAGTACCACTCACCATTTTCAAATTTTTGATCTTTCTGAGTCTTCAATTTTCTTGACTGAAAAATGAGGTGATAACACCCAGGGTTGCTTTTTAATATATGTGGTGGTTCTTTAAATTTTTTAAGTCTTCTCTATCTCTATATTACTCAGTTATATCACTTCACTTGATTCTCAAAGTAATATCCTCATTTGGCAGCTGGCATTTTTAATTTGTATATGAGGGAACTGCAATGGATCAATGGAACACCACTTGCCATAGGTTACCTAGCTAGTCACCAGGCAACATGAGTTTGAGGTTGGGTTCCAAGTCACTACCAACCCCCAAACTGCTTCTCTCTTCCAGCTCCAGAGTAGGAAGCAAAGTTTGGACAGATATGTCACAGTCATGTAGTTAATGAGTGAAGACACAGAATTTCTAAGGATTTTTTGATGTATAATGTAGTTTGGTTGGGAAAACTTAATCAGAATAGGAAGAAATGGACTAAAGAGCCATTGACCTTGATGCTAACCCTATACTTGAATTTTTTATTCCTTTTGTATCCTAATGGAATAATCTCAATTGACAGATCATCTTTATATGTCACTGGACACCTTCAGGCTCCAAGATTACCAGAAGCCAGGGGCTGTTTGCTCCGTTTTTACACTTCTACCCATCCCCAACTCTATCGAACTCTTACCAAATGTTTTATTATGACTTGCAGGTGTCTGGCCAAATTAACGACTCTAAGCTTCCATTTTTTTCATTCTATAAAATGATATTGATAATATCTCAGCACATGGCTGTTATGAGAATTAAGAAAGATGATAAAACAGCTGTTGGTGGCTTGTTGCTTGTGAAAATACCTGCCCTAACATCCCACCCTGTGTCTGATGGGTTTTATGCTCATCAGATGTCTGTTTTGCAACTAGGCAAAGGACAGGGGAGCTTAGTCTGAAAAGCACAGAAGGAGTATGAAGCTGTCGTTCTAATGTTCTTTTCACAGAGGTGTGGACACAGTTTTGAGGCTCAGACCTTTTTGGAACTGTTCAACAGTGACTTGTGAGTCATGAACAATATGTTAGCTATGTTGATGGCTGTTGCCTGAAGCTGTAAACTTATCCATTATGCAAAAGGATTTTTTTAAGATAGAATCTCTCTCTGTAGCCCATTTTGGCCTCAAACTTGCAGTTCTGCTTCAGCCTCCCAAGTATTAGGCTTATAGCCTGTATTACCACACCTTCACATAGAAGGAGTTTCATAAGAGGCAGGAGGCCTAGACCAGTGATTGCCAAGACCGGAGAGCAAGAGCAAAATAGTTTTTTTTACTGACCACAGTTAGGGTCAGGGCTCATCTAAGGCTTCTTTCTGGAAATTCCCAGAAACAACTGGAAGGCACTTTGAAAACGTCAATTAAATCATCAAACAAGCTATTATAAATAGGAAGGACAGAAATGGCATCTGGCACTTAGAAGATATATATCAGTATACATAAACTCCTTAAGATGAGTGCACTTGAGCATTGGGACCCCCTTTGCTGATGAGTCTTCTAATGCCACCTTTGCCACGTGCGTGCATTGCAGTGTGTGTGTGTGTGTGTGTGTGTGTGTGTGTGTGTGTGTGTGTGTGTGTGTATGTGAGTGTATTTATGTGTATGTGTGTGCATGTATGTATGTGTGTGTATGTATGTATGTGTGTGTGCGCATGCACCCTTGGGAGAACAGGATGCATGTATCTTGAGCACCAGGAAACACCCCAGTGGAATTGTCATTCATGGGTTCTCTTGTAATTATAATAGGTTTTTTTTTCTTTAAAGAGTAAATCATTTTCCCCCTTTCTGTTCGACAAAGACAATAGCCCTTTGTTTTTTGATAAATGTTCTTTTCCTTGTAGCAGGTGGATTTGCCCCAGGCACTAAAAGCTGTGCTTTTAAAACACACAGAAGCCCAGCTGTTTGTATCTGCTGCATCTTTTTTTCTCCTATTTTCTGCCCTGAAGGCTGAGTTTTCTCTGCTTTGGCAGGCTGATAACATGTGGAAAGGAGAGAACAGTTCTAACTAATAGTCTAATTAGTGATACAAGCCTTTAATAACTGAGTATAGGAAAGTCATTCCGTACCCTCAAGTGATTAATTTATTTATTGCTGCTGTGCTGCATTAAGGTAAACTAGTCACCTCTAGCTATTGGCAGCTTCAATCAATCCCTTCTCATCTCCTTCCTTTCCTTTGCTATAGTGTGCTCAGACAGTATGGAAAAATCAATTCAACTGACAGGCAGCTCTGGCAGATGTTCTAGGACCCTGATACCACCATTTCTCACACCATTAGAAACTGTAGGAACTGTGAAAACCCAGCTACTCTCATATGCTGGCTTGTTAAAGGCCCTTTCACCAATGGCTGCAGCCTACTATGGAACTTAAAAGCATATATTGACATTGAGTGATCTGGTATTTAATCCTGGATTCCTCACTGACTGTCCACAGAATCTAAGACAAGTCCCTTCACTTCACTGTGCCTCAGTTTTCCCACTTGTAAAACATTGCTGTGGAACTAACTTATCTTTTGGGCATGACATGGTCATTGCCATCTTGAAGTCATAACAGCTGTAATCATTCATAATTGACCCTCGCAAGATCAGACCTATTAACATTCCTTCCAAGAAGGTGGGTGAAGAGGGTCAATGGGCTTTTAATTTCAATTCTAGCCATGAAGTCCTCTCCCACCTTCATGAAGTCTTGCTCCATCTTCATGCGTTTTGGGGAGGTGCTAGAGAATATAGGACTCCAGTTAAAATAGCACTCAGCAGTTGTCATCTTTGGTGTGATGAGGCTATTTGGTGATGGAGACCTCACCGATGAGTAACAGGCAAGTGACCCTTCACTCATATACCTATATGCAAGCCCGATAAACTCCTTGGTTCACCAAGCTGAATGGAATTTCTCTTTTGGCCTGTCATTGGGGGTCTATCTGGGGTGAAGACAGGCTTATTCAAGTTTCCTCAAGAAGAGTCATGTAACAAATGGGAATCTATTTGTTTCTCCCTAAGGTTCATTTGAAGATTCAATAAAATAATTTGTGTCCAGTATTTAGAACATACTAAGCCCTCGGTAGCTATTAAATATACCTAGTACACAGGAAGGTAGTTTGATGAATGCTAGTAGAAAAAATTTGTAGCATAATTTATGAGTAGATTATGAAGGCTTTTACTTCAAAGAGGTGAAAATAAGAGGAAATGAATAATAAATCAAAATAAAGGGCCTTTAGTTGAGTGCTTATCAATCAAGGTCTATGTTCTGAGCTAATTGCTTCTTGTACAGTCTTTCATCTAATTCTTTGTAATCTAATTTTTATCAGCCTTCTTAAATCATGGTTTGTTTGTTTCTTGTTTGTTTTAAAAGCCTGAGCCTCAATACAAAATTAAGTGAGAACTGTGTATTTTTCCAAGATCTCCAAGGATCCTGAGAAAAGGACCATCATATTCACATTTCCTTATGAATTCCTGGGCCAGCTGAATTCAACCTCTTCCAACTGCTTCTGGAAGATGTGGGTAGTCTTTTTTTCTTTTATGTCTTCAGAACACAGAACCATTTTGCACAAAGATTTTGTACCGAACGCAGGGCACAGCACAGAATACTTACAGGTTCACCAATGCAGCCATATCTAAAGTCCTCTTTTGATGATCCAAGATATTCCTTCCCAGCTGTTCTGCACCCTGAGCCATGCTCATATCATACTCCATATGTCTAAGATGCTCAGCCATCTATCTCTCTACTGCATCCTGTATTTTTCTGTAGATTATTATGCAAAAAATTTAGCTTTTGAATAAAGTCCCTACTCTAGGCTATTTTAAATCTGAGTTCAGAGAAAAAACCTTGTCTGCCTTTCCTCTTAAAGATGTTTAGGTGTGCCTATATAAATTTATGTACACCATGTCTTATGCGGATGCCTGCAGAGAGCAGAGAGCAGCAGATCCCCTGGAATGGAAGTTGCAGGTGGTTGTAAGCCACCCAACATGGGTATTAGGAGCAGAACTCAGATTCTCTACAAGATCAATAAGCTTTCTTAGCCACAGAGCCATTTCTCCAGGCCCTTGTTCACTCTTTCATCAAATGTTACTGAAGAGTTACTAGTGTTCGTTGACTAATGAGGAAAGTACTTCTAAGATTAATTGTGACCCACCCTAATTAAGACATAGGGCAGTAATTTGTGGCATAATATCTTTTACATATCATTTTATTTTCCCTTTTTTTCACAAATGAGAAAACAGACTTAAGAGAGTTTGAAATGCAGTACACTCAAGATCATATAGATAATATCAGAGCTAAATCCAATTGTAGGCTGTCTGTCTTCAGAGCCTCATAGATTGATCACAAAGCAGCTCAGGCAAGTCCAAACAGTTTTATTCATGAACCAAGGGCAACTCAAGAAATCCTTCTGCAAGATAGTCTTGGGGCTCACAGGAACATGTATTGATTGAGCAAGGCCAATGACATTCAGAGAATTAGAGATTAGAATAATTACTGGCCTATAGTTTTATATCTGAGACCCTTAAGTGCCCAGAGTTCATCATTGAATAGCTGCTCTGATTGCTTCATCTGCTAGTGCTGCCATCTCTGAATTACACTGTGCTGTGTTCATCTTTAGTAAGCTGTTCTGAGGAAGACAAGACAGACTTTCTTTTACTTATTGAATATGAACTTCTTAGGTAAAACAACTTCATCAATTTGGTTGCCAGTGGTACCCAAAATGGCTAGCAAGATGGTGAAGGCTCTTATAAAAGTTTCACAAAAAGCTATGAAAAGAGTGGTTTATTTCTGTCCTAGTTTTGTTTCTGTTGGTGTCATAAAACACTGACCAAAAGCAACTTTGAAATGAAAGAGTTTACTTGGCTTACATCAAGTAAAAGTCAGGGCAAGAGCTCAAGACAGGAACCTGAAAGCAAGAACTGAAGCAGAGATTGGGGGGGGGGGGTTCTTATTTCCTTGTTCTCAGGCTCATGTTCAGCTATCTTTTTATACATCCCAGGACTGTCCTATGTTGATCAACAGTTCAGAAAATGCCACTCGGACATGCCTACGGGCCAGTCTGGTGAAGGCAGTTCCTCAAATGGGATTGTTCTTTGGTAGATATCATGGTTATCAAGTTAACTCTTAAAGTATCACAGTGATTGTCTGCAGGCCTCAAGTTTAAATCCTGACCAAGGGTCTTGGAATATACTGAAGGGAAAACTTCATGTATACTCCATGATATGTATTTTTCATAGTTCTGAATATTACTTGAACATGTATGTGTATGTTTGCTGAGCTAAAATATTTTTTCTGTCTTTCTCCTCTGTTAGAGCTAGAAGCTCTATGAATGTCTGATTCATCCTGTCTTAGAGCAGCCACTACACAGAGTGTACATAATAAGACTTGCTGAATGTGGTAGAAAATCCTTGGGCCATGAGTAGGTTTATAAGAAAATGAGAGGCATCCTATAGGTCCAAATTGTTTGCCTATCCCTAAGCTTATGCCATGACAAGGAAACATAAGATTGATTAATCTAGAAAAGATAAAAGGGGATAGTGTGCTTGTCCAGACTTGAAGGACAGTCATTTATCTGCTTAGGTGGAAATCTGGCAAAAGACTCCCTGTGTGCAGCCATAATGAATGCAAAGCCTCCTAAGATTTTGTTCCTAGGCTCAGGACCTGCTAGGCTTTTGAGTCCTTCCTGGCACAGTACACAGTGGTGAAATGATGCAAAAAAATGTAGTCATGAACTCATTATAAAACATGCCAGTGGCATTGAGACACCCAATTGAAGTAACCTAGGTCCTCTGTAGAAGAGCAGGATGCTAAGATGAAAGGAGACCTCACATTCAGGACATCCTTCCTAAAGGGTTTCTGTGGATTACCTTAAACAGGGAGTTGAACTGCGTATGTATTTAACATTTTCTCCATTGTTATCTTTCTATGGCTGTGTGTGTGCTGCGAATGAGGTCTTTTAAGGATAGGGTAACACCAGAGAGAAACCCAACAAACATGAAGTACCAGTAGAGGCTGAACAGTGGGAACCCAGCAGGGCCAGCAGGTGGTGCCATTGCCGCATCATAATTTTCAGACCTAGTGGAAAAATAATGCTTTAGGAAGCAAATGAGACCTTTAGAGCAAGCTATCATCTACCCTCAGCATATCCACACTTTCCCTTGAAAGCCTACATCCTCAGAAATGCAGGGTAAAGTGGTCCTGAAACCCTATTGCTTCTTTTCTCCCTTTAATGTTTCTAAGGATTCCATTCCCAGTACTTGTTACTTTCCAGACAACACTAACCAGACCCTTAACTGGCAATCCATTGCAAAGTATGCTATTAAATAGAGGCTAACTAGACTTTTATGTTCAACCATCATCTTGCCTTTCTCTGATCCCCCCAAAAAGCCACCACTTTTTGGGCAAGGAAGGTCTAGCCTTATCTCTTGGCTTTCTTAATCCTAGGGAGGAGTCTCTGAGCAAAGTTAGACAAAAGCCAGCAAGAAATGGGTGGGGAATATGTATGGCTTTGACAAGATAAGACTGGAAGAATCAACCTTTGTTTAGTCTTTAACCCCCTACACACTATTGGTACACTTAGGGGTGTTCACAGAGGCTTTGGGGGCAGGTCACCTGGAATCTGGGGTGGGCAAGTACTTACATATAGCTGCTGTATCTGGGAATTGGCAGCCAGCTCCAGAATAGACCTCACTTTGTGTTTTCTGGTTATACTATGAGCTAGGTTAGAGGATCAGGTTATGATCAGGTAACAAAATCTACCTAGAACATGAATCCTTTCCTTTCTTTTGTATGTTTTTTATGCAGCCACTCACATGCCCCTCTTCCCAGAATGGTGTTTTTCATCCTCCTGAAAGTCCTGTTGCATTGCAGCCTCCCCTTCTCTCCAGTTTAGAAAGCTTCTAGCCTCTCTGCCTCCCAACATGGAGGGGAATATGTCACAAAGTCATAAGTTCTGGGCATCCTGTCTGGTACCTGTGTTCTTCCCCTATAACAATCTCCTCCTTGGTTGACCTCCCCCATACTGCCACACAACCTCCCAGGCCTGATATGGAAACCACTCTGTTACTTAGGACACTCAGCATGATAGGACCACAACACAGATTTCATCATCACGTCAATTATATCCTTCTTCTCACTCGTCACTGTTTATTTAGAAAAACAACACCCAATCCTCTCGTCTCTGGAAAATTCTGTTTCCAGCCTCATTGAAATCAGGATCCTCTTCTCCCCTCTGGAGAAATAAGAAGGGGTCCTGGGTCAGCCCCAGGAGAGGAAGCTTGTAGTCTTGAAGGGGCTTAGGCTAGGAAAGGCACAGACAGAAAGGAGTCTACCAGGGGACTAAGGCCTCAGCTCCCCCAGGGGTCTCAGAGGGTAGAGGAAGTTATAGAGCTGAGAGAAGGCTAAGGGCTCACAGCAAGAGGATTCTTCTCAGGAGCTCAGGTCAGGGGCCTTAACTCAACTGAGCCTGTAGCTCAGGCCTATAATTCAAGCTATTTAGAAGCCTAAAGCAAGAGTTTAAGTTCAAAGCCTGCTGAACTGCATAGTTCAAGGCAAGCCTGGTCACTTACATGAAACCTGGTCTCTAAGAGACAAAACCTGTTTTGTCTACATTGAATCAATGTGAATTTCTGTATGACCCCCAAAGACCAGGTGAGCTGTTGCTTTAAAACATGGAGCCCAGTACTGGGGTCCAGACAAAAAAGTTGTCTTGGCCTCTGTAGACAGATACTCATGAACAGGCCACCAAGAGAGATGTTGGTGACTAAATCCACGGTATCTTGAAGAGGTATAAGGGGTGTCACACCTCTGGCTATATCTTTATAACAGAGCAGATGTCAGTGAATACCTGGGCTTCCCTAAAGTATGGATAGAAACAATAAAAAGCAAAGTTTCCTGGAAGGAACTGGTGGCTTAGAAAAACTAGTCTTCCCAAGAGTCCCTGTAAAGGGGCCAGAGAAGAGCAAGGAAGAATCCCAGGCAAGTGCTGCAACCTCCTAGGCTTCTCCCCGTTACAACTTGACCCAAAGGTCAGAGTTTGGGTTCAGGGAGTTGAATGATCAGGGGGAAGTATATCTGCTTCCCAAAAGTTGAAGAGTCCTAGGAATAGTCTCTAAAGTATGTGTAATGTGAGAAGGTAGGACATGAGCTGGAGGCAACATGAGGTCAGAGGCAGAGATGCCACTTTCCTGGATACCACCCAGTTTTCCCACCCAACCAAGTCACAGTTCTGTGTCAGCCACCACATGTTGTCTTGCTGAATGGCCGTTTCTGGAGGTGGCCTGGCCGGTCCCGTTCTCCTGAGCCCCTCGGGTCACACTGGCCTTTCCCTGAGTCTCAGGGGAGGCCCCAGGTCCTGAGCTATAGCCCTGGCCTCCACCATTCTCCGTGTAATAAGGGTCTTCACCCTGGACAGTGTAGAAATAAAGTAGCATTATCTGGTAAGTAGGGTTGTGAGGTACTGTGAGGAGAGCACAAAGGAAGTGGGGGGGGCAGGTACAGCTACATGTGCAGGCTCTTTTCTTCCCAACATCCATCAAGGTTCCAGCTCCTAGAGGAGAAAGGACAGAGGAGAGGCACCACACCATGTCAATGTGGCTCAGTAACCAGCCCCGTAAGAAACCAGTCTCAGGGACAGAAGAACCTCCCAAGTAGATACCAGACATTGGCAAGAGTCAGTCTTCAGCCTTGTCCCTCCCTCTATCTAGAACATTTCAAGAGTAGATATTCTTTCCATATATCCCATGCTTGTGAGCAAAATGGCACCCATAGGGCATTCAATATGTTTACAAATTAGCACGTTCAATTTAGCAGCCTATTTTCTTTTATCCAGTTGAACTATCTAGGGCAAAATGGGTAGATGACATAAATCATCATCTGTGGCAATGACTAAAAGGTAGGCTTGCCCCAGTTTACCCTTCCTCCCATTTGCTACATCTTATTCCTACTCTTTTGTAAATACAGTATCTTCATGCATGCATAGCCCTATGTCAAAAATACCAGAAATACCTTGGATGGTATTTCTCCCTCTCTTTTTCATGATATCCATGGGCCTCCCTAGAAGTTCATTATTTTCCTCATTTGCATTTCCCCATACTCCAGAACTGACCAGCCTTTCTCCTGTGGGGCTCCAACTGCGACGATTCATCAGGAAATAGCCAGTAGTACCCAAAATGGCCAGCAGGACTCCCGAGGTGACCAATGCGATCAGAGTCTTTCGGGAATAGCTCTGATGGCTCCCAATATCTTGTTTATTGAAGCCTTGGATACCAAGCTTAAGAAAAAGACAAACAAATGGCAACATGCCACTTTTGACAAAGAAGTTCTAGTGAGAAACCCAGACCACTCCATATCCCTGATGAGACTGTCAGAGGATGGAAAGAGGGGGATGCCTGAAGAGATCATAATCTCCTCTCCTGACCCAGTGCTCCCCCTGAGATGCATCATCTCGTGAACATACCTTTCTCAAGTCAGACTGGTGCTTTTCCATAAGCTGGAGTTTGCTGGAAAGTTCTAGAATTAGAAACAGGGGTTGCTAAATCTAGAAGCTAGTCCAGCTCATCTTCATCTATCCTCCCATCCTGTCCTTGAAGTTCTTTTGTCCAGTGATACTTTTCAACCAGACCTTTCTCCCCAGCACCTGTTCTTTCTGAAGCTGATGCCTAGGAGCTCCAGGATCTTATAAGAAGAACCCCATTTAATTTCAGCCCTAGTCAATCCCAAGCGCCCAAAGTGGTCCTTACCTGTGCTATTGGCCAAGACCATCAGCAAACACTCCGGCCTAACCTCAGACTGGGCTAGAAGCAAGGAACAGACACTAGCACCAGCATCAGACTCAGCCCCCTCATTCCTACACAGTATTTGGGTTAGACCCTCTCCTTTTTCCTTCTTAAAGTTATCCTGGGAAGAAAAAAAAAGAGAAAAGAATAAGCAAGAAATGAAATTACTAGTAACCTTGAACCGCATCCAGAGTCTCAGGTAAAAATTTTGATTCAAGTCACACTATTATGCCCTCCATAAAAATCCTTCTTTCTAGAATTTCAACTTAAAGCACCAGTCCTAAATTATGTGCAATAAGAAATAAGGCTTGTACATATAAACAGGAAATGTTTTTATTTAATAACTGTTTATGTATGCATGCTCAAACTGAATTCAGGATCAGCACCAACATGATATCAATGCAATATTGAAAGCTTAATACTAATTAATAACTAAGAAAAATCCTTTGCTTCAAGGTTACAGTAGCTCTAAATGATGGAAAGAAGTCACCAAAAGTGAGGAGTAGAGAGCAAGCCTGGAGTGTCGACTACACAAGCACCTAGTGCTTCTTTGCTCTTTCTGCCCAAGACTATGGCAGCAATCCCTGCTCACAATGGACAGTGTTTTTACTGAAAGCATGGAAGCCAGTTTAATGAAGTTCCCAACTCCTGCACATGGCTGACTGGTCCACAGGACCCAGGAATTCAGAAGATAAACTCCATCATTTTTTTAGCAACTGAATCTCAGGAATAGCACTAATTGGAGGCTCTGGCTGTTTCCTTCAGAATTGGCTCCCTCAGTGCCCTGAACTTACTGTAGAGCCTCCCAACACAGTGACCTCCCTTAGACAACCCAAACCAAGACTCTCTCCAGTTTTGATGGCGGATGTCAGGGGAGGAAATGCCTCAAGGACATGACAACATTCCTGTTAGGGGAAAACTCCTGGAGCTTGTAACTATCGTCAGATCTGAGCCTTCTGGAGAAGTTTTCCTGTCTGAAGGCAGGTCTACTGCCCATGGTTTAATCCAAAGGTCTTCACAGTTGGAAGGGAGCCTAGGTATTTTCCTTCTATTGAGATCTTAGGCAGGAAAACCCTCTTTGTGTACACCAGATTAAGTCAAGATTGGCTTTAGGCCCTGGGGAATTTCAGAGAAGAGTTGGAAAATAACTGGGCATAGAGTGGGGCCATCAGGACATGGCTGGCCTTACAAGCTTTCCTCTTGTGCAAAGCACCTTCCCTGGAACCATGCTTTTCAGGTTAGGTCACTATACACAATGAGTCCGGACTCTCTGTGAGTCTTAGTTAAAATGTTTGCTTCCTAAAAGAGCAGGTGAGTTGGGTCTCCCACAGAATCTAAAGTAGCCAAATAAAATGGGAACTTTTTCATTCTCCAGTGCTGAGAAGCTGTACTTTGACAATATTCAGCCATTTTAAATTTTTAAATGGCTTATAATTACCTATAATGAGATCTGGTGACTTCTTCTGTCATGCAGGCATATATAGAGACAGAGCACTATATATATAATAAATACATCTTTTTTAAAAAAGAAAGTGTGTGTGTGCACGTGTTTGTGTGCGTGTGTGTGTGTGTGTGTGTCTGTCTGTCTGTCATTCCTCTTTGAGGATAATGGAAGGCAAGAGGAGTAGCTGTGAATTAATTACACATGATCAAAACTCCTATATATGTAGATAAATGGCTGATGTGAGATATCTTTCTATACACTATAAATATACTTTGTTACCATTGTTAATAAAAAGAGTTATTTTGGCCTATGGTAAGACATCTTAAAGACAAATAAAAAAATCAAGAGAGAGAGAGAGAGAGAGAGAAGGAAAGAGAGAGAGAGTCAGGTGCTGCAGGCTGCTGCCAAAAATACCCTAAAATATAATAAAACATAAGTAAAGCCACAGAACCACATGGAAATACACAGATTAATAAAAATGAGTTAAGTAAAATTATAAGAGCTAGTTGGTAATAAGCCTGAGACATAGGCCGAACAGTTTATTATAGTTAATATAAGCCTCTAAATAACTACTGTGTGTGTAGCTGTCAGACTGTAGGTTCAGACCTCAGGGCTAGGCCAGACCAAAAACTACTGACCATATATGTCAGTTAAAATAAATGCCAGTTACTATGGCCACTGCTCGTCTTAGGTGATTTTTACATATATTTTTACATATATTGACTCATTTGGCTCTCCCACTACTCTAGAAAGCAAGTACTGTAATTTTTCTGTTGTTTTCATTTTATAGATAAAGAATCTGAGGCAAAAGACTATTTACCATAAGAAAATTATAACAAAATATTTAAGCTCACAAAAGAAGGCAAAGACACATTTGGATTGTGTTAGCAGAAATAACTCAATGTGCTCAGGTAATGCTGGTAGGGAAATGCATGGAAGCAAGTCTATTGTGTGGCAGCCTGCCCAGCCTCAGTACAGCTAAAGGAAGATAAAAAGACCCTATTATCTTTGTTTTGTTCCATGTCTTGCAAGATTCAGCTGAAATTCCATGTCTTCCAGGAAACCAGTCCCATCATTGGCAAATTGGACATTAAGTCTTACTCTCCAATTTTGTAGAATCCTTTCAAGCCATCATCAACTAGTCTGTGTTGGGTTCCACAGCTCTAAACTGGTTGTTTACCCACAACATTTATATATAAAAATATTTAATACATAAAGGTTCTGGTTGGTTCAAAACAGCAGCTATTACTATTATTACTGATAATCTTAGTTCTTGATGTACGTAGAGATCCAGACTGTGACCATATTTCTGTTGTCACATCCCTTTAACTAAACAGACTTCTAAGTGCCTGTGGGGTGAGGGCGAGGTGAATGATATCTAATTTTGAAGTCAGACTGAACTTATTGTACCAAATAAACAAGAAGTCAAGAACTTGTTCACCCTAACACCCCAACTGATTGGCCTCTATCTGGAGTCTCTCCACTGTAGAATAGTTTCTTGGATTGAATTCAAGGCAGTAACAGTGAGCAGCCTCCTACTCTGAAATTTACCAGCCTCAGTTAATTGTGTTTGGGCTGGAGAGAAGCAGGTGGATCCTGAACAAAACACAATGCTTCTCCAGATGTTCAGGATAAACATCCTCCCCTAAGAGACAAACATCATGAGAGAGCGGGCAGGAAGAAGCCACATTCTCACCATTTTGTTCATTTAAGAGTTTCTAACATATATATCTCATCTAACCTTTCTAGAGGCGCATCCTCAAATTCTGACCATGCTGAAGAAGCACATCAAGTACTGAGGTGAAGAGGAGGGTACAGGCCTTTATAAAGGGTCTTTGAGATATTTCTCACTGCTAAATTTCTAGGATCAATTGTCTCCCATTGTTCCTAAATACTGCTTTTTGTCAACTTTACATAAGTTGTAAGTTATTTGGGAAGATGGACCCTCAACTGAGAAAATGACTCCATAAGATTTATCTGTAGGCAAATTTGTAGTACATTTTCTTAACTAGTGATTGATATGTAGGGCCCAAGTCATTGTGGGTAGTACCACACTGGGCAGGTGGTGGTGCTACGTTGGGTAAGAAAGCAGGCTGAGCAAGCCAGGAGCAGGCAAACCAGTAGGCTGCACTCCTCCATGATCTCTGTGTCAGTTCCTGTCTTGACTTCCAACCTTTTCTCCCCATTTGCTTTTGGTCATGGTGTTTAGCATGGCAATAACTAAATCTACCTAAGACATCCTGCAGCCACCTATTTCAAAGTAGTTTTATATTCTTTGCTGTATTAAATTTGACAGTGGCAGGCAAAAATCCATTGTGGTGATATGTTATTTATTTAATAAAACCAGTCTGGAATATCAGAGAAGAGATCCTCTCGAAGTCGATCCAAGAGGGTCAGAGAGTGGTGATTCACGCCTTAAATCCCAGCAAGGGAAAGACGGCAATGGTGACCTACACCTTTAATCCCATAAATCCAGAGACAGATCTTTCTGTGTTTCTGTGAGATCAAGGCCTAACTACCAAATAGTAGTAGCCCTGCACCTTTAATCTTAACCTAGATGGAAAACAACTGGGCAAAGAAAGTATTTAAAGCTGGTGTAGGAAGACAGATTATTATATAAAAAACGACCAGGAGCAAGGCTAAGAAAGCTAAAAGATATCTAGGTGAGATTTGACTATAGTCTGTTTCCTCCATTTGATATTCCAGCCTTTCCCTGATATCTGGCTCTGAGTTTCCTTTAATACAACTAAAATTCATGCAACATTCATTGAAGAAACTGGGATAACGTAAAGGCTGTTGTTACAAATCAGACAACAAGTAGGCAATGAACCAAGGACAAGAAGTTAAGTTACTGCCAAATATTTCTTCCTAATAGACAGTCTTCCTCAATTAGTCTTTCATTGGTAACTGATGTTTTCTGTAGGAGAACTGATGTTTAGTGTTTAGGTAGAGGGTAAGGAAAGCAGGCAGAGTCTGTGTGTGTGATAGGAGGGTTGGAAACAGCCTACTTCAGAGGAAGTTGGTATAACGTGTAAGTGTGAGTGAGCTGAGTAGATATAAACTTAGAAAAGGTGATACAACTACCCAAACAGTTTCATCTTTTCAAGTTGTATGTATATAAATAGTACATATAATAGACATGGCACTGAATAAAGTAGTTCCAAAAACTGTATTTGTAGCAAAGAATTTGAGTTGATGTTTCTCACAAGTGGCCAAGGAGCCCATGAAAAGATTTTCAATATCACTAAGCACCAGGGAACTATAGACAAAACCACAATGAGACAATGAGATAATTATTCATGTGCATTAGGATGGATGGCTATATATTTAAAAACCAGAGAGTAGAGGGTAGCAGGTTCTGAAAGGGATGTGGAGGAACTGGAGCCCTGTATACTGTTGACAAAAATGTCAAATGGAAATTATACCTGAGGAGATGTGTTTAACTAACTAAAAAGGGCTTGAAAACAGCTCTGCCATTCTTTAGTGTGTACAGGATGCTTAGAAGTAAAGGATGCACAGCAGTACAGTAAGTGGAGGAATTGAGTGTTACAGAGTGTCTATACAGAAAGATCTAAAAAGTTCACACAGGGGAGAGCCAGCACATCAGTGCTCATCGTGTTCGCAAAATGAGGGCTGGGAAGGCTGAGAGCCACATATACAGTTCTGTTGAAACTTGTACTAGATGCAGGTAGGTATGAGTTCTGTAGGATGTACTAATAGGGAAAATTCTTCCTGTTCCTAATTTGGACTATGTTTGGGGCCTAAAGTCTTGCATCAGAATAGTGATTCTCAACCTTCCCACTGCTGTGATCCTTGATAACAGTCATATTGTAATGACATCCCAACAATAAAATTATCTTCTTTGCTACTTCATAACCGTAATTTTGCACTGTTATGAATCATATGAATATAAATACCCATGGTCTTATAGAATCCCTGTGAAAGGGTCATTTGACCCCAGAGGGGTTGTACCCCACAGGTTGAGAACCTTTACACTAGTAGAACTAATATATCAAACCAAAGCAAACATGCAACCTATGGCAGGCAGATAGGAGGGACTGTGCCCTTACAACCTTTGCAATAGACATCTGACTAGCAGGATTCAAGGAAGGGAATCTTGAAACATTGGGAGCCATGGCTAGAAACTCTGGATCCAGAAGTGCTGTCTAAGAAAAACTGCCCCAGGGAGCACAAGGAGACACTGTTACTTGTGACATGGAAGTAAATGCTCTAAGGAAGAAATGGAATGAACAGTTGTGGGAACACCAGAGTATGAGAGCATTTCACATGTGTTCTGCAGTGATAGTCTTTGTGAACAGTGTAGATGGCTTCCTTATTGGCTCACATAGAGTAGCTGCACTTTCCAGACTCTAATAACAGAGTGTTCACCAGTCTCAAAGGAACACACAAAGAGCTCTCTTGTCAGGAATGAAGCAGATTAACAGTATAGACCACAAGTAGAAAGAACAGTACTTTCTGGAGTATCACTTGTTTCAGACAATTATCCTAGTTAAATTCGATCCTGAGAACTGCAGACTGATAATGAAAAATGCTCTGAAGTTTTCTCTAAAACCTGGGCACAATAAACCAGCATTCTGGCAGAGAACTATGTGATGCTCAACTCAAAGAAAGAAACAAAGAAAGAAACAAAGCAAACAAATACTCCAGCAAGATAAATTTTAAAAAGGTAAAATTTTAAAAATTGGATGATTTTATTTTTATCTTTAATTAGTGAGGTTAAAAAAGGCATCAGGCACACATTAACTGTTGCTTGTACTTTGTACATTTATGCTCACCCTAAATGTTTTTGAAAACTCCATTGAATTATTTCATTCTGCAAATTTATGTCTTTATGATTTCTGCCACTTTCAAAGGCTTTAAGTTAAATGGTCCTTTTAACATGTAGTTTAAAAAGATTTGTAGGTCAGAGGTACACACCTGATAGCTATAAGAAACCAGTCATGTGAGTAGCCAAAATAAGTAAGGCATGTCCTCTACAGCCTAAAGTCCATCCAAACCATACAGTCAGCTGTTACCTACAAGGTTTCTTTCACTGCATTCCCACAAGAAAGCGTTTTATTGTAAAAGAAAACAGCACTGTTTCCTTCACCTCCATCCTTACTCCAGGGCCTTGTTACTGCCAGGAAACAGGATTTACTGTTACACACAAAAATTCACACCATGCCATATACACGCTAACCAATGCAGTCTGACAAGAAACTGAAATAAGAATCATTACTACTAAAAAGAATGAGAAAATAACACATCATAGCAGATAATTTGTAGTTCACTTTAAAAATGAAAAAGAATCAAGACTCTCTTAGAATTAATTAGCAGATTCAAGAAAGACACAAATTAAACATAAATATTCAGACTCCAATAATTTTCTAATATCTAGGCTTACTTTTGTAAGTTAGAGTATATATTAGGATAGCCTTGCTAAAAATCTGTTGGGGTTATGCCTCAGCAATGAAATACGTGCCTAGCATGTACAGTACATGGCCCTGGATTACATTCCTATGCAAAAGAAATGTGTGTGTGTGTGTGTGTGTGTGTGTGTGTGTGTGTGTGTGTTTTGGGGAGGAGGTGGGGAAATATGTAAACATTTTAAATTAAAACGATGATGAAAGATACAAAAGACAAGGAAAAACAAGGATTTCAACAGTTCCTATTTGACTGGGGGTGGGGGGTGGATATCAACAGATGCTTCTGGAGATTTTCTTAAAAACTGAGTTGAAAACCACACTTCTATGGTATAATTAGGAAAGATTTGGCTTGTTGGATATTGGAAGTAATATATTGGTTGTAATGTAAAAGCAAAATAAATTTAAAATGGACAGAAGTGTAATCAACTTAACAAAATATCTCTGAAGTATATGACCAGGTCATATAAAAACTTAATATAAACACCAGAATAAATTCAGTGTCATTAAAAGTTATATGTAAATAATAAAATTGCTTGGACTTTGGATGGCTGGTTAATATCTGGGCAATGATAAAGACTTTCTTAATATAAAAACAAGCTTAAATAGGACAGCAAATGACAACATTTATTTAAAATTGGTTTTGCCTTTTATGTTCACTATATGGGGCCTGTTATTGTTATTACTGTCTGAGGCTCAGTATTAGAAGTAATCTGATTCTGCTAAACTCCCAGACAATTTACTCAGGTAAGACCAATCCAGTATGGCTTCAGGTGTTCAGAGTGGCTGGGGGGGTGGGGTAATGGGAGGAATAGGGTTGAGGTAGACTTACACAACTAGATGCTTCACTGAGTTCCAGGCAAATGCCCTGGGCCAACCTCACTTCTCGAATTCCTGAACATTTGATTTCTCCCTATATTCAAACAAAAACAATGTTTAATGTAAACGTGCAAGTACCCTTGCCTGTCTTTTCCCCCCACCTGTTTTATGGCAAGGTATTCTCTTTAAAAGTTCAGGAAAGGGGGAATTTAAAAGTTCTCAGAGGCCTAGGTATTTACATTTATTTAGCTACTTTTTCTTAATGACAAAGTCTCACTCAAAGCCCAGGCTGCACCAGAATTCACTGTGTAGCTATGTAACCTGGGCTGGCCTGAACTCATAATTCTCCTGCTTCAGCATTTTAGTTGCTGTGATTTCAGAGATACCCAGTAAGATTTGCAGTAAAAGTTGAGCACCCTGAATCCAAAAATTCAGAATATAAAATGTCTGAAAATCTAAAACTTTCTGATCCCCAATGTGATGTTGCAAGTGGGAAATACACACTACAAACTTTTGAGTAGTGCATAAAATTATAAAAAGTATGATATAAAGTGACCTTTAAATTATATGCCTGTGAAATATATGAAGCACAGATTAGTTCTACATTCTGACTTGGTCTTATCCTCAAAATCTCTCATTATATATTCTAAAGTAAAATTAAATATTTTAAAATAAAAATCCCAGACCCAAGATTTTCAGATTAAGGGCACTCAGTGTAGTTACATTGTTTGTTCCCGTCTCATAAACTTCCCTAATGAGAGAATAAAGCCTTTTGTTACTGTTCTGGACCATAAACAAGATGCTATTTAAAGCTATAAGAAATCTGACTTGCGTGATGCTAAAAAGGGAAAAGAGAAAATTATTTTGTTTTTGTTGTTTTGTTCTTCAGACAGGTTACACAGAGACACAGTCAGGCAGCTCCTTCCAGCCCCTAGATGTCTCTGTACACACCTTCTACCTCTTTAAAAACAAACAACTGGGGTCCTCATGCCTGTCCTAGGCCTTCATATTTCCTGCCCTTCATGCTGAAAGCTGTGACTGCCACAGGCTCGACACCAAGAAGGTGGGATGGAACTCGCCTTTACTATGGATCCAGTTCTCACCTGTGCAGATGTCCTCCTTGCTGCCATTCTGTGCTTCACTAAGCCCTCCACACATCAGAAACACTTTCCCCTACATATTTTAAGAAAGGCCATCCCAGTACACAGTAGACATATCCAATGTTCCCAAAAGGAAATGGTGCCTCTGAAGAATCATAGAACCTCTGAGAATCTCTTCTCACTGGACTGAAGCCCCTCCCCATCTTCCTCATGATTAGCCTTTCAAGCAATACATTAAGTAACATATTCCATTTTGATTTCAAGATGACCCAAATCTCATTGACTAGTTTGAGTAGAAGGGCAAGGGCAAATCTTCCATTTTGGGCCCAACTCACTCACCTTGATGGTAATTGGGGCAGTAGAAGACGATGTGTATGCATATGGTTCAGTGGTTGATGTCATCTCAGAACTGATATTATTAGGTGAGTAATCAGAAACATTTACATATGGTACACTGGGCTTCCAGGTCATCTCTGAAGTAGAAGCATTGTCTGAAGTGGTGGGCAGTGTGATGGCTGGGACTGTCTGCGATTGCACAAAAGCTTGTGTGGTTCCAGAGCCTGAAGGAATCCCAGAGGTAGCAGTAAAGTTGATCATTGTCTCTGGAATACACCAAAACACAAGTGTGTGGATGCATCTGCACAATACACTCAGAAACACAAAATCTCACCTTGAGGTGCTAACATGGATTTCTGCACAAAATCAGGAATTTGGTGAGGCCACATTTACTTCATTTCTTAGCCATGACCCAATTCATTTCAAGTCAGCTGTCATAGTTATAATATAAAATAGGGGTTTTCAACCTTTTAACACTGTAACATGTTAAAATGTAACATCATTTACAAATATGTTGCACCTCATTCATAGCTAACCTGAAATGTTTGAGGCCCTTGAGTATCAGACTGGACATGCATGATCCAGCATGACCAAAGGTGCCTTCCAATTCTGAAAGGGAAAATAATTTTATTCTACAGAAGTAAAAGACCTACAGTTTGAAACCAAACCCATCTTCCATCACTTAAAAGAGAACAGAGACATTAAAAGTTGGAATCCAATCTGATCCTTTCTTTTACCAACTGAACTTAGCATAAATATGAGAATAAGTCCTGCTCAAGACTATATGGCCTGCAAATGTTGCCAGCATAGAGAAAGCCATTTAATACTTATTTAAGGCATTGGTTTCTGCGGCCCCATCTGTGGTGGTGGAACAGGCTATACTAGCTAAGTACTTCCTGTTACCTGAAATGGCTGGTGTGGTCTCATTGCTGTCCTGAGAGAGGAAGTAGGAGCTGGTACTTCCAGGGATGTTAGGTTTCTCACTGGACTCATTTGTAGGAACTGTTGTATATATTTCTGGGGTAGTAGTCTCCGAGGCAAGAGAGGTCAAGTTGTTTTGATCTGTGAGCCCAGACGCTACAAGGAAATAAAGAAAAGTCAGACCCTGACCTTGGAGCCTCATGACAACACCTGATTTAACTTTTTGACTTTAGGTGAATCTGCTTGGAAGATTCCTGTTGCCCCTGACAATGAAAAAACTTTAATAATATATTTTTGGACATCAGACTAGTTTCCTATACTAGGTTTTCCCTAAGGAAATATACTAAACATTTATAAAATGAATGAATGTCACAAATAATTAAAAACTATAATAACACAGAAGATAGTGTTTATAATGTATTTAGCAAAATACCAAGATACAAAACTTCATCTATGTAAACATTACAAGGATTAAAAATATGAGAAAGGTTATGTTCCACGTTCCCTTTGACTAAATACTTCTCTTTTTTGGTCATCCTCTATCCACTGTACTGAAAATAATCTAGATGCATACTTTTTCTATGCAAATCCCCTTAATTTTTTTTTTTTTTAATTCTCAGTCTTGCTTTTGCAAAGTTCAGGACCTTCAAGCCCACTGTTTCTTTTAGATGAGGAACTCAACTGTGGTGAGCAACCTGGAGACTTCTTTCAGGAGGTTCTACACTGAAACTCTTCTCGACGGGACTAGACGACTAAGTAGGGCCTGTTTTCCCATCCTGTCTCATAGAAGGAAGACACAGAGCTTTGTCTAGCTTTACCAGAACCATATATTTTTATGCATGTGTACTTCAGTTTAATATTCCCTTAAATATATGTAGTTTGTCTATTTTTACATGAAATGTCAGGAAACTCAGACTACTAAGGTAGAATGGTTCTTGATCTATACATTCTCAGAATACTCTTACGAATGCCCTTGCCCCATTACTCTATATATCCTTAGACCGAGGAAGGAGAACCTTGACCTTGTATCTTATGGGTCTCAAAGCATATTCTACTTCCTATATGGGCCAACCAGGATGGCCCTCCCTTTTAGATGACACTTTGAAGACTACAATTTTTAATACACCATGCTAAAATGGCTCTTTGCTCACATCCAGAGCAGAGGTGAAATGTGGCACCACACTGTGTACCCCACAGACCAGGAATGACTGTTGGAAGAGAGAAGGGTTAGCGTATGGATATACTAGTGTCCTATATGTACATGCAAGATTTTTCAGACCATGATTATGAGTCGTGTGAAGGAAGAAAATAAGGGAAATGGTCTGGGGCCAGGGCTGTGGATAGGAAGAAGGGAAGTAAGCTGGGGCTAAGGCCTATTTTGTTCTGACCAGAAACATAAAGACTGAATTCCAAAGTATTAAAGTTCCAAATTCAAAGTTAGCTTTCTTAGTGATTGAGAAGGTACATGGTTAAGACATGAGGACGAAGGTGTTTATTAGTTGGTCTCAGCTACCAATATGAAGTTCAAACACACAAGATGTGTGCTTATGTGTGCATTGGCCAGGATAGATTCGGGCTCCATAGTTCACAGTTGTAATACCATTTGGAAGGAAAGGTCCTAAGTGCTCCAGGACACCTTGAAGTGTGTCTCTAAATTTTCCTGATTGAAATTTAGCTCTGTATTTTTCTGTTTTCCAAGGTCAGGAACAATGTAGACTGATTTCTACTGCTACCAGCATCAAGAGGAAAGTCAGACCTTTAGCTTCTTTTCAACCCAAAGCTAAACATGTTTCCATAAGGTGCTAGTCAGGTTCTCAACTCCCACCTCCACCTTCCTGTGAACCTGTAAAAAGCATACTGTATTAATACTGACCACAGAAAGCATGTCTTATTATGTGCCAGATAGAGAACAAAGTAATATTACTACTATCTTTATTCCAGAAATGAAAAACCTATGTTACCAAGTGGTTGATCAGTGAAATAACATAGATTATGTGTTTGTCAAGCAGCAAAGGACATAGATAAGTCTTACTGACTCTGGTAGTTGTTTAGGATCTGGATACAGCCTCAAATCCTCTGTAGACAACCTAATATGTTTATGTTCCTATGTAATCTAGACACAGAAGCCAACCTAGTCTACTCTCTTCTTAAGTTAGAACCCCACCAATCTGACCCTAAGACATGAATTTATTACAGGGGCAAGTAGTGGAAACATTCAAATATTGAATTAAAGGAATCATACTCTTAATGTATCATTCTAAGATATTATTTGAATTCCCTTTCAAAACCCTTATATCTGCCCACACCCTCCTGCTCTACTCAAACACGTCAATTCCTGGGAATTCCATCTGGTCTAGGTTGGTCCAGCCCTTCTCTCTCCAAAGGAAGCTAGGCCAGGATGAGATGATGTCATGCTTTTGAACCCCTCCCCCAAGGGGCCTCCCTCACCAAGACAAACATTTTTGAACTTTTCCAGATGTGAAGAGAGACCTGCTGCTAGTTCTGAAGACAGAGGTGCCTGTTCCAGAACAGTGAATTAACTCCAGGCCCAAGCCAGCTATGGACCCACTGGGGATGGGCTCCCAGCTGTAACATAACACCCCTCCCACTTTTTAGCCATATTGAAAATGAAAAGAAGACTCGACCTCAGCTGTGTAGCTCCAAACATAGGGTAAGCAGCAAAGGACAATGAAGAAGGGTAGAAGGCAAGGCTAAGTAAGTGAAGGGCTATGTATGAACCTGTGTAGGTGAGAGGAGACCAGAGGTCAGAAGCCACTCTCGACTTACACACAACAGCACAGATACTTCTGTAGCTGCATCTCCAAGCCTCAGTCTCCAAGGCTCTTTTACTGAACTAGTGGGTCACCCAGTCAGGAAGGCTGTACTAAGACTGGCAATGTGTCTCTTTGTTCTCTCTTTCTACATATATCTACTATGAACCATCAAACATTGGCCTTCTTTATCTGAACTTCTGATTCCCATTTTTAGAAAGGAATAAGAGCAGCCTATACTCACTGAAAACCTTTCAGATTCTGAAACACTAAAAGAAACCTTTCATTCTACATGAACGTGAGGAACATAGTATAACTCAGAACTAAGTAAAACACTGTTCCTAAATTTAGTTCCTAGTCTGTCCTGTGCCACCTCAAAGACTCTACTTGATGAGTTATTCTAGTAAATATGTATGTATGTTTGCCACATGTATGCCCTAGGGGACCAGAAGAAAAGGGCTGGATGCCCTGGAACTTCAGTTACAGATGGTTGTAGGCTAGCAAGTGAGTTCTGGTAACAAAACCTGCATCCTCTACTATAACAGCAAGCGCTCTTAACCACTAAGTCATCTTTCCAGCTTCTATCAATCTATTCAATAAACTTAGAGCAAGGCAGGAGACAAGCTATTGGTAAGTTATTAAATGGGAATTTTAAGACACTGACAGATGTAACAGAATTTGCATAGTAAAATTCACACACTGGCCTACTGGTACTTATTTAGAAGCAATTTTTTTCACATAAAGTTTTAATAAGCATGGTTATCTTGATATTAGATGAAAATAAAAACAAATAGGAAGAGAAAACAGCTGAAAACTAAGAAACTGAAATGTCCAAAATTAAAAACAGATCTAAGTAGCAAACCCATACTGGTTGGAGTCATTTATAGTCACATTAAACAGAAACAAACACCTTGATATGTGTTAACTGACTGCAACATCATCCATTTGTGTCACAAAAGTTAAAGTCCATAGCCTTGGGAGTATTGTGAAGAAGCAGAGGCATGTGCAACACATTAAAAAAAAATCTACTTCACATTAGTAAACTGGAGGTTCAGTTTTTGTAAAAAGGTTCCATATTCTAAGATATTCATTCAGTAAGTTATTACCTAATTAGCCGAGTTTCCATACATTGTTGGCCTAATTTTTTTAGATATCCTTACTTTCAGAGTTTTGCGAGTGCACAGAGGTAGGGGTGGGGGGTTGTTTGTGTATGTTTGTTTTAGATATGGTTTCATACACTTTATCTAAGGATGGCATTGAACTCCTGTTTTCCCTGCCTATGACTCCCGAGTACTAAGATTTCTGGTGTGTACCACCTCAGTCTTTCAATGCTGTTTTCAGATCACATCCTCAGACATCCCCTAACTCTCCACTGAAGTAAAGTCACACCCCTGAGAGGTAAGCCACTGAACTGCTGATGTGAGGGCAGAACTACCCAGAGACAAAGAGGACAAACCTTGCATACAGATGCTGTAGGTGCTTCTCCTGTGTTCTAGCTGTGTGGCTCCATAGCCTCTGCAACTTTCAAACTTCTCCAGTAAAATGGGATCAAAGTAGGCCTATTTTGTCTTCCTCGAGACAAAGAAGGTGAGGAAATACAAAGCAGCCAGACTGTCTGGTCCACGACTATCATCATGAAAAGGCCTTTCCTTCTGCTTTTTCAGATCAGTCCTTATCTCTATCATTCATCTGGCACAAAGTCACTCAAGTTGCTTCCTCAGGAGAGGTTTAACTGTCACCTCACTTAAGTTATAAATTTCTTGAATGTCAAGACCTTTTTTTACATGTATGCTTTACTCAGGATGCTTGGCAGATCCTGGGGTGTTAGGATAAGCAACTGGGTTGAGCTGTACTGCTCACACCACCTAACAGTTTTATAGTCTTATTCTGCTGCTCTATGGTTTATTATTATCATTATTGTGTGTGTGTGTGTGTGTGTGTGTGTGTGTGTGTGTGTGTGTGTGTGTGTGTGTGTGTGTGTGTAGCGAGGGGTGGGAGGGAGACGGAGAGAAGTAGATGTAAGGGCAGGCAAGGATGTGCCAGAGCACACATAGGTTAGAGGACAACTTGTAGTCATTTCTCTCCTACAGTTGGGGATAAAACTCAGGCCTTCAAACTAGCATGACAAACAGTTTTACACAATGAACCATCTTGCAGGTCCTAAGGCTGTATGAAGAGGAAATTTATTAAGTTAGGGAATGACTTTGCTAAAGATATACAGTTTCTCCATATAATTAGGAAAATTCTACAATCCTAGTCACATTGCTAAAGACCTAATTTCATCCAGATCAGGAGTTGGGAAACTATGGTCCCCAAGGACAAACTCTGCATTGGGGTTGATAGTATATGGCCAATCAGTCAAGAGTGTTATCTACATCACACTTTTAAGTGCTCATAAAGTAAAGCCTGAGATGGTTTCTGTTTTGCCTTCATAGGAAAATTTTAAAAATAACCCTCTCATATACTAATTTCACTTTCAGAGTATATGCATTTTCCCCTTAAGAACCAAGAACATGCAAAGATTTTCACTAAGTTCTGAAAAAATACACAAAATAAGGGATCATTTTATCCTTTTCCACCCTTAGGTCTTAGCATCATTTTGATTTACACAAATCTCTTTAGGGATTTTCATGAAGGCTGGATCCATCCTGGAACAATCCAAAGGATGGAAATAGGGTAAATATTACAAGTCAGAGAAAGTCACAGCGATGCAGAAATGAACTTAATGGAGATATTCTTTTTAATGGGATGAGCTCATTAGTAGGAAAGTGAACATTCATAAGAATCTTATATGGGCCCCTCACACCTGCCATGTACCCTGAGTCTGAGCCATTGTTGGACTAGAGCAAAGGACTTGACAGAAGGTTTCCTCAGTTTCAGAGGCATCAGCACAAACTGGCTAGAGCATCCACACTACACAGATTTCCCCATTATAGCCAAATAGCTTGTCTTCATCCCTCCACTCGCTGGATCCCCAAAGCCCTACACTTGTCTTTCTTTCATTTTTCTGGTACCACTCACTCCTGGATGCCAGTGGCTTGCTCTGATCACAACGGTCACTTCTGCAGGTCAGCCAGCACAGAGCCACTTCCTTTAGTTTCTATGAGCTTTCAGGCAAACCTGATAAACTTGGGAAGTTTTTGCCAGAGGTTTGAAAGCATGAACTAAATTACAGAGCAGACAGAAGAGACAGTGGCTCTGTTAGTCAAGGCTGTGCTAATGAAGCTACTCTATAAGACATCTTCTTTAAGTCCTCTATCTCTACGGAAGCCTGCCTAAGCCTTTTGTGTTCACCTTGGGCTCTAGAATCCTTCTGCCTTTTGTCTCTTTGCCTTTCCAGTTAGCCACCCTGCTTCCTACCAGCCTTTGGACGTTCAGAGCTTGTCTAGGGTTCTAAGATTTCTTACCCAAAGACCATTTATACATTTTCTTAAGGAACAGATAAAACTACCCAGGGATACCACTTCTCTAAGAGACTCACTTTTATTTTCTACTCCAGCAAGTAGGAGATTTCCCAGTTACGCCAGGAGGCCTTTTCCTTTGTATCATTAGGGAAATGATTCATTCCCTGACTTTCCCAAGTGTAGGTCCAGGGAAGTGTACCTTGCCAGGCCTCCAAGTTTGTTTGGATCCCTACCCCCACTCCACCCTAAAATGCATGTACCTTTCTCCCTATAGCACAGCCAGGAAGGACCCTTGAGAGCAAATTTAAAGACATTATGCTTTTATTTATTAGCCAACATAAGAAAAAATATTTTCAATAAAAACATCAAAGGCCCACTCAAAAAATGTAAATTCTACCCTGGCCACTGTGAACATTTCTTTAGAGATGGATTTGTATTTTTCCTATGCCTTCACATTTTCAGTCTGCCACATTACAGGACATTTAGTTATATGAACCAAAAAGTCAATGAGAGAGGGCAGTACTAGAGCCGGGAACTGGGGAAACCTGAGGGTAAGCCCAAGTCCTCAAGCACAAAGTCAAAGAAAATCAGTCAAGATCATAAGCAGTGGAGTCTGCTCCTCTTTTTTGCTTGCTTTTCTAGAACTCTGTAGCTAACTTTATTTGCTGCAATTTGGCACTTCTTGCCGTGGGTTTTTGGAAACAAAGACCACTCAGGAAAGGAAAGCATTAAGGGCAACTCAATGCAAAGGCCCAAGGTGTGGGGCCAAAGGGATAAAGGAATGAGTCCTAGGCCCCTGCCTGCTTATCAGCTGGTCAGGAACGACCAAGATCAAGAAGTGTATTTGCAAAGGTTGTGAAACCTGGTTTGACCCTCCAAGAGGGAACACTCAGATCATGAAATTATTTGGCAGCCCCTAACCTCTTACTTCTCCTCCCCATGTAGCAGGAGTAAAGGCTGGAGGACTTTCTTCTCCTTTTCCCTCCCTTTTTGCAAATTCAAAGGATCCAAAGGAAGAAAAGGATTGTGAGTAGGAGCTGGAATGTGAGTAAGACAGGCCTTAAGGAACCAGGTAAAAGGTCCCTTAGTTACCTGAAAGGCTTCTAGTTCAACTGGAGCATGAAAGTGTTGCCCACTGGGCCCCATCCACAACCCAGACTCTGGGCATTCATCTCTCTTGCCCCTGAAAAAGTGGCACTTGTGGTTGGCTAGTAGGTATTCATACTAGCTTCTCACGAGGACAGAAGAAACCTATCTTCAGAATGAGTTCCTGTTCTACACCAAATTTTCCAGTAATAACAGCACTGAATTTTTGCTCTTGTCTACTGTAGACATTTTAAATTACATACAGTCATTGGCTTAATTTATTCCACAATGCATCCCAGGACAGAAAATAATAGAACAGAAGAATCTCAACACAAACCCTAGAAGTTCTTGGGAAAAGTACAAAGCCTTGGGTGGCCCATGACTCTGGTTGGGTTGGGAACGGTAGCCCCTGCCCTGCCTATTACCCTAAAGCTGAGAGACTGGTATCCTGTGTATTTACCCAAGGTTTGCAGAGATTTTTATGCCCCTCAACTCAAGACATGGTTGACACTGGCCAGCTGAGGAAATAAGAAAAGGCAACACTCCACCCAGAGCCTGAGTCACTACTGAGCTGAATAACCAAGAGGTCACTTCATGAGAATTCCAGCCCATGATCACCCACCTGTGCTAGCATCATTCTGGGCAGTTCAGTCTTCAGCAAATTTTACCCCATCTAAAATAGCATGCCCAGGGCTGCCAATCAGGTGAATCCAGAACCTAACTCAACATCTCCCTAGCCAGCTCTCTTTGGGGTGGACCCAATGACAATAGCACAGGAGATTAGAAACAAAGAGGCCTTGTGGGTAGATCCAGGTCACTCTGCAGAGCCATGGTGAGTGGCCTTCAACATATACAATGGGATTTAGGAGCCCCAAAGGGTTAGAAGCAATGAATAAATCCCAACACTGAAAACCTCTAAGAACATGAGATGGGATGAAGAACAGCACCGTCTAATGCAATACAATTTGCTATTGACTGAGTGAATACTATTTTTTTTTTTTTTTTTTTGGTCAACCAAAGAGAGGAAGAGCTTAATAAGTAAGAGTAGGTGTAGGCAGCAGGAGGTGTCTTGGCCTGCCCACTAGCATTAGAATCTGAAAGAAAGCAGGGCAAGAAAATTCCAGAGTAATGAGTGTGGGTTTGTGCAGGGTGAAGACTGGTGAGCAGAAGGACTTGGTGCGTACACCAAACCACCTCCCCACTAGCATCTGCCTGGTGTCTGCAGAGGCGATTCTAGTTTAGCTTTCTAATCTTAAATTAAAAAAAAAAAAAATCCTTTTTCTCCGCTTGTTCTTTATTCCAAACTCCTCCACTAACCTTCCTCAGGCACCCTGGAGGGTCTCCTGGTCCTCATTGGAATTGGCTACCCTCACAAATTCTTTATGTCCTTTTCCTGGAAACAAAAGGTGCCTCGACCCTTCTCTGGGCCCCACTCTGGGCCCTTGCTTTCTGAATCAAGGACTGTTACACATTTCCTTCCTTCCGCGTTCTAGTTCCAACTTTGGGCTTTGCACCTTCAGCTGGGCAATGAGAGCTGGTATTCCTCAGCACTATCAGCGTAAGCTCACACCTAGCTCCAGCGAAGGATAACCAGGTGAGGTCAACAGCTGGGGGCCTTCCCTCCTCCCCTGGCCCTCAGAGGTTAGTACTCACGCAGCAGACTCATCAAGCAGAGAGCCGCCCAGCCCCACGGCAGCAGGAGCCCCGCGTGTGCGTCCCTGTGGACCTGCATTCTCGAGCACCGCTCCGGAGATGAGTCGGTGCAGGAGGTGCCGGGCGCGGGACGCGCTCCTCCGCCCTGCGCAGGGGTGGGGGATACTGGCTCTCCTCCCCTGCTCCCTGTCCGGAGGGGGTGGGGGATGCTTGCTTATCCCCTCCCTGTTGTGTCTTGGCTGAGCCGGCCGCTCTCCTTGGCTGCTGCCAAAGCGAGTTCCCGGTCAACCCAGAGGCCCAGGACCCGAGCAATGAGATTTGGGCTGTGGACAGATGACTTGGAAGGTTGCCAGGCCAACGGCTGACTAAGTGGGCAGACCGGGGTAGTAGGTCTTCGAATTCCTCTACTTCATTTATAACCCAGTGTCACCTTAGCTACATCTGGGCACGGTCAAGTCTCCTTTCTAATTTCTTTATTTTCAAGTTTTATGTGTGTAAGGGGGCCACTGTAAGCCTGAGTTTACAGAACTAAGGTTTTCAGCTAATCAAGAAATAACACAACTATGAAGATGCTTTTAGTAACAGTCACAGTAGAATCTGTACACGTTAAAAGTGAGCAGGACAATAACAGCCACTCCATCCATCCAGCTCTTCTGCTGTTAACCCCATCTCTTTTTACACTCATTTTTCCAGAAAAAAAAATCTACAGAATTTGTATTAATTTTCCTGTGACCATCCATATTTTCCTAGTCACTAATACCACAAAGATATAGTATAGCTACTCCCCAGCACCCAGGATGGCTTCTCCTAAAGTCTCCTCAACCCTAGATCTACACCTCCAGAGCTTTACCTGCCTCCCCTTCAAATAAAGGATCCCCTGGTTCCTCCCTCCCCTGCTCCCACCCCTCACCCTACTCCTCACACCCACCTAACACACTTTCTAGGACTCTTGAGTTTCCTGTTCTTCAGCAATCGTTCTGCATGTTGACACACTGGATTGCAGGATTCTAGATAAGTCACAGATCGAAATATCAAGACAGATGACAGCACCAGACCAGGCAGAAGACAGCACCAGGTAGAAGTTAAAATAAGGCCCAGAAGGGTCTGTGATAATGGGTGCAAATACTCAGCTCCACTTTCCCCCATAAATGTCTAGTAACATGGCCTAAAGGTAAGCACCCTGGAGTGCTTCTGTACGTATTCCTCTGAAGTTCAACCTCCAAGAGGAAAGTGGACTTGATTTTGTTGTCAATCTCAGGCCTAATATATCTTTGGGTTGAGTAGAAGACTATCAGTCCCCAAACTCTTATGTCACCCTGTTACTTAGCATGCAATTAAAAAGGGAGCAAAAGTTCTTATTACATAAAGGCAGAGGCTGAATTAATACAGTGGAGTGAGATGAGATTTAGATTTGATGCATTGTGGTGGAGAACCTGCAAGCCCGGGACAGCAAGGACTACAGAATGTGCTTTTGAAATTGGACTTTGGTGTTTGGGATATGAACTAACAAGAAAATACCACATGTTCTCTACAGACTCCTCAGCTTTAAAAGACAATTTGCTTGAGGCACCTACCATAAAATTATGAGTAAAACATAGTTATATGAAAATCAATTAACTCATTGGAGTCTATCTTTACTTCCAGTTGTTTTATCTGGTTACATAGTTTAATTAATTGAAGTATTTTGAGACAGGATCTTACTCTGTAGCCCAAGCTGGTCTTAGACTCAAGAGAATCTTACCTCAACTGTCTAAGTGTTGGGATTATAGGTGCATACCATTGCTCTAGGCTCTGCTCTGGTTACTTTAAATGTCTTTTGTCTTCTGGACCATGAAAAGTAGGACTATAGAAAACTTAACATTTGTACCTAAACTTCTTGACTAGCTTTTGGAGCAGAGTTGGAGTGGGGAGTGAGAGACATCGATTCCATGCAAAAGTTTCTAAAAACAAAATCTATAGAGGGCAAGAATCAAAGCTGAGTGCCAAGAATCTGAACTTGTGATATGTGCTATCTGTCATTCTTATGCTAAAGTTCAAGAGGTCCTGGAAGAAAAAGAAGGCATGTTAGGTACAAAGTGTTAAGGCCAAAGCATCAGGGAAAGAAAGTGAATGTAGACATCGAGGAGACTGGAAATCCATTCCTTGGAGAAACCAAACCTGTACTTTTTTTTTTTTTTATTATTAAACCACTGGTTTAATAAAAAGTGCTGATTGGCCAAAGGCAGGCAGGAAGTGTGGGCAAAGCTACCAGACTAAGAAAACTCTGAGAACTGGAAGCACAGAGTAGAATGGCAGAGAGAAGCCGGAGGAAGCAGAGGACAACCATGCTGCTCTAAGAAAAGGTACCCAGCCCTGTGGCTGAACAGGATAAGAGTCATGGATTAGATGAAGGGTAGAGAGCTAGCAAGTTACGTGCCTGGGCCTTAGGCCAATCAGCCCAAAACTATAGTAAGCCTCTGTGTGTCTCTGTGGGTCTATGGGTCCTAAACCTTGAGGTTAGGCCCAAAAGTCCGGGCCAGAAACCTCCTACTACATTCTTGCTTTCATACTCCATCTCATAAGCTGATACAGAAGAAGACACAGTTATAGCAGAAGGTGCAGAAGGGTTGCATCAAGAGGAGCTCAGAGGGATCCTTTGTGAAAGCCATGATCACACTTATCATTGAATGTCTTATACTTCCCCATCCCTCCCAAAACATACTTCATGCCAAGTATGATATATAATGCCTTCTATGTGAAAGACAGTGTTTCTGTTCTGTTTCTTTAACAAAATGCCCGAGTCTGGATACTTTATAAAGAATAGAGAATGCTGGAGGCAGGAAGATGAGAAAATAAAAGCCAAGACTGAGATATACAAGACACTGTTTCGAAGGATCCCCCCCCCCCCCCCCGCCCCATAAACAAAGAGAATAACAGAAATGTGTTTTGTTTCACGGTTCTAGAGTGTTGGTAGTTTAAGATCATTGTACCTGTAACCACTTGATGTCTCTTGAGAGACTTTTTGTTTCATCATAGCATGACAGAGGGCGTCACGTGGTGAGACAGAACACTGAATTTGGATAAAGAACACTCCCCTGGATAGTCCACTAATCTTTAAATAGATTCATTTACCCCGCATGGCAAAGCCTCAAATACCATCAAAATCTAAGTTTTCAGGTTAGGGAATGAAGTTTAGATGAAACATTTGAATCATGAAAGTTAATTATTTTTAATAAATCTGAGTTTTAAATTTTATTTGTTATTTTGTCTTTATAATACAAGCCTTACACATTTTAATAAAATTATTAAAAAGATGAATTGCAGCTTACATGTTAAATTACATTCTATGGACATTAATGATGCATTTGTTCATTTCTACTTTTAGCTTCATACTTTGGAACTAAAGCTCTTCCCAGCCCCCATGTTGCAAATGTTATTTAAAAGCACTCAGGAACTGTCCTGGTATGGACAGAAAGATCCTTAATGGTGGTGGTGTCAGATACTTGAGGGAAGCAGTGAGAATTGATTACCTAAAAGTGAGTCTTTTTTACTCTTCTTGCCCTCCAGAGCCTCCTTTGGACATAATCAGAATAGATATCTACTGACAGTAAAGTCTGGAACATCTGCCCTGATGATTCTCTGACCCAGTGTTTTGTGTAAAACTATTCTGATGTAGCTGTCTCAATGACAGTCTATTCCAAAGGGTACAGACCAGGAACACTTAGACCACATTATTATGAGGCAGTTACAAAGGTTATTTAGGGCACAAAATGCCAGAACCAAGAGGCAAGACTTGGAGAAGGTTAATCCACTTGGGATGGGGTACAAATACATGTGCCATCTGGGTTTTTTTGTTTCCAATAGCGAAGCTGTAACTAGAAGGACAAGAAGTAAGACTGTGGAATAAGACAGTCAGCATATGGAAGGCACTGGGAATCCATGTACTGTTGTTTTACTGGATGAGGCCTGGCCTGACGCTCACTTACATAACCTATTAGTGCTCTAGGCAGTTATCGATTTAGTCAGAATATTGGTGACAAAATAGTGTGTAGGGGATAACATTATACGGAGCAGCATAGTTGTCCTCTGTTTCTTCTGGCTTCTCTCAGGCATTCTCTGCATTCTGTTTGTTCCTAGAGTCTTCTTAATCTGGTAGCCCCACCCACACTTCCTGTCTGCCTTTGGCCAATGAGCGCTTTTTATTAAACTCATAGGCAAAGACAATTATTTACAATGGAACAACATAATCCCCCTACAATAGTGTCACTAGTAAGTAAGCAATTTAGAAATAGCATGTTGTTGTCCCAGAGATGACATAATCAATATATTGGTTATGATTTGCTTTCCTGTTTCTTTCTGCCTGTGAGACACACTCTATTTTGTTTTATCATTTTTGTAATATGTTTTATGTATTCTAATTTCACATGTCATTCATTTAGGTTATTGATTTCTTATTTTTAACACGTTTTCAATTCTGCCAGTACTTTACAAATTACTATTGTCTATAGTTAATGTATCTTATGCGTTCTATACACCCTGAGTAGTAAGAGGTTTCTGGCCCTGACTATTGGGCCTAGTATCAAGGTTTAGACCTGCAGACCCACAGACCTGCAGAGACACACAGATGCTTACATTAATTTTAGGCTGATCGGCCTAAGGCTCTGGCATATAACTTGCTAACTCTTTACCCTTAAACTAACCCATGACTCTTATCCTGTTCAGCCATGGGGCTCGGTACCTTTTCTCAGAGCAGCATAGTTGTCCTCTGCATCTTCTGGCTTGTCTCTGGCATTCTGCTCTGTTCTTCCTGTTCCTAGAGTCTTAGTCTGGTAGCCCTGCCCACACTTCCTGTCTGTCTTTGGCCAATCAGTTCTTTTTATTAAACTCATAGGCGGGACAATTATTTACAATGTAAGATCATAAATCTACTACAATCCTGTTTGATTTTCTTGTCCTCTATGACAGAGTTGAATATTCTGCACTGACAGAACTGTGCTACCAAGAAGAAGATGGAAAGGTGAGGATTAGGCTTAGAGATACATCAGAAAAAAATGGAAATCTAGGCCCATATATTATTCATACAGATTACCCTGTTCCAAACTTTGTTTGCTGTGTAGTCTCCTCTCTCCTGATCTGACCTGACCTTTTAGTTACCTGCCCATTCGTGTGTTGATTCATCTGCTCTTTATAACACATGCATCTCACACCACCTGTATTATCATCTTGTTTAATTCAGCTTTCAGTAAGTCCTATTATTTTCAGGCAAGCCTCTCTCCTTTATTTTCTTTAGAATTGTCCTAGCTATTCCTGAATTATTATTCTTCAGTGTATAATAATAATTTGATAAAAGATTATCAGATCCTTTCCCAAATTATCTTCTCAGATTTTTTTCTGTTTTCTCCTCTTTTTGTTCTTTATTGTTGTTTGTTTGTGTGGTTGTTTGTGTCAAGATTTCACTATGTTGCCTAAGCAGCCTTCAAATTTGAGATCCTACCGCATCTGCCTTCTCAGTAGCAGGAATACAGCATAAGCCACCACACTCTGTTATTCTCCTTTGCATTATGACCAAAACTATTGTACAGATTAATTCAGAGAGAACTGAATTTATCTGTCCAGTGAACCAAATATAAACATCTACAGTTTGAGGCTTTGGTGACGTTGATGATTTTCTCTGAAATAGTTCTGGTTTATGTTTCTCAGCAATTTGTGTCTCGCTGTGTGTGAATGCAGCATGTTGGAGAGGCAGGCATTACCTCTGCTCCTCTCTTTTCTCTTTGGAGCTTTGCAAAGATCGTCCTGGTCTAACTTATCACTGCTCAAGTGTTTCAACTGTTGCAAACACAACCTTCTATTTAATTATTTTTTGTTGCTGATGTATGAGAACACAATTTATTGCCTTAAATTAATAATTACCTGTTTTGTGTCATTTCTATCTTAGTTTTTCAGATATAAACTTGAGAAAGATTTTTAGATTCTTATATATTTCATATAAATATGTATATATTTTATACATGTGTTATATTATATAAATATCTTATATAAGTAAATATATATATGTTAATGAGCTTCAGAGACTCCTATGCTGTGAAAACACCACCTCTTGCTCTTGTATAGTTGAGGCTATTTATTAGAAGGGATATCATTAAAGGCAGAACTGTATTAATATCCAAAAAAGAGACCATGAAAGCAAGGCCTCATATCTCATATTTTATCTAATCATGGACCCAGGGCCACCCTATCAGTTTGGCCTCTAAAGCAACCAATTTATGAGTAAAAGAAGAAGTGGCCTTTGAGCTGAAATCACACACATAATCTGTATGTTTCTGTGTTTGCTACAGCTGTTATGAGCTCCTAAGAGTGCAATGGAAGTATATCATAGTAAGCTGTTTGTTGAAAAGAAGATAAAAAGTCACTGTAGTTGGTGATAATGTGTCGTACATAACACATATGCATATGATTGTACTGTGTCTTAGTTACTTTTCTATTGCTGTGGCAAAACACCATGACCAAGGTAACATAATAAAAGGCCTTAATTGGGCTAACAGTTTCAAATAGTTTCGGTTTTTGAGGGCTGAACAAAACTATGACAGTGGAAAGTTCACGCCTGGACCTACAAGTAGGGAGACAGAACACACCAGGAATAACATGAGTCTTTTGAAACATATAGCCTACCCCCAGTGACACATCTCTTCCAACGAGGCCACACCTCCTAATCTGTTCCAAACAATTTCATCAAGTAGAGGCCAAGCATTCAAATACATGAGTTTATTCTTATTCAAACTAACACATTCTAGATGGCAAAGTTATACGCAGTTTTCATTTTCTTCCTCATTCCTTCAAGCATTTATTACATGCATATAATAAATGTTTATCATAATAAGCACACACTATGTTGCAAACAATTGCAATAAACAAATGTGTTTCCTTTGCAAAGAAACAAAGTATGGTAGCTGAACTACTGTACTAGTTTTCTTCGGATGTGTCAGGTCTGGGTCATTGTGGGAACAATCTTATGAAGGAGGAACACAGTTTTTCCAAAAGTTAGTAATGAAGGCAACTTGAGTGATGCTTCTAAGTTCTGACCTGCTTTAAATAAATGCAGCATGTTGCAGTGCCTCGATTCCTTTCTCTAAATCTCTTCTAAACTTCTGAAAAATCTTTGTTATGGTGCAAGTCTATCTTAGCATGAGTGCTGTAAGGCAGCATGTATGTTCCCATTAAAGCCAGGAGCTCCAAAGAGATTCTTGGTATTGAGGTCAAGGGACAATTAATTCAGAAAAAGTCTAAGATGAAGAATTTATTCAAGAATACAGAAACTATTCTTGTTTATGTCTACAAGGTAGATTAAGACAACAATTTACCTTACTGGAGAGAACTGGAACCCCCTCAAGGGCTCTTCTTACACACTACATTGCATCCTCTCCCCACCCCAATAGGCTGCAAAGAGCAGGAACCAATCAGCCTGTGTCTGCTAATTCAGAGGAGGAGCCTTCTTGACGAGAGTATTATGGATGCCCAAGCATTAAAGTGGCTGTTTAAAACTTAGCTACAAAGGAAACATCTGTCCAGTTGTTCTTCTGACTTCACACGGAGAACTCCTCTGTAAGATTAAAACACAGTGCTCAGTCCAGAAACAAAGCTCTCCTCCCTCCCCAGGGTGCGTTTACAAAGCTCTCCTCCCTCCCCAAGGTGCGTTTACAAAGCTCTCCTTCCTCCCCAGGGTGCGTTTACAGCTCGCAAGAAGCATGGCTCAGAGATAGCCGAATTCCAGTGAAGTTCTCGATGCGCCCAGTTTAGTCTCTGTATCCAAAATGTCCCCACCCTTGAGTTCAAGTTTTGTAGGCTTCTCATCTGGGAGCCACCAGGGGATTCATGTTGGCAGAGTAACAGCTGAGTGCAAAGATCCCTCCCTTAACAGTACAGCTGCGGTATCCTGAGCAGAGAGGACATTCTTTCTTGTAGAGGTAGCAGAAGAATTCCCCTTATCCTAAGGCATGGCAGCTTCCAGCGTCTAGATTCAGGTGTATGGAGGATTTGGAGACATATTTATGAGAACATGCATCAAGGCTCATTTCATCCATCAAAGGCTCAGGGTGGTTTAAGCGATAGGGGAGGCTGTTTTGTAACAGATGGTGCTCAGGTTATATACTGTACAAACCAAGAGATTCAGAGAGACTGGCATCTATGTTCACATCTCACATCCTCACATAGAGAGGAGGTGAAGAAGAGGAGGAGAAGGAGGAACAGAATGTGTTGGTAACTGAGGGGTTCCCAGTTTTTATCTTGGAAAACTGACCAGAATATTCACAGGGAACGTCTATGTTCTTTCTTTTTCCCATTTTCTCTTCTTATTTAATATTTCTCTTTCCTGTTTTTAGGCAAGGCTTGAGCCAGGAGAAGAGAACTTTTTGTTTTCCAGATTGAGCAGAAAGTTGCCAGGAGAAATGACAAGGAAAAAGAATAAAAGGGCCCGCACAGATCCATTCCCTCCCACTCTGGGTGCATTCCCAGCATACAGTGTCAAAGCAGCAGGGTTTGTAGGGTGTAAAATAGGGATGCCAAATTGCATAAGTCTCTAAAAAGATCCATATGTCTGGGCTGAGGCAAGCCTGGAGCCCAGGGTGGGGCTGATAACATCATCTGCTGGACAAGAGTGGTGCTCGCTTTCTCAGGGAGGATTAGATGTCAGCTTGACTACTTACAGTTAGACTCACCATGACCCAGGTTGGGAACTCGGAGTACATTTGGAGTAAGGAGGAAGGAAAAAGATCAAGGAGCAGAGCAAATAGAGAGATAAAGTTTGAAAGTTAGCATCTGGAACTTTTGGTAGGGAAGCAGTTTGGAAACGCCAGGGCACTTTGGAAGGAGTAGTTGTACAGAATGCCAGGCTGTGTGCCCACTTTGTGGGAAGTCTTGACTGCTGAGTCTCACAGTAAGCCTTCCAGAGCCAAAGACAGCTCTCTCTTCTCCCTTCTGTCTCTAAGCTCCAATTGCAGCTTCCCCAATGGTGGAGAATGGCAGATGGTGTGCAGCTGTGGGACACTTCTGGCCTTGTAGGAATTAGAGGAAGACACAGTGGCCAGTTGTAAATTTAACAGCTACCCGGAGGCCTATCTCCAAAACAAAGGAGTGGTGCCCCAACACTCTAACCCTTATCTTATACCAGGAAGAATCCATGTTTTTCCTTAATCCACATGCCTCCTCTTCACTCTGGCTTCGACTGGATCAGGAGGATATGATTCTGTGATAGTTGCCAAGCAGCTGCTTCCCAGATGTGTTTTCTCCAGAGACGGAATATGCAAGCTAGGGAGAGCTGGCAGGATGGACAGAGTAAGAGGGCCAAGCCAGGGAGGATTCTCTGAGAATAAATGTATAGATTTGGAAACTGACCATCAGAAGAACTTAAGGACTAGGAAGATCCTAAAAGTTATTATTTCCTCCATAAAACAGCCCAAATGTATATGAACTGACACATACATGTGTCCTCCCTGGGTATTGCTTTCCAGAATTGGGAGAAGGATCATTTTGAGCTACCCTTTCTCCATCTCTTCACTGGTGAAATACCATCGGCTTGTACTGTGGCTCTAATTCACTTAGCAGGCAGAGCAGTGTAATTTAAATCAAAATTAACCATTGCATTTCCTTCCTGAAAACTCTACATGGACTTTCTTTTCCTCTAAGATGAAGTCCATACCCTTCGACATAGCCTGTAAGACCTGACAGGGCGCAACTCACTGTCTCTTTCCCTTGACTATTTCTATCTTGACTGTTCTAGCCTCTTCTGTTTCCTAAAACTTACTAAGTTCTTTTCCAGCCTCCTTTCTAACCAAGCTTTCCCTTTACCCAACTGCTCTTTCCTGCTCATCCTCAGCACACTGGCACCTTGCCATCTTCTGTCTTCCTCTGATAGCTAATAGAAAAAAGGTTCCAACCAATTTTTCTAGAGGCTCATTCATAATTTTCTTTAGTTTTGCAGTTACATGGTCACCTTTTTATTGCCTATCTTCTCCATTTGAGTATGAGAAAACATTAGGAATACTTGGTATCTTATTGCAGTGTAAACCAAAAGTAAGTACTCTGAAAGTTAGCTGAGAAATAAATGAACAGTTATCATATGCTTTTGAGTGTTTCTACTCTGTGGCTTTAATATCAGGGACTGTGGTATATCACTGTATCTGTTTCACAAAAGCAAAGTCTTAAAAAAAAAAAAAAAAAGAAAAGAAAAAGAAAAAAAAAACCTCAAAAAGAAGTAAATTTAGGAAAAAGTCCATTCCAGTTTTCATCACTTTACAGAGTCTATGGAAATGTAATTATATGTGGCCCCTGTCCTGACTGGCATTTAGAAACATCAGCCTAATGACTACCTGGCAGAGTTTTGAATGCAACTCTGGACATCCACAGGACCTAGATACCTGGACAAATCAGGGCCCCTCCTTGGAACTCAGAGCTGGTATTCCCAGGATGACACAGGGTTCTCTGGAGAAGCACAAACTGTTTCAGGCCCCTCCTAACTTTCAGTGCACCCAGTCCTGATGCATACATAAGATGAAGGCAGAGCTTTGCTGTCTAGAGAGGGAACTAGTGGGTGGTGTCATACCCAGCCACAAACTACTTCTATTTGAAAGACTGAGGTGGCCATTTCCTTGTGTGAGGGGCAGCCAAGGAAGAGGGGAAGCAGCCAGAGTGGGTGGCTGATTCCGGTCTCTGACCCTTGGGGCAATGCCTGCAGCTCCTGCCAGGCTCCCACACCTTGTCTAAGAATAGCTGCCCTCTTTCCTGCTGGTTTGCAACCCTTTGGAGCCCAGAGGAAAGCATGCTAACTGTCTAACCCCAGGCAGGGCTGTCCCTTCCGGCCATTCTCTCCCCCGCCGGGGATCAAAGGGCTGCCAGGGAGTTCAGTTCTAATTTCTTATGTTGCCACCATTAATAGTGTTATAGTGTGCAGACATGCTAGAGTTAAGGACATTTTTTAAAGGGTGAGAAGCTACAGGCCTTGAACCTGAGAATTAATGCTGGAAGAATGCTTACCAGAACAGAAAGCAGGTCCTTCAAGGATAGGTTCTCTCCTGAGTGTAGCCAAGACAAAGCCTGGAAACCTGCATACACTGCTAGCTAAAGCAGCAGATAAATACTACCCTTGGAGAGACAACTAAATTATCAGTATATCCTGATAGATTTAGATAATTCTAAGTCCCTTAGAAGAGGGTACTGGTCTATTCTGGCCCTTAAGATGACCTCAGAACCATTGTCTTCCCTAGTTATTATAATTTATCACCCAACTGAAGCTTTAAAAAATTGACAATAAAAGAGGATTTTGCTAATAAATATGCCAGGATGGCAAACACAAATGAAGACTATCTGACTAAACCAAGTGTTCCAGTTGTTCTGGCTACTACCAATTGTTGGGCACCCATATCCCCATCTACATGGATGTCTTAAAAAAAAAGTGGCATAAGAGGGAACAGATTAAAAAGTGTACCAGAAACTGAGGCACCACAGAAACCTGGAAATTATTGCCAAGCTTTCTTGCATTCCCATGGGTCACATCCCTTTTACATCAATCAAATGGAAGAAAGTTAATTATAGATCTAGAGGAGTTAAGCTGCAGTAGGGGTGGGAAAGAAAAGAGACTGTTTCTCAGGAAGTTCCCTTGCTTGCTGGGAAGGAGAGTCTGGATGGAGAGATAAGCTGACCCACAGGATCATAGCTGCTGCCTCTATTCTTTATTTTGTGAAGTTGAAACCCTGGGCTGTTGGTAAAACACAGACAGATTTCTTATACACCTTCATGATAAACAATTCTAGTGCCCCTCAGTTACCCACTCCCAATCTGCAGAACTCATTTCAGCCATCAAGTCAGTGCCTGTGGATCAAGAGCTGTGTCAAGTCAGCTTCCGGAGTTACGTAAAGGAGCAAGGCCAGTCCTGTCACTCCAGGAATGCAGCCTAGCAGGAAGTCATGGGGCCAGGGGATGTGTGACAGGAGAAGGAGAGAAGATGCTTTCTGGATTTATGGAGAACCTTCCTTTAAATACAAGGCAGTTGTTTGTATAGCAGCATATTCCTAAAGTGAAGTTTTCTGAGAGGGCCTGGAAAACATTCATGAACATTATAAGCTAGAGAGTCCATTCTCCTGAACTGGAATTCTATCACTCACAAATTGATTATTTTCCAACAAGTTTCCTCACTCTTCAGGATCTCCTAATTTACAAAAGGTTGTGTTAGTATATCTATATCATCTGCTTCATAAAGCAGGACCTGAAAAATGTAATGCGTGACCAATGCAGATTTTCATTCCATAGATCACATAGGATGTAGCTCGAATGTCTGCATTTGTAATGCTGATGCTGCTGGTTCAGTGATCACACTTTGAACAGCAAGGTCACAGAACACTGGAAATACTCCTATTTGTTTGCTTGTTTGTTTGTTTGTTTTTCAGAAAATGCTCTGCTCTTCTGACATGGTCCCTCTTCTAAAAACCAGCTACTACATACATGCCACACAGAAAGGTCCTATCTGGATGTCACATGCAGAACATCTCATCTCTCAGTCATCGAAACCCTGACAGGCATTTAAATGAAGGGACCTGCACCTCGTTCCACTTCCCAGATACTGACATCATCTCGGACAATGGACAGCAGACATTGTATTTCCTGCTGGATCCTGGCCCATACATTCATGAGTGGATGCACTGCTTCTTGCCTTATACTGGCAAGCTGTGCGGTGTTCTTATTACTGAGCAATTATTAGTTCAAACAGAGGCAACTTTTAGGCTTGAGAAAATAAAGAAATTATATTTTAAGGTTAGAGTTTATATTGAAACTTTATTTACTCTCTATAGAGTCAGTTGTTCGTTGAGTAATTAAGCATTGCATCTTCTATCAATATTTTTCCTGTAACTAAATTTTAATGCTGAGGTTAAATATGATGTCACTAGAAAAGGAAGAGTGAACAGTTAAAAACATCAGATCTGGCACATTATTTCTTCTCTGTTGCTGTGACAAAAAATCCGTGACAAAAGCGACTTAAAAAAGAGGTTTATTTGTGCTCACCCTTCTCCTGTCCTAGCTCAGCTCCCCCACTCCAGTTCACATGGCACGTCCAGTTGAGGGAGGACTGAGTCCCTTCCAAGCAGCTTTTTCTTCTTTGTATTCAGCCATGGACCCCAGCCTATGGACACTCACATTCAGGATGTGTCTTCACTCTGAAGCTCTCTGGAAATGGTATTACCAGCAAGCACAGAAGAATTTCTCTGAGCTGTTTCCAAATCTGATCAAGTTGACAATCAAGATTTACAGTCACATTTTTACCATGGCAACTTTAAAACTCATTAGCTGTGCTTTCTCAGGCAACTGGGTTTATTTTTCTACAACTTAGGGTTTTTTTTTGTTGTTATTGTTGTATTAAGTGATAGGATACTGCATAAGAACTGAGGGATATATTAAATAAATAATTATCAGATAGAAGTAATAGCTGCTATCAGTATTTTTAGAATGATTTCTTGAGTAAAAAATATGCTTTGGGAAGTATGGGTCCATGTAAGAATAGAACCAAAGGAATCTATAGTGGCCACACATGGAGGATCTTGAAAGAGTTGCACCTAAGTTAAATCTCAAAACAATTACAAATAACTAGGTTAGATATTCACATACTTCAGAATATCTAACATACTCCAAAATCTTTTTGGCACGTTTATAGAAAAAAAAAAAAAACTTTTAAAATGAAATTTTCTAAATTTGTGTTTGAATTCAAAAGCTAAAACATTAGTATCAATATCTATTCTAAAGGTACAGCAATTAATTAAGATAGTGAATTTCAGAACAAGCACAGATAAACTAAAAAATGAGATGGACTAGAATGTAAAACCGCACCCATGCATATTTCACCTGAGTTATACAAAAGTGAAAACTCAGAGAATGTGAAGACTGTGAAAGGGGTATAGTGGGTAAAGGGAACGGGAAGAGGAACAATACCAAGGGACAAAGCAGCTTCGAAGGAGGGAGCCATCAAATCACTAGCACCAAATATAACAAGTGTCCATGGACTACTGATGCTCTAGATAAGCTCCCCTAGCAAATCGGACCAGGACCTGCGGTGGCAGTTTGCAGTGGTAAGCTAGAGAGAGGATACTCAGGCTGGGCGAGGAGTTGGGCAAAAAATTGACAGTAGATACATAAGGGACAGGAGTTCTTTATTTATTAAGAATAGCAGAGTCTTCAGCATATTTACAAGCCAAGAAGAAAGTAGAAGAAAAAAGACGCCTGCCAGAGATCTATATCATTAGCCTCCAGAAACAGAGAAACATTTTAGCTAAAATCCTTTTAGGTCCTCTCCCCTCCCCCCCCATTTATATACCTAAGGTAACCTTTGTTGCTTAAAGGTGTATTTTGAGGTATTTCAGGTATTTACAAAAAGAGGTATAAAGAGTAATATAAAAAAATTTATGAACTCTCCACTAAGGTTAAGAAATACAGCATAAAAAGAGCAAGGAGTATATGGGAGGGTTTGGAGGGGGGAAAGGGAAAAATGTTGTAATTATATTATAATCTCAAAAATAAAAAATAACTTAAAAAAGTAAAATAAAATCCAGAAGTTTTTTTGCTTTTTAATACAGCATTTCCAATACAGTGGAGATTCCTTTGCCCTCGTTTCTCATCAAGACTCTTTGTTGCTCTTTTTCCAAAAGTCACCCCCTGAGTTCGGTGTTTGTCTCAAGTACTCCCCAAAACCCACTCGTGTGTGTGTGTGTGTGTGTGTGTGTGTGTGTGTGTGTGTGTGTGTGTTTCCTTCCTTTCTTCTCTCCTCTTTCTTTCATTTTAAAATTTCATTTATTTTTATTGTGTGTATGTACTCATGTTGGTGTGTACCCATGTTTATGTGTGTGTGGAGGCCAGAGGTCAATGCTGCTTGTCTACCTTTTTGAGATGGGATCTCTCATTAAGCTGGAGCTCACTGATCTCGCAAAGGCTGTCCATTTTGTTTTGGCGGTTCTCTTGTCTCTGCCTCCCACTAAGTTCACAGGCACAATCTAAGCCTGCTTTTTTTTTTTTTTAAGTGAGTTATGGGGATTGGATTCTGGCCATTGTTTGTCTTGAGAATGGCTCATTAATATCTTTCATCCTAACTCTTATTTTTGTTGGTTGTTTGTGTCTGTTTTATGAGACAGAATATTTCTCTGTTACCCAAGCCAACCTGAAGTTTATTTTGTAGTCCGACATGATCTCAAACTGTGTCAATTCTGCCTCAGCCTCCCCAGTGTTTGGATTATAAGTGTGAAGCACAACAAATAGATTTGTTAAACTTTTCTTTACACTTACATTACATTTTTGTGTGTCTTTAATTGATGTACATATACAAGAGTGCATATTTTAAATAAGTACTATATATGTTCTGTAGCTTGATTTTATTTGTCAGTGTTTCATGATATTTATTTGTTGACATATGCACCTCTTATTCATTAATCTCTAGTGGTGCATGGTATTTTATTATATATGTTGAAATTTATCTTATTTTTCACTGTTATTTTCACTATTTTTAAATTCCTAATGCAAATGAATGCTCCATTTACTCATCATCAGATCTGTGAAGGGCTCACTTAGTAACACTTAATTTTTTTTCTGTGTTCCAATTCTTTCCTTTTGAATTTCTGATTGAATCCTCAGAGTTGATTAGAATTTCTCAATATATCCTCTTAATTTTCTTATATTTTCATATCTATTTACTTGTCTTTCTCTTTTACTTATTTGAATATTTGAGATGCATTTTATAAATTTCTTCATTTCTATCTTACTATGCACTAATTCAACTAGTTCCTTCTTTGCATATTATTTTAAACCTATGTAATTTAATTATCTGAGATATAAAATATGCTCTACATGTATAAATTTTGGATTTTGAAATATTTGATTTTCAGAATATTATTTGTCAGTGATATATTATAAGGTTTTCTCCTGGCTTGTCATTTGTCCCCTTTAAAGTTAAATGTTTTATAATATGAAAGGGTTTAATTGTATAAAAGTTGAATTTATGGATATTTTACTTTTTATCTGTGTTTTATACTTTATGTAAGAAGTTCTTACCTATGTTACAGAGGTTAAAATCATCTTGCTAGAATTCATATCAAATCCTTAAGTGTTGCTTCTGCACATTTAGTTTTTGATTAACACTGGAATGGTTGTTGGTATCATAAAGATAGGGCTCACATAGTCATTCTGCACGAGGTTAACTAATCCTGCACTATTAGCTCTTGGTCTGCCTTCTGTTTGCTGTTCTTTTTTATGGATGAAACAGTAGCTCATGTAGCCCAAACTATCACCACAGTTGACTTTCTCTCCTGACCCTCCTTGCTCTACTTCCCAAGTGTATCTACTACAGGTGCACATCACAATACCTGGCTTACTTTCCAGTCTTGAATTCAAGTTCGATCTTAGATGAATTTTCAGGGTTGTCTTCACCTATTATATGTTTATGGTGAACTGATACATATATAACTACTATAGTTTTAAAATAAAATTTGGGGTTTAGAGAGACTGATGATAGATAATATGTGATAGATGATAAAGGCAGCTTTTTCTGTTTCATTCTTTTTTAAAAGAGATCTTGACTATTATTGAACATCCACATTTTCATATGAATTTTATGATCAACTTACATCCAAAATTATATTTATTTACAGTAAATTTTATAATTACATAAAGGGTCAAAGATATGGATATCTAAGCAATCCTCATCAAAATGTGGTTCTGCCCACCATTATCTAGATTTCTGTGTCATCCTGTAAGGTAGACTGACAAGTTGGTAGAACTGTATGAAATTTCTTCCCATACAGTTCTGACATCTTCTGGCTGACATTTTTTCTTTCTTCCTGTGTGAAATGCCTGGAGAAATTTTCATTTCTTTGCAATGCATTATTTCAATAGTCTGATAGTCAGATTAAGAGGTACAGGTGGCTGTTTAGAACTGTTGGGCCAGTTAATTATACTGGCTGTTTTTTGTCAACTGGAAACAAACAAGTCAGTTGTGAAGAAAAAATTTATAGGATGGCTCCATCAAATTAGCCTGAGGGCAAGTATATGGGGGCATTTTCCTAATTAGTCATCGATGTTAGAGAGCCCAGCCCATTGTGGGCAGTGTCAACCCTAGGCTGGTCCTGGGATATATAAAAAAGCAGGCTGAGCAATACTTAGTGAGTAAACAAACTTGTAAGCAGCAACTCCTCTATAGTATCTGCTTAGTTCCTGCTTCCAGGTTTCCTGCCTTGAGTTATTTTCCTGATTTCCCTTCTCAATGGACTATAAGCTGTATGATGAAATACATCATTTCTCCGCACGTTGTTTTAGGTCCGGTGCTTATCATATCAGCCACAACCAAATTAATGCAGTTCCTTCCTCACTCTATCTTCAAAGTTCAGACAAAATAGAGAAGTTATCTCAAAATTTATCTCTGTGTATAAACTGACGTACATAAAAGTAGAAATAGACCAGTCAAATTGCACATATGCAGCAGGACAAGTAAGCTGTAAGTCTAGACAGCTGCTATAGAGGGACAGGAAAAACAGAAAGAAAGACAGCTATGTCTTTTGAGTTAGGGTCCAAGAAAGCAGGTAGGTCAGCAAAGGAGCCTGCCAAGAAGCTACATTGGAGAAAAGATAGTCTTTAGGAAAAAAGACAACACAAGACTCCTGTTTTGTAGGGCTTATTATAAAGATGAAATAGAAATAAAAACAGAGACGGAAAAAAGAAACTTTCACTCATTTCCCCTCTTCACATGAGCCATATCTCTCTCTTTATCTAATTCTTTTAGTGTATTTCTCCATATTTTTAGATTACATGCTTACATTTACTGATTTTTCTTTTTAATCATTAGTCATAAATTTCCTTGGTTGACAGATGGGCTATGCCTTACACTCTCCCTCTTGTGTTTTTCAGTTAATTCTCTATGCCCTACAAGATTAATTCCAGAAAATATAATAAATAGTTCATTTTCATAGTTATATCTTAGTGTTGACCTGTAACATTCATATCATTCACTTTGTATTTTTTAGCTATATGAGCTCAACTAGAAGGTAAGTGAAGTGACTTTTGAATTTTTTCTTTTTATTGAACTTAAAAAAATATTTTCTGAAACTAGCCATAGGTTAAATTTGGTGGAGTTTGGCTTTTTTGGGGGAAGTAGACTTACTTATTTTTATTTTATGTGTATGTTTGCCTACACACATGTACGTGTGTCATGTGTATGCCTTGCATGGGCAGTGGACAAAAAAGAGCATCAGATCCTCTAAAACTGGAGTTACAGTTGTTTGTGAGCTACTGCATAGGTACTGGGGATCAAACCTCATCCTCTGTAAAATCAGAAAGTGTTCCTTTTTTAATTTTTTTAATTTTTGGAGATTAATATAATTACATATTTTTTCATTCCCTTTCCTGCCTCCAAATCCTCCATTGTTCTCCTTCAAATTCATGGTCTCTTTTTCTTTAAGCGTTGGTGGTGGTGGTGTGTTTTGTGTGTGTGTGTGTGTGTGTGTGTGTGTGTGTGTGTGTGTGTGTGTGTGTGTATGCTCACATGTGAGTGTGTATATTCCTAGCTCTATAAATACAACCTGCTTGGTCTATATAATGTTGCTTGTTTGCATGTTTTTAGGGCTGACCATTGGGTATTGAATAACCAACCAAATGGTGTTCCCTGGGGAAGATTATTTCTCCCACTCTCAGATTTCCTTAGTTACCTCTAGTTCTTTGTATAGAGTTGAGGCCTTGTGGTCTTTCCTGCACCCACACTGGCCTGGTAACATCCTTACTTAGGTTGTGTTTCGGTTGTGTGTTTACTTGGTGAGACTTTATGAATGTAGCTTCTGACCTTCCTAGGAGACAGACTCTCTCAGCAATTCTCTGTTCCTCTGGCTCTTACAATCTGTCTGCTCTTCCACAGTAATTCCTGAGCCTTAGCTGTAGGAGTTTTACTGTATGTATATTCATTAAAATTGCATCTACGACTCTGAATTTCAATTGACTATAGTTTTCATTACTAATCTACATATGTTTCAAAAATAAGTTTCTTTGATGAGGGGTAAGAACTACACTTATTTGTGATTATATTTATAAGGTAGTCAGGTATTGCGTTGGTTTAGTAAACTGGCATTTGCAATTTTCCTCCAAGATCCTTGGCTTCACTAGACCTAGGTAGTTGGCTAGGTTTCTAGTACCAGGTATGATTTCCCTCTTATTGAGAGTGTCTTGATTCCAATTAGAGAATTTTTGGTTATCACCAAAGTATGCATGCCACTACTACACCCTTAGGATTATCATGCCATGTTTATTATTGTTGTGATTTACAGACATAATTAGCTGGTTAGGACTGTTTGGTTGTTTTCCTCTTTTGGAAGCTTGGATCCTTGTGGTACCTTGAAATCTAGTCCCCAGGGAAGAGGCTTTCAGATCAAATCCATCTTGGGTCCCCTAGGCTCTATGTATGAAATGCATGGTGACTTCAGGGTCCTTACCCTGAAGGTTCCACCTCTGGGTGAGGGAGCAACCAGGAGTAATGGTAAAAGCAGTAGCCTAATGTTTTGGGAAGATCATGGACAACTCTAACAACTAAGAAGAGGGCTTATCCTGCCTTGTGTTGGGGGTTTTGTTAGGTGGCCTTCAGCTCTTGGAGAGAGCATTGTAAACTCAGATGGAAAATTTTCATTTAAACTATATTGTACATTTATATACTAACATGTATTATACGTTTATTAGTGTGACTTGTAAGACGTCCTGACTATTATTTTACCTTCCACTCTCCTTCTGTACTTATCTCTCCCCCTTCTTAATTAAAGCCCTTATTTTTCCCCCTATCTTCCCCTTCAGGTTACTGCATTCCTTTATTCTCCTTTCTTGGCAAAAACTTTCCTGGTTTCTGCAATTATTTCAGATTATACACTCATAATTCAAGATTTTGAACTTTGTCACTGTTCGTAACTGCTAAGCCACTTCTCCAGCCCCTTGACCTTTTAAATTTATTCATCTATTCATCTATTTATTTTTAATTTATCTTAATCTGTACCCATTTGCATTTATGAGTGATGGATTTTTCCAAGACACAGATTGCCATATAATATATTTTGTTTACATTTGCTCTGATTGTTGTGAATTCATCACAGGTTCTCACAAAAAAACACAACTCTCAAGATAGCTAGACACAATAGTTACTCTAACAATTAAATGTCTTAGACTTCAAGTCTGCCCTAGGCTGTTCTGTCCCCTGAGCCTGGTGTTATTCTTATTCTGGGTGCCTTCAGCTCCATCTAGGATGCTACATTATACTCCCCTGGGTTGGATTTCCTGCTTCTCGCCTTCTTTTTAATAGCTCACTTTATCTGTGAGGAGCACAGCCGCCAACAGCTTTATGAGAAACCCTGAACCACAGGCAATCATTTTAATAACATATCTATCAGAAATTGTTTTTCGTCTACTCACAGTTAGTTAACAGTTCTTGAATGGAATTTGATTACCTTCATAATTCTGACAATATTGCTTGAGGATCTCTGGAGGTCCTAGTGTTGCTGTTAGGGAGCAGTTTAGAGCTGTCCTAACCCAGCTCTCTTCTCTTCTCTTCTCTTCTCTCCTCTCCTCTCCTCTCCTCTCCTCTCCTCTCCTCTCCTCTCCTCTCCTCTCCTCTCCTCTCCTCTCCTCTCCTCTCTTCTCTTCTCTTCTCTCTGGAACTTGTAGAATATTGTGATTGCTGCTTAGTATTTTGAGAATCTTTGTTGTGTCTTATGTGAGTAGGATCTTCTGTATAGCTGAGCTCACCGTAAGGCCTTCTAGGGAGAACATAGCTTGAATTATTTGTTGTCTGAATGCTAGACTGTCTTAATTAGTTCTCACAGTTTGTGTTTTCAATACTATTTTTTTTCATATTTACTCTATTCTGGGTAATTTTAGAAACTTTTATCAGGCTTTTAATTTCTATCATAATGGTGTTTGTTATCATTCTAGAGTGCTTCTTATTTTATGTTCTGAAAATTAGGTTTTTTTCTTTTGTTTTTATTTTGTCATTTTTCTGTTTAAAGGACATAGTATCTTTCTTTAAATTTTTATTCATTCTTCTCTTATACAATACATAGCATCCCCTCCCTCCACTCCCCCTTCCCGCCACTTCCCTGTTTCCTCCTCTCTCCCTCCGATGCACACTGCTCCTTCATTTACCTTCAGAAAAGAACATGCCTCCAATGTGTATCAACCAACATAGCATAACAAGATGCAACAAGTCTAGATAGAATCCCTCATATTAAGGCTGGACAGAGGCAACCCAGTTAGAGGGAAAGGGTCCAGAGAGCAGGCAAGAGAGTCAGAAATACCCTTGCTCCCACAGTTAGAAGTCCCACAAAACCACCAAGCTAAACCATAACACTTATGCAGAGGACCTAGCACAGACTCATGCAGATTCCTTGATTACCACTTCAGTCTCTGTGAGCCCCTATAAGCCCTGCTTAGTTGATTTTGTGAGCTATATGCAACTGGTGGACATAGTATCTTACCTCTCCAAGTATATGGATGAGAATGGGTCTTCTAAAACATTTTTTTGCCTTTCTAAATTATCTCCATGTGTTGATATATTGTATATTTAATAATAAATAGTCTGCAATATCACAGAACAGGGAAACCCACAGAGCCAAGCCATAAAGGTCAAAGAGTTGTGACCCATGCCTTTAATCCCATCTCTTGGGAGGCAGAGATCCTCTGGATCTCTATTAGTTCAGGGCAAAACAGAGCCAGGCTGTGGTGGCACCCACTTTTAATCCTAGAACTAGGAAAGAATGTTGAATTGAAATAGCTGGGATGGGAAAGAAAGATAAGTCGGGAGAAGGCAGAAGTTCTTCCCTTTGCCTGTGCACCCAGTCGGTTTGAAGAGTCTTGGAGATAGGACCTGCCCAGTTCAGCCTTGAGGAGTTGGCTAAACAAGAATTGACTGTGATTTGTTTTCTGTCTCTCTGATATTTCAGCTTTTCCCCAGTATCTGGCTCTGGTTTTATTATAATACCAAGTAGAATTCATGCAATATCTGGTGCTCAACTTTGGGGGCACAAATAAGCAAAAAGGAAAAAAAAAAAAAAAAGCCACACAGGCAAGAGCTACAAGTGGCCAGAGGCACTACCCAGCTGGCTGTTTTCTGTTCGAAGTTAGCCTCCAGCTTTGACTTTTAGGCAGTTCCCACCACATGTTTCTTTTCCTTGATCACCTGGGTGAATTTTTCCGACAGTGGCTTCTCTCTCCTGGTGGGTTGTGTTTTTTTTTTTTTCTTGACCCCCCTCATTGGACTGCAATCACAGTAAGTAGCTTCCCCAGTTCAAGGTCATCTGAATCATCCCTGACAGCAAATTTGGTGAGTCATTTGCATTTTCTTAAATGGGGGAATTAGTTTAAGACACAGAGGTGTTTTTTCCTCACATTAAAAAACACAAACCATTAACATGGAAGAAATTTGATCTTTGTTTTGATTACTCTAGACCATTTGAAAGTGGAGCCATAAAGGATAGAATAATCAGTGTAGATGGGATTATCACAATGTCTATTATAAATATTATTTATTTGATTATTTCTGTTTTATCATATTAAAAAGCCAGTTAAAATGAATGCCAAGATAAAAGTCCTAGAAAATCTTGTTAAAATAGATCATAGAGATATTCAGACTCAGACAGAGGAATTTAAAGGAGAACCAATCTCAGTATTGCCTTATAAGGTTACAGAGATACAGTCTAAGGCCTTCAAACAGCCAGCCTTAATATATCCAGTAACCTACTGGACAGATATGGTCACAGCAGTGTTAGAGGCTGGGCCTCAATTTCAGTGTAGGACCTGATGGAAAGATGAAGCTGAAACCATAGAATGACTCAGTATAGCTAGAGGTATAGAAATCTCCCAAGAACAACTTCTTGAGGAGGGAGATTATGCTAATGAAAGGCAATTTTTATATAATGAACACACCCAGGATTTATGCTGAGTGGCAGCCTTGAATATTTGGGATAGATTTGAAGAAGTAGAAAAGAAAATTGAATCTTTTACAAAAGTGATTCAAGGGCCTAAATAAATAAATAAATAAATAAATGAATGAATGAATGAATGAATGAAAACTTTACAGTTTTCTTACAAATATTGACTTCAGTGGTAAATAGAATGGTACCAGATTCAGAAGCTAAGCAAATAACAATTGAGTCTCTGGCTTTTGAAAAACACTAACTCACAATGCAAAAAGATAATTAGGCCATTAAAGGCAGGATCAGCTCCCTTGGAGGACTGGATCCAGGATACAATTGATATGGAATCTATAACTATGATGATAATTGGGTAGGAGAGACTATTTCTAGAGGTTAGAGAAAGATCAAAATATCAAATCTTATAATTGTGGTAACAAGGTCACCTAAAAAGAAACTGTAAACAAGGCATTTTCAGAAACAATGCTTTTGCTAAGAATAACCCCAACAGAACACCATTTGCTTTTGGAGTATGCAGAAGGTGTGACAAAGGCAGGCATTGGACAAATGAATGCAGGTGAACAAGGAACAGACAAAGTAATCTTTTGCCTGCAGGAAATGCCCTAAGGGGATTTTTGAAGCTCCTGAATCAAATCCAATTTACTTTTATTCTGTCATTGTGGAGGAAACCTCTTCCCAGAATAAGAACCTAAGGCCTATTCTAAAAACCATATAGCTCCAGATGATAGAAAGGCTATAGAAGAGAGAACGCAAATGAGAAACCGAAAGTCAAAAGTGATAATGATTAGAAAGAGAACCTCCCCAAGTTAGGGTTGTGGAAGAGTTTCACTTTTGTTTTCACAGGTGAAGAAAAGCTATGGGTAACTAGAACTCTCAAAAGCTCACTGAATCGGGAATGGCCACTGGAGATCCATCGGGAGGAGTGGGATCAGACTGTATTCCTGTTCACGCAGCCCCGTGGAGCCGGTTCCCTGTAGAATACCAGACGTGCTTGGAGTGGATGTGCTGAGCTGGGCTGACCCACCTTGGGACTTCATGCTCTTTTGTGGGAGGGGATGGGTGGATGGGGAAGGGCGAGGCTGAGGGCTGTCTGGGAGGGATTGGGAGGGGGAAGGGAGGGGGAGCTGGGAGATACATTTATGGAGATGACATTTTTTAATGAAAATAAAATTGGAAAGAAAGAAAAGCTATAGATAACATCAAAATTAATAAAGACTCAATTCAAACAGGATAAACTTCTTTATAAAGAGATTTTACAAGGTAAAATCCCACTGCCTAACATCTATATCTCTTTACTTCTAAAAAAAAAAAAGTTGAAACTCCAGTCAATTGAAAATTAAAACTGGCTTTGGAGTTAGAGTGTGGCTCTCTCCTTCTCTAAACCCAAGCATACTTGTTAACGTAAAATGCAAAATCTCTGTATTATATCAGAAGAGCCATCTGATATGGGACAGAAGAAAAGCCAAAACTTTAAAAGATTTATTCTATTGTACTGATCTTGTGATATTTTGAATTTTGCATCAAATATATAAGATTATTTATACATAACTTTTGTCATGGTATTAATGGTCATATAAACTACTAATTATAGAAAAAAGACTTTATCTAGCTTCCTGTACATTGTTTTGGGTTTGAGTTTCTTATCAGTTTTCTGCAGTGAACTATGACATTGTCTCCAAAAGGAAGATGGAGCCCCACAACAATGATTTCACATGAACTATGGCAATGCCACTAGGCTGACAAACACCAACCAGAGATTGGCTTGGGATTATAAACTACTCAGGACAATTTCAAGGTGGCTAGCTGAGGTGAACCTGCCTCACAAACTAGGCAGGACTTAAGACAAGCTTTGCACTTTCCCATCATGCAAATGATACAGCTACTTATCCCAGGACTTGCCAAAAATTTATTTTCGGGATCCTCTAAAGATGCTGTCACCCCCAGATAGCAGGAAGTAAGTTTAAGAAGACAATGAGCACATTCCCAAAAGGTGGGGTGGGTGGTTTTTGGTCTTTTAATGGGTTATCAATAACTGTCATTATTTAGGATGATTGGTTACAAATTGTTATTAGTAATGCTTAGGAAAACATGAGCAAAGAAGATTAGACTCAGTGTTCTTGTTGGGAAAAAAAGAAAGAAAAGAAAAAAGGGATACAGATATGATAGGTTATAAGGGTAGATTATTGAATCTACTTTTCAAAATCAATTACTAATTTTAAATATTTTACATTGGATTGGATTTTTGTATATTTATACAAATTGTGTACATTACAAAGTTGAGATTAACTTTGTTACTGTACATATATTTCTACTCTTATTCAAGGTATTGTACCTATGCAGCTAATCTAACAATGGAACTCAAATTGCTAGTCCTTGAAAATTATTATTACCAACTAATTAGGATATAAAGAGAGTCAGGTTAGTAGTTAGTCATTACAATCAAACTTATAGTCATATTAAATATGTTTTTAATATCAAACAGGAATATATTTTAGATAAACAGGTCATCTTCAAACACTTCAGAGATCTACAGAATATAGCATTTAAGATATTTTTAAAATATAGGTTCTTTTAATTTTTATGACAACAATACATGTTTGCTCCTGGTAGCACTAATCTAATTCAGAGAAAATGATGAGCATTGAAGAAATTCTATGTAGAGTTGAATTTCTTTGTGGGACAAGTTAGCCGCTGGGCAAGAAAGTGTCCTGTCCACAACTGCTGGCAGTGTAATGTCTGAAATGAACAAGCAGGACACACAAGAAAGAACAGCCAAACATTGCCAGAACAAAGCAGAAAAGTCTTTAAGAATATCCTGCTTTACCGATAAGTCTGTCAGATATGCTAGGCCTGTTTGCCAAAGATGAGTGCCCAATACTGCAGAGAAGCCATGGGTGACTTTTCAGGCTGTGTTTCTGTCATTTTTCATATTTTTTGGAAGTCTCTTGCTTGCACTTTCTGTTTACTTAGTTAATATTATTTCCTTCTTGGGCCTCTGAGAAAGCTGAAGATGAGACAGTTATATTTATAGTTTTTCTAGTTTTAGATTCAAAAAAGAAACTAAGAGGTGTAAAGTGTGTAAGTTTGAGAGACATCAAAAAATAGTTTTTAGACGGTAATACAACTTAGTTAGATAGAAAGTGAATCACTTATAATCCTTTGGACTCACAATATAGGATAAATAATGGAATATTTTCTTTGAATCTGTCAATTGTAATGGACTGGACATTATTATATAATTATTGTTTATTTATACAGTATGTAGTTATTATACATATTATATATAGTTTTTTATAATAATTATGACCTTTTTTATTTTTGACACAAAAGGGGATATGTGGTGATATATTGTATATTTAATTAAAATAGTCTGGAATATCAGAGGAGAGAGCCACCCACAGAGCCAAGCCATAAAGATGAGAAACTGGTGACCCCCTTAATCCCATCACTTGGGAGGCAGATCCTCTGGATCTCTGTGAGTTCAAGATCAAACAGAACCAGGCAGTGGTAGCACACACCTTTAATTCTAGCACTGGAAAATTTGATTCAGGAATTGAAATAGCTGGGCCAGGAAAGAAAAATAAGGCAGGAGAAGACATAAGTTCTTCCCTTTGCCTGTGCACCCAGTTAGTCTGAGGACTGGTGGAGACACAACCTACCCCATTTGGCCTGAGGATTGGCTGGGGGAGAATTGACTGTGGTTTGTTCCCTGTCCCTCTGATATTTCAGCTTCTCCCCAATATCTGGCTCCAGGTTTATCATAATATCAAACTGAATTGGTGCAATATCTCCATTTTCTTCAAGTTGCTCTTTTTCTTTTTCAACTCACTTGTTTTTGTATTTATATTTTAAGACAGAAGCTTTTTTATGTTTCATGGTCCTTTGGTGTTCATGTTCAATAGTTATTGGGGTTCTAAAGATTTGGTAAAAAATCTAAAATTCCAAATTTGGGTGATGGATGTGACAATGTCTTTCTGTGTGCTGTAAATATCAATCTTTAAATAAAGGACTGTTTTGGCTCATGACAGGCACCATAGAAAAAGTAGGCAGGGAAATCAGTATAGGTAGTAGGAGAGCAGAGATACAGACAGATCAAGCCAGAAGCCTAAAGAGTCAACATGTAAGGAACACAGGTGAGCCATGGGCCACATGGCAGGACAGATTAATGGAAATGGGTTGAGTTTAAGAAGTGTGCCTAAGCCATTGGCCAAACAGCATGAAGTTAATATAAGTGGCTGTGTTTCTTTGGTACTTTGGGATTGCTGGGCCAGATAAGTGGTGGCCGGCAGGTTCAAACCGTGGAACTAACTGGGCAGAAACCTGTTTTAACAGGTGAGATCTATGTTTGGGTATCCCCTGCCATCATCAGTACTGCTCTCTGGTTCTCCGCTCTCTTCGTATGTGTGCCTATGTAGACGTGTGCAGAGCTCAAACTTAGGTAACATTTCTCAAGCACCATCTACTTTTTTTTTTTTTTAAATAGGGTTTCTCATTAGCCTGTTTAGGCAGTGAGCCCCAAGGTTCATCCTATCTCTGCTTCCCCAGTACCTAAATTACAAATGTATACCACTATGCTTAGTTGTTTTGTTTCTTAGCTTTTGTCATGAATTTGAGGAATGAAACGCAAGCCACTGTACTTGAGTTTCAAGCACTTCACTAACCAAACCACTTCCCCAATCCAGGAGCTTTCTGTCTTCTTGTGCTTATTCCTGAGGCCTCAGAATATTCTCTGTGCTCTTTGGAATATTCCATCCTACTGTAGGCAGGACTAGATGGAGGCTAGTAAGGCCTGGGTTTAGCTAGGTTCAGAGAAGGAACACTTCCTAAACAAGGACAGGAATGTCACTATCCAGAAACATGCTTTACAGCCTTCAGTACCTAAACCCTTAGTCACCTTGCTTCAGTTAGCAGAAGTTGCAACCTAAGAATGGTGGAATAAAGGAGGTGGTGAATTGACTGTTCTGAAACTGCCTTTCAACCAGCCTTTTCATCTTAAACTTTATGTGTGTGTGTAATCTCTTTTGAAAATATAGTGCGCATATATATTGGAATATTTTAGGATATCTGATCTACCAGCACTTCAGTCATCCTGTGTGTCAAGGTCCAATTTATTGCTAAAAATGTTTTTGGCTTTGTAATTTCAGATTAGCTTCAGTCTACAACTATTTCAAATGAAATAGGAGGGATATTTTTAAATATTTCAACCAATTTCCCCACTGATCATTCAGTAATGTTTACAATAATCCATGGAGATTTCTGAAAGTTAAAAAATATTTGAAACCTCAGTACATTTAATAAAGTCATCGGTAAATGGTCCTGATTGCTGTTTGGGACCAACCTTTTCAATGTCTGCTGTAAGGCTTCCTTTTCTTCTTGTTTTGCTTATTCACACTTCTCAAAAGGTTTTTTCACATTTCATACACTTTCACATTCCTTTGACTTTTGCTGGACCTCTTTGGCTTGTGGGTTTTTTGTTTGTTTTTTTCAGAAGCTTTTCTATTTCTGAGAAGACAGTTTTGGTAAGCGTTGTAAAGAAGTTAGACATACCACAAGCTTAAACAATGGGATGTATAGTGCCAGCAAGAAAGACGCCATGTTGTAGTTGCAATGACTGAGAACCAACTGCAGAGCTCCTACTTCTTGCCCAGACTTGCGTTCACATCCTAAGTTTCACTGGCCCCAGCAGGAAGATTTATTACAGTAGAACTTCAATGAGGGTAAAACATACAAGGAAATGTAAGCAGGCCATTACAAGAAAAAACTGGCACGTAAGAATTTATTAGTAAGGACTCTCTGTGTATGTCCATAGATCTACTTCTAAAAATGAAGAGAAAGATTTTTTTGTTTGTCTGTTCCTAAGAAAAGATAGAAACAAAATTCAAGGAGGACAAATAATTACTTTTATTTAATATCTTATGTTTTGCACTATTTATTGATGAGACAACAAATCCCTGTATGGCAATGACCTCATTTTACAGTTCTTTCTAATATTCCTCCATGGTACCAGGCTCCAAGGAACAGAACTACTTATAAGGAAGACCCAACATGGAGTGTTGCAATGAGGTTTCCTGGTCCCAGGGCGGCCAGGAGGTCCAGACCCACAGACCTGCAGCCCCAGACTGTCGTACAAATGAATGAGACTCAGGGATAGAGCTCTGAAGAAGTTGAAGATACTAGAGGGAATAAACACCACAGTCAGATCTTACCCAGCTGTCTTCCAGCTTCCTCAGCCTCGCTTCCCTTGGAATGGCTCCCTCTGTGTTTCTATCCTGTCTTAAGTACTCTTTCGGTAATTAAGGTGTGGCCCCACCACACCAGCTTGGGAGCCTGGAATTCCTTCTATAATCTGATGTGACCTTGACTCAGTTAGGATTAAGGGTGTAGGTCACCACTCCCAGGATACTTCCTGTGCTGGGATTAAAGGTTTGAATCACCATTCTCTGATTTTCCTAGACTGACTGTGGTTAGAGCTGTGGGACTTCTGGAGCTTTTACTAACCCCCCACATAGACTGTGGGTAGATTCCCTCTGATATCTCCAAAACTTCTGAAACTTTTATTGAATCCCCACACCAGACCCCTTAGCCTCCCACCAATGCTCAGAATGCTTATATTAAGTTCATGCAACATGTTTAGCCTGGGGCTTAGGCACTTAGACACTAGCTAACTATTTCATCTTAACTCAACCCATTTTCATTAATCTATCTCCCACGTGGCGCATGGCTCACCTTACATGCTTCTTCTTGGGTGGCTGGCTCAGTCTGGTCAGACTCTGCCCTACTTCTCCTACCTATGTTGTGATTTCCCCTCCTACTTTTTCTATGGTGCCTGTCATGGGCCAAAACAGCTCCTTTATTTAAAGATTGGTATTCACAGCATACAGAAAGAATTGGAAGCTGTTGGTAAGCTTGTGGCATGAAGGTTTGTTCCCTCACAGTTTCCATGTTTGGGTGCCACATTCTGCTACTGCATAAATGGGCTAGCTCTCCATAGTACTCCACTTCTCCACTACAGTACCCTTTCCCAGACCACAGCCAGTAAGACAAAGTGACAGTCTGATTATGTTGATACCCCCAGTAGTATGTAAAATTTTATACAAATATGCAATTTATATTTATAAATATATAAACTATATTAAATATAATATAAACAATATTAAAATCTAAGCATAAAGTATTAGGTTACTGAAGGGACACAGACACTTGAGCTAAAAACTGAAATAGTACATTCCTGAAGCTAGCCCTCAAGGTCTATTCCTTTATTTAGCCACTTCCTCCTTCTGAGGCTGACTATCAAAGTCCAGCTATCAAAGTATTAAAGTCTCTTTGTTTCACCTAATGAACATGACCAATCAAAATATATCACTGCATCTCAGCCTGTTCTAACACAGACCTCCCCATCTTCTCCTCCTAAAATTACACCTTCAAGGTCCTTTGCAACTGTTTTTCTGCTTCAATCAGAAAGCAGCCACTTTAACTTTTCTTCCCTGAATAATAAAGGATTTCTATGGGAGGAGGAGGAGAAGGAGGAGGAGGTGGTGTTTGGGTGCACGGCCTAATCTGGGGTTGGGAGGCAGCCCCATTGTCCCATTGTGCAGAGGGTTTTCCTGCAGTCACTATGACACTGTGTGAAGAAATACAAAACAGGGAAGCAAATTAAGTATCTTTCTTTTGAACGACATGACACTTGAACCTTCATCCTTAATTAGTTCTTCACCTAACCTCACATTTTACTTTTACAAAAACAATCTTTTACTTTCAAGTTTCTGATGCCCCAAAGTCTCAGCTTTTCACAGTCCCAGAAATACGTTTCTTTCCTTCTTTCCTTGCAGGGGTTCTCATTTAGGGAAGGCCATTCAGTCTCACAACTGGCTTCTCTGAACAGATCTCACAAGCCAGGCAACTAGAGGAAATCTGCTTTAAGCTTCTAGAAGTGACCTTCCTCTCATTTTCTTACACAATTAAAAGAGGAAGTACCAGAAAGACAATGGCAAACAGCAAACAACAAAGCCCTTCACACTCCAGTTGGGTAGGATATAGAGAGGTCTCTCAAGTCAGAAACTCTAGATGACTTCCACTCTTTTAGACTAGTACCCTAATAGAAATTCATTTAAACTCATATATTTAAATGAAATTTTTCTCTTTTATCTTTTTTTAATTATATATTAATTATGCAGAATGGGTTTCTTTATAACATTTTCATACATGTGTATATGTATTTTGATCATACTCATCTCATTGCCTTCTCATTCCCATCCCTACTCCTGCTGACCTCCTTCTTCCAAAATAATCCCTCTTCTATGTTCATGCCTTTTAAATTTAATTTAATTAATTTTTTTCCATTAAGTTTCATTAGGGTTGATTATAGGATGAGTAAGAGGTTTTTCGCAGGAACATAGGCAACTTACGAGTGGCTATACAAGTGAAGAAAATGTTTCTCTTAAAATTTTTTATAAGTCACATTAAAAAAGCAAAAGGATTCAGGAAAATTAATTTGAGCTATATACTTTATATAATCCAATGCACTCAAAATAGTTCTTTTATAATGTGATGAATATAAAAAACGAATTATTTTATATTTTCTTCTTCATGTTATGTAAACATCATATATTTACACATGAGATCTGGATGATGCATTCTTTTTAAAAATTGTGTGTGTGTGTATGTGTGTTCCTATGCACATGCTTGTGTGAACCAAGGGCCAGAGAGAATGTTTGATGCCTCCTAGCTAGAATTACAGGTGTTTGCATGATGCCAGAGTTGTTATATAGATAATAGGATCTGAACTTAGGATCTCATTATTGTGCAACAAACATTCTTTTTGTTGCTTTTGGTTTTGGTTTTTGACCTTTTCTTTTTGAGACAAGATTTCATTGTGTAGCCCTGGTTGTCCTGGAACTATATCTGTAGACCAGGCTGGCTTTGGATTCACAGAGACCTACCTGTCTCTGCCTGCTGAGAGATAGGATTAAAGGCATGCACCACCACTGCCTGGCATTTTTTGTTGTTTTTTTTGTTTTTGTTTGTTTGGGGGGGTGTTGGTTGTTTTTCAAGACAGGGTTTCTCTGGGTAACCCTGGCTATCTTGGAACTCATTATGTAGAAGATCAGGCTGGCCTTAAACTCAGAGATCTGCCTGCCTCATTCTCTTAAATTGCTTTGGCTTAATTATTTTGTGTTTTGAGACTGGGATTCTTTGTGTAGCCCTGGCTATCCTAGAACTCACTTGGTAGACCAGGCTGGCCTTGAAATCACAGAGATCTGTCTGCCTCTTCCTCCTGAGTACTGACTGGAATTACAGGCCCAGTACAACAAACATTAACCTTGAGCCACCTCTCTAACCCAGATATTCAGTTCAAAATGGGAAATAGTTGGGTTAAAACATACAATTTTATAAATTTACAGTGAAAGTAACATATATACAAATATTCCAAACATACTCACAAACTCTCTGTTGGTTGAAATTATTCTTTAATAATTTTATCTAGACCTGGTTTGTCTCTCTCTGCCCTTCATGATTTTTAAGAGACTGGTTCTTCTGTAGACCATGTTCACTCTGAGCTTGTTATATAGCTGAGTGTGGCTTTGAGTGCCTAATCTTCCTCTCCCAACCTCCTGAAAGTTTGGATAGTAAGTGTGTATCACCACACCTGGTCTGTCATTTTATTAGTAATCATTTTGAGAAAGAAAAAAACACTAGTTTCAAAATTAATTAAAAATTAAGAAAATTAATTAACTTTTATATGAAGTTAATACTGAACCTAAAGTTTGATTGATAGAAAAGTAGCTCTTTCCCAGTTGTCAATCTCTTCACATTTTTCTAGTCACTTTTTATGTAATTCACATAATGGTATAAATTACAATAAAGTGTTGTGCATGTGGACTCATATAAAATGGCAAAAGTGATTTTATTGATTATATTATGAAAAGTCTAAAAAATCTTGAATTTAATTAGCTAAATCAAAGGTAAACTTTCAATTCCTCAGAGTTCTAAATTTGACTCATTTAGACATAGTATGATATTATAAATGAAGACATAAATCATACTGCATTTTTTGGTCTTATATGTTATTTTGAAATATTCAAAAATCTTTCCTTTATAAGAAAATGTTTTATTAGAATAAACAGGCAGTAAATCTTTGTAACTCAAGACTCAGTAGAAGAACATTGGCAAAGACGTCACGAAGCTATTAAATTCATTGTCTCCCTACTTCTTTCAACAGTTCTAACCATGGAATGACTCATTGCTTTTGCACGTATGCAATGAATGATTTAACAACAGTATCCAGGGCACACTTCATGGAGTCTGCTTCAACAAACAGCATAAATAGTTTTTAAATGTATCATAGAGGGAAACAAAGAAGTAAAGGAAACACTAGTCTGCCTTTGAAAATTCCAGTAAATCTGAATTCTCCCTGAACTTAGCTGGAAAAGTGTTTGCTGGGTTAGAAATTAATTTTTAGTGTCTCTCCAAAATTCTTCTTTGACAAATGTACAATATTTAAAATAACTGTGGCATGAATTTGATAGTGAATAAAAAATGGCTTTTTATAAATTAAACATTCATATCTAAAGTACTTATTGAACAATGTATTTTATATCTTCTGACTGATCTAAATTTAAAACAAAAAGAAAACCGAAAGCTCACAGGGGGAACAAAAGAAGTTGGAGTTTTTCAGAATTCGAATTAATGGATCTTTGTTATTGTTCAGTTCTTAGATTCTTTTTTGTTGAGCATGTATAAACACGTGTGTGTGTCTGTGTCTGTGTGTGTGTCTGTGTGTGCCTGTTTGCACATGTGTAGACATGCACATAGAAGCTAGAGGAGATCATTCCTCATGTGCTGTTTATGTCAGACTAGTATATTGAAAAGTTTAAATTCCCCAGTAGGAGTAATGCTGCTGATATAATGAGTCAGATCAGACAAAATTAATAATTCCAGGTTTAATCTGAGCAGAACAAAGCATCTCCCATGTGTCTACTGGAAAGTCAGGAGAGGAATTGGGAGAGCACTAGGCAGGTATAGTGACCAGGTCTTAAATAGCCTGTAGGCATAGTCTTGAGCAGCCCCAGTGTGAGGCTAAATTTTGGCATGGTTTCTCAGGGGCAGGGTTTGGAGAGGGCAGCTCCAGGAAATATCTCCAACGTATATATTTTTTATAAAAATATAATGCTATACAGTAAAGAAATAATTAAATAATTTAAGTCAGTCAGCATGTAGACAGCCTCTAAATCAGGGAACACTAAAAATAACAGGTGTCCCTCACACATGTAATCAGAAGTTTCTCTGTTCCACCAGGCTTGTCTTGCAGCCATTTAATCCCAAATAATCGTACAACGGCTTATATTAATTATAAACTGTCTGGCCTATGGCTCAGGCTTATTATTTTCTAACTCTTACTCTTAAATTAATCCATAATTCTATTTATGTCTAGCCATGTGGCATGATATCTTCACTTCAGTGCAGCATTCTCATATTCTCTTCCTCTGTGTCTCCTGGCATCTGCTGCCCTGTTCTTCTGCTTCCCAGAATTCTCCTAGTCTGACTGCCCCACCTCTACTTCCTGTCTAGCTACTTGACTAGTCAGTGTTTTATTAAACCAATAGGAGTGACAAATATTTACATGTACAAGCATAGCCTCACAGCACACACATACACCACATATACAACAAATCACCACCTGTGACAAGTGTTAAGCAAGATACATGTCCTGAAAAAAGGAACAAGACCATTGGAAAAAATATTCACACTGCTTCAGTATTTACTCATTTTATTGTTGTTACTGAGACAAATGCTTACTATATAGTCTCATGCTGGTCCTCACCTCATCATTTTCCTCCGTCTCTATCTCAAGGGCTAGAATTACAATGTGTGCCATCATGCCCAGCTATTGTTTTGGTTTTTAAAGCTAATTAAGAAAGAACAGGGAACCACAATAGTCCTAGCCATGTTTCAAGTATTTCAAAGCAGGGTGTGGCTGGTGACACCGTATTGAAACATGCAGCCTCCAATGGTACTTCAGTTAGACCTGATCATCTCCCAGTTTCATACAAAAGCCAAGATTAAAGCTTTAAATTTCTTAAAAATATTTTTTCCTTTAAAAAAACATTTTTGATATTATAATTTAATTATCATGTTTCTCCCTTCCATTTCTTCCCTCTAGACCTTCCAACCACTTTCCCTGCTCTCCCTCAAATTCATGGCCTCTCTCTCTTTAACTGTTATTGCGTATAACAATAGCATAACCTATTCAATCCATACCTGCATGTATGTTTTCAGGGCTGAGTGTTTGGTGCTCTACAACCAGTTGGTATATTCTTCCTTGGGGAAGAATACTTTTCCCAATCCCAGCTGTTCTCAGTTGCCTAGAGTTCTTTGTGTAGGGTTAAGGCCTTGAGGGCTTCTCTTCATCTAATTTTAAATGAATATTTTTAAACACACATGAACAGATATTTTAAAAATATGATTAACCTATAATTAATGGTTAGTCCTCTAAGGATGGAATAAAGTGAAATTTAAACTAAAAATTAAAATATCTTAACTTTCATAAATTTGGCTTCCATATATTACATGCTTTTGTTCTTTGCATAGTATAGTAAATAAAAGCTCTATGCAAATCCTTGATTAAGCTCGGTGTCTGAAACCTGATAAGTCACATGCCTGTTTGATGTTTTTCTATGATATATGATTGCCAATAATTTTGAGCCAAAAGAGGGTGGTGTTGTTGTCTTGAGCTGCTGTTGCTGAAGATGGGGGAGGGCCAAGGGTGAGCAATGACTGAGGGCTGAAGCTAGACTTCCAAACTGGCAGAGGTTTCCAGGGCCATGATTGCATCCCTTGGCTGCCTGAGTGGAGAATGCTCACAAATTGGAGTCATCTTTTCAGACTGGTGTCTTGCTATTGGCGCCTTCCCTGGAACCATGGAACCTTACTCAATGGATTGAAGAGGAACACTAATGAAGTGGTTGATTTGAAAGATAGAGACATTTCCTTTCTCTAGGCAGTCCTTTGTATTTCTTGGTCAGGGACAAGGGTTGTGTGTCCTCACTTCTCAGACTCCATGGTTTACCAAGCCTTGAGTCATGTCTACAATCACAGCTGCTTTACCCTGGCCAGATACAACTGTGAACAATGATCATGTAGTATAGGCAGAATTTTCTGTCCTGCTAGCCAGCTCCTAAATAGCCACACAGAAAGTTGGTAGTAAATATAGATGATTGGCTAATAGCTTAGGCCTTTACTAACTAGCTCTTACATTTAGAATTAGCTGATATACACATTTTTACCTTTTCTAGCACATGGATCAGTACCTTTCCTCAATACAGCATGCTCATTTTGCTTCTCCCTAGCTTCTTCCCTCTTTATTCCTGAGCTCTCTCCCTGTCCACAGCCCCACCTAACCTCTTCCTTCCTAGCCATTGACCATTTAGCTCTTTACTAAGCCAAGGGGAACGTCACACCTTCACAGTGCAGAAAAAGATTATTCCATAACAATGTAGCCAGGCACAGTGGTTCTCAAGGGACAGAGGCAGAAGACCACAAGTTAGAGATCAGCCTGGGCTACATAGTGATACTTGTTTCAAAAACATAACAAAATAACAACAAAAGATTGTCATATGATCGATATAGCTATAATTTGAGTAAAAAAAAAATCTCTATAGAAGGTAAAGTTAAGGATTTTTCCATTTAAAATTTGGTTTCATTCTTCCCTTGCAGTGCATATGTTTATTATTTAACTCTAGTGTGTGTGACTATTAAGCATGCTGAGACTCTTTCTATTATAATTGAGAAAAGGAGAGTTGAAAGAGTAAAAGCTGGTGTTTACTGGGAGCTTACTATCTCTAGGAATGTCATGAATCTTCAAAGCAGCTTTAGTTTCCATGTTTTTGTCTATAATTTTGAGATGATGAATCTGAAGCAATAAGAAGACAAATAAGCTGCTCAGGACATAAAATTGGTCAAAGACACGGGTATTCCAGGCACCCTTCAGGCTTTGTGGTTAGTCATCTTCCCTCTCTCATACAAATGTCATACATTTCTACAAAAAAACGTGGCTAGTTTTTCACCTTTGTGAAACTCTTTATTAACAGAAATCTTAATTATCTTCAGACTGTAGATATCCTAGGCCTATAGTCAAAAAAGATAAATACTCCAACTTTACAAAAGAACTATTTGCAACTGTCCAGGCAGCTGCCACTGTTCTTTCCTAAATTTTAAAAGTTCTTATATTTTCCTTCTCAGGTCTTTGATGGGATTAAAGACTATATAGTTAAGGTTACGACCATCTCATATCTTAGCTAAGAACATTTAGGTATTAGATTCATATTACTCAAAATAAACAGCTTTAAAGTAACCCCTCTATATATTGCCACTTATCAGTATTTTAGACATTAAGATATACTTATATTTGTTGTTTGTTAGGTGTAGTTTGACCTTGTTTATGTGATTTGCCTTTTCTGTCTCCTAGACATTACCTTATAGTTGTTTCTATTATATATAGTCTTATACTTATGTTTAAAACGTTCTTAGACGAAAGGGAGAGATGTAGTGGATCCAGGTGCTATTGAGCAAGACTTAGAGGCATGGCTTTGAGGTCTTGAGGACTTCTATAGGAGGTGTGGCGAGCCCCTTAAAAGATCAGTTGCTCGCTGTCTTGGCTCCCTGTTTGTTCCCCATGTTCTTGGAGGAAGGATCACTGCTGCAGCCACTGAGTGGACAGTTCAACCCTCAAAAATTGCTCTAAAATTCAGTCTTACATCAGTACGTGTTTCATATAAACTCCTTAATAAATATTAGTCCTTTTATATAATCAATTGCCAATACATAATTCCTACAATAGCAGTCTACTCACATTTGTTTGTAAGACTGACATAGTACTTGCATTACTTATTAGTACTGTTGAATTAAATGAAATGTGTTTTTTGTTTTTCATTTACAGTTGGAAGGATGTCCTTCTTCCTGCTCTAGAAAGGCTTACATGAAACAGAGTGAGAGACAAGATAATTAACTGTGAAGTTCTGCATGGGAGGATGCAGTAAGAGAAGGCAATGAAGACTTTATGGACTGGAGCAGACACATAGTGATAAACTCACTATACACTTTTTTGGGAGCCCAGACAAATGCTTAAGATGTTGGATTGCATAGGTTTTGTTTCCTGACAATCAGAAGGATAAAACTCCTCTTCCAACAGCTCAAACAGGAACTGATTTCATGAGTTCTAAAAAGGAAATTGAATGACAACATGGAAAACATCTCACTCTGGCTTTATTAGACACAGAAGAGTCATTTAGATACTGAGTTGTCATATTATTCTGAAATAAGAGCAACTTCCCTTACATACTAACCTGATTGTTAAATCCTTTCCACAAAGCTGAAGACATACAGCATCACACTGTGTCTACAAGGCCAGAAATTACATAATTGGAGCCTAGAGAATGCAGACTGGTAATTTATGTGCTTCAGCTTTCTCAAATACCAGATGCTGAAACAATCACAGGCACATGTTAATATCTATAAATAATTAGAAAATTCTCTAAACAATACAGAATTTTTCTGAACTGTTTATCTTGTGATTGGAAAAAATAAACACATTATTTGAATTTTCAGACCTGGATTGGTCATCATGTCTAGACTGACTGACCACTCCCAACTTTGGGTGAGGCCAGGAGACGCAGCAAAACAGAGAATAGTAGATTGCGCTGTGCATAAAAGTCTATGAAGGCAATATCATTGTTATATCCATTCTGCAGTTTAGAAAACTGAGGCACAAGGAAACCAGATCCCAAGAGCTCTGAATATCAAATCTTCTCTTCCCTGAGGATAATTCTGGTCCCTGAAAAACCTGTAAACTGTTTCCAAGCTATTGAGTAAAACTAGTCCAAAATTTCGTGTGATCATCTAAATATTCCTTGCAAAGAGATCCTCTATATTGCCATTGTCTGTCTTTTTTTTTTTTTTAAAGAAAATAAGTTGGATATCAAAATAAGTAATTTTAAAAAGTAATATAAATAATAGAATGATCCCATGTAGCTGCATGAATTTGGGTGTGGTGGCTCACATCTGTAACAGTTGGAGACTAAGCCAAGTGTTCAGAGAGTGGGAGGCCAGCACAGTGAGATTCTGTGCAAAACCAGACCAAACAAAACACTTCTTAAAAGTTTTATTTTCTTTTGCCCCACTAAACACCTGGAGAGTAGAGATGTTCTCATAGACTATTTTCTATTGTTTGATATTTTGTTTTTGTTATGGAAAATAGTTTTCCTGGAGATCAGAGAAGCAAAGGAGCAGCCACAATCACTTCTTAACTCTACAAATCCTCAGACTGAATAGCAGATGGGATCCTGTCTCCAGAAATGGATAGCTGAGATCCTATCTTCATCTCCCTAATGCTGAGATTAAAGGTGTGTGCCACCACTTCCTGGACTCTATGGTTAATTAGTGGTTAATTCGGCCCTCTGATATCCAGGCTTTATTTGTCAGAACACAAATGAAATATCATACAGTGCTCTCTGAGTTGCTAAAGGAACAAAGACTGTGCTCTGTTGAGTCAAATGATGTCAACTCGACTAGGTACCTTTGATAATTATACATGGTAGAGCAAACCTAGTTTCTTATTTATTTTTGTCGTCAAGTTGTTTTAACAGACCTTAGTCTATACATATTTAAAAGTACACACATGTAAAATAGTAGGTTGTCACAGTATCTAGTTTCAAACATAAGTTTCAAAATTAATTTTGCAAGCCTATAATGTGATTTTTTTCTACCTTATAATCTGAATACTATGAGGAACAAATACATTCATACACTGATAAGACTCCACTGAAAATAAATTCTTGTGGTTACCATGCACATTTTGTTATTGGTGCATTTTAATTATATCAAATAACAGGATTCATTGCAAGATTTCACACGTGCACACACCATATTTTGGTCATCTTCATATACTCACCAACATTTAACTCTTACCTGCCTTCTCTCCTAATATTATTTTCTAATTGTCTCTATTCTCATATCATTTCCATTTCCAGGGCTTCTACAGATGAAAAAAGAACATGTACTCCTTTGCTGTCTGAGACAAGGTAATTCAGAGGGTTAATTCTAGTTCCATTCATTTCCCTGCAAATGACACAAAGTTTGTTCTCTGTATGGTTGAATAATATTCCTTTGTTTTATTTAATTAAGCATGGGTATATTAATATTTTATTTAATATCCTATGTTTTATTTAGCCATCTACTGATGATCTAAGCTGACTCCATGTCTTGACTATTAGGACTAATTTACAATCCTACCTACAGTAAATACGAGTTCTTCTTTCCCTCAGAGACAGCCATTCTGACAAGTGAGTAGAAATTTCATTATGGTTTGGGTTTGTGTTTTCCCGGTGGCTAAGGATGGCCAACATTTCTCCATATAATTATTGGCCATTTGAATGTCTTTTTTCAGAACCATTTTCCATTTCACTTACTGATTAGGTTACTTTTTTCTGGTGTTCAATTTTTTTTTTTTTTTTTTTTTTTTTTTTTAGTTCTTTCAAGGTCCTTTATTAGAGCTACGCTCTAGACAAAGCACTTCTGTGGATGAGTTTGCATGTGTATATATCTGTGCAGGTAAATGCTCATATATGTTAAAAGCTGGATGTCAACTTTGGGGGTCATTCCTCAAGAGCCATCCACCTTATTTTCTGAGGCAGAGGTTTTTTGTTTTTGTTTTGTTTTGTTTTTTAAACTGGAACTTAGGGCTTCATGAGATCCTCCAGTCTCCACATGTCCAGTGCTAGGATTATAAGCTTGTGCTACCACACTCAGTTTCTATATGGGCTCTGAGGATTGAACTCAGGTTTTCATTCTTTCCTGGCAAGCACTTGATTGACTCACCCACTTCCTAGCCCAAACAGTACTTCTTAATACTAGACAAATGGTTTTAGGTGGAAAGTGAGCAGTCTAGGTGGAGGAGATATGACTTAGGGGAAACCAGTGATGACAGGAGTTAAAGTTTAAATCATTCAGGCTGTACCAATATCAACAACAGCAGGAAAGCTAAGAACCATGCATGTCCCTGAGCAGTCACTACTTTAATCCCAGCTTTCTGTAGGCAGAGGCAGGCAGATCTCTGTGAGTTCTAGGCCAAACTGCTCTACTAAGTGAGTTCCAGGATAGCCGGAGTGGCCCAGTGGTGGTGGTGCATGCCTTTAATCTAAGCACGCAGTATAAAGAGGCAGGCAGATCTCTGTGAGTTTGAAGCCAGCCTGGTCTACCAAGGCTACCCAGAGAAACCCTGTCTCAAAAAACATGAAACAAAAACAAAAAAATGTGCTTTTTTTTGGCAGCACATATACTAAAATTAGAATAATACAGAGAGAATTAGCAGACTAACCAGAGCTACAGAAACAAATCTTGTCTTAAGAAGAGGAGGAGGAGAAGGAGGAGGAGGAGGAGGAGGAGGAGGAGGAGGAGGATGGGGTGGGGTGGGGTGGGGAGAGCAACAATAACAACCAACCATGCTGGTTCAAAGCAGGGTATGGGAAACAAATGTTGATATCCTAAAGGTGGATGCTTGGGAACAGCAATGGTTCTAATGAGCAGTCTCCCTACTTCCTTGGTTTGAGAGCTGGACCACCACTTACTATTTCTTATTAATACTGGCAAATCAAGGGATCAATCCTTAACCGTAGAATAAAGATTGTAAAGGTTCTTGAAAGGCTTGTTCTCTTACTCTATTGGCTTAGGAGGAAACAGCAAGTAAAAAAAAAATTACCAATTTGAGCACTGACCAAATATATCAGCCATTTCTAAAGTGGCATTGCGTCTAGAGACTGAGAACATGTCTGGCCCTCACCAGTGACATGGCAGACTCTAACTTAAAACTCTAACCAAAGGTCTTGTTGGAGGTAGGTGATCATGTGGTTTTACTTGTTGAAGTTGGTTCTTAGTTTTGTATAGATTGAGTGGAGAATGTTGTGCAGTTGTGAAAGCTCGTCATTGCTTCTTTAAATTTATTTTGTATTTTACTGTGTGTATATATTCATTATCTGGGTTTATATTCTAACACATGAGAACTTTGTGAACAATAAAACAGGCAGGAAACAAAATGCCTTTTTGTGTGGGAGACAAATACAGTATCATGCTTATGCTCCTTTCTCAACTCTCTACTAAACTCTTTCCTTGTATAGCAACTATAATGTGATCTGTAATGAATATTCTCTAATCTGGATGCTGTTAGGACTTGGAAGAACTCGCCCAATTTCTACATCTGTCCTTCTGTACTTCAAGGGTGTGCTTATCACTCATCTCTTCTCTGCTTTCTTTTTCATAGGTTCAGTTTCCTAATTAGGGCTCCACCATGCCTGCAGCCTGTTTCTACAATACTCTTCCTGCGTTAGACTTCTTACACAATATTGTATACGCACAGGCATACTCCATTTACAGCCAAGGATGACATCTCAGGACTTCTGCTTCTCCTCTACTTTATGGGTGTTTGATTTCGCTCACTCATTCATTCTACTTAATGTCCCTTTTATACAATACACTGTGTTGTAGCTTTCTTTTTATTTTCACACTCTAAGCAATTTAGTTGATCATTTGGGAGATGATTTTGTTTTTTCTTGTTTTGGTTTTATGTTTTGTTCTTGGTGATGTTGAAAATTAGTCTATTGTGTTTCTTCATCTGCCTTTTTACTTGAAGACTGAAAGTGGACTGAACAGGTAAATATAGCCCTTGCATCCTGTCTCAGATGCTTTCTCCAAGAGGCATTTTCTGCTCTGTAGGAATCTAGATGCTCAAGTAGAGAGTTTTACTGCTATGAACCTGTCTGATTGCCCTAAGTGACCTGATAGTTATTCTGATGGTGGGCGTAGTTAGCATCTTTATTCATTATGAATTCCAGGTAAAACATTGAGTTTATTGTCTGGCCTGAGTTTGACTTAAGTGCACTAAATAAGCATTATTATCACTTCTATTTGTAGATGAAGAACTAAGGTGTAAGAAAGTTATTTCCCCAGTTAAACAAACTAAGCTCTAGTGTACGGTACAGACTTTTAATTTTTTTATGTATGTATACATATGTGTGTTGCATTGTTTCTGTTGAGATAAGATTTTATTATGTAGCTTAGATGTGCCTTGAATTTTATGACTCTTTTACTTCAGATTTCTGACTCATACACTAAAAACATATACCATCATTCCCAGCCATTTTAAATATTTTATAAACATTAATGTATAGTCAAATTATTTATGGCTTCTAGTAATCATATTTTGATGTAAAATATTTATAAATAAACTAATTAGAAATAAAAAGAAACAAATATGTGGAGGTAATAATCCTAAATGAAATACAGTCCTAAGTCTGAACTGTTCATTTGTTTCCCAGTGCTGCATAAGAAATCACCATAGGAGTAGCAGGTTAAAAAGGACATTTTATTTTGTTTTATTGTTCATAGCCCTGTAGGCTAGACAGGTTTTTTAATCTGGAAGAAGGTGCCTCTTCTCAGAGTATTAAAGGTGAAGATAAGCTGTTGACCAGGTTGGCTCTTCTCTCTAGGGATGAACCCTCTTCCAATTCATGCTTGTCAGCAGAATTTGGTTTCTGTGGTCATAGGACTGACATCCTCATTTCTTTGCTGGTTGTCAGTTGAAGGCTGCTATCAGGTCCTTTTAGCTACACTATTATCTTGGTATATGCTCTTCCATCTTTGAGGATAGAACTTCAAGTCCTCATGTTTCAAGCCTCTGAGCTCCCTTTCTGTGGCCAGAAGGAACACTTTGCTTTTTAAAAAGAGAATGATTAGGCTAGTGTCATGAAAATAATCTTCCTATCTTTTGTACTTTTTATGGGTGTGTGCATATGTGTGTGCATGTATGTGTGTGATGTGTGTGTGTATGTGTGTATGTGTGTGTGTTTGTGTATATGTGTGTGTATGTGTGTGTATGTCTATATGTGTGTGTATGTGTGTGTTTGTGTCTATGTATGTGTATGTATATGTGTATGTGTGTGTATGTGTGTATATGTGTGTGTATGTGTGTGTATGTGTATGTGTGTGTATGTGTATGTGTGTGTGTGTGTATGTGTACATATGTGCAGGTGTTTGTGGTGACCAGAAGCCAATATTGGGTCTCTTCCTTAATTTCTCTTTAATTTTTGAGACAAGGTAGGCTGGCTGGCCAGTAAACTTCAAGGATTTGCCTATCTCAGCAATGGGATTACAGTGGTGTCACTGTGGCCTGGCTTTAACATAAGTGCTGAGGATCAAACCCATGTTCTTTGGTTTGTTGAGTAAGCACTTTACTGATTGAGCCAGATATATCCCTAGTCCTAATCTCCATATCTTAAGGCCAACAATGTCATTTAAATAACATGATACCAAAACTAGAACTCATACTGAGTTCTGGGAGTTATGTATCTTATAAACGACATGGAGGTGAAACATCTGAGCACTCTGTGTTTTAGAGAATGTTATTCAGAGGTGCATAGTTTCCATTACACTCCACTGTCTTAGGTGACACCTAAGTTGGGTACCATTATTGTAAGGCTTACCCAATATCTCTCCAACACTAATTTATGGCTTGCTCTGAGCATCACTGCAAAGTGGACTAACTGAGGCTCTCAGCTGTTTAACAGCTTATTCTTGACTTTAGATCCAAGAATTCTAAATCTGACTTTCACAGCACTGCCGTCAATCCTCCTTCCTCGACCTCCCAAGTGTAGGATTTGAGCCACTATCCCTAGCTTTCCCATATGCTTTCTTAGAACTTTATTTTAGGAAACATGCTGTAGCAGTGATGGTATTCTGCCCCCAGTTCCAGCCCTAAGGCTCTACTTACACATCCTGACACAATGCAAAAGGTTTCATGATGACTAAAACAATTCTTAAAGCATTTCACATGACACACATGTGGAAAAATCATCTGTGTATGCATATTTTGGACAACACCAGTTTGCTTCCTGTGTGGGTGTATGGGTAGGTGGGCCTAAGTTGGGGATATTTTCTGAGGCTATGTACAAAGGCTCAGGCTGGGCATCTCACTCTTGCATGTGCAATATATTTATATCCCAGAGAGCTTGGTTCAGCATAGCTATTTCATTGCTCCCTATGAAGGATCTGTCAACAGCATTGTTTTCTTCTAACAAAGATTTCCCAGACCGTGGCTTCTGAGACTGAGTAGGGTTGGCCATATACTGTATACAACCTCCTGATTCAAAGACAATTAGTCCTTAGCAGAATATATGAGGTGGGCTGGAATACTGACTAAGGAGTTCTCTTTCTTGGAAATCTGAACTGGAAGTTGTAGAAAGAACCAACCAGTTGGTAGAAAGAAGGAACAGCAAACATAAAGGGGTGCATCTTAAAAGTTTAACTAAACATGTTTTAGTGATAAAGCACTATTAAGGTTTGAAAGTGAAAAGTTCCCTCTAGGCTCCTATGTTAAATGCTTGGCCTACAGCGGATGACATCATCTTCCTTCCCAGGCACACAGGGCCAACCAACTATGGACCAGCTCATATGAAATCATGAGCAAAATAAATTTCACCTTTTTTAGTTGTTCTCTCCAGTTATTTTCATCACAGTGGTAATAAGTAATTATCAAGGCTTAGAATAAGGAACTTCTGAGAGGTAGAGACAAGATAACCCAGTGTTGAAAATTGCCAGGAACTCCAAATTTCCCGACCCCTTTTTACTCAGCCGGACTTCTCTTTCTGCTGGCATGTTCCAGTCAGAGTCCACTCTCACTGATTGAATCTAACAGGATAGTTTGAGCTTCAAGTTGCCTGATAAACCAAACTACAAGTAATCTAAATATGAATAAAAAATGTTTTGTCTTAGGTTGTCATGAGATTATGTTCTTGTATACTGTAAAAGTTTACCACTCCTATTGGCTTAATAAATCACTGATTGGCCAAAAGGCAGACAGGAAGTATAGGTGGAGATAGCAGACTAGCAGAATTCTGGGAAGCAGAAGAACAGAGCAGAGATGCTAGAAGATGCAGAGGGAAGAAGACGACAGAAATGCTGCTTTGAAAAAAGGTATCAAGTCATGTAGCTAAACAAGACAAGAATCATGGGGTGGTTTAAGGTTAAGAGTTAGCAAGTTATATGTGTGAGCCACAGGCCAAACAGCTTGTACTTAAGCCTTTGTGTGATTATTTGAGACTAATTGGTTTCAGGACTGGTCAGGTGGGACACAGAAATTTATTACTACATCAGGTAGCAAGACAGATCCTAGAAGACCCTCATGTGTTTCCCAACTCTCTCTCTGATAACCTCAGTATTGTTTGTCTATCTTGCCTGTATCTTTCATGATTATAGAAGACTGCAGAAAATTTAAGCAAAGACAGCAAGAGATAGCAAAGAAACTTTAACTTTCCTGTGCCCTATTAAATAGAAAGAAAAATACTCCACCAATTCCTCAGCATGTTTTTCCCATGGCTTCTTGGGCAGAAAATGTTCATAGTATCCCATATTTATTCCCAATAATTATCTGGAACTAAATTCAAGCCTCCTCGAAATCTAGGTACGCTATCCAGAAAGCCTGAGCTTTGTGTCAGTCAAGACAAGGCAAGCCGCAGTATCTGTACCGTTTACCACCTTAGGTACTTGTGATGGTTTGAGTAGGAATGGCCCCCATAGGCTCATATATTTGAATGCTTGGTCACCAGGAAATGGAATTGTTTGAAAGGATTACAAGGATTAGGAGGTGCGGCCTTGTTGGAGGAAGTGTGTCACTGGAAGCACACTTTGATGTTTCAAAAGCCCATGCCAGTCCCCGTGTTATTCTTATTCTCTCTCTCTCTCTGTCTGTCTCTCTCTCTCTCCTCTCATCCCCTCTCTCTCTTCCTATGTATCAGGATGTAGCTTTCAGCTACTACTTCAGAGTCATGTAAGAAGCCATGCTTTCCCCATGATACAAATGAATTAAACCTCTGCAACTGTAAGAGCCCAAACTAAATGCTTTCTTCTCTAGAAGTTGCCTTTATCATGGTGTCACCTCATGGCAATGGTAACGTTCCCTTTCAGGAGATAAGTTGGTTATATATTTATTCAGTTTGGAAGAGTCATATAACATGCTGGTCATCATTAGCAAGCTGATGTCTTTGGCAGATAGCCTAGAGTTGGGACCTCAGTGGTTATGCAAATGCAGTATTTTATGATCCCTAAAAGTCCTTATTAATTTCTGATATTTTTCAGAATCCTAAAGATTTACATGGATGCAAAGTTAATAGAAACTGAAGAGAAGACCTGTCTTAGTCACTGTCGAAGAGTCACCAACCAAAGCAAGTCATAAAGGAAAGCATTTAGCTGGGAACTTGCTTACAGTTTCAGAGGTTTAGTACATTATCATCATGGCAAGGAGCATGGCAGGACACATAGCAATTGAACAGTAGTTGAGAACTATATTATGGTCCACAGGCTGAGAGAAAGACCTGGGCCTGACATGGGCTTCTGAAACCTCAAAGCCCACTCTCAGTGACACACTTCCTTCAACAAGGCCATAGCTCCTGCAGTAAGGCCACACCTCCTAATCCTTCAAATTCTTTTCAAATGGTGCCACTACTTGGGGACTAAGCATTTAAATATATGAGCATATGGGGCCGTTCTTATTCAAACCAACAAAGGACTTATAACACTGCTTCTAACCTTCTAGATTTTCAATTAATTTTTTGCTTTCCTGGGCCTATAAAGCAATGTGTCAGCAGATCAAAGGATATAGGATCTACCTCTAGCAGGGGCTTTTTCTAGAATCATAGCTCTCAATACTTCCTTCTGCCTCACACAATGACTTGGGATCTCCTTTGAACAGGAACTATGAGTCTCTACCGCTGGAAAGATGCTCTCTCACAGGTTTGAAGAGTTTGCTGCTGTCTAGAATTAGTGATGATCGATCTCCCAGATAAGGGTCTAGCTTTCATTTTAACTTAGAGGGAAGCATCTAAGAAGGCCACGGAATAATTTCTACTCTAAATAAAGCCTGCTTTACTGGCAACCACTCTACCGTTCAGCAGGGCTGGCTGGACAAAGACATAGAAGATTCTCCTCTCCAGGAACCTTGGAGCTTGCAAAATTGCCAGGAAAAGATAAGAGGGAAAGTTGTGGGTTTGAGAGCCTGACTAGGTGAACAGCCATGGGACTCCATGTTTTTCTGAACGGTTGCTTCTTCCACCTGGAGTAAGTAGTCTAGTTACCAACCCTGAAGGCTACACGTGAGGAGACTGGCTGAAAGCACCGCAGACCTAAAGCCCTAGTCACAGTGGAGGTGAATAAAGGTGGAATGGACAGAGCTGTGTAAAGGTACCTTGTGGAGGAGGGCTGACACAGAGTCTGTCTTGCGCACCCTGTTAATGCACATGCTCTGAAAGCAGGTGCAGCCACTAGAAAGTGCATTCCTACTAAGCACTCAGGTATGCACTCGGTTTTCTTTCACAAAGAATATCACTGTCTATTTCCTGATTTCCAGGTTTCTCCCACAGTTAACTCCGGATACTTGCAAGGGCCCGGGAACCTAGAGATGAAATGGTGAAAGACAGCTGGTGTCTCCCTGAACTGGAGGATACAGCAGGACACTGGGCAGTGTCCTGGAAAGCCCTGGCTGTCTCTTTGGTGTTTCTGTAGAAGAGACTAGAGCTACTAGGTATCACTAAACATTGTTCATAGCCAGTGTCTGCTTTGGCCAGGCACGGGGTGCCTTTGCCCTCTGTGAACACTGGGCTGTAAAGCAAGGGCTGTGATTCTGGGTTTGTGCCCAGCTCTGCACTACAGGTTCCCTAAGTTGTGGCTCTAGTATGCAGTGCCCACAGTGCAAGAATCACACAGAGAGTTTCTTCACAAAGCTAGAGCTCTCCACCACAACATTGCCCTCTGTGCTCATGCAGGAGTCACCATGGCAGAAGGCAAGAAGGAGGCCCCAAATTTCCTCTATGCCCCTACAGTTTTACAGGACTCTGCACCCTGAGGCTACACTTTTACCTGGTACAGGTATTTGGGGTCAGAAAGGGGGACAGCACTGACGTCTCTTTTCTGTCTAAGTGGAGGAGTGGGCTTGCCTGGAGGCCCTCTTTTGGCAGGGAATGTGGTTCTCCAGGGAGCAGAAAGGCCTTTGGATGAAATCTTTAATCTTAGTTCCAACCGCCTGCTGTGTACCAGCTGTCCAGCCTTAAGAAATCCACTCCCCCTCCCTGTATTTTTAAAATATAACTAATTATAGCTACCATTCAAATTCTTAATTATTTTCCATGTACTTCACATATATTATTTTTATCTACACAACGATTTTGCAGGATTGGTGTTATTGCCCACATTCTGCAGATGGAAAAGTAGGATTGTACCCAAGGACTCTGTCTTGCCAAGCTTATACTACTGTTAAGTGGGGACACATGACTTAGTGTGTCTCTGTCTGTAGGTGTGGAACCATCTCTTAGGAAGAACAATGATACTGTGCAGTTTTTTACAAAGGTGAAACACTGACAGCGCCATTCTTTTCTGCCCTGTCTTCTGGCCAAGTCCTGGCATGGATACCCCTTGTGAAGATCAGAGTACAGGAGGAAAGGATTAGACAGCTGGAACGGAGGGTTCACTTCTTTCCCGTCGGTTCTACAGCACATCAACCCAACCTTTGAGGAGGAAGGTACAGATCACTGTTGTGGAGTTTCCTGGCCCCCACAGGAGAGGCAAACATTTTTCTTACCATTTCAGATTGGGAAGAGAGGAATGGACCAAAGAGGTCCATAGATGACGCTAAGATCCCTAGCTGATGACCATTAATAGGAAAGAGTGCCTCTAATTTTATTTATTTATTTATTTATTTATTTATTTATTTATTTATTTATTTATTTATTTATTTATTTATTTATTTTGTGTTTCTATTCACTTCATAGACAAAATGTGAAATACTGGGGAGAGGAAGGTGTAAGTGAAATCTGAGTACTAGTAAAATCAAATTTGTTAATATTACCACCAACCTTGCCTGGCCCACAAGTGGTAATACTCAAAGTGGATGATGGACAAATATGTGCTTTAGAAAGTGTAAAATGCCTTGGAAATATAGATGATAGTATTATTCATACAAGTATCTCGAAGAAATAGGAATATAAAGATGAATAGCATTTTGAAAACATTCAGATTGGCAGATGAAACAAGCATGGCTACCTAAGAGAAAGGAGGGCATGAATATATCACTAATGGGAGTGAAAATAAATATACCTATCATGGAGAACACATGGAATTTCCTTTTTAAAATTAGAAATAGAGCTACCATTGGATACAGTCATTCTACTATTGGGTAATTATCCAAAAAAGATTAAATTTGTGAATCAGTGAATCAGACAGACATCTGCACATCTCATTTATTACAACATTATTAATAATAGCCAAGATATGGAGTCAACTTAGATGTGTAAACAGATGAATACATAAAGAAAGTGAGGCAGATATATACAGTGAACTATTATTCAGTCATGAAAAAAATTACAACTTGTAAATGTTACAGCAACATGGATGAAAATGGAGCACGTTAGTCAGGCATAGAAATTCTTCCCTTTCTTGGCTTGTGGCTTGTGCTTTAAAGCTAGGGTCTGTGTCTTGTTCACAGAAAATTACTATACTCTCTGCTTTCATTGGCAAGCTCCTTTCTTACTCTAAAGCTGTACCTTTCCTTTAAGAGGCCTGTACTGGCTGCTTGGTTTTGTGTGTCAACTTGACATAAACTGGAGTCATCAGAGAGGCAGGAGCCTTGGTTGAGGAGATGCCTTAATGAGATCCAGCTGTAAGGCATTTTTTTCATTTAGTAGTCTCAGCCCATGGTGGATGGTGTCAATCCCTGGGCAGGTGGTCCTGGGTTCTGTAAGAAAGTGGGTTGAGTGGGAAGCAAGCCAGTAAGCAGCACCTTCCCGTGGCCTCTGAATCAGCTCTTGCACTCCAGGATCCTGCCCTGTTTTAGTTCCTGTCCTGACTTCCTTCAATGATGAACAGCAATGCTGAAGTGTAAGTCTAATATACCTTTTCCTCCCCAACTTTCCTTTTGTTTATGGCGGTTTTTGTCTCAGCAATAGAAAACCTAATACGGGACCTTTTAGTTACATCGTGTTGAAGGCATAGCATGAAGGTCCTTGCACCACAAATCTTCAGAAAAAACAGGAATGTTAAGCATATAGGATTGTCTTTCCAATGGCAAAGATGGAAAAACCTGTTCTCCCATCCAGTAACCTGAGAATTAGTAATGATTAACTGCCTGGTGATCTGTGTTATCTGCTGGGCCAGGCCATATCAAGCTCTTACAGAAATGTCTAATAATCTAAATGACCTAGATAGCCAGAGGTTCCCTCAAGCTCCCACAACCAGGACTGGTAGTAGTTAACTTGCCCAAATGACCTCTTTGCTATCTATATGACAGAGACCAGGACAGACAGACTCTTAGGTCCTTAAGCTAGTACTGGTATCTTATCTCTAGAACCCATCTTCTTGGAGGGAATGACGTGTACCCTGAGTGAGTTTCAATGTAATTATGCTTCCTTGCGCAATGTGGATTGTATTACCCCAGGAAACTTTTTTTTTTTCCAAATTATACTGGACTTATATCAGGAATAAACCACTTATTATTAGATTCCCTGGGTCTGATCCACATTAACAAAGGGCTCACTTCCCTGTGTGAAAACATCAAATCCACATAGATTCTTGAGAGTAATATTACAATCTCAAGAGTCTTTTAAAATTTTTATTTATATTCCTTGAGATTTTTACACATATGATATCAGATTATGCCCATCTGTTTTACCCATCTCCAATTTGCCAGGCTCTTTTTTAGCTTCATATACTCATTAAAATAATTTTATAAGCCACTGAGTCCAATTACAGCTTCCCATATTGTAGGACCATCTAGAAAGAGAGGACAATATACCATAGGACGATTCTCTGAAGAAAACTGACTCTCAGGTGGTTTCCTCAGCAGCTATCAGTTGCCAATAGCTACGAGCTAAGGGTGGGACCTTGGGTCCTCTCAAGATTTTTACTGCAATCACAGGCATAAAGTTCCTCAGCCTGATATGGTAACAGAGTCCCAGGTACCAGGATCTAGGACTCGGGCGTCTTTGGATGCACAGATTATGTGTATGTGGAGAACTACCTTTATAGAACCAATAAAAACACTCTTCCTGACATCAGGGAAGAAGCTATGGGCAGCATCACACTTAGGTCACAAATGAGAAGAAGAAAAAACACTCTAGGTTGGGAAGTTATATGTGTTTCCCTGAGGACTGGCCTTTAGAAATGATCAGTGGCTAACAATTGTTCATAGCTCTTCAGATGCTCTAATCTATAGTCCTCTGGTTCCATAAACTTCAAGACATTTTTAAAAAATCATTAAACTGCATTTTGTAGAGAAGTTTCAGGTTTACAACAAAACTGAGCAGAAAGTACAGAGAGTTTCCATATTCAGAGAGCCCACACCCACACCCTTCTCCACAAAAAAAATAAAAAAATTAAAAAATTAAAAAGCAGAGTCCTTGGCTTCTTTTCTTTTCCAAAATTAATACCAAGATAAAAATTCAAATGTAGCTGCTCTGGCTGAAGTGGCATTCACAGCCTCTCAACCTTGGTCAAACCTTAGTGTATGCTTTGAAATGTCTGTTTTTAAGTTCCTTTCATGAGTGAACTATGCAAAATAGCATAGGTTAGAAAGTGCTCTCTGGACTACAGACGTAAGAAGAATATGTTGGAAATAATTCTTCAGGCTGCAGAAACAATAAACAATAATGTTCTGCCAAGAACTGGAAAAGAACAGGCCTCCATTCTGAGACTTGGTTTCCCATCTCTTCCACAAAGAACAGGCTCCTCTATGCTATGAATCAGTTTATTTTAGCTACAGGAGTGAGAGGGATGGGAGCAACCCCCACTTCAAGATGAATCTGACCCACTCACAAATTTATTCTCTCTCCCTCTCCCCTTTTTCTCTCTCTCTCCCTCCCCCTTTCTCTCTCTCTCCCTTCTCTCTCTCTCTCTCTCCCTCTCCCCTTTCTCTCTCTCTCCCTCTCCCCTTTCTCTCTCTCTCTCTCTCTCTCTCTCTCTCTCTCTCTCTCTCTCTCTCTCTCTCTCTCCTTCTCTCTCTCTCTCTCTCTCTCTCTCTCTCTCTCTCTCTCTCTCTCTCTCTCTCTCTCTCTGCCATGCACTCCTTAGGTGCTGAGGACAAATCAATTAGTTGTTTTGAGGAAAAAGACCAGAGAAACAAATAATAAATGGTGAGCTCCTCTAGAATGCAGTGTTGGGAGAGCTTCCAGGAGAAGCTTCCAGTGAAGGCCTGGAAAGTTTTCCAGAAGAAATGCTGTTTCATCCAATATTCAAAAGAGCCCATTGTGGAGGTTGAGTAGGCTGGGATCTTGGAGTTGAATGATCAAAACCAGGAGATGTGGAAGAGCTAAAATAATTTTTGTGGTCATTTTTTTTATAAGTAAAGAATAACTGGCATTTTAAGAAAAAGTTCCTGGCTTCAGTAGTACTAAAAGGTTAAATCCAGTGTACTTTAATACACCAATTAGAGTACTGTAACAGAGAAAAGGAAATTTATCTAAAGCATTAGGAAGAGGAACAGCTAAAGAGGTCAGTGACCCCCACATCCATCTTCAGAATACTGACAGGAGCTTTAGGTTTAAAGAGTGAATGCTCATCACTAAGCAGTCATAAAGATGTAACCTGGTCGATCATCTTGGAATTATTAGGGCTGACATCACTTGAGGAAAACAGTGTCAGTCCTGCACAATGATTACTTCTGCTCTGAGATGCATCCTCATCTGGGGGATAGAATTTTCTATTGTAAAAGTATTTGATTTGGGGGGGGGGGGTCCCAAGTGACTTGTTTGAACAATAACTTCCTTTTATGCCTTTCTTCTCAAAAGTGGATGAGACAAATTAGGTACATAGACTTCTTAAATGATTAGCATGCCTAAGCTAGATAGATCCGGCAGGAGATAGAGACAAAATGAAATGAAAACAGAAATGCCAGGTGTTTCATTCTGCTTTCGGCTACCTTCTGGGCCTTATTGAAGAGGAAGCATTTTTAGCAAAAGCATCTTCTTAATGCCTGTTATTGGGGCAGATGTTGCCAACAGACCTTGAGACATATGTAATTTCTCTAAAGCAAAGGCATCCACTTGGGGTCCTAAAGAATAATGAAAGTCTGGTTGACTTTCCCTGCCTTCCCCTTAGTGACTGACCTTGGATCCCTGAGATTCTTTCCTTGCTGTTACCATGATCTGTAAAATCTGAGCCTCTGTGTTGGTAGAATTCTGTAAACAAAAGATTGAAGTGACAAAGCAGAAGACAAAGGGTGGGTCGTTTCCATGAGCTGAAGTTCCAGACTGAGGTGGAAGGCCTGGGGCAAGAAGTGTTGAGAGCTGAGATGGGGTTGAGGGCCAAAGGCCAGGGTGGGGTGATCTGATGGTGGTTGAGGGCTGGTAATGGGGCAGCTGAGGGCAGGAATGGACGTGCTGAGGGCCTGGATGGGACTGAAAGCAAGAACCCACTCTGAGGGCCAAATTGGCTTAGAGAAGTCTGTAGGGTGTACTCCCAATCCTCACGCCTTAGTTTCAGCTCTTGGCTCCTTATCAAGCCTCTGGGCCCCAGATGAGGGATTCTTGGCTTGGAAGCCGTCAGCCTGCTCACTGTTTCCTCCTGGGACCTCAGCATCACTTCTTCGGAGAGCAGGAGCTGGCTGCACAGGCTTGCATGGAGGAAGGGGGCAGAGAGAAGCTTGTGCACAAGAGCAGACTGCAGCTCTCAGCCGGGTGGGCATTGCAGCTCGTGTGCACTCTCTGGTGGATACTCAGAGCCATGGCTTGTGGCAGGAGTGCAACAGATCTGCTTCAGGCGTCCAGCCAAATGCAGTGATTTTCCAGATCCACAGGGCCAGGAAGAGAGGATTATAGGGAAACTAGACAGAAGTGCCAGGTGGACCAGCCTGTTCTGCATTGTTTGAGTCAGGTGAAAGCAGTAAAGGGAACCATCCCTCTTCCCTCCCAGCCTGGGAGAACCCTGACCTTGAAAGGTCACTGGGCCTGATAGCTTCCCATTTTGGAGGATACTGAGGACAATTAGTCCAGACGGAGACTAGAGCTGGCCTGTTCGTTCCTCTCAGGCAGTGTTCAGAGTACATGTCACTTCTGCTCACTCTCGCTAAAGGCATAGATAACATATAAGGAGAAACACTGCCCAAAGAGACCAGACTTCTGCAAAATTGGTTTAAGTGGAGGGGAGCCTGCCCGTGCTTAGCAGAAAGGTCTCCCTAACCATATGTAAGACTCAGCTAGGAAATGTAAACCCACAAAATGATTATTACAAGTAGACTTCATTTTTCTGGTGCAGCTGAGGGCTCCTAGCTCCAGACTCTGAGCTGTTCTTGCTTAATCTTCTTGGGTCCCACCCTATTCTGTCTGAAGTGGTCACTTTGTAATGTGTTTCCTCCAGCCTGGGATTTGAAGCTTAGTCATTAACATTATCACTCACCTTCTGTCCTTTTTAATAGTATGTTGATTATTACATTTTCCCACATGAATTTTTGAGTGCTGTTTGCTGAGAAATGGCCTTTTTAGGGCCTTCCCATTTTGATGCTTTCTCTGATCCAGACTATATCCCATTGATGACTGTCATTCAGTCCTCCAGGAGGACCCTTTTGTGTAAATCTGGGACAGATAGAGAGCAACTTCCAAAGTGACAATAATGAAAGTGGTCTCACCAATTCTATTCAGAGATACCCCTTTCTCTCCAATACTGGCAGTGGCCATAAGTACCTGAGTTCTTGCTATTTAACTGTATTACAGGCACCATGGGTGTGTAAGGCTCATGGTATGCCCTCAGTATAATAGCACAATATCTCATGTTTCTCAAGAAATATCTAAGGAGATGACCTCATTGGACAGCTGCACACTGTTCTTGTTGTGCAGACTGGCCTGATCACTCAGCAAGCTTGTGATACAGCTGGAATTAGACCCAGGTTTCCCAATACCACTTCATTCTTTTTCTTTTACTGAGTTTTGGAGGCTTTGAAACTTGGAAGATGTTTCCTGATTGAATATGTTCACTCAGATATCATTAGTGACTATTTCACTATGTGCAATAGATACAAAGCCATATATTACATAGTGAAGCTTCAGTCACCAATGAACTTGTATACAATGGTGGTCCTCTAAAATTATGATAGAACTGAAACCTTCATATTATTCAAGAACATCATAGCCATTTAAATGTCAGAGTACAGTGTATCACTTATACATTTGTCAAAATGTAGTAAACAGATCTATCTAACTGCCTTATAAAAGTATAGTGCACATAACTAAGTTCAATGCATGATACTTGATAAATAATAATTTTACTGATTTATGTCAACTTTATCTTATTATTTTAGAGTGCACTTTTTAAGCTTACAACTAAATAGTACAGTAGTTTTATCAGCAGCAGTTTTATGTACTACCTGTTCACTGGTCTCATATTAAAGGCAGCATTAAATAATGACCTTCCATCTCCATTTATGTGAGTACATTCTTTAATATTTGTTTGGTGACAAAATGCATTTGTCACAATGTGTCCCTGCCATGAAGCAATTTAGGACAGAACACAGGGAGAATCTAGCTGCAGACTCTTGTCATTGTTGGACAGAGGAAACATGCCTCTTAGCATCTTTACATGTACTTCTGTCATTTTTTATGTTCATTGTCTCCTCTCCCGGTCCCTTGCAAAGATGAAACTTATAGAAAACTAATTCTGAAATGATGCAAATTCCTTGCCAAGACATTTCAAATCCAGCTGCTCTACTGACTTATTGATGGACATTATCCAGTGGCCTTGGGGAGGTGGTGGGCACTCCAGCCATGCCCTGTAATAAGGAGAGACAACTCAGCATCTACCTTCCTGTGAATAATAGAACAAAAGCTGCCAATGTCTGCCCGAAGGATCAAAGCACATGGGCAAACACTGTGTCTCTCAGCTAAACAGATCCACAAAAGCACTGGAGCAGTGAAGCCATGGAACTTTAAGGGAGGGAAGTCTGGGTAGTAGACAAACATGCGAGAGAGGATTTCTGTACCCTACCAGATGCTTCCTGGTGGCACTTTCTTGTGGTCTTTCTCTATAGGATTCACCCCTTTGTTCTCCTTATACACCATCTGTCTCAATGCCCAGAGAGATGGAGTAGATGAAACCAGAAGTGATGTGTAGTCAGAAGTTTCTGGCCCAGCCTAGTTCTGAGGTCTGGACCCACAGCCCCAAATAATCATACCAATATGTATTGGTATATTAATTACAAGCTGTTGGCTTATTCCTCAGACATATTACTTGCTAATTCTTACTCTTAATACCTTCTCTGAGAGGAATTTCTTCTTTCCTCTGCATCTTCCTGGTGTCTCTGCTCTGCTCTTTCTCTTCCCAGGGTTTTCTTAGGTACCCCAAGAGTTTCCAGGGCTTAGTTTCCCCGTTTTTTTTTTTTTTTTTTTTGTTTTTTGTTTTTTTTTTTTTTTTAAGGAGAGATATTGGCTCAAGCTACTATCCCTGCTAATAACAGTCATCTCTCTGGGAAGAAAAAGTCTAGATCAGTTGCTTTCAGGCCTCTGTCTGATTACTGACTGACAAGTAGAATAATGGCCATTTTTATTCCCATTTCCTCAGAAATTTGGAGATGGCAGATCTGCCACTTATTTATTCTTTTTTCCAGATTGATTACACTTGCCAGTAGGCAAACCAGCAACAACTTCAAAATAATTCTAAGGGCAAATACATTATTATTAGGATTTTAAATCTGAAAACAGTTTTTAAGATACTGAAGTCTGTTGCTGAAAATTGTCTCACTGGCTCTGATCACTTATTCCTCTTGCATAGGACCCAGGCTTGATTTCCAGCAGCCACATGGCAGCTCACAACAGTTTAACTCCAGTCCCAGAGTATCGGATGCCCTTTTCTGGTATACAACCATACACACAGTACACATCCATATATGTACACACACACACACACACACACACGCACACGCACACGCACACGCACACACACACACACACACACACACACAGGCAGGCAAACAATCATACTCATAAAATAATAAAAATTTATTACAGATTTTAAGTTTATACCCCTGGTGGTATGTGTATGAGTGCCTTTGCTTAGTGCCCACAGAGTTCAGAAAATGGTAACCTATTCCTGGAACTGCAGTTGAATGTTGTAAATGGTTGTGAGCTTCCACATGGGTGATGGGAATAGAACCAGGTCCTTGTAAAAGCAACAAGTACTATTAACCTCTGATCAAAATCCTTCTGGCCCATGTTGACTGTCTTTTAAAAATGCCTAGTGGAAACAATTAGAAACTTTTGGTGAGTTAAGTATATTTTTTATTTGAGATTTTAGTTCGTTATGTGAATTGTGATAGTTTTTATATATTTTTGGTTATGTGTCCTGTGTCGTGTATATGAGTTGCAAATGTTTTCTCCTGGTTTGTGGCTCTCCTTTTCTTTGATCTTATTTATTTACTTAGACAATGTCTTATTGTGTAACCCTTGCTGGCTTTGAACTCATCATAAAGACCTGGAAGGCCTCAAACTTACAGAGATCAATTTGCCTTTTCCTCCCTACTACTAGAATTAAAGGCATTCATCACCACATCAGCCTGCGTCCTCCTCCTCTTCCTCCTCCTCCTCTTCTTCTTCAAATGTAATGCCTTTCAAAGACTAGAAGTCTTAAACCTTTGATGAAGTCTGTTTATTGATAGTTTATTTTGTAGTTGTTTTCTGTAATTGCCCTGTCCCCAGAAAACATTGCCTATCCTGAGGTCATTAATATTTCTTCTATATTTTCTTACAGTTTTAGGTTTTATGTATAGATGGATGAGGCATTTTGAATTAGTCTTTGGTACTGTGTGAGATAAAAACTCAGCTTCTCTTTTTTTTTCCTGTAGAGATATCCAATTGTACTATTAACCTTCTAGAAAAACAGTTATTCGTACCTTATCAAAAATAGAGGTCTAGAATTGGTGGCACAAACCTTTAATTCCAGCAAAGGCAGACAGATCTCTGGGAATTTGAGGCCAGTTTGGCCTACAATCAAGGCCACATAATAGTAAGGTCTCGTCTCAAATAAAACAAAAATAAATGAATTTTTAAAAATTGATAATAAATCACTACAGTTCCACTCCTTGGCTCACTGCTGTGTTCCATGGATCTGGCTTTGTGCTTGCTTCAAACTGCTTTACTTATAGTAGCTGTTTGCTAACTCTCAAACTTAGAGGACAGGAACCTTGTTCTAATTTTACTTAATATTTGATATTGTTTTGTAATTGTTTACATTGAATTTTATTTTAAATTATTGCATGAAAAATAGTCTTTACCTGAGGTGAAATTATCACAACCCTGCCTCCAACATTGTTCTTCTCATTATTGTGGCTACTCTACATTGCTTCCATTTCAATGTAAACCTTAGAATAAGTTTGTTAATCACTTAAAGCATGTTTATTAGAATTTTATCTTAACTATATTGAGTATTTCATGCCTGAATATAGTATATGTCATCACTTATGTAGATAGTTCTTTAAATTTCTCAGTGTCATTTTATAATATTCAATTTGAAGCCTTTCTTGTTAAATTTATTTCTAAATATTTTATATATTTTGATGCTACTGTAATCATTCTTCTATAACATATATGCTTTTAAATATTCTTGCTTTACTATAGAGGTTAGAATCTCAGTAGTATATTAAATAAAAATTTAAAACAAGTATGTGGAATAGCTTAGTGGTAAAGTCTTTTCCCAGCATACTCAGACATTGTGTTCATTGTCAACACTATAAAGAAAGTACACTAAAATTCAAAAAATTCAGATATCCTAACCTTGTTTTTGATGCTGAGAGACTACTACTCTTATCTTTTTCCTTGACTAAGCCAGTGTTGGGGGGTGGGGGAGTGCTGTGGGCAGACATGATATATGAGTACAGATGAGTGTCCCTGTGGTAGCTTGGATGAAAATGTCTCCAAAAAGCTTATATTTTTGAACACTTAATTTACAGTTGGTGGAACTGTTTGGAAAGGATTAGGAGCTGTGGTCTTGTCACAGGAAATGTGCCACTGGGGGTGGGCTTGAAAATTTCAAAAGCCTACATCATTGTCATTTAGTTCTCTCTCTGTCTGTCTCTCTGTCTTTCTGTCTGTCTGTCTCTGTCTCTCTCTCTCTCTCTCTCTCTGACTACTGTAGCAGTGGGGTTTCTTGATCTTGGGCAGCCAGGGACCTGGACCCACAGACCTGCCGTGCCAGACCCCTTAGCCGCCCAGCTGCCCGCCACTCAGACCCCCAGAAATGACTCAGTCGCTTATATTAACTTCATGCTGTTTGGCCTATGGTTCAGGCACATTGCTAGCTAGCTCTTACATCTTAAATCAACCCATTTCTATTAATCTGTCTGTCACGTGGCCCGTGGCTCACCTGTGTTCCTTACATGTTTCTTCTTGGGCGGCTTACTTGATCTGCCCTAAATCCCACTACAGACTACCTTATGGTTGTTGTCTTAACAAGTAACTTCTCAGTTACTGCTACAGCTCTACGTTGCTGCTGCTCACCATGTTCCTCACCATGTTAGTCATGGACTTAGCCTCTGAAACTGTAAGCTAAGCCCCCCAGTGAAACGGACAGAGAGCTAATAAACACCACATTTAACTCTAGCAGAAGGTGGGGTCCAAATACATGATAACATAAAGCTGGCTGAACAGAGCCTAATAGGTTGCAGTCTCCAGAAGCCCTTCTGACTTAGGCTTCCCCTCCCCCATGCTGTAGTATTGCACTTTTCTCTGTCCATCCTTCTTCATTTGTCTCTTTTCCCAAGTACACACCCATGTAAACACAAGCACTCCTATACCTCAAACATCAGAGACTGGAAGAGGGCTGGAGAAACTTTAAAAACATACATGAGGATAATGCTAGAGAAGGGAAGCCAGGCATGATGGTACACACTTGCAGTCTCAACAATTTATAACGTACCCAGGCTGTGGTGACACATGGCTTAATTTAAAGCCCATAGTTGCATACTGTCTTTTAACATAGACGCTGCCTCAAGAAATTATCACAGATAATGTGGTGATATGGTGTGAATATGATTTGTCTTTTTTTAATATTGTGCTAAAACTTAATCCTCTTGTAAAATGTTCAGAGGTAGGGCCAAATGTAAGTTTAAGAAATTAAAGATAAGGACTCTACCCTCATAAGTATATTAACCATCTACATGACTAATAAATTAGTATATGAATGGATATGCTGGATAGTTTTATGTTAATTTGACACAAGCTAAAGTCATTTGAGAGAAGGGAACCTCAATTAAGACAATTTCCATAAGATCTGGGTGCAGGCAAGGCTGTAAGGCATTTTATTAATTGGTGATTGATGGAGGAGGGCTCAGCCCATTGTGGGTGGTGCCTAGCTTGTCCTGGGATCCATAAGAATGCAGTCTGGACAAACCATGGGAACAAGCCAGTAAGCAGCACCTCTCCAGGGCATCTGCATTAGCTCCTGTCTTCAGGTTCCCGCTCTTTTTGAGTTCCTGCCCTGGCTTCCTTCAATAATGGACTACAATGTGGAAGTGTGAGCCAAGTAAACCCTTTACTCCCTAGCTTGCTTTTGGATTATAGTGTTTTATCATAGCAATAGTAACCCTAACCAAGACAACAGGTATTTCAAGAGTATTTCTGGTCAGGTCTCTGGAGCCTTTTCTGCCTCTTTCCATATAATCACATATACCAACTCAGGACTCTGTCATAAAGAAAGCAGAAACATTCCTTGGTCTCAGATAGAATTAAAAGCCACATATATATTTTATTCATATCTTTTGTAGACTGTGAAACAGAAAATGGAAAGGATTGGGCTTAAATAAAAGAAGAACAGCCGAACAATGGATTATTACTGCATAATCCAGTATATATTGAGATGTGAGAGACTACCACTATCCTCATCCTTTCTTGATAAACACCCAGATTTTGTGAGATGAAGTGTGAGGATGAGGATGGAATGTCAATCACTACTTAATACTAACAGGGCTTTGTAGGACAGAAATGTTACTCCTGCCACCAGGAATTTTATTGCTATGAAGATACACCATGACCAAGGCAACGCATAAAAAATTTTAATTGGGGCTGATTTACAGTTTTAGAGGTTTAATCCATTATCATATTGGCAGAAACAGAGGCAGTATGCAGGTAGACATGGTGCTGATGTGGAAACTAAAGTCCCTCCTTCTTGAGGCCTGGAGCTATTTCTGAAGCTGAGAAGTTTCTAGTCCCCCATCCTGAGAAGTTTCTAAACCCCCAAGGCCAAGTGCCCAAGGTCCTGGGTCATCCAGAGGACATTCCCGCCCAGCCATGAAGCATCTTCTCCCCCTCCTAAGACAACCAATCAGCCAGCAGTTGCCTACCTGACAGCAATAGTAAAGAAACTTCCTCTGAGCTCCTCACCTCCCAGCCTGATAACAGCATTTCTGTGGTCTTTATTTGATCTTTGTTTTAAAAATCACACTTTGGAGTAGCGGGGAGCTTTTCTCCACTGGCACTGCTGTGTGTCAGGAGCTGAGCTCAGCTGTGCAGCTGCAATAAACCTTGCTTTGCATTTGCATTCAGAGAGTCGGTGTGATTCTGGGGATCTTCCTGGGGGTTGCTGAGACTGGGCAGACCACTGGGGAGGGAGCTAGAAGTTCTACATCTTGATCCAAAGGCAGCAGAAGCAACTGTGTGTAGCTTGAACATAGGAAAACTTGTAAGCATTGCAGCTCATATGGAAAGATATCCTGGCAATTGGGAGCCAAGGAATACCACAAAGTCACTGTATTCATCACAACTCTGCTCCAGTGGGAATGGTTTCTGGGTTTCCTCAGTGAAAGTGTTACAGCTCTGCTTGTTTAGTAGAAGTTTTTCCCCAGAGAAAATTGGTAGAGTTTACAGCTGGACTCTGATCAGGCAAAAGTGTCACACTGCACAACAAACCTCACTCAAGAGATTTATCAAGAGGAAAAAATCCAGGAGGTGATGTTTGCCTCTGCTAGGGTGAGATGCAGCAGCAAACTGAACAGAGTACAGGGCTTATATAAGGTTTCTTGGAGCAGGACGTGTGTGGAGCTTTTCAGGGTAGATATTTCCATGATGGGGACAGTGGGATTTTAAGTCCTGAGCACTGTGATTTTGTAGTCAGACTCTGGGACAAACTCAGGGACTGGTGGGATTTCAAATCCTTGGCCCTAGTCTTGAGGTCAAGTCAAGGTCAGTGTGCTTTTACTTGGCCCAGGTCTCAGGTAAATTCAGAGGCAGGATTTTCTTTCCCTGGCCCTTTTCACCCCACAGACCTCAATGTTCCCTACCTCCCACATACACACAGAGACACACTTCCTCCAACAAGGCCATGCCTACTCCAACAAGGCCACACCTCCTAATAGTGCCACTTCCTAGGGGGACCATTTATTTCAAGCCATTACAAAGGCCAAGAAAATCTTTGGCTTTTCTGAAAGGCTAGAGAGTGGGTCTACCTTAAGGCATGGCTGGGTTCAGGACCCCTACCACACCATCAGGACTTTCTCTATGTTCTGAACATAGCAGCCTCCAGTAGTCTCAGACTTTTGTCCCATCAGATTCGCAACAACAGAAGAATAAAATTGTTTCTCCATTAGCTTTGGCCAGAAAAGCCCCAACAGAATATCTGATTGTTGGGTCATGTAATCAATCATTCTTAATTCAATTATGTATCACAGGACATGGCATACTCTGATTGGCCAGCCAGAGTCCTGAGCACATCCCTGAAAGGTCAGTGGCTTTCTCAAGCAGCCCATATGGACAGGATCTCTTATAGAGAAGAAGGGAAGTGATGGGATCTTCATAACACAGCAGCCTGAAAGGGATTGTGTTGTTTCATGGTAAATAATTGTCCCACCCACTGGTTTAATAAAAAGTGCTGATTGGCCAAAGGTGAGCAGGAAGTGTGGGCGGGGCTACCAGACTAAGAAAAACTCTGAGAACAGGAAGCACAGAGCAGAACGCCAGATAGAAGCCAAAAGAAGCAGAGGACAACCATGCTGCTCTAAAGAAAGGTACCGAGCTGCATGGCTGAACAGGAAGAATTATGGGTTAGATCAAGGGTAGAGAGCTAACAAGTGATATGCCTGGGCCTTAGGCCGATCAGCTGAAAACTATTGTAAACATCCGTGTGTCTCTGTCTCTGTGGGTCTGCGGGTCTGTGGGTCTGCAGGCCTAAACCTAGAGGCAAGGCCCGAAAGTCTGGGCCAGAAACCTCTTACTACAGCAGCCTGCTGTTTGCTAAACTCCAAGCAATACTGACTATGTGACATTGTTGACTTTTGTAACATTTATACAACTGATAGCTTGGGGATAGTCTGGATTATACTTGGGATAGAGAGGGTGTCCTTTTCAGCAGTCACTAGGACACCACTACTCTGTGGGAAGTAACAGTATTCTGAGCCTCATTTATTATTTTAGTAACCAGTGTAGGCAAAAGATTGTCAACATCAGGTTGCCAAAGTCACTAGGAAGCGCAGGCAGGGAGGGATCTCAGTGTTGACAGTTGTCCCTTCTGTGAACATTCTCTTGGATTCAGAGCATTGGACCCAGAGAACATAGGACCGGAGTCAAGTATGTGGCTAAAGGGCGTGCATTACTAGTTATTAGCCCTCAACACTTTATGACAAGTACAAATAAGACTACAGAAATATTTAAACATAGAGTTCAGAAATGTGAAATGGTGTCTGGGTAGGACCTTACCTAGCAAGCAGGAAGCCCTAGGTTTGATTCCTACCCTAGCATTGCACTGAATACAATGGTTATAGGGTGCATACCTGTAATACCTGTACTCAGGAGGTGAAAACAGGAAGATCATAAATTCTAAGTCATCCTCAAGCTCCAAGGCTGGCTTGGGCTACATTCATTTTCTCTCTCTCTCTCTTTCCCTCCCTCCCTCCCTCTCTCCCTCTCTCTCTCTCTCTCTCTCTCTCTCTCTCTCTCTCTCTCTCTCTCTCTCTCTCTCTCTCTCCTCTCCCTCTCCCTCTCCCTCTCCCTCTCCCTCTCCCTCTCCCTCTCCCCCCTCCCCCCCTCCCCCTCTCCCTCTCCCTCTCCGTCTCTCTCTCTCTCTCTCTCTCTCTCTCTCTCTCTCACACACACACACACACACGATAGATGATAGATATGTGATAAATAAATTTAAAAGGTAGGTGTTGGGGATGCACCTAAATAGTCTTAAAAATGCAGCTCTTGGGGCCTCGCGATTGAGGGACTTATAGGAAAATGCAAGTAGGAGTCTGGGGCTGAGGGTAGGGGACTGAATGATGGAGCCTCTACCTGTGTGGAAGGGTGGCCTTCCTTATTATCGGTGTTCACCCCTAGGATGAAGAGCAGGTCTGTACCCCGTGGTTGTTGAGGGGCCTGCTGATGCGATTCTAATTTTACCTTATGAGTTCCAGATCCAGTCATAGAATTCTATCAAGTCTTCATGGACTCAGATCTATAAAATAATCATACAATGACCAGTAATACAAGTAGCATTTGCTATGTGCCAGTCATTGTTCAAAGTGCTGTACTATACCTTGTGTAGCTAATAAGGACAACAGTGAGGTTTGGATTCATGTACTAAGAGAAAGAATATGATATACACATTTTAAGCATGAAATCTTAACATATCTCACTGACTTAAACTTCCCATATTGTTAGCAAAAATAGGAAGTCTGAAGGTCTGAGAATAAGGAACATAATAGGAGACTCAAAAAAATAAAGGACCCTTTGGGCCTTTCTGTTCATCCTGCCTCTAAGCCTGGCCTTCTTCTGGCCACACTGGGACGTGCTGAGGACTATGCCGTCTAAGGGGTAATTACTCACCAGTGTGCCCAACTCCCCCTTCTCCTTTTTCTTCTCTGTGGTTATTGTAATTATTTGAGAATTTACAAAAGAATCCATCACCAAGCCCTCCAGAACAAATTGAGAGTCAGTTTTATAAAACAACCTAATAAAGCAGATAGCCTTACCCACTGGTAAACCTATTCTGCACCTCCTACTCCACCCCATAACACTTCAGTGTCTCAGAAAGCTGACAGAGTATCCATTCACAGGCAGATTAATCCTTAACACTATAAATGTGGGAAGAAAATTACATTTCCTTGTCTTCATAATTGATAAGAATGACACATTAATCTATATATCCCTGAGGAAGGGCCCATCTGTTTATCCAGACCTTCATGGGAGGTCTGGGAAACAGGGAGCCTGCCCATCTGTCTGGCTGTGTGTTTATCAGTCTGTTGGTCAGAAACCCTATTCTGGTGACCTAAACTGGGTACCTGCACCTTCAGACAGCAGCTCACTCTGCCCATGAGCTGAGTGGGATCATGCCCCATATTCAGGAATCCAGGCCTGCAGCCGAGACTGCCACTTCCTGCCTTCTTTTACTTTGCATAATCGCTGAGATTTGGGGAGTCTATAAACATATCTCTGAAGTAATTCTATAAGTTGGCCTTTGTGTCTACTCACTAACCTTTGAGAGGGTTCCAGAAGGAATTTTCTCAATAAATTCTGATTAAATTCCCTCACTGCTTTCTAGTATTGCTTTTTAACATTTAAAATTTTTACATACTTCCTCTCCCTTCCATGCTAGAGGCAGCTGTGAAGTATTATGTCCCCTGGAGGCTTGTCAGAGCTGTCAAGAAATGTTTTACTGGCCAAGTCCTTTCTTCAGAGGGATGGCGTAGAGTAGGGGTTTCTGAAAAATTCTAATTCAGAACTAAGGATCTCCCAAACAGACATGAAGCTGATTGAGACACATTAAACACTGCACCCCCCCCCCCCCCAGCCCGATGTGGAAGGCAAGTTCTGGCCATCGGGATTTAAAAGACTTAAGGTAGAAATGGAGTGAATATGGCAGGTGGACAAATTTACCCAGAGTGCAAGAGAGGCTAAGGGCAAGTCTTAGCAGATGACTCCCCTGACTGAGCTGAGAAATAGGAGAAAGGGAAGAGCTAATTAACATTTCTGCCTCTGGCCTTGGGATCTGTCTCCTTCACATCTGTGTTACTATTACCTCCAGAGCAAAGTTCAAATTCTGGCCTCTAGGCAAGTGAGGCACATTCCAGGTGTGATTGTCTAGCAGGGTGCTTATGCTCTGAATAAAAAGCAGAATGTACTCTCTGGAAGACTGTGCTTTACAGGGTACAGTTCAGCCACCCTGGGTTGCACAGGAGCTTCTCTGGGAATCTCAAGATGTAGCTGAAAATGGGGTATTGTGTGCTGAACTGAGCTCCCTAGACTATTTCTCACTACTGGGGCTATCAAAAAAGTTCCAGTCTAACCTGAGCCTTAGACTGTTTGTACAATTACTGTCCCTTCCTGGAGTGTGAACATGGCTGAAATGGGGCTTCCCACCATGTTCATAAGAGCCTGGAGATATCTGGGCTACTCTTTGTCTTCTGTAACTAAAGAATTGTGGAAGACATTGAGTTATGTTGAGCAATGCTTTCTCCTGTCTTATTGGTATATCTTGCTTTGCCTTTTCTCTGACTGAGTTTTCTCCACTATGCTTTTTCTATCTCACCCTCTGTATTATAAACTAAGCATTAATTGTGGGCTTAGTACAATATTCATTTTGGTTTCATGCTTTTCTTTATTAAATAAATGATTAACTTCTATATGTATATTTAAATTGACAATTATAATTTTAAAGGAGAAAAGGGGATTAGCAACTCTGACCCCAGAGTCCTTCAAGCTTAAATGTAATATCATTCTATTTCATTGACTGGTTCTAATAAACATTATTAAAACATGAATTATAAAGTAATGACTTGTAAATTATCTAGAGAAACCAACAAAGCACTTAATTTCAGCCCTTAAATGTGGCAATTAATGTTGGATGTATATCTTTGGTTTGAAGGGTTAGTCTTAATAGGTATAAGTTTGAGTGTTCAAATGAAGAATTTTAATACATTTTCATCTGAGTCTCAAACTACTTTAACTAATTAACTTGTTTCTGTCTGAATCGGGGTTTTGAACTCTTACTAGGGAAAGCTGGGTATTTAGTCCATCTCTTCATCTTCCTAGAGTTATAAAACATGTTCAGTTTCCACATGTTGTCCAAAGATCAGGAGTTGTTTGCTGCTTTTTTATTATTGTTATTTGTTTTAACTTACAAAATTCTATTTGTCGTTTTTAGAAGATACAGGAGAAGCAGAAAATGATATTTATCATTTTGAACAGACAAAGCAGAGTAAGACTATATACTTACTATATTATTTATAATGACTCTGAAGATGTCATTAAGACTGAGACACAGCCAGCTAGTCAAAAAAAAAATTAAAAAGTGTGATATAACATGAAGAACAGTGGAGAATGAAAAACCTGGCAATGTGTGGGTTATGTCCCCAAACAGAACTCTGTACCCAGATGCCACTCCTGTACTGAGTTCCTGTTGTTGTGATTCAATTGTTAAAAATGCAATCTGCAGTCTCACATGTTCCAACACCTGAACCACAGTTGATTATTCAAAGCAAAATTGATAACATTATCTGGAAGAGTATTCAGTGTCTGAGATTATGAAATACAGTTATAACACACAGGTCAGTCAGGAGGACTAATAAAACTCACAGTTACAAAGCTTCTATACTTAACTTGAATGTTAAAGTATACACACATTATAATCTCTAGAGTAGAGAGATCTGGCTAAAGTGAAAGCATTAATTTAACAGAATACAAAAAGTATTTAAATCTTCCAAAATAAAACTGGGAAGGGTCCATAGAGGAACTAAGATGGAAGAGACAAATAGAAATCAAACGTAAAAAGGTAGGGCTACATCCAACAAAAAATAATTCATTAAACACTGTCCTCCTAAACCTGCATTTATACAAGGATTGAGATAAGGGGAAAAGTAAGACCTGGGGTTGGGTTCTGGCTGAGCTGATAAAAGTGCAAAGACCTTATCTTAATCACTAGAACAGAACCCACTTGAAAATCTAAGCACAGCAGTGCATATTTGTAATCACAAAGCCTTCATTCAATAATGAATATATTTTGAAGATCTATAAACACGAAGCAAATTATTTATAAAGTTACTTCCTATAGTGTTATTTATGATAGAGTATTAGGAACAATTGCAATTCATATAAGCGTAGCAGATTGGCTAAATAAATCACTGTTTATCCATATAGGTGAGAATATTTCTGTAAAATGGTCAGATTTTCAGAATACGTTTTTGAGTAAAAGTCATAACATGTTACATTATTGTAAAAAAAGATAATTAATTAAAAATCAAGTGATAGCTCTCATATTTTGTCATAAGTGATACTATAATAGCTAATTTTATAACCTTTTTTAATTTCTTGCCACAGAAATTTTGGAACTTTGCCAGTATTTCAGTTATAAAATGTGTTGTTCTAGATTTTCTGGTATTTTCTTTATTCTCTTTCTCTTTTCATATATTTAAAGACCATTTGCCCTCTTTCTTTTTGTTTTTATCCCTTAATTTTTATGAGTTGTTCACACAGTAGGGATATTAATCATTTATATTATTGTAAGCATTGTGATTATTTTCAAAGAATATAGTATCCTTTTTTTTTTTTTTACTTTGGCTATAGTGATTTTAGCCATGAATAGTACATATTAGATGTAGTTATCTTAATCAAGATCTACTATTGATTTGGGGTTGTGAGTTCTGATGAGAAAACTTTCCTAATCAAGATGTGAGAAGATTCTGTAAGACTGCTCTGATTTCCTTTACTCATCTATGTCTCTGATCTATTTTCTGTTTACTTAGAGGCAGAATGTAAGGTTTGATTCCAAGTTTATCTTTTTCCTTATGATTATCTGTTTGGGGAGGCTGGTTTGGGGTCAGGAGTCAGGGTTGCCTTTATGCTCAGGGTCCTGCTTTTCCGTTTGGGGAGGGGCCAAGATGGTGCAGAAGCTATGACGTAGCTTTTGGGAACTGGTTGAAACAATTTTATATGGGAGAAGACCTTAAATACTTTTTTCCCTAGCTCCTCCCCAAGCCAGTGTAAAGGGCTTTGATTTGTTGTTATCTGTGGCTTCTGGCTGTGGTCTCTCTTGCTGGTCTAGTAATGTTGTGTCTGGATTCTGTCTTCAAAGCCCTAGACAGACACCAGGTTGGCTTATGTGGAAGTGCCTAGGAGCATGTTTTAAGGTACTAGTTACCACCAGTTTTCTCTGGCTGAAGCTGGGCTATCTCTAAGCCTCTTTGAAGCCTATTTTTTACATATATTTTACAATTATCCACATCCTTATTGAAAATGTCTACATTTTCTTCAGTGATTTGAGATATTGCTTTTTTCATACAATAAACTTCCCGTTTGCTTAGCTCTGTTCTCTTTCTTCTGTCTGTTCATTTATCTACTAATGCAGTATATGTCCTTAGTTTGAGAGAGAGTTTCTGCATTTTATTTTGTCGGATAAATCCTTTGAGAAAATATTAGGAGGGGATTGCAGTTACTGCTACAACCCTGTCTAAAGACAGACAGGCCCCCCTTTAACTGGGGCAGGTCATTCTCTTTGACAGAGTACACATCATATGAAGTAGTGAGGGAAGACAGCTCATAGTTACCCAGATCAGCCAAGTCAATCTTGGAGAAAACAGAGTGACAGATACTACAGCCAGATCACCCTCACATCCAGATAAATTGCTTTGTGTGTATACTAAATGAATAACTATTTGTGTTAAATTGTTTTTTTATTTACTTCTATATTACTTTTGCATTTTCATTGGAAAGTTCAAATTTTCTTATATTCAAAGTTTTATTTTCTGTTTTTATTATTAAGTTATATCTAATGTAAGACCTACACTTAGGTTTCTTTGCCTTGGTATGTCTAAAGTTTGTAGTTCGGGTTATAAATATTCTTTAACTTTTTTCTTAACTTTGATTCTTTCTTTTGTAGGCAATAATAAACTTTACTAATGTAATCATTTTTCATCATATTTCTCTTGAGGCACTTTCCTAGATTTATTGCTTTATATTGACATACTTCTAAGAGTTGGCTAAATAAGACTTTGTGTGTCAAAATTTTTATGACCTCACATGCCTCAAAACATCTTGTGGTATTGAATAGCCATTTCTCATGGCATTCTTGGATATAAATAATAGTTTGGCTAGATATGAAATTCTGGGTTTAACATCCTTCAGTGTTTTGAAACTATTTTCCCATGATTTCCTATATCAAATACACTGCTCATAAGTTTGGTAAATTATGAGTTTATCCCTTTGAACGTGTTTCTTCTTCTGAAAACTTTTAGAATTCTTTTCTGTGCCTCTCATACTTTTAGTCTTTCTAACCTGGTTTTGTTTTCTTGCTTTAGGTCTCCCTGTCCCTCATCAAGCCTTTTGATATGAGATCTCCCATCTTCTCTCCTGCTTATTTAATATTTCTTGTCTTTCAGTCTCTCATTTTATCTCATTAGAGTCTTATTCTTTGGAAATCAGTGCTAGTACTTATAAAATATAGCATCTTCTCTCTCTCATTTTATTTTCTGTTCCTTTTCAAGGAAGTTCTTTTAGTTTTATTTAAAACTCAGGTTTTTGTTTTTTTTTTTCAATTATCCTGTTTCATGAAAGGCAACTGTTTAGTCTCCGCCCCCCCTTTTTTTAAGTAGTTTTATTCTTTTGGGTCAACTTATTTTAGCCTGTAAACTTTCCTCAGAAGTATCAACTATTTTGTGTGGAATGAGTAGAGTCTGAAATCCTAGATGGGTACTTTCTGTGAGTTGTAAATAAGAAGAAAGGATGCATTCCAAAGCAGAGCATGCTAAAGTCACTCTAGACACAGCCCCTCTCACCTCTCTAAGAATCTGGGGCCCACTTCTGGTTAAGGACTACTTCTTAGTGGCTTCTTCCTTCTGTGGAGCCCTGTGTCTGGAATCTTCATTTGATAGGCATGGACTTGTAAGTGGACCTCTATGGTAAATCCATTAGTTTTGTGAGTTGATAGGAACAAGAATGCTGAATGACTGAGTTGAAACACAAGAGAGCTAGAAGGCCATAGTAAGTCCCACTAAAGATAAGAATACCTCAGCAGGTAAAGACACTTTCTGTCAAGTCTGACAACTGTGTCCGCACAGTGGAAGGAGAGAACCAACTCCTGCAAGTTGTTTTCTGACCTCTATTTGAGCACCATGACACACCCCAACCCAAGATAAATAAATAGAATAAAAAATAAAGGTTAGAATATTAGTGGAGTTTTAAGAATTCTTCAATAGTGTTTGAAAATTCTAAAGTTTTGAACTATGATCCTGCTTGCTCATATCAAACTATGCATATATGTGTACATGTATACATTAGTGCGTATTAGTGTGTATGTGTATGTACGTACATACATTTGTATGTGTGTGTCAGTGGGTACATACATGTACGTGTGTGTGTGTGTGTGTGTGTGTGTGTGTGTGTGCCGAATGACTAAGGTAACCCCATACTGACCTAACATTATTTTGTGCCTGCCTGATCACTTCTCAGCCTTATACCTCCAATAGCCACATTCACCTTGGTGTGACTTCTGGAACTGTCTAGATATTACTAGGCCACTCTAATTCCCTCACTAATATAATCTATTTTGCTCCTAATGTTCTTTTTTTAACCTTTATGCAGTTCTTCAGAGTTTTATCTTTAGATCCTCAGATCCATGACCTTTTTTGCCATTGTTTCCTTAGGATAAATTTTTAAGAGGCAGCTAGCTGAAGTGATCTTGCGAGCTAATGGTGACTCATTTTTTTTTTTTCTGGGTAGATGCTCAGCCTCATGATGCTTCTCCCTGTCTCTAGTTCTCAGCCCCCATGGTCGTCTGAGATGTACAGGAGGAGTTCAAGATCTTGTAGGGCTACCAGGAGAAGAATGTTTTGGATCTATACCCTTCCACATGGGACTGATCTGGTCTAGTGCCCAGCCTTGTGATCCACTATGGTCCTGTGTGGATGTCTGGGACATTGTACTAGTCTTCACCATTAGAATCTGAGGTCCAGACTTGGTCCCTCCAAGGTCCTTGTTATCAAACTCTGCAGGTCATCATCAAGTGGGATATATATAAAGGACATAGCCTCTCTGCTACTGTGGCTACTCTATGATAGATGCCATGTGAGATGTGCCTATCAGTGTGCTGCATTTTTCTTATTAGATTGGGTGCCCACTCTCCCCAACCCACACTTGAGAATGTAATGCCATCTTTACAATATTCTTCATTTTCTTAGGCTTTATTTGGGGAGTAGGGAAATGCATGCCACAGCATTCTTGAGAAAGTTGGAGTACAAGTTGTAGGTCCCTCTTCTACCATGTGGGCCTAGGAGATCAGACTGAAATTTGTTAGGCTTGGTGACATGTGCCTTAACCTGATGAGCCATCTTGCCAGCCCTCAATGTTTTTATTTCCCCACATCTATCTAGATGTTTCTATAGTGTTTTATTTTTCATCAAAATCCGTAGAGTTCTGTATAAACTTCCACTAAGGCCACCATTCTCTGGCATCAGAAATATTTGTATTCCTGTCTACATGGCTGGAATGTGAGCTCCTATAAGATGACAGCTGAATCTTATTTTTTCCTTGTACTGCTTGGTGTCAGGCTTTGGGCTCAGCATAAAATAAGCACAAGATAAATAATGTTGAATCATACTGAATATTACACATTTTTTTAAAAAGGTAAATACTTTAAAAAGAAATGTTTGGAGCATTATTTATAACAGAGGGATGTGGAAAAGTTTCTTAACATAGTCACATTAGTACATTTGGACACGAGCAAGCGCTGTTCCCTTCCAGACAGGAATTATTCCTCAGACTTCTTTCCAAACCTTTCCGGGTATAATGTCTGGGACATGAGTGGTGCTGAGAATGAACTGCCTGGGGTGGAATAAAATCTCTGTGTCCTCTTACATCCCTGGAGAGGTAGTCCAGGAGCTGTGGTGCCCAATGGTTTTAGAAGATATTAGAATTATAAAGAAAAGGCCTTTTTGTTGTTGGTGAAGACACATAATCCAATACTTTTCAACTTTTAAGTCAAGATCTCAGCAGGAAATTAATAACACACCAGAAAAGATAATTCAGAAGAATTTAAGTGAGGAGTAGTAAGGCATCTCTGGATATGTAACATACTGTTAGTTGAAAACAGTCAAAATCACCTCGACCAAGGGGCATGGCCTTTGGGCCTTGAGGCCCCAGTATACAGGGCGTGGCCAGGCCAGTTTAAGACTAGGTGCACTCTGGCTCTCTTCTTGTTTGCTCTCTCATGTTCTTGGAGGAAAGACCAGACTGGCTTCTGCTGGGTGGACCAGTCCAGCTTTCAAAGAATCACCCACTGTTTAATCCCTTATATCAGCAAATGTTTTCCTATAAACTCCTTAGTAAATATTAACTTTTTAGTCAGTTGCTAGTGATTTTTATCAACTACATTGTCCCCAGGCTCATAATAACATAAGGAAACGAATTAGCCTACCTAGCCTACTTCTCTAGGATGTGTAGGCAAATAATGAATGTGCGCTTGTGTATGTGTGTGCATGTAGGAGGGTGACAAGTTTTTCAGCCTCTTTCTCCTTCTGCACTTTGGGGTCTCTATATAATAATTCCCAGCAGCTAAACCCAACTGGAAACCTCCAAGATGTAGAACAAGACATGAAGAGCAGATTTGCAGATGTGGAGTATCTGGCTCACACCATTTTCCCATTCATCTCTTACAGTAATCCCCCAAAGATGATTTGTTCATACATGTAAATAAAACCAGAAAAATTACTTTTCTAAGGACCAAATGATACCAAAGAAAGAGTTTTGTCTTTATAGAAACAATTGTCATTAATGGTATGCCTGTGCATGTGCGTGTGGGGGGGGCGGTTTGGGGGTATGTATGTCTCAGCAGTTAAGAACACTGCTTTCTTCCAAAGGACCAAGTTCAATTTCCAGCAACCCCAAGGCAATGCATAACTGTCTGTAACACAAGTTAAAACAAAAATAACAATAACAAACAAATAAAAACACAAGTGCAGAGCAGATTGGTTACAGTCACCATTGACCTCATCAAGGACAATTTCAGAATTGAGAAACTCTCAGGTTGATGGTGGGGAACACATATTTTCCAAAAATATAATTTTATGCAAAAGCCTTAGTAGTAGCAGGGGCCACACATTTTTCAATTGTTTTCCCTAAAGTCACAGACTAAGTTTGTTTATTTTTGAGATTATTTCTACCAAAGACACAAATCTGAAGGACTAAAGCTCATCAATCCAACCTTAAGAAAAAGAAATGAAGTTTCAAGAAAGTCCAGACTGAGATGGGGACTGGCTTCCTGTAGGGGATTGTGTTGTTTCATGATAAATAATTGTCCCACCCACTGGTTTAATAAAAAGTGCTGATTGGCCAAAGGCAGGTAGGAAGTGTGGGTGGGGCTACCAGACTAAGAAAAACCCTGAGAACAGGAAGCACAGGGCAGAATGCCAGAGAGAAGCCAGAAGAAGCAGAGGACAACCATGCTGCTCTAAAGAAAGGTACCGAACCACATGGCTGAACAGGAAGAATCATTGGTTAGCAAGTGATATGCCTGGGCCTTAGACTGGTCACCCTAAGACTATTGAAAGCATCTGTGTGTCTCTGCGGGTCTGCGGGTCTGTGGGTCTGCGGGTCTAAACCTTGAGGCTAGGCCCGAAAGTCTGGGCCAGAAACCTCACTACTACAGCTTACTGTGTCTACTTCCTGGCTGGTCACACGGAATATTAAGAAGATGTGTACTCGAAGACCGACATTTAATAAAATTAATTCATTCCATTGGTGCATAAAAGCCATTCATAAATGAAAATAGCTTTAGAAACCGAATGTGTAATAAGAAGACGGAAAAAAGGAAGAAGGAAAAGAGATGACAATTTACTATGTAATTTCAGCCATCGCCTTCGGAGCCCCAATGCAAATGTCCACACAACAAAAATGACAAACACTGTCATATAATCATTAAAATATTTTACCGTATGAATCTCTAAAGTTGATCCAGGGGAGTTCAGGTGTATAGGAGCCACACAGAGAAGCCTTGAGTTAGAAAGAATTAACAGGGTGCAGGACTTTGAAAGCAGGGCTCATAGATGTCTCTACCCTCTTACCCTTCCCAGTGGCTGGGCCTTTTCCGTATCCCTTTGGGGTTCAGATATTGGAGGTGAGAGTGTCTGAGTACTAGGATGGAGCCGTCACCTCTAGAGTTTAAGTTTGGAGACACAGCCCTAGTGGAGAATAGGACCTGAAAATGAAGCAGATTATAGAGGAGACGTTTAAAAGACAAACCTCCGGGGCCATTGGATGGACTGTCCTATTAGAAAATCCCCCAGGAGATGACTGGTTGTAGGTGGGCTAGCTAGGTAGCTCTCCCCACTGGAGTCCTGATTACGTGCTTCAGGGCAGCCTCTGAAGGCTTTGGGGATCAAAATGATTCCTACTTAGTGACTCCGCATGGGGAGGAATTTCACAGACTTGAAGTATGTATTGAATTTTGAGGAGTTGGGCTTGGTTCTACTTGAATTTAAAATTCTACACACACATTGCCTGGTTTAAAGTAGAATCCTTATACATACAATGTCAACAGATTCTTAAGTCTGTTGACTCAGAGTTCCTACCTCCAAATTTGTTTGGTTCACTCTTTTTTTTCTGCCTCCTTCATAAATTCCCGACATCTTTCCCTTCCACCCCCCATCACTCTACTTGCCTACTTGGAAGTAGGTAATTCAAAGCCTCCAGTAATCTATCGTTGTTATTCTGTCCCTAGTCCCGGAAACTTCCTCAAATGTGTTTCTACCGCCTTTGGTGCTGGTCCAAGTTTGAAACCAGGATGTCCTTAATGTTATGCTGAGGACCCTCTCTTTTTTATTCTGTTTCTAGGTCTTGTGGTAGAAGTCCCCATTTCCCCATACCTTCTCTAATACCAACATTGCCAGCAAGGCCATTAATACTGTTCACAAAAACATAACTTGTCTCTTCTCTATCTCTGTTGCCTTGGTCACCACTCTGCTCCAAGCCTCCTATGCCTCCTCATATCCTACAGCAGGGCCTCTTTCTGGTCTTCTTCCAGTACCCATCTGTCACAGTATAAATTGTATGGAGGTAGGCCTTGCATGAAGTAACCAACACTCTTTGCAGGACCTGGTCCTCACTGCTTACTTTTCAGTGAGTACTTGGGTAGAGTAAGTGAAGAAATATTTATCCTTATGTAGTTGAAGTTATTGTGGTTCATTAAATAATAAGATCATGACCTCAGAATTTGGAAGGTGGAAAGGGCCACATGGAGTTGTATCTATGTGGGTCACTAAAGTCTGTTTTCTTTCTACTGTGACTGACTCCACATTGGGCCAAATACACACTACTTATTTTTAACCTATGTGCGTTTTTTATATTTTTAAATTAACATAATAATTGTCATTTATGAGTACAGTATAGCAATCTGATATATGTATACAATATATTATAATCAAATGAAGATAATCAGCATTTCCATTTCCTTAAACACGTGTCATATTTTACTGTCAAGAGCCTTCAGTCTCTTGTAGTCCTCTACAAAATATGTAATACATTACTGTAAATTACAGCCATCCTACTGTGCTGTAGTGCATTAAAGCTTCTATTTTGGAGCTGTTATGTAACCCCCTTCTACCCCACTCCTCTCCCTTCCTTTGCAGCCTCTAGTCATCACTGCTTGCTCAGGTTTGAGCACAGCTTGCCTTCTCTGCAATTCTTGTTGAAGGTCAGTCCCCACTGTGAGTTATTAATAGGATGGAAACTGTTAGGTGGTTTCTTGGCTTGGAAATGGCTATGTTAGTGCACAGGAGTGTCTGTACACAAAGAAGTGTGTGCATGTGTGTGTGTGCGTGCACGCGTGTGTATGTGATGTGTGTGTGCATGTGTGTGTGTACATTCCTGTGCTCCTGGGGAGCAGGAGGAGATATGAGGTTCTGTGTGAGTGGCAGGCAGGAGCAGTTGAAGCTGGAAGTAGTAGTACCTGTTCACTCCTCATTTGACTCTTCACCTCTGAAAACTCTGTATGCCGCCTTATGATGTGTCTTGAGCTATATAACAAAAAAAGACCAACAGCACAGATTTTGTCTTCTGTCCAGTGGCTTTTCTTGACCCTCATGCCATGCACACGCTGATAGCCTGTTCGCTGTGCTGGCCTTGATTGCCCATCCTTGAAGCCCAACAGAAAGACTGCCCCTATTCGGCATTTAGAAATCCTAGCCTGATGACAATGTAGTCTCCTTTCCAGAATCCCCCTCCCACTACATTGCCACTTTGCTTTGGCAGGTGTGAAATATTAATTGCCTCACTGGGGACTGGGCTTTTTCTGTCTGTCATATCTGACCAGAATGTCATTCTCTCTTGCAAATATAATTACTGGGATGGAAGGAACATGGGGGTGCTGCAAGATGGGAGGGGAAGTTAGGCATAGGAGGACTATTGAGAGGGGCTATGGCATTTTTTCTTAATCACCTCTCGCCTGTCTATTAATTAAGAGCTGTGCTTTTGCTACATGCTGTGATATTTTGGTTAATTATGAAAGAGAAAAGGACAAATTTGTCACATCTTTTGTTTTTGTCCCTCTGTCTTACAGTGACAGTGGTGTGAAAACTAATGGATTGCTCAGGCAAGTGCACCAGATGCTGTCACCAGGCCAGCTGGTGGCTCTGGACTGTCTGGGACAAGTTCTTGGAGTCAACTGGAGATTCTCATTCTTGATTGGGTATGTGGCAGGGTTGGCAAGGGTCCCAGTGACTCAACAGCAGCCTGCCATGTACACTACCCTTTCTACTCTGAGGTCTAAGGAGCTGGCTTTGAGCCAACACTTTTGCCAAGGAGATTGAAACTAAGGAAGTCCAGCAGACAGGAAGCTCTGAGCCCTCCTACAGCTCTGAGGAAGTGGAGCCATGTTCACTGAGCTGAGAATGGATAGTATAGCATTCTTTGAGAATGGGAAGGGGCACAGGACCCATCACCCAAGAAATGTAGGAAGATGAATCATTCTCCTCTCTACCAGTGAGCAGCAAGGCTTATTTATGTACAAATTGTACATTACACCCCATGACTGAATGAAGAGTCCTTATCTTTGGGCTCAAAATTTCACAAGGTTTCTCCTGTGAGACTAGTTTCATGTGTCAGTTGGACCAGTTTATAGTGTACGATTATTGGGTCAAATGCTAGTCTAAATGTTTTTAGGAGGATATTCAGATTTGATTGGTCTTGATCACCAGTAGTCTTCATGTAATACAGATGACAACCATGAGTGTGTCCAACCCAATCAGTCAAAGGCATTAATAGCACAGATCACCTGAAGAAGAAATTCTACTTCAAAACTTGGAATTACAGAAACTCTGCCTTATTATCCCACCTGCTGTCCTGGCCAACAAATTTATTGTTTCCCACAAATAAAAGGGCCAACTTCTAAATATTAACATCTGTCATCTCTCTGTATCTGTCATTTATTTGTTCATTTCCCTGATAAACTCTGACTGACAAGGACTCTGCTGTGGCTCTCAGGCCCTGGTGTGGTCTTGCCTCTTTACTTCCTGTCTCTTGTGCTGGAAAGTAAGGATAAAAGCTGACTTGAGCCCTGTGCTCAAGTCTATGCTGTGCCTAGAACAGGGTTATCCTGTAAGTTCTCAATACATATTTGTTGCATATTGAGAAAATTCATCTGGGAAACAAGAAAGACTTACATCCTTGAACCAACACAGACATTTCCTGGCTTACAAAGAGCTTGCGTTACAAAAATTCATCTGAGTTAGTTGTCTGGATCTTTTTCCCATAACAGCCAGGATATCAGTGCTGGCAAGGCTCCTGGGCCAGCTGCCAGAAACTTATTTAACCACAGTATAGATTAAGTACTATGCACTTGCCATGAAAAATATAAAACAGTACTCTTGCAAGGCTAGTAATTAAATAAGAAATATCATAGTATTCTATAAAAATAGGTAGAAAAATTATTTTGAGTGTTAGAATTTGAGAAAATAGAACAAGCTGAACAAAAAGAGACGAGTAGAAAATCTGAAAAGAATCTCCTAAACATTTTCAAAGATTCTGAAAGTCAGTGACATGGACTCTTCAAAGCTTGGGGATTTGTCTCCCCTCTCACACTGCTATTTGATCCCAATGACGGTTTGTTCAAATATTTAATGAGAATGATTAAAGGAGTAGTGGGCTGCTTAGGCAAAAGTTAGAGAGAGGAAGAGACCATACATCTCATCTGTGTGGGATGACCCAGAGTGAACTTGATTGAGTCGCAAAAGATGGCAGGGGATGTCAGCTCTGACAGGCTCAGAGGGACTTGGAAGGCTTGATGGATCATCAGTTCCTCAGGTTAGGCACCAGGTGGTGCTACTATTCTGCTATAGCTGAGATATGGAGGGGGCAGCCTTTGAAGGTAAGAGAATACAGTGAATTTTTCCTAAAAAACAATTTTTTTTTGGGGGGGCTAATCCTACAAACACTTATTCTAAGAATCCAAATGAGTCATGTGATCAGCATGACCATGAATGCTTCAGAGGGAGTGTGGATGGTAGGAGAATTGCTGAGCTGAATTAGGCCTGGCTTCTTGTCGAGCCCAGGAGGACCTTGTGACTCATACTGGAAGGTAGGTCTGAGCCAAGTTCATGAAGAAAGGGGAATGTTCTACTTGAGACAAAATAAATAACTCTATGCTAGAATAGACATGATGTTTTGCTGTTGGTTTAGTGGCTAAACATGAATCTGCTGTGGCCTGGCAGAGCATCTGATCCCAAGGCTATGGCTCATGGCCACAATATATAGGTTTAAATTAAGTCTCTATAGATTTATTTCTATGACTAATTCTGATCAACTAGTCACTGGCTCTGACCTCTGATTCACTGTAAACTTTATTGACAATCTGGAGTGTCACAATCCAGTCAAAATATCCCACAGCATGGGGAAGGTTTTTTTTGTTTGTTTGTTTTTGTTTCCCAATGAGGAGGAACAAGATAGTGCATCTTTTATTTAGAAAACAAAATGTGAGCTTAGCATCTTTTAGAAAGCTACAGTTTATGACTTGAATGTCTCACGAAGGCATGGGTTTAAAAGTTTGGTCTTCATGACCCAGTAGGTTCAACATACATCCTGCCATGACTTGAGTGAGGTGACAGGTTTTTAAGGAAGTGCTCTTCTTACCCTGTCACAGCAGGAGGCCTGTTATGTGACGATGACTGCATGGGGGAAGTGAGCCCTTCAAACTCCTGAGAGTAGAGCAGTCCAGTTCCAGAAGAGTCTAGAATCCCTGCCTATACATATACTTTTATCTATATATACTACAAAAGTCTTGTGTGTGTGGAAGAGGTACACACACACATGTACAGATGTATGCTTGTGGGCACACATACAGTAGTCATGGCTCTTCACCTTATTTTTTTGAGATAAACCTTTCACTAAATATGAGCCTAGGCTGACTGGCTAGAGACTTTTCAAAACCTAACTGTCTCTGCTCCCAGGACACAGACATTTACAGCCATACCTAGTTTTTACATGGGGTGCTGGAAATTTGAACTCTGGTCTTGTTGCTCTCACAGAAATTGCCCACTGAGCTATCTCCTCAGCTCTATAAAAGACTTTATTCTCTGGAAAAACTACAGATACTACCATCACTGAATTTTCTACTGAAAGGTAGTAGTTTCTAAACATTCTATTTGTTAGAACCAAGACACTAAGCTCAGGCCTCACTCAAAGAAATAGAAATCTAGTGTCTCTTTTAGAGCAAATTGTAGTAAAGAGCTTGTGAGGCTGTGGCCGTGATATAATTATTAATTATTTTTCAGAAAGATGATCTAGACCATCTTGAAATACCATTTTGGTGGGCTGGGTATTGGGCAGGTTTATTTCCCAGCAACAATGGAGACAGGGTATAGGAAGGAAGAGAGCATGCACCATGGCCATCTAGAACTGTGAGAGCCAGAGAGGTTCATCTTTTTCTACGGCCAGTCACCACTTCTGTTGGCTGAGCTGGTCTGGAATTGAGTCTGGAAAACCTGATAGGGTCCTGCAGAGACGGTAGGAGGAGAGGTGGAACAGATACAGGAGAAGAAAGGCTCATTAGTAATGAATTTCAGGATATTTTCTGTAGGGACAGGATCAGGAAATCAGATAGCCATGAGGACATTTCTAAGCCAATGCAGAAACAATTGCAGCTTCAGCTAGAGGGCTGCATGCCAGCAGAGCCAAATTTCTTGGTGGACTGATGGTAGTCTTCACTTGGTCAGCCTTCTTTGCCTTCCTTCCTCTCCAGATCCCTGAGTCGGTTGTCAGCTCGGTTTGCTTTAGTTCTGTGTATCTCAGTAGCAGCAACAGACTGAGACGGGAAGCTAATGTCTCAGCTTTAGATCCATTGAAAGCTGAATCTCCTGTTTTCTCTCTTTCTCTTCACATCTCAGCTTTGAGCAGTTATCTGAACTGGGAGTTCTGTATTTCCACATATGCAGATTTGGAAACATAGTTACTTGAGTTATTTATTGCCTTAGGTGGAGTATGTGTGTGTGTGTGTGTGTGTGTGTGTGTGTGTGTGTGTGTGTATGTACCCATGTGTGTACCAGAGATTGTGTATTTGTTGTCTTTTTCAGTATTTTCAGACTATCTCTGGCTTATTAGATGACATTTATCTGACCTGACCTCAGCTTACCTCTTTCAAAAAGCCTTCCTGGACTAACTTTATATCAACCTAATTCAAATTTAGCTGAAGAAACTGTGGTTCTGTGATGCACTATACACCTTACTGAGTTAGTTTTTTAAGTGTGAGCATTCAGTCTCCCTATCCAGATCATACACTCCTGGGATGTTGCCCTTATTCCTGGGTCAGTACTAGTGATAGATAATAAGACTGAAAGGAAATGTGAGCTTTTCCCCCAATCACATAATTTCCAATGGCTCTGTATGACATGGGAAGGATTGAAGATTGAGTCTCATTTCTAGGAAGCTATTGTTTTCTTGCCTATCTTCTTACCTCAAAGCATGTGTTCTGGGATCAAGGATGCATGAAAAAACATGTTTCTGACCTTGACCATGTGGCTAGGTCTCCGCTTAGCAAAATAAAATTTCAAGGAACAGAGTAATCCTTCTTCAACCCCCAGCTCTACAAAAAAAAAGACCCTAATGATTCCAAAGACTATTATCTCAGGGCCGTCAATGCCAGGGTAGCATGGGGTGAGGAAAATTTTTATACACAAGACCTTTTCTTTCTGTTTCTCCCCCTGCATCCTTATTTGCATTCTGTAAGGAGATGACACATTCCAGAACATAACCTCCCTATTTCATTCCATAAATTTAATTGTTATTTCTGTGTTTGTGAAAGATAAAGGATTTGTGCAATGCTTCCATTACAGCACTATTTGTAAATGCTAATAATTATTTATGAAATTATCCCAGATTTTATGGCATGGGAGATAATAACTTAAATTGATGTATTAAACATGCACAATCATTATTTTAACAACATGAAATGTGCCTCTGTAGAATAATCATTTCATAAATATGAAGAAAGCATTCAGAAGTGGCACCTTAATTTAAGACTTTACAGGATTCATAGCACCCACATCCCCAACCCTTTTTCTTTAAGACAGATGAAGTTTCTTATCTGGCTGTACTGTTCTTCTCTCCTGAAGTGAAAATGAATTCTTAAATTAAAAGATATATTATCAAGGTAATTTTGGCAATGTGATGAAGTAGTGGGAGAGGAGATAAGACACGGAAGTTCTGAGACCAAAACAAACTGGGAAAACCTTATCTATGCTCAGCTAACATCTCTCCACTTTCCCCACCCCCAACCTCCAAAGGCCAAGGGTATGGCATCACCAGCCTCTGGGATCTCTGCAGGGGCTAAGGGATACACTCTTTATTTTCCATCAGTGTTAGGGATTGGACAGCTTTGAGTGAGGGAGACATCAACAAAGAAGGTCCAGAGTTTCTGAAATAAAAGAGAGAATCAAAAGGGAATTATCACATTTGACAGAGAGAATGAGAGAAAAATGCAGAAATTGCAGCCTGTTATTTGTATGATGTTAGTTGGCAGACACTGTCATCTGTGGATGGTGCCCTCTGCTGCTCACTTTTAGAATTTCAACACCACACATTCTGATGCCATATGTGAATTGCTCTACCATCACCAGTACAGCATTGTTTAAGGTTTGCATCCTGTGCTAAAAGTCTTAATAGTGTGATACTTATTAATCATAATAAAAATTAGATGATGAAAATGAGTTCCAGGCAGTTTCCAACAGGAGGTATGGCCTAGAGTAGAGGTGGGTCTTCCTACCTCAAAGATCTGGACTTGAAGTTATCTCCCCAGTTCAAATTAAGCAAAAAATTCTTCACAGATGTGCCTCTCCATTTTGTAATTTTACTTAATTCCACATGTAATCAAGTTGGCAACTAATAATATTCATCATAGGAGTCAATACTAGAAACTTAAAAACTACAAATTTCTGAAACACATACAACCTCATAGGGCATAAGCTTAAAAATTGTTTGATTTATGAAAGAGGCAAAAAGATGATACAGTCAAGTTTTGTCACTTTCCCATGAATTGCAGCTCTGGTTCTCCATTTCCAGGTTCCCTCCCTATCTGTACAGCACTTTTTTTTTTTTAAATACATCAGATGATAGAGTTATTGATCTTTTGTCTCCTTCCACTGGACTGGAAGTGGCTGGCAACATAGTTTTTGTCTGCTTTGTATACTATCTGTAGTCGGTGGGAGAATGCCTTAGGTATTGTAGTTATTAAACAAGTTGGTGTTAAGTGCACAAAGACCAAGGGTACAGTTACTGACAGGGCACTGGTCTGACATGGAAAAGGCACCTCACAAACAAAAAGGTGTGCTGTTTACTTCAAATTGCAACTTCTTATGAGGAAGAAAGTGAGTTTCTATTTCCCTGTAAGTGACACTAGCATTAAAAATTATTGTGTAGTAAAGTTCTAGTGGAACAATCCTCAGCTGGGGCAGCATACATCTCACCCTGCTTACACTCTGCCTTTGTACCCATCCTACGTGCCTCAGTTTATTTGCCAATAAGCTTTCTAGTCTCCATGATCCATGACTGCTGTCTTCACGGGGATTCCCAGCTGAGCTAATCCTCATCTCTCCAATGAGTCTGCTTCTTCCAATGGTGGCTTGAGATGATAGATCCAGATCAGTGCTGAGGGCAAAGGGTGAAAGAGACAGAGACAGAGAAAGTAAAGCCTGGAATGGGAGCTGGACAGAACTGATTGAGGAAGGAAACGAGGATCTCACAAGACCGCTTTTCTATAAGGCCCCTGGGATGAAAAGCAAAGAACCATCTCAACTGAAGATGTATGTAGAGGAGCGAAAGGCATGGGGAGACTCGTCTGAGCTGCCAGCCCAGAAAATGCAGAAGGCCTCCCCCTCACACACATAGCATTGGCAGTGTTACCACCTCACTATTGAATCAGTTTGTCTGATCCTTGGTCTGCCTGTCTCATTGTCTTATGCTATTTTGCAATAACATACTGAGTGACTGAACAAGAATTTATTCCCTTCAGTTCTGGAAGCTGAAACTGTAAAGTCAGAATCCCAAGTGGGTCTGGAAGCTCCAGCGGAATGGACTCTTTTACTACTATTCTAAAAGTTGTTTTCTGGCTGTGCAGAGCATCATTTTGTGTCTCAAGTATCTGGATTTGGCTGCTCCTTGCCTCATCTACAGCTTCATTGCTTGGGGTTATTTCTCTGCCTCTACCATAGCTTTAGCAGAAGGGTGCCTGCTGCTCTGTAGCCAGAGCCTCTGAAATGACTGGTCGCCCCTCTAATCAGACTCACTGGAGGAGGGGACTGGGATAATATCACTCAGGATCAGTCTGGCGTTCATCAGGGCATAGGAACCCAACATCCGGGTTTAGTTCTGCTCCTTACTCTTATGATGTGTCATAATAACTATACTTTCTGTTTCCGAAAGGCCAGGTCTTCACCAAACCTGACTTTACACATACACCACTGTAGTAGGATTATGTTGTTATATTGTAAATAATTGTCTCTCTTAATGGTTTAATAAAAATGCTCTTTGGCCCAAGGCAGACAGGAAGTGTGGGTGGGGACTAAGAAACCTCTGGGAACAGGAAGAACAGAGCAGAGAGAGAGGCCAGAGAGGCCAACAGGTGCAGAGGACAACTATGCTGCTCTGAGAAAAGGTATCATCAAGCCGCATGACTGAACAGGATAAGAATCATGGGTTAGTTTAAGGGTAAAGAGTTAGCAAGTTATATGCCTGGGCCTTAGGCCAATCGGCATAAAATTAATATAAGCATCTGTGTGGGACTGCGGGACTGTAGGTCCAGGCCAGAAAGCCCAGGCCAGAAACTTATTACTACACACTACTATACAACTACACACCATTATACATTTCTTTCGTTATTTTTTTTTTTTTTTAGTAAACATACAACTTAAGAAGTTTCTGTATGGTGTTTTCATATAGTGTATCAACTTACTTTGGACAATCATTTTAATTTTTACTATGGAGCCTAAAGCCAGGGAGCTACGACATCCTGAGACTGTCAGACTTTGGCAATAATTGCCTCATGCTTCCTCAAATTTCTAAGTATGACCTTGTAGGAGGTAAGACCTTGGCTTTATTATCTATTTGTGTCTTCCTTTTAGGTGCATCCTAAAGGCTTATGGAAGCAGCTTTGGCCATTCTCCATACCCACCTATCTTCTAACTGGCTGGACTATCCCAAGTACCAGCACAGTTTTCACAGGCTAGTACAACCTGGTAGGCATTTCTGGCCTTGTGGAATCTCATCTTTGATCCTGCCCATCTAGCTACTGTATTTCTTCCAGGCTGGACCATGTAGTGGAGTGACAGGTCTGAGATGTTTCTGGAGTGATGCTGGCACTTTGAGATGAAGAGTCACTGTGCTCTACGTTTTGTAATTGAAGGATGGGTTGAATTGTTGGCCAGGCTTCCAAGTCCTTAAGATAGGGACAGGTGGTGAGATTTTGTTATGTTGTTATCAATTATAGGGGTCCTTCAGAAATTACTGGCTGTGATGAACAGATTGAAGAATCCTGTGGGTTTTGTACTAATTTGTTTGGTTTTGGGGGTGGACCCTGAGCTTGGGAACCATAGTAATTAGCCCAGCTGCAGAATTGGGCAAACATATTACATGTCTGTCACTGCTCCAGGGGGCTGGGCTGGTACCAGAGCCACTGGCTCTGATGAGGGCTTTTGTCAGCTCAGATCTGATAGTATGAGCAGATGCAAAGAAGCCTCAGGCTTTGACCACTCAGCTTTTCTTTGGTGGTTCAAGGAACTTTTGTTATTGAGTCTAAGAATGAGGGTTTAAGAAGGCAAAGGAATAGGAATGAGATGGCTCTCAAGTGGAGGCTCATTTTATGGAGAAGTTGGGGTTTGGTGCTCATTGAAAAGGAAAAGTGGAGAAAAAAAGAGCATTGTAGCCATATTAAAAACAAACAAACAAACAAACAAAAAACTCCCCAGAACTCTGGTGAGAAAGCATCTGCAATTTGCCAAATCAACCTGGAAATTAAAAATATCACTCAACATGCATGCTGAAGCTCTGGATAGGAGTGTGTTGATAGACATACAGTAGGATACATCTCAGAGCTTTCTTAGAGGCTCTTGAGCCTCTGGGGGAGCCTTCCCTACCATGCCTTTCCTCAGTTCTTTCCAAGTTCTCGTAGGCCACCTTTCTTCAGTTTAGCAGTGGGACTAGTGAGTTCCTTCAGGGAGTTAATGTCTATGTTGATTGTGATGGTTTGAGTAGGAATGGCCTCCAAAGACTCATGTGTAAGAAGACTTGGTCTGTAGAGAGTGGTACTATTAGGAGGTGTGGCCTTGTTGGAAGAAACGTGTCACTGTGGGAGAGTGAGGTCTCATATATGTTCAAACTATGCCCAGCACACAGATTTCCCTTTTCCTGCCTGCAGATGAATATGTAGAACCCTCAGCTCCTTATTCAGCGCCATGTCTGCCCTCACTCTGCTATCTCCTGCCATGATGATAAAGGACTATACTTCTGAACTATAAGCCAGCCCCAGTTAAATGTTTTTCTTTGTAAAAGTTGCCGTGGTTATAGTGTCTCTTTACAGTAATAAAACCCTAACTAAGACATCAGTGTATCTAGAATCTGTGACACGGTGGTGTTCTTTGTTTTTAACTGAAGAAGCAAATAATAGTAGGGGATATGTTATCATAAGAAACTGTTATTCACCAATGGCAGTGATTAGACAAATGGGCTTTTCTGAGTTACTTTTCTAGTGCTGTAATAAAATAGCGTGACCAACACAACTTATAAAAGAGAATGTTTAATTTGGCTTGCAGTTTCATGTGGTTAGAATCCATGATATCAGAGCAAAGAAAGCTAGGAGAATAGGAGAACACATCTCAATCCACAGCCAAGAGATAGGCAGAGAAAGGCACACTACAAATGGCAGGGGACTTCTGAAACTTCCAAGTCTACCCTCAGTGACATACTTCCTCCCAAAAGACCACACCTTCTATTCCTTCTCAAATAGTTATATCAATTGTGAAACAAATGTTCAAATTCAAATGTGTGAACCTATGGGGGCTAGTCTCATTCAAAATACCACAAGGCTCTTCTAGACTGTGGGTCAAGCCCATAGTTAGCCTCTGTGGAAGCTGGGAAATGCTACCAACTTGAGACCTTCGGTCAATATCTATCTTGGAGCTAGGCATCATCAAGTAGCTACTGTCTTCCCAGGAGTGTGGGAAGACAAAAATCAAGAGTGGGAACAGACACTGGCCTCTGGTTGTTTTGGAAAAAGAAATCTGTTGGATATACTTCCTTTCTTTCCCAGGTAGTAAGACTGGAGGATGTGGCTGTTCTCCAAGCCAGTGGCAAATGGAAAACTGTAGCTGGAAGTTTTTTATCCTGTTCAGGCCTGCAGTCTGGAAGAATCTTTCCCATCCTCAATCCACAACCACTTATAAAATAATTCTAGGCCTATGGCTCGGGCTTATTACCAACTGGCTCTTACGACTTAACTCAACCCGTTATTATTAATCTATGTATTGCCACGTAGCTCTGTAGTTTTGCCTGTGTCTCATTACATCTTGCTTTGTCAGCGGCAGCCTCTAGTATCTCCTTAACTTCACCCTTCTCTGTCTTTATCTCTGCTTGGATTTCCTGACGACCTCTAAGCTGCCTGCCGTAGGCCAAAACAGCTTCTTTATTAACAAGTGTTAACAAAGTATATTCACAGCATACAGAAAGACATCCCACATCAAAAACCATTGGCTTTTTATACTTCCAAAAAATCTGAGTGATTAAAGAAAAAGGTAGGAAATATTTTTCTTTAAAAAAAAAAAGAGAAACAAAAATAAACAACCCCCCCCCCCCCAAAAGTCATATCCTGAAAGATAGAACTGAGTCAGGACAGGACTCTCAGATCATTATATTATAGTCAAATACTATATTCTTGGACTGAAGCCCAAAGCCAGATTTGGTATAAGAACAATTTAAGGGTGAATTCTCTTTAGGTTAGGCCCTGTAGATGGGTCTACAAGGCAAGCGATATACTGCAGTAGCCTCAATATCCTTTTTCCCACTCAGTGATGTCCTCAACCTGATAGCTTCCTTGTGATCTCTGTACTGGTTCTAATTCTCTTTCGCCATCTATAATGAACTCTGAGACAATACCAACAGTATTGCTCTGGGGTAGATGAATGCTCCTTAAAGCCCCATTTTTTAAAGGTTTGGCTTCCAAGGAATACTATTGAGCAGTGGAGGTTCCTTTGAGATATGAAACCTGAAGAAGATCTTTAAGCCATTGGCGGTGTGCCCTTTGATGATATTTTAGGATCCTGGCTCTTTATGTCTTTTGCTTCTGGGCCATGAAGTAAGTAGTTTTGCTCTGCCATTTTCTTTCACTGTGAGCCCATGTGAGCCCTGCTTACTTAATTTAGTGGGCCATGTTCTCCTGGTGTCCTCCACCCCCTACGACTCTTACAGTTTTTCCTCCCTCTCTCCTGATGGGTTCCCTGATCTCCAAGGGGAGGGACCCAATGGAGACCTCCATTTCAGACTCTGCATAATGTCTGGCTGTGGGTCTCTTCAATCTGCTACTGGAGGAAGCCTCTCTGATGACAACTGGGCAAGGCACTGATCTATGAGTATAGCAGAATATTAAAGAATCATTTCGTTGATTTTCTATTTTTCTTGTTCTTTTTCTTTCCTTCCTTCTTTCTTCCTTCCTTTCTCTCTCTCTCTTTTTGTCTTGCCAGTAATATTGGTTCTATCATAGGTCTCTGAGCTATTCAGTCACCCATTCCGGGCCATTCTGGCAGTGTATTCTAGGAATGCCACTTCATACAAATCTGTAGTATAAAAAGGAAATGACTCTAAGAGTTGTTTAAGAAATCACTAGAAATTCTGTTCTAATCCCAAATAAAATTTCACTTAATAATTTGTATTAGTCAGGTGTTACAATAAGGTTCTTGGCCCCGGGGACCAGAGGTCCAGAGTCACAGACCTGCTGCCCCAGATCCCTTAGCCACCCACTGCTGCTCAGGCCCCCCAAATGACTCAGATGCTTAAATTAACTTCATGCTGTTTGGCCTACGGCTCAGGCACATTGCTAGCTAGCCATTTCATTTTAACTCAATCCATTTTCATTGGTCTGTCTGCCACGTGGCCCATGGCTCACCTGTGTTCCTTACATGTTCTTGGGGGGCTGGCTCGATCTCATCTGACTCTGTCCTCCTTCTCCTAACTATTCTGATTCCTCTACTTTTTCTATGGTGCCCGTCATGGACCAAAACAGCTCCTTTATTTAAAGATTGAGATTCACAGCATACAGAAAGCCATTCCCACATCACCTCCCCCATTCTGTCTAATCATAAAGGAAGGTTTAAATTTTAACATAGCAAATTTACATATAACAAAATAGCAAGAATTACAGTTACAATATCTAGTCTATTTGTATTTAGCAAAATTAAAGAAAATACTCTATCATCTACTTTATCCTTGTGAATCTAAAGTTTCATATCCAATAAACCTTTTAAAATAGCTAAGAAAAACTATACCTATAACTATCTAATCTTCAACTACATCAAAGACCACAGAAGGATATAATATTTACCCAAGTAAACAGGAAGTACAAGCAACTTCCAAAATCTAGAAATGACAGAGATGACACGTATCTGCCTGGACAGTCACCCAAAGTTCCTTTACAAAGTTGGGGCGTCCATCTTCAGCCTACAGGCCCAGAGTCTCTTTTCATCTAAGTGAAGCAGGAAATCTGCTCTGCCCATTCTGGTATAGTTCATCAATTGCTTCTCTGTTGCACGAATAAATGAAACTCAGGGATAGATCTCTGAGAAAGTTGGAGATATAAGAGAGAGTAAACACCACAGTCAGATCTTACTCAGCTGTCTTCCATCTTCCTCAGCCTGGCTTCTCTTGGCTTCCTCTAACTTCTGTCTTTCTATGCCTGCCTTAAATACTCTCTTGGTAAATTAAGGCGTGGCCCCACCACTGCCTGCCTGAGTGCCTGGAACTCCTTTTATAAGCTAAAATGACCTCGAACTCAGTTTGGATTAAGGGCGTAGGTCACCACTTCCAGGATACTCTGTGCTTGGATTAAAAGTGTGAATCACCACTCTCTGATCCTCCTAGATTGACTATGGTTAGATCCCTCTTATATCTCTGAAACTTCTGGAGCTTTTATTAAATCCCCACACTTCTCCTTGAGTCCTGAAGAATGTCTGGCAATTTTCTCTGCAAAGCAGGAACCTGAAGAACCATCCTGGCTTGTTCTGCCAAAGTTCAGAGGTTACTTTCCTATGGAACCTACATGCCCACTTTAAACAGCATCGGGTCAAGCAGTCAATACAAGAACAGGTTCTTGTCCAGTGGCTAACTGCTGCCACAAAGAAAGTAAAGTCCATATGGAGTTTCTTTGATGCCCATTTTTCTCTTGAAATAGATTGGTGCTGCCAAGAGCAGATCTGTCTCACTGTCCAGAAAAGTCTACGTTCTTAAAATATTTTAAATGCCATATTCTTAGAAGTGTTTGAAGATTACCTATCTAATTGAAGTATATCTTTCTTTGTATACCTAAAATATCCTAGCATGCATTTCTTAATTAAACATTACAATTTTAAATCAGTTACATAAACATCGTATCTTTAACAAGAGTAGAAAAATACATACAGCATAAGAGAATTGACCTTAAATTTGTATCAGTAAACCAAGGTCCATACCAATATAAAATATTTTGAGATTAACAACTGATTTTTGGATTAAAGTATATTCAATAATCTAATTTTAAAAAATCACTCATATCCTATTTTTCTTCTTAGAAAGCAATTAACTATGACCATTAACTGTTCATAATGAAAACATTTATAAACAATATTTTGGGAATTTGGGCATAGTTTTCCATTACTACTTCCTGCTGATTAAAGAGCGCTGTCAATCTTACTGTTCTTGAGACTGGATCATCTTAGTCTGTAGCCCTGAAGCTGATGTGACCATCTCTTCCCATCAGAGAATTTTCAAAAAATCTGGATAAAGACATAGCTTCTTACTTCAAAGATCCAAGTTAGAAGAGGAGCTTTCTACTTTAAATTAAGCAAATATTCCTCACAGGTATGCCTTTTATTTATGGATTTCAGTTAATTCCATATATAGTCATGTTTACAAATAAAAATAGCCATCACATGATTTTAACTAAAAATTTACATGTGCTTATTTGTTTGACTCTACCTATTCCACAGTGCAGCAGTGGAAGCTAGAGAAAAACTTCTGAGAATATCCTTCCATCACATGGGTTCCAGGTATCCAACTCAGGTTTTCAGACTTTGTGGTAAGTGCATTTACCCACGGAGCCATCTCTTTGGCCTTTATTTTACAGTGTTTTTAAAGATTTGCTTTTTATTTTATCTGTATGAGCATGTATGTATATGTGCATGTTCATATGAACAAAATTCAAGTGTACTTAGTAGTATAATGTACCTAGTGTATGCAGAGGCTAGAAGAGGCAACAGACCTCCTGGAACTTGAGTTACCTGCCATGTAGATCTGAGAACCAAACTTGGGTTCTGTGTAAGAGCGGGAGGCTCTGCTAACTGCTAACTGCTAAGTTCTCCATTTAATAGGTTTTTTTTCTTGCTTGCTTTCTCTCTTTACTTCTTTCTTTTTTCTTTCTTTTCTTCTTTCTCTCCTTCCTTCTTCCCTTCCTTCCTTCCTTCTTCCTTTCCTTCCTTCCTCCCTCCCTCCCTCCCTTCCTCCTCCTCCCATTCTTCTTTTTAAGACATAGCTTCTCTGTGTAATAGCTCTGGCTGTCTTGAAACTCATTTTGTAGACCAGGCTGACCTTGAACTCACAGAGATCTGCTTGCCTCTGCCTCCTGAGTGCTGGAATCAAAGGTATGAACCACCATCACCTGACTCTTTTAACTTTTTAAAAAAATAAGATTCAATGATTTTTTTAAAGTCAAATATTCTAATACCACACAATCCAAAGACATACTAATTTGAAATTTACATCCTGAGAAATGATGGTAGGAAAATGTAAAAAAACAAAAATTTTTGTTTTTTAGAACTAACCATTGTGTTTTGTAAGAACAGACATTTTATTTATTTATTTATAGTTTTTGTTTGGTTTGTTTTTTATTCTTTTTAAGACAGGGTTTCTCTGTGTAGCTTTGACTGTCTTAGAACTCACTCTGTATACCAGGCTGAACTTGAACTCAAAGGTTTGCCTGCCTCTACCTCCCCAGTGCTGAGACTGAAGGTGTGTACCATCACCACCAGGCTGAGAACAGAGCATTTTATGTTTAAATTAAAAACACTGCAATTCATATAGCATGTCTTGAATTTGAACCAAAAAATTTCAAGGAGTGTCTAGTGGTGCTGTGTAGTATGACAGACATGTACAGTGCAAATTGTGCCATAAATTATGTGTTCAGAACCAAAACAGCAACATGGGCAGGCACTGCCAAAAGTACCCTGGGTTTATATGTGTTTGATATTCAGTCAATTTTCAGTTGCTGTGTATTTATAAACCATTTAATGTTGTCATTTGTGTGTGTGTGTGCGCGTGTGTGCATGTGTGTGCGTGGGTGTGTTTGTGTGTATGCATGTGTGTGTGCATGTGTGTTTGTGTGTGTGCCTGTGTGTATTTGTATGTGTGTGTATGCATATGTCCTTATAAAATAAACTGGCAGTTACATGAGCCTGGCTTCCCCACACATTCAGTCTTACTTTAGGACTCTGATGCCATACTTAATAGCAGACAGCCTTTAAGATGGTCCTTTCTTTTCTGCTTTGGTATTCAGTTACTTGTGTAATTCTCCCTCTGAACAGAACTTACTGATTTGCATCTTTAAAATAGAATATATTGGAAGTAGTGTCATGTTACTCTCAAATTATTACTAATTTCTAAGGTAGGGTTTCTCTGTGTAGCCACCCTGGAACTCACTTTATAGACAAGATTGACCTTGAAATCAGAATGCTGGAATTAAAGGTGTGAGCCACCACTCCTGGTTCAGATTATGTTTTAAGTAGAGTGTAGCATGTGTTTTTGTTCTTTGACGCCTCGGTTCTTTCTTCCTGTCTTTTTTCTCAGGCACCATCAGCCTTGATTAGGTATCCCTAAGCAGCCCGCAGGGAGGGCAAAGCCCTGCAGACTTTCATAGCCCTTTCTCTCGCTCATGCCCCATCTAACGTCTATAAAATGTCAGAGCAGGATCCTCAGTTTGATTCAGCCTCATGAGAGATTTTGGGTAGGTAGCATGAAGGGTGTGTTCTAGAAAGCCTGTATGTAGCAGGCCTGGGCCCCTAGACTCTTCTGGTCTAAGGTGACAATAAAGATACCACTTGAAGCTTTTGCCTCTCCAGCAGCACCTGAGGAACGGTAGACACAAGACCACCCACAGAGTTTAGGCTGAGAACCACACCTGCTTGTCCCCACAGCCCTAAGTCAGCACATAGGACATTGAGTTAGGCTTTTTTCACTGCCATTGACCTCGGTATTTCTCCAGACACAATATTGGGGAACTTCCCTTTAGCTTCAAACTTCATGGTCTTGTGTAAGAAACTATCTCCTGAACCACACCCTGGACTTTTCACCTGCCCCTGCTCTTAACTTATGAGCAGTAGCAGAAAATGAGCTGAGTTACTCATACAGGAAAGCTTAACTAGACACTCAGGCGAGACTTTCAATGAAAGCTGAAATAGCCTTATCATGAGAAAATTCATGGCACGGTTGCCCTTCACCCTGTTCTCACAGTTCCCCTATCAATCAGGACTTTCCTGCATTTGTTCACTGATGGATGGCAAATAGTTGGCTCATTACTTTGTGAAAACAAGCTGTTGTTTTTAGATATTTTTCTTTCCTTGTCTTTTTCCTACCCTGCCTCACTTAAGAGGCTTCATTTTTTAAGTCCAATCAGTGTGTCCTTCATTAATATCAATATTTGTGGAATCTGAGCCCCATTACTAGGCTCTAGTGACTTAGGGTAAACAGTCCTGGAACTGAGAGAACATTTGGCTTCATTTTCTCTGTTGTCTTGGTCTTAGAATAGCTCAGTCCTTGAAGTATATCAGAGCCCAACCTAAAGTTAGGCAGTCAAACCAGAATTTATCAGCTACTGATGACTCGAATTCAGTTTTTCTGAGTTGGGGGATGTGTAATCTAGGTAGGAAATTGCACATGGTGTTCTTCACATTCTATCACTGGAAAAATGTCACACTAATGGATGAGCTGAGTGGTAACAAGAGTTGAGCACTTTGCATACAGGAATTGTATGATCAAGATGGGTTGCAAGGATAAACTAAGATTATCAAAGCTCACTGGAGGGCTGTGTGGCCATTTTCCCCACTCATTCCCTCTGGACAATTTTATGTATGCCCATACTTCAGTCATCATCTATGGACTGATAAGTTGCAAAAGATTCCTCCAGACTGTGAGCTTCCTGAAGTCTGGACCAAGCAGTTAGCAATTCAGTGAACACCTGACCCTGAATGTCTCTTAGAGACTGAAGGCTCCTCCTGGTTAAAGTTGAGCTTCATGTTTCTGCCAAAAGTTGTCCCATACCCCCATCCTCTCTTTCCCATTTTCTAGAATCTCTTCTCCTGACTCAAGCCAGAATTACCAGGGGGCAGACACTATCCCCCTTTTCTTTCACATTAGACTTGTGGGAAGTCACTATACTCAGTGAACCCCATGTCTTGTTATCCCGGGGGGGTGGAGGGGCTTCGTCTTCAGTCTTGTCACTGGGGGGGGGTCTGTCTTCAGTCTCGCCACTCCTTTTGTTTTTCCTGCATGACTCCTTCCTGGCCTTGGCTACCAGGGCATCTCCTCCCCTGCTACAGGGACTACTAAAGAGAACCTTCATTGCCAGTGAACTGCTTAATCTGTGAGCATGGCCAACGGGGGCCTGGACTGATCCAGCCTTCCTTCCCTCTCCAGCATGACAGGGTATGTTAGCTGCTCTCAGACATAACTTCCTCTCCCTGGATCCTCCCTCCATCTCACCACTTGGCATGGGTCACCTCTGTGTGCTCCAAAACAGCATAGATGCCAACCTACTCTGCAAAAGTTTCCCTACTCCCAGGTCTGGCTGTGTCTTCCCTGATATTTTAGTAGCCCCTAGTACCTGCTCTTCCATTATAATCACTTGCTTCCCTGAGAGCAGGGGACAGCTATAGTGTTGTAGACCTTAAGAGAGTATAGTATCTAAGCTCCGGCACAGTTTAGTAAAGAGTGATTGGCCAATACAGAATGTTTAAAGTCTGCCCAAGGGAAGTCTCCACTTTCTACCCATTAGATCTATCACACCTACTAAAAACTGCCTATCTCACCCATCAAGAAAATCAACCCTGCAGTGGAATAAGTACCTGTCCCAATTTAAGACTCTGAAGACCTAGGTTTCCGTCTGTTCCCCTGCAAAGCTGAGATTGTAATGTGTTCCAAGTAGAGCTGGTGTGAGGAGTACCAGAGGCTGTACTTGTAAAGTGCCTCCCTCAGTGAACAATGGGCAAGAGCTTTGTTACCCTCTTTTCTCCCACAAAGCCTGTACTGGGGCAATGAACTTGTGCTTTCAAGAGTGGGGCTGACAGAGCAGACCTGATAGGTGCCTTGGTTGTTGGATATGATAATAATAATGTTATTTATTAATATAAAAGGCCACTAATAGAGGCAGCACTTTTAATTAGCCAACAGCTATAGTATTCATTTTTATCCAGAGTTATTTAAGTCTAGAAACCTTCTTCCCTCTTCTGTTAGCACTTAGCTAGAGGGCGACTGAGAACATTTGTAATTGGATTTCTGTTCAGGACTTAATTATAAGGAAACAATAAAGTCTCTGAAATGCAGCAGGTTCTACTCCAGTAACTATTATTTTCCAGAGATACACTTAGGCCAATGAATGCACAAATTCATCTAAATTATAATTTTTAAACTCAACAAAGATTTGCTGCCCCCTCCCCCTGGGCCCAAGAGGAATCTGCTGGGAGTGCAGACTGCCTAGGAGGAAGGCACAGAGGCAGGTACTTAATTTTTGTAATCAAGTGTCTTGCTCCATAAGCCACTAAGCTATTTCCAGGCCTCTTGGGATCTCAGAAGTATGTGTTCTTCCCTTGTCCAAGTAGCTTATTAATAGAATTGGCTTATTTATATTTCACCCAGAAAAATCCCAAAGTGATACAGCAACAGGGAGATATTGAGCCAATTAGTAGTTGGGATTTTTATCATGGGGGGGGGGGTGAGGGGAAGTTATTAATTTACTGCCTTTACCAGTAGTGGAATTGATTCAGAGGAAAGAAGGGAAAGAGATGTTTGTGTTTCAGACCACCTGAGAAAACTCAAAGAAACAAGGTTAAACTGCCCATGCCTACAGCACAGCTGCCCAGCCTCTTGAGATTGTGAGCATTAGGCCTCTGGTCAATAGGAATGTTGTGGAAACCCAGACTGACAGCTGCCAGACTGTTCACACTCATCTCCATATCACAATGGTCATACTTCTCACAGCTAGTCTGTGTACTTGTTCATTTGTTCAGTGTTTGCTGTATTTTCTCTGAGTCTGGCTCTAGATATACAAGGGTAAGTAAGTCAAAACATGTTTTTCCTGGCTCCTTAAAAGCTCAGTGGGGAGGCTTGTCTATGGTCATCATCCAGAATTTGTGCTTGGGCAGAATGCAGATAGGACTTTGGTAGTTCTGACCAGGCTAAAGTCTAGGTATTGTTGCTTTCTCTGGGGTGTTAGACCCGTGGGGCTGTGAACTCTTCCAATTATGGAGGGCTAGTGGAGGAAAAGAGATCACTAAAAGAATGGATGAGTTAAGGATCTGGGAGCAGAGGATCTGCTGAGATATGGATATGGGAGATGGCAAAAGAAATGACATGCTGAAGGGAGATTGAGTTGGTTTTAGAGATACAGTGTAGCATGTATGAAGCCCCAGGTTCATTTCCTACACTGTATAACATAAAAGAAAAAAGTATTGGTCATTAATTAGTAGAAGTTGGGTGTAGTAGAGGGGTTTCTCGGTCCCAGGCGGCCAGAGGCACAGGCCCACAGACCTGCATGCCAGACCCATTAGCCACCTGCTGCTGCCGCTCAGGCCCCCAGAAATGACTCAGACGCTTATATTAACTTCATGCTGTTTGGTCCATGGCTCAGGCACATTGCTAGCTTGCTCTTACATCTTAATTCAACCCATTTCTATTAATCTGTCTGCCACGTGGCCCGTGGCTCACCTGTGTTCCTTACATGTTGCTCCTTGGGCGGCTTGCTCGATCTGTCTGACTCCGCCCTGCTTCTCTTACCTATGCTCTGATTTCTCCTACTACTTCTTCTATGGTGCCTGTCATGGGCCAAAACAGCTCCTTTATTTAAAGATTGAGATTCACAGCATATAGAAAGGCATTCCCACATCAGCTGGGGGTTAGAGATAGAGTAAGAAGTAAAATGTGCCCACAACCCCACTGCCTTCTTCATATCAGATGAACATATTGTAAATCAGCTTTACAAATTATCACCAATCCTTTGGGGGCATACTTTTAAAAGAGAGTATAATATCCCATATGCGGATATGCTACAATTTACTTAACTTTCTGTATTGGCATGTATTTATTTCTGCTTACTACTCAGAAACAAAAAGATGCATATCTTATACTTATTTTCACTTGCTCAAAACTGAAGTAATATGATTTTAACAAATAAAATTGTCATTTTGAATATTTTTGGGACTTACTGCCCTGTTGCACTGCAGAACAGTGCATATATAATTGTGAAGATAAAGGTGTGTGCGAGGCCTGTTTGTCCCCAATCATTGCTCTGTGTGGTCATTTCCAATATTTACTATTTGAAAGGGTAAAATTATATTTATTATTGTGCTTTTTTCCACTTACATTGATTGCACTAAAACATTCCAACACTGCCTTGTAATAAACCATCATTTGTGTTTATTCCAACAGCCTATTCTTGTTCTTTGCATATTTGATGGGGTTAGAGGGTTTTGTATTTATAAATGCTATTTATTATTTTGTTGTTTTTGTTACAAACATTTTCTCAAGTTGATTCTATTGGTTATTTTTGCTTTTTAAGATGTTCTTTTATGAAGATAGCTCAAAACTGTTATGCAGCCAAACATATCACTTTTTCTTTGTGATTTTTCCAGTTGCTTTTCAGCTTGGAAATATAATCTCCATGCTAAGAGAGATGTGCAAATTTATATTGTACTCTAAGTATTTTATTTCATTTTTTTAACTTTTAATTCCTTAATTCATCTAAAGTCTATTTTGTTTTACATAACTAATAGAGGATTTAATCTGATTTTCCCCTGGAATAGCTACTCATTCATCCTAGCATTATTTATTAAAGAACATTGTCTTGGATGACACCTTTATCACATGATAATATTTTTTAACATGAAATAGACTATTATGAGCTATTTTATTGCATTAAATTGGTTCTCCAGCTACAAACATACTTTTATTATTGTACCTTTATATTTCCATATGTTTTTAAATAACAATATGTTTATAATATGAAATGTAATATTTTTATGTCTTAGAGGAAATACCTCTTACAATTACCTTGTTTTTAAGGGGGGAAAGGCTACTCCTGATGATATGTTTTCCAAATGGAGTTTAGAAATATCTTACCTAGATAGGAGAGAACAACTCAATTTGGGGTCTGGTAAAGGACTGTTTCAGTGTGTGTCTTATATCCTGAAGCCACTGCTTCTTAGTTTGATCCAGTCTTGCAATTCTGAGATGGAAGATTACAGTTTGGGCTGTTTTCTTTAGGTGTTGATGTTTTTATAGGTTAAGTCGGATTTAAAATGATATTTTAGTGTACACCATGAGATCAAGGCTGATTCCTGTACAAACTGTCTCTTCTCCACCGTTTCTCCCCTCCTCCCTCTCCCTCTCTCTCTCCCTCTCTCTCTCTGTCTCCCTCTCTCTCACTCTCTCTCTCTCTCTCACTCCCTCTCTCTCTCTGTCTCTCTTCTCTCTCCATGTATTAGCATAAAAACAGATGCATAGATTAGTGAACAGAATAAAGACTTTAGAAATAATACTGATCTTTGTCCAGAGTATTAAAAACAGGCAACAATGGTTCTTCTCTACATGTTTCAGAATCTGTTTTAATCTGCTTACTCATGCTGATGTGTTAAATAGTTTCTAACCCACACTACTTGATATTGCCTGGTCTTCAGCATCGGTATGTGTATGGTCATCCCATCTAGATGGTTCCTGGAGTTGTTTCCTTCTTCTTCCTCAAACAGGACATATTTCCTGAATGTAGTCAGCACTGTGACCTAAAACTATATTATTTTTTAAGTAGCTTAATTTTATTTTTTGGCTTTTTTCATATGGATATATATTATACTTTAAGCTCACTTCTCATACATTTTTAACCTTTCTTTTTCTCTCCATTTTCTTTCCTGTTTGTTGCTTTTATTCCCAATATAATTTCTCTATGTAACTATATAAAATCCTGGAACCATGAAAGAGAAAATATCATGTATTTGTCTTTCTTAGACATGTTAAACTCACTAAATATGATTATCTCCAGTTGCATCCAGTCTGGAAAATAACATAATTTTGTTAATTATAGCTAAAAATATATTATATACAGAATTTTTTTTTTAAAAAGTCTATTTTGCTGAGTTTGGACTCTTTGCTTGGTTCTGTAACTTAACTATGGTAAATAATGTTATAATAAACACTAACACATTGATGTGCAACTATCTCTGTGATCTGTGTGTGGGGAGTCTAAATATGTAGCTCATGCTGCCTTCTAACTCACAATTCTCCTGCCTTCGTCTTCCGAGAACTGGGGCATCTGTACTCTTGGCTCACAGTCAGATGCTCTGACCCAGGGAACTGATGAGCAGTTTAATACCAGATTCCCATATTTGTGTTCAGAACATTCTGAGGTTGGCTTTGCTCTTTTCTAGTTCAATTCAACCAGATGTGCCTCTATGAGAAGCTCATATTCCCCCAGGGAGGAATGCGAGGCCAAGTATTTCAAGGGTGATGTAGGCTAATAATTAGGAACTAAAGAGCTCTGTTTTTCTTAAGTGCTTGCTTGGTGTCAGGCCTGCCATAGAATATTATGTACATCACCTCTAATTTTCAGTCACTACTTGAGTTAATACTGATTACATTTAATAATAGAAGATCTCTTCAGAGGAAGTAGGGCATGTACAAAATACTACCTAGCTCCTACATGGCAGAGTCCATTTTTCAACCCCATTATTTGAACTCCAAATGTCTATACCACATGTGGTAAAAGCTCTGGGCATGTCCCTCCTCCAAGTACTTATCTGACTGTGGATTTATGACTTCAAGTGAATGTTTGGGTTCCTTGAGCTTTGAGGAATCTAACCCCAGATCTTCTCGGTATAGAATCCGATGAAGTCAGGTTTAGCTATTTGAGACTGTTCACTTGAACCACAGCCCGGTCATTTCACCACCCAGACAAGTGAAGTCAACAGGCCTTGCTGGGGTGGAAACTGCTTTTCATCTCTTCCTCTTTCCTGACTACTGTGCCATTGTCCATCTGCTGAGCTCCACAGCTGAGTGTGTGTTGGGAGAGCACTTACATGTATGATAAGGGTGGAAAAAAGAAGTGTAGTCAGAAGTTTCTGGCCTGGCCTAGCCCTGAAGTCTGAACCAGCGGCCCCAAATAATCACACAAAGGGTTGTATTAATTGCAAGCTATTTGGTCTGTGGTTCAGGCTTATTATTTGCTAACTCTTATATTTTAAGTTAACCCATATTTCTGTTTATGCTTAGCCACCTGGCTTGGTATCTTTTCTTGTGCATCATCTCATTCCGTTTCCTTTGCTTCTCTATGTCGTCTGCCGCTCCGTTGTTTTTACTTCCCAGCATTCTCCTAGTCTACCCCTCTACTTCCTGTCCAGCAGTAGAAGTGATAAATATTGATAGTGTGCAAGAGCATAGTCCCACAGCACAGAAATAAAGGCCTTGTTGAGAAAAGGAGAGGAAAAACATATTGTGTAGTAAAAAAATCCTGTAGAGTTGGTCACTCTGTTTAAGACAGTGGCCAAGATGGCAAAAAAGCCAGAATTAAAAGAAAATACTCCTCATTTATTTAATATTACTGATTATAATATAAATTTATCTGTCATTTTGGTCAACAAATTACACAATGTGCACACAGTCACATTTCTGCTCATGTAATCACTGTGAACTGGTTACACTGAAGCTCCATTTTCTCCACTTGAAGTTACTGTGTGTTCAGAGAACTTTATTAACATAATTCTCCCCAATCAGATTTTTAATGGACTGCACATGGCATCCAAAAAGGGCAACAATCCATAATTTAATTAAAAATCATATTGAGAGGGCATGAGCAGACCAAAAGTAAAGGATCTGCTCATGGGGATGGGAGATACACCATTTTAAATTATTTATTGTTATTTATTTTTGTTGCTAGTGGTGTGCATGTGTCTGATGTATATAAATACACACATATGTGCCAAGATACATTCATGGAGGTCAGAAGACAGAGGTCTGTGTGGCAAGCACTTTTTTAATCCACTGAGTCATCTCACAGGTCCCACTTACTTTGTAATAATACAGTTTTTTTTTTTTTTTTTTTTTAATGACCAGATCTTTCAAAAAAATAGAGGCATTTTAGGCAAGTTTTTGGTTACATTTAAAATCCATGATGTAATAGTTCAGAGAGGTGCTTTCCTAGTGATCTGGAATTGTTGATGCACAAGTTTACAAACTTGAAACAGAAAACTGCAGTTATAATTTAAGTAGGCCTTACCTGAACAATGGAAGGAAACTGGCTTCAGGAAAAGAATACAGCCTAGAAATTGTCATTCCCTCCTAGTGAATTTGTCCCACAGAGTTTTTGGTAATGCAGTTGTCTATGTTCTTATCTATCATCTACAATACTGACAAAACTGTAAATGTCATGGAAAACAATTTGATTTAAGAGATTTGGGTTTGGGGGACACAGGAGACAGAATAGTACAAATAGTTGTTCTTAGAATCTTTGAAGAAGATAGAGCCTGGGCTATGAATTGAGGCATCTCAGTTTTGACCTCAGCTGTTTGGTTTTTGTTTGTTTATTTACTTTGCAGTTTTCATTTTTGAAATACTTTTGAGACAGATGAGGAAGATCTGTGTCATCTTGGGGCACTGAGACTGGAGTTAACACTGTGGAGTATTGTTAAATACAAAGTAATGTAAATGTTTTAGAATTGCTAGTTTTGTGCTGAGCTTTCCATAATTTTTTATTGTAAACTCCTTTGGTGCTGGATATGAATGATTAAACCTTGTCAGTAGGAAGTCTTTTTATAGGACCTGCCTTATACCTGGCAACCTTGAATGAGAAACTGTCCTCAAGTAGCCCCTTTAAGGGCAACTAGACAAACTGCCTTGTGGAAGCCCACCAGCTTTGGACATAGTAAAAATCACCATAAGAAAGTAACAGCCACAGCTGAAAGTGAGCTTCAGTCATTGAGATGCAAAGCCAGGCTGTGGTCAGGCAGTATCAGAAGCTAGTGTTATCTAATTGCCTCATCTGACAGATTGTTAACTCACAGGGGCCACACTATTGCTTTTGTAGAGAAATATGCACATTTTCATAGCCACAGTGGAGCAGAGAAACCTTGCTCTGAATTTTCGTCCCAGAAAGAAGCAGAAGATGACTTAATGTTAGCAAAATGGGGATATGTTCCTCAGACAAACTATGCTATTGAACACAGTGCATTATTTCCACCAAGGCCCTGGCACTGTCCTCTCTCCTTTCACTTTGGGGGACATGGAAAGGAGAGTGAAATATGAATGTACAGGGAACACAAATATACTAAAATACTAGGAGTTGCTGAGAACTGGGTAGAAAATCTCATTTCTTTGAAACTTTGTTGTGGTTGGTATACCTGTAATACAAGTACTCAGGAATTCTAGTCAGAAGAACCATGAGTTCCAGGCCAGACTGTGTGCCACATAATAAAATTCTGTCTCATTTTCTTTCTTTGACGGTATAACTTTTCTACAACTCTAGTATATATGGTAGATATGCATGTATAATAATATAACGCTGTCTATATATTAACGTTCTTGTTTTCTGAATACCAGGTTCCTTTGTGTGTGTTTGCTGTCCCTACTAGACTGAAGGTAAACGTTAAGGAAAATCCTCCTGGTCCTGTTGTCTAAAGAAAAGGGATAGAAATTTCTTTGGGCACTTGGTTAGGATAGTAAGAGGGTGAAAATGTCAAACACCGGTAGATTTCGGGATAAACAGAAAAGTAAGAGTAGAAGGGAGGGGTCGTATCCAAAGATTCTTCCCCTCAGCCTCATTCTACAACAGTGGAAGTTCTCCTGCTTCTGAGTTCTATTTTTTCTATTCCTAACACCCAATCAAGGACTGTCTTCATATTCCTCCCCTGGGCTGTGTCTTATAGTATTCGCTATCTGATATCTTCCTTCCACTTTGTTCACTTTTAATTTCTGAGGCAAAAATGAACATCACTACATTTCTCAATGCCTAGCAGAAAGCCCTATGTCTCTTTCAGAATTATCCAAAGAGCAGCAGGGGCAAGGATCATGCTTCTCTTTCTCATTTCACCCTAGCACTTAATCCATGAGTGAGTGTTCTTTTAAGAAGGGCTGGTCCTAATGGCTTTGTTTTCAGAACTCACTCTGGAAAAGAGCCTCAACCCCTGAAGTCTGCAGTAGCCCAACCTCCTCAGAACAAGCTGTATTCTGAGGTTCTGGAGCTAGGGGGCAGTGTTCACCCACTGGTATGAGTAGAGCAGACAGTGCGTGCAAGTGTATGGGAAGGTGGCTAGACACTGATAAGCTCTGGCTCCATGGAGTTTCTCAGAGTCATTCAAAACAGCTCAGTTGCTCTTTCTGAATATCTACTTCCAATATATTCCCAAAGTTGTTCTGTACCTATGTGCCCAAACAACTATGTTTAGTTGAAGATTTAAGGAGATTTTTTTTAAATCCAGTAATCTTTATTTATATATAACAACAGTACAAATTGTGTCCTTGGCTTGCAAAATAGGAGTTTCATATTTACAATAGGTACATGATCATATATTAGATAACAAAACCCCGCTTTATTGGAACATCTTAAATACTTTATTATTATTTTGTAACACCTGTAAAAACAACAAAACCAGACAACCAGCATTGTACTTTCTTAAAAATAGATATAATACAGATTCCAGTGTGTCATGGGGAGGGGTCTGAGTAGGAGGGGATGAGGAGAGGCAGCTGGGCTCAAGGATCTAGTGCCTGTGTAAAGAGCTTGTCCCTTTCCCATACATTCATGGTCCTGTTTGCTGGGGAACCACACTTTCTTATGCTTAGATGCTAATCTGGAGACCAAGAATGTCAAAGGGATGACATTGACTGAGTTCTAGAAGAAGCTTCTCGCTTCCTTTACTGGGGCCCTAGGGTACAGGCAGCAGAGGCAAGGAGGAGGCAGCTCAGTCTGGGGAGACGGTATGGGAGAGGATAGTGAGTAATGAGTCTGTGCAAGGCAGGAGAAGCTCTAGTTTGCTTATTATGTAGAGGCCTGTCTGACAGGCACTGGCTTTGATCATCTCTCAAGACATTATCTGGACTAGCTAGAAAGTGCCAACTTTACCCTTCATTATAAGCATCACTGGGGGCTCAGATGCTAAATCCTCATTCTAGGGAATGAGCAGAAAAGATAGAAGAAAAAGATTTAGAGTTATGAATATGATGCCACTGTCTTCTCTAAGAACATTCCTGAGATGAGGCATCAGGAGGACTTGACTGTCTTCCCTCAGGCCCTAGTTCTCGTCACCCTCATATCCCCCTGTGTTTCAATTCTTCCCTGTGTGTGTAAAAGTTGCCGGACTCATAGTCATGACGGTGTGGTGGGAACCCTTTTTTAGAGTAGCTTCTGGCTTAGTATTACCAGGCAGCATGTGAGACTACAGGTGGAGTAGTTGTGCAGTATCTGGAACTGGGTGGCTAGAAGCTTCCAGTCTTCTCTCTGTCACACCACTTGCATAGCTACCATTGCTTCTGCTTCACAACAGTAGAGCCAGGGGCCTTAAGTGCTCATTTTTATCCTCATTTTGGTGAACGCAACAAAGCTGTGCTGACTAAAGAGCTGGTGGCAGTAGAAATAAGAACCGATCTCATTGCTAGGGGCCTGTTCCCAGGATGAGGTAAGGGGTCTGCGTGGATCAGCCTTCTTCCTTCATTTTCTTTCCACCTGGTGCTTTCTTCTGAGGAAGGTGGGGAGAACAATCCTGCTGTATTGGTGGCAGAACTAGCAGCTTGGAGAAGATGCATTTGCTGGAAGAAGGATCTTCTTGGTTTTATTCACCTTCTTTTCCAGAACCTCTAAGAACCTGGTGGATGGTTACTACTTATGAACCTTCTCCAAATGAATGAATGCAGGACACAGTTCCCTCTTTCTATGTAATCATAGTGTGCCCGTGACTTGAATGGCTGCATTCTGTAAAGAAAGGAGGATCAGAAGTGGTTTTGAGAGTCAAACCATGGAGAGAGGTAGAACATCAGGTGCCTGACCCACACAGAAGGCAGGAAGTGGTGCCAGGTTCGGTTGAAGGATGTACCTATATAATCCTCTAGAATTCTGTCTTGCCAAACCTTCTACAGTCCCGTATCTTTCCTAGAGAACTGGCTTGTGTGTAAATCAAGGGAATAAAGTAAAGCTAGGTAGGCTTGGGAGAGACTTCATGCCTTCCCCAAAGGTAAATGGCTTCTTGTGGGAAAGGGCTGTAGCTTTAATACTTTTTTTTTCCTTTTTAAACAAAGGGCCAAAATACCCTCAGGATGGATAATAGCAAGAAGAATTACCAGCCAACCTCATCTCCTCTCCATCCCCTAGGGAGAAGACTATCAGTTACTCATGAACCAAAACACAGAGCTAGGAGACAGGTAGAGCTAGATGAAAATAAGGCTCTGCAGGCACTCACCCTCCTGGCCTGGCCTGTCTCCAGCTGAACTTTCCTTCTTAATCCTTCCGTGTGGATAGACCACCGCTCATGGCTGGCCCTGCTCCCTTTGTCTACATCTCCATACTCTCCAAACATCTTCCGAGAAGCATACAGAGGCAGTGAGTGGGAACCATAGGTGGCTGCAGGGACATACCACGTAGGCACACTGAGGAAGGGTTGGGTGCTATTGAAAAAGATGTCACACATTTTGTTTCTTACTTTTTGATGAAATGGCACTATGGACACCAGCCTGAACAGTAGCAGCTGCTCAGAAAGCCTTTTTATCAGAACTGGGATGGAAAACATGGTAGGCTGAAGTTTGTCCCGGGTAGTGCAGTCTTTTATTCATACCCTTCTTGTTTTCTTTTATCTTCATAAATTAGAGGCTCTAAGATGATAAGCTTTGGGTGCTGTGAAGAGCAAACACTTTGGCTTAGTGTGGAAGGCCAGTCACTAGTATATTTTCCAGGTTATTAATATGACCCTGAAAAACTTTAATATGAGTAGATAATCAGAAGAAAGGTGGCCTTGGCATGGCTGGTTGTGAATCATCATAAAATCAGCAAGTTTCCTGAGTATTTGGCTGAATGCTTTTTTCTCTCCGTTGTCAGCTGCATTCAGGCAAGAAACAAGCTGAAGAGCCCAGACAGCATTTGCTGTGTGTGAGGCAGCCCTCTGAAGACATATATGGACTGGAAGCTACCTTCTTGGCTTTCTTCCCTGCCCTGTGCTGGGAGTCACATCTGGTCAGTAGAGTCTCAGAAAGTGGAATTAATTGGAGGTATAAGTTGAGGCCTGGGTTAATTGTGAATGAAATAACTCAGGTCCAGTCTCTTTCGGGGTAGCTGGCCTTATTTCCCAGCCCTACAGCCTGGCATTCCTGATCTCTGGAAAGCACAAGGCAAGAATGGGAGAGATCTTCAGCTTTTCCCTGCGCCAACCCTTTTCCTTCTTCTTGTCCTCCTACCTTGAGACAGATGCTATTTACAAGATGCTGTTGGAGTTGGCTGCTTGGGGCCACGCCAAGGCAGGAGGACTAAATTCCCTGAGCGCTTACCAGTTGGATTTCTTGTCCTGCTACCACAGACCTTGCCCCTGGACCCAAGAATGAAGCCTTGGCCTCTGCTTGGAAGATATATTCAGGAAATCTGGCCATCTGTGGCATTCGGTATCAGGAGGCAGAAGGATGGACAGGTGCCCTCTCAGGAAGCAATCCATAGGTCCGTGACAGACAGAGATGGCAGAGATGATGAGACACCACAGTCATTTCTACTGAGGCAAGTGCACTGTGCCCAGATGGACAGGAGCTTCTGGATGTGAGTGAAGGTTGGCCTCCCCTCTCCAGGCACAAGAGAAAAGAAAGTATAATAATAAATACTGCTGCTTCTTAAACCTACACTCTTCAAGTATTGCTTACTGTAAACAGCATTTGAGTCTGTTTTCTTTTTAACTGCCGTAAACTGGTAGATGGTTGAGTGAAATTCACCTATGTTCCCCATTCAAATTAGACCTAGAAGGCCAGGTCTGTACAACCCCTGTGTGACTGGCTCGTGACAGAGGCTGACATGGGGCTCTGCTCAGAGTCCTCAGGGAGGAGGTGGCTGGTCTAGGAGAAGCCCATTTCTGATATCAGCTCTAGGGAAACCAAAAGGAAAAGTACCAGAGACCAACAACTCCTCGTTCATTGAGGTTTGAGATTAAATGAAACAAACAAGAGATGTTCCCACAGGTTACAGGTCCTCGCTGGGTACATTCCAAGGATTCAGCATGGAAAGCAGTTGCCTATTAGCCAGATGGAGCTGATCAGCTTTCATGATTCCCACAAAGGCCTGCAGTTCCCGGGCTCTGTGGCGGTTGTAGAATCCAGACCTTCCTGGCCTGTTGGCCAAATGTTTCGTATGAACTTGTGCTCCTTCTCCTTTCAGTTCAAGGGAGAGGAGATCATTTCCATACTGCTTTTTCTCAGCATCTCTCAGGCATTTTCTGACATTGAGAAAGAGATGTTACAGAAAGAAGGAGAGATGTTACTGAGAAGGGGACAGAAATCAGATTAAACAAAAGCTCGACGGGTTGGACAGGGAGGCTTTATGTTTTGTTTTATTTCTGTTTTTTTCCCTTTTTCTTAAAAAATTAAATAAAGTTCTCATTATTTCCCAATATACATCAAATGAGTTTTCATGCAAAGCAGCAGTCACAGAGGCAGAGCCATCAGGTTCAAGCCTCTCAGCTTAAAGAGCCTCCTCCTTGCCTGAAGTGTCCTGAGCTCACACTGTGATGGATGGTGTTCACTGTCCTTCTGGCAGGAACTGGCTGTGGCGAAACATGGCTGGCATTGAGAAAGAAGACATTTCCTCTCCCCTCACGAGGTTTCAGTGGGCAGCCAGCTCTGGGGCCTCATACTCTCCCCTCGTACTATGCTTCCTTTTGAGACACCAGTGTGAAAGCTTGTATGGGTCCCTCTTCCAGGAATAGGAGGTCCCTCTTTCAGCTCTCGATGGACATGGCATTGATGAGATGCTCCACCTTGTAGGCTAGTCGTTGCCGCCGGGCCTGCTCATCTTGCTCTAGTGCCCCGATGAGCTGAGGGGCAAAACAGAGGCAGGTGATTCAAGACTCAGCTTCAAAGGCGCAACTTTCTGGAGTCATAAACCCAGCATTTTTATCCCTCTACATTTCCATTCTGCCTTTAGAAATGTAATGTCAAATAGCTGGCATGATTAAATGAATAGAACTATGCATAGTCATGCCTTATCCATTTCTGAGAAAAGAGTCCTTACATGATTTTTGTCAGCCGGAAAATAGCCCAGAGTCCTTACACATGGGAGACTGAATCTAGTACAAAAGAACACACATGCAGTGTATAGATCTGCTTTTATAAGTATGAGTTTGCTCTAAAACAGCAATAAAAGTATAGCACAATAAGCACGGTTTATGCACTTATTGGTACATAATTACTACTAAGAGCAAACTGTACCTAGTTTTGTAAGCTGAATAACCAGTGACATATAGACTCATATACACAGCATGACCATAGACTCATGGGTGCTATTAGGTTTTGATAGCTCTGAGGTCACACAGGAATTTTTCAGCCCCATTTACTCGGGTGGAACCACTGTTATATTGTTAGCATGCTTCAAAATGATCATACAGAGCATATATCTACAGGTCCATGCAGAAATAAATGCATGCACATAGAGCTCTCATGTGCTTAAAGTATATGTAAAAGCTGCTGGCATGTGGGCTACTTTTATTTTGCTACCTCTTTCTTTAGGTTCAGTGCTAATGCATGGATTGTTGCCTTTCTGGTTAACTGCTGTTCATGTCAAAGTCTACCAGTCTATCTGAAAAATGACTGATAGGATCTGCCCAAGTATAAACGGATAATTCTATTCATTATTTAAGAAAAAATAAAATTAGTTAACAATACTAGAGTGAGAAAAGGTAATGTCCAGGGAGGAATTCAGTGAAGCACGAGAGGTTAGGCTGTCTTGTAAAGAAAAGATAATTTGGGGCTCAGTGACTATGACTATGGATTGTGATCTTTAAAAGTGACCCCTACTGTTGTTGTTTCAGGCCTCAATCAAGCTGTGAGTTGGTCTCTTCCCTTGAGACCCTGTCTTACCTCCTCACTATACTTGCTGACATAGGAGTAGATCTCATTGAGGGCGCTCAGCATATTGAACTCTGTGGCATGAAGGCGGGACTGCTCCGCGAGGTAGGCATTCATATCTTGGTCACTAATGGCTGGGAGCTTGGCAATGTCTGCATAGTATCTGCCATGGACAGGACAGACCCATGATGGGGGTTCAGCAAATATCCACCAATACCCACCCTGGCCCAGGTCAGGAAAACCAGGAGTCTCCACTGCTTCTGCTCTCCATCTTTTCTCTAGTGTGGCCTCTGGCTGAGGTTGGTTTGAGTTTAAGGTGCAGTACAAGTTTCTGAAGGACATTCCAACCAGCTAAGGGATGCTGTGTCCTGAGTAGTTAAGAGCCCAGACTCCTTGTGTTCACAACTCTGCTCTTCTACCTGCTAGCTGGAGACCTTGGGCAAGTTACATAGCTTTTCTGCCTCCATTCCTTTATTAGTAAAACAAAGATTATCACAGCAGATATTTTACAACTGTCCATTTGGACATTTCAGCAAAACAACATACAAAATCTTTATCACAGTGATTATTACATGCTTAGTAAATGTTAATTAGGATAATTATCAGACTTTCCAGGACACAAAGCCCTCTTCCTTCCCACAATATAGGGGGCATGAGGTCCTCGCTTTCAGTGGCCATGGATGGTCCTGGTCTTCAGTGGTGTCTTAGATGTCTAGATGTGTGTCTTAGGAGGGAAATACTGACCTTTCTACCCAGTTTTTGTAACTGGGAATATCCTTGGCATAGAGCAACTTATTGGAAGGTGAGTCCTTGCCCAGTCGGTGCTCTGATGTGGAACACGAGTCCATGAAGGTCTGCGCTACCACAGACAAGCAGGCATCTGTGATGCTGCCCTTGTGGATGTCAAATACAAACTGAGGGTTCTTGATGACATTCACCCAGAAGCGTAGAGGGAGGCTGTAGGAAAGGCAGAGTACCCTGAAGAATATATTTTAACATTTTCCCCTACTAATACTCTTCCCTTATTGATGAATGATAGAGCAGATATTCCATTCAAAAAAAAAAAAAAAGAAAGAAAGAAAAGAAACTGGCCCATTAGAGGCTGGTTGCTCAACTTATGTTGTTCCGAAGAGAAAGCAGAGGGATTTTGGTCTTGTCAAACCAGGGCATTGGCTCTGCTCCCTAGTAGCTAAGGAGTGTGTCTTGGCTCTGCTTCATCTTAACAGGTTTTTTTTTTTTTAAGGAGCCAGTGCTTCAGGGAAGGTCATCCACAGAGAACAACACAATTTTCTTAGGGCTTCAGACAAAGCCAGAATCCTAGGGTGTTTCATAGTGTTCATGACTGTTGTATAGAAGAGGGCAGGCAGTCCCAAGAACTGCCTAAGTGGGAGCACCACCTACCCTCTGGTTCCAGTGGGCCACTGAGTCACTTCGAGGGCTGGGTCAGAGATTTCTCATGAGGGGATTTCTTTCAGGGGTCCCCTCTAGGGATTTCTGTGTCTGGGCATAGAAGAGGCAAGGCAAGGGGACGGTTTGGGCTTTTGCTGTTCCTGGGTCATAAGGTAAGCACATTGCTCTCCTTCAAAAAAGCATAGCTTCTATAGCTACTGTCTCCTTCCAAAGTCTATCTTCTCCAGGACCTTCCTGCCTCAAGTCTTCTGATGCCTATGTGGCATGAACTCTGTCATGGGCTTGCCCTTCTAGTCAGGTACTGTCCTTAGACCTGTTCTTTGCTTTGCATTCAGCATTTCCTCATATTCCAAGTGTCTTTCTAATGCTAGGTGTTGGCCCCCTCTCAAGTCTGTTTGTGATATTTGCTTGTCATCCATCTACAGTTCTTTCTTGGAACCTAGGAGAATTTGCCTCAACCCACATTGGCACAACCCTTCTTTCCTCCTCTGGCAGTGTGGGACACGTCTGAGCTCTTTTCCTTGAACTTTTGCTCTGTGAAGTGTGAGGCATATAACTCAGCTTTATTACACTATCATACTAGGGGAGAAGGGTTCATTATTGTTGCTTGAATCTAGCCAGAAGGCACAGAGAATGGAATAAATAACCTTGATCTTTCTCCTGATTGTCCCCAAACTGCCATTCCCAGTACTGGGCTGGGTATCTTACACACTGAGGAGATGCCATGGACCTGCTTTGGTAGAGTTTACTGTAAGTTCTTCACCGACTGCCACTGAACCTCTCATGTCACTCCACTGTGGCCAAAACTTTCAGGGGCCATAACACCAAGAGAATGGAGCTCTATTCCAAGGCCCCATTGGCTCTTTCAAAGTATTTTGCTGGTTGCTAGGACTTTTGATTTCCAAATAACAGTCTGAGCCCATCTGTGCCGGCTCTGTTTTCTGGGGCTTGCTGACTCTGGACAGCTGTGTGGGCTTCCTGCCCAATCCAAATGCCTTTCCCCTTTGTGCTCAGTCCTAGAGGAAGCCTTTGGACTCTGGCCCTTGGATAAGCCCTATCTGATCTATGAGTTAGTCCTTCACATGGTCTGTGGTCCAAGCTCAAAAGCTGGGGCAAGAGGGCTCATGATAGGAGCTTTTAGGGGCTGCTTTTCTCAACACTAATCTGGATATAGAAGTGTCTTGAACAAGAATAATGCCTTAAGGACATTCTTTCTGTTGCTTTCTGAAAACTATACTTCTGAGATAAAAACTTGGCAGCCTTGGGGACGATGTTGATTCTTCAATGTGTGTGTGTGTCTGTATGTGTGTGTCTATGTGTGTGTGTGTCTGTGTGTGTGTCTATGTGTATGTGAGTGTGTGTGTGTATGTGTGAGTGTGTGTGTCTGTGTGTGTGTATGTGTCTGTGTGTGTGTGTATGTGTGTGCGCGTGTTTATGTGTGTTATGTGTGCTGTGTTCTATGACTCTCAGATCACCCAGCCCCAGCTGGAACCCAGTTACCTCCCCATCTCTAGTCTCCACTGGTCCCTAACATCCCCAGGTGGCACCCCCATTGAGCTCCCCTGGAGTTACCAGTTGCTTTTCCAGGTATGCCGCACATCTGTGTCATGGATACTGTGTCTGTCTGCTTGCTCATCCAGGAAATCAAACATGTACTTGATGGCTAGGGGGAGAGCGCTGCCCCGGTGCACAGTACTGAACAAGGTCTCAAACAAGTCATCCACAAATTTCTGTAGGGTGCCCTGTGGAAGTAAGGGAGCAGTGAAATGGTGGGTGGGTGATAGAAGGTAACAGAAAGCATGCTAGATGGAGTCTTGGATCCATGTTACTTTGGAAATTTGTCTGAAATGCAAAAGTGTGCACATGGAGGGGCAGGAGAGAGGTAGGTACTGTATGGGATAGTTCAGAGTTGAAAGGGACTGAGAGTCTAGGAATCCACAGAAAGGATCTCTCTTCTAATCGGTGGCAGTATACCCTGAAGGTATGGGCTCAGGGTATTTGATGGGAGGATAGCAAGTACTCTAAAAATGGGATTTCCTAGAATGAGTTAGAGGGCTCAGGCTGGCAGCAGAGTCTGCAGAGGATACTCAGGGAGTCTGACCTCTGGTAGGAGCTTGGAGGGAGGAGCAAGTTCTTACAGGAAGAAGGAACAGATTTAATGTGTTAGTGCCAGGGGCATAGGCTTCAGGTCTAGCTTCAAGAGAACTCAGGCACAGCCCTGATCCACACACACGCTTCATGGAATCTAGAGGCAGTGACAAGCCTGGACCTGAGTCCAGACACACTTTGGGGACTAGTAAAACTCCTGACTTTCTCTGGTATCGTATTGTTATACTGAGGATATTCAACAAAGCAAAAATGGGGACCTGAGTCTGATAGAGTTGTTCTGGACCATTCTGTGAGAAAGTCTGAGAGCTTTAAGCAACTGTGTTAGAATCTCTGCAGCATTGCTGTGAGATCTGTAGGGATAGCATTTAGAATCCTGCCTGATCTCTAAAGTAAAGCATCCTTGAAGGCTTGGTTTGTTTTCTCCTGGGAAAGCTAGAGTATGCTGCCTTTATCCCTTTCAGCTTGAGATACAATGGTTTGGGAAGGAAGTCTTTCCTTAGAGTGATTCTCTAACTGGGACTTTATGTTTTCTCTCCCACTGGACTAGAAAACAGGTATAAAATCAGAGATAGTCAAGGCCAGCAGAAGAGTAGGCAGGAAGCACTGGTAGATGGGTGTTTACGCAAAAGTGTAGGGAATAGCTGTCTGGGCAGTGCAGGGGTTACCTTTGTGGCCAGCAGCCTGGTCAAGTAGATCTCAGAGACCATCTTGCTGCCTCGGTCACCCTCCTTCTGGTCACCATGGTCATGGTTCTTTACCAAATGCCACACCTTGACACCACTCTCCAGGTCTGGGGTGATCATGGGGACCCGGGACCGGAGACTGTCTGGGCTGCCTGTATACCTGAAGGAAGAGTCTGGAAGAAGGTATGGGAGGCCAGAGTGAGGCAGGAATCCCACCCAAATGCTTCATCTTCTCAGAATAAACCCACTTCATCCCCAAAGGGCTCTTGGGACTACATATTTCATGCATGATTTTAGGGAACTTTGGCTGGAAAGAGAAGCCTACAATTTATTTCTCAAAAGAAGATTTAGAAATTTTAAGTGCTCGGACACCCTTGAGAATTTGAGAATCCCTTTCTTCTGATTTTTCCAGTAGTGAACAATAATCAAATAAAATATCATCCAAATATATACACCTGGGCACTCTAGAAAGTCTAGACAGTAAGGGCTCAAGGTGTAATGATCCTTTTTGTAATTTACAGGCACTTCTTTTGGGGTCCTGGAATATATTTTCTGAACCGTTTTTGGAGCTACTGCCTTCAGTCCTATAGCTTCTTTCAGGACAGACAATCTAGTGCTTTTGTACATGGAACCAAAACAGACAAAGCAGGAGACTGGGAATGGGAGTGAAAGGTGATCAATTCTGTACCAAATAAAATACTAATTCAATCAGGATCACAGCTACAAAGTAAGATAAGTGATCTTCCAATCTGAGTACATCCCTCTATTAGCTTCTCCAACTCCTTACTGATAAATAGCAAAGAATGGGCTCATGGTGCCACCAGCTACCTCTTCTCAAAGGAGGCACATGGCCCTTAAAAGATTCCCTAGGAAGGAGATAGATGACTCAGTATCTTTGTGTGGAGGTATGGCAGCAACAGGGGCTTCCAGATAAGGGCAGGAACAGGTAGTCCCCTAGGATCACAGATGTCTAGAGCTTGAGCTTCCCAACTGCATTCTGGCTGCTTACCATATCTGCTAATGGATGTCCGGGAGATGCTGGCAGAAGCAGGGATGTTGTAGGAGGAAGTCTGCTTGGGTACAAGAGCCACTACTGACCTGTCTGACACCTAAGAAGGGCACACAAGTACAACATGAGAAAATTCAGGTGTCATGAGAAGTTAAGTACTTCTAGGAAATGTGGAGTTAGTAGACATTTAGAAATATTACAACCATTAATGCCTTTTATGTCTCAGAATCACATGACCTGTAGCCAGTCTCAACTAGGCATCTGAGTGGAGACCTAGACACACACACACACACACACACACACACACACACACACACACACACACACACACACACACACAATTTCAGAAAGTTAGTATGAATGAATGAGAATAAGTGATGTCATTAATAAGTCTTGTATTGATTATACATTTAGGCTAATTCTTTTAAGCTGAGTTAAATAAAGTAGATTGTTAACATTATTTCAACAGTCTGTTTCTGCTTTTTTAGTGGAGCTAATGAAAAATTTAGAATGGATGCATAGCTAGCATTCTATTTCTATTGGACAGAAAGGTTAGCCTTAGACTCTCATCATCTCATGAGAGATCATCATGATGATATTGGTGACTATTTTCATTTTACAGATGATAGAACAGAAGCAGGGGTGGGCTAAGTCGCTGCTTCAAGGTCTTCATTAATCTACTGACAACTGATATTTTTCTTCAGACCTGTACATCTTTAGGGCACACATTCTCCTCATTATATTTCCTAATTTGGGATTTTATTACAAGTCACATTGATTTGAGCCCCATCTTTGGCTCCAATTTTCTCCTGGCCTGTGTTGTATTATGTATTGGCCACCCTGAATAGTTTCACCAAAAGGACATCTGTCCTTGGAAAGCTGGGAGAAAGATGGCACATCGCCCTGTCCTCTGAGAAGATGCCAGGTCTAGCACCCGGCTGTTGGAGGGGGGCTGATGAATGAGGAACCATAGAGAAGACATTTGGGGCCATCTTGATTTAAGATTGCCCTCCATCTAATAAAAACGGTGAATCCCCAGAATTGTGGTGATCCAATTAAACCCCTAACGCAGAGGGAATAAAACAGCTATAATAATGTTATGGGCCATAAAACATTCCTATTAAACCATTTTTTATTTTAACAATTTTTATGAACTTTGTAAGTTTGATTTATAGCTTCACCAGCCGTAAAACCATCTTTCTGGGTCTTAAATTGTCAGTTCTTCTCTCTCACCAAAAAAGAATTAAATGTTGAGAAGTCAAACTATAAATGAACATTAGTGCTAACGAGATTCCCTGATAGCCAGCTTTAGTGGTGGTGTTTAATTTTACCCTCCCTATAAATCTACAGAAGCCCAGGCAGTGTTTTTACCCCCTCTTTGTTAATTAAGATGATTTTCTTCTGCAGGGGCTCCAAAGACCTTTGACTTCAGCAAAGGTAGCAAGAGGGCAGAGTGGGCAAAGCCACCATTATTCCCAGAAGGTGCCAGTGTTCATATCCTGGCTGGAGAAGCTCTGGATTTGCCAGTTAGTTGTACTATCTGCACATAATCTATGATTGAGGAGAGAGGTAAGGGGCATTACCCCATCTCTTAAGAATTCTTGCCAGCTGCAACCCAGAAATGCTACTCTGAAAGCCTGGCTAGGGTGGGAGTTTATACTCCCAGCAAAGACAGATGACATTTTGTATGCTTTGCTGTCATCCATCTATAGGGAAATTCACAAGGTGACTAACATAACTAAAGATACCTTTCTCTGTGTGTCTGCTTCTCTGTCCCCTCTCAGTCTCTGAGTCTCTGTCTTGTTGTGTATCTGTCTCCCTCCCCTACCATGTTTTGTTTCTCTCTTTCAGCCAATAGGAGATACAAACCCAAGCTTAAAATACCTGGCTGGATCTGACTCTAGCTCTGCCACCATTTACCAGTAGAATGATTTAGGCTCTCTGGGCCTTGGCTATCTCATTTGTCACTGTGGATAATAATCATGTCTGATAATTATTGTTGTGATGATTATTAAAGAAATTAAGACACATAAATGCTGAGTGAAGAACTTGGTACCCAGTGAGCACTCAGCATGTGCTGGTATTCATGTTGCCATTTTGAATAATAACACCATCTTCATCATCTCTCAAAGGAAGGAAGACTCCCTGCTGTCCCTGTCACTCAGAACTAAAGTGTAGGAAGTGCCTGGCACTCAGCAAAGCTCAGTAAATATTTGAGGAATGAATGACTATATGCAATAAATGACATGGAGGAATTGGAAGTGTTTTGTAAAAGAAGCACAATAAGAAAGAGGTACTCTATTCTTATTTGAAGTGATAGATGGATAGCCTAGGAACAATCATTAAGGTATCAGAGACGGATGGAAGCAAAGGCCCCAAGCTTGCCTTTCAGGACCAAAAGATTTGGTGGCACAGTTTCAGTCTCTTTTGTAATTTCTCATTCGCCTCTAATTGGTTCATTACAATTGTTCTGGATGTATTTACCATGTAAAGATGTTTGTGTGCGTGTGTGTATGTGCTTGTCTGTATGTGTGTATGTGCGTGTGTGTATGTGCGTGTATATGTGCATGTGTGGGTATATGTGCGTGTGTATGTATGTTTGTATGTGTGTGTACATGTGTGTGTGTTTACATGTATGGAATTAACATGGAGTGATGTGATTACTCTTGGTTGTATGCAAGTGCAAATCTTGAGTTTGTTCACTTGTTTCTAATTCTTCCAGCTACTTACATGCCTTCCCTTATCATAGGTGTTAGCTCCAGTGAATAGATGAATACTTCAAGGTTGGGAGAAATAGAATCCCACCACTAGAGTGGGTGTTGAACTAGAATACACTTTTAAAGCCTCAGTTCTTGTCTAAATACCTTCCCTCACTTGGGGCTGAGATCTAGGTGAAGCATGGAAGATGTGCCAGGAGGAGTACTTTGCCCCCCAGATTCTTTTGTGCTTTGAGGTACTTTGCCAGCTTCAGGGCCTCCCTGTAGCTAGTCATTGGTAGCTCAGCCTAGCCAGTCATCCCCTCTGTAGGCCTTTTTTTGTAAGCAAGGCACATAGAAAGATATTATTAATCAAACAGTCCCGTGGGTCTTATAGCCTGAGGCGCTTCCTCTGATTGGCTTAATTTTCCTCACTGTCTCTCATTTCTAGCTCCTATTTTAGTACTTTTGCTGAATCCCAATCATCTACCTGTGCTTAATCTTACAGAGACCCCCAAGCTGTGACTGGTTCCCATGGGATGAAAGCAGGGTAGAGTGGATGCTTATATACTTTTGCTGGAAATTTTATAATTGTTCATTCGTCATCTGCCAGTATTACAAACATATTCCTTGTCACTTTCTATGTTGCATCTACTCTACACACCTGCTGAGGTGCCCAAAATCGGTAAAAAGAAAGAGCACTTAAGTAATATTCCCAGCTACTGTGGATTTTAGGGGCTGAAGACAAGTCTGTTTCCTATTCAGCTACAAGCCAGAGAACCAATGGCATTAGTAAGAAGCCGGAGAAATGAGCACAAGGCACCTTTCTGGAGCTGTCCAGGTATAGGATTTTGGAATATGCTGTAGAAATACACAGGAGGGAAATGCCAAGGCAGTTAGATCTATTCTGAACACCTTTGATTTCTCAGCCACAGCTAGGCATCACTGTTCTAGACCCCTAGAAGAAAAATACGGAGGAGAAAGCACCTTGTTGGCTTTGGAGGCTTTCCTAACATAGAGAAAAGGGGGACATTCTTGGGGCCTGCCCTCACCTGGTAATGCATCAGCGTGTTAAGCCGCTTCCAGTCACCCTCTATCTTGGTGGTAATGTCTTCATCCTGCAACACGACTCTGGCAATCCGGCCTTGTCGCCACTCTGGGTAGAAAGGATGGTTTGGGCAGCAGTGAGAGTGGAAGGGGCAGTCAGGGTCTTCTTGCTATATGTCCTCTAGAAATCTAGTAACCTTGTCTCCATTGGCTGATATAAGTGGTATGGCTTTGAAACATCCAAAATGGTGGTAGATCAAGGCTGATGTGTAAAGAGTCACACATCTGAGTGGATAAAGCCTAAGAGAGAAGTACTTCCCATGGCCTTCACCCGGCCTAGTCATGCTCTGGTGGGGGGTGTACAAATATTTAAGTAATGCTTCATATCCCTTTCACCTAGCGATCTCCTGGCCCAATGGCTCTCTGGGAAGCCATGTTCCCCTCTCACCCTCCTATTCCAATGCCAGACTTCCTACCCAGGTCCATGTCCACAGCCCTTGGCCTCTGGGAGTAGGGAACATTCTTATATACTGCATCGAGGATCTTCTCTTTGACTTGAGTGATGGTGTCACAGTTTAAGACTTTCACTGGGATCTCTGGGCTGTTCTCATTGTCGGGGTTAACGCAGTTCAGGATCTGTAAGTAGGGGATCAAGGGTGAGCTGGACATACTTGGGAACTAGTGTGGGAAGAAGCTGAGGTTCCAAGGTTTGCTCTCCTTATGAGAAGAATGAGCTTCTTTATCCTGACACTTGGTTTCTTCTCTCCCTCCTGCCATCTACTTGAGAGCTGAAGCCAAGATGTTAATTCTTTCTCAAAAAAAGGGGAGGGGAGATACTTCATAGATGGGTTAGGGGATGATAATCTTGGTGGGAGGCACTCTAGTGTCCAAGACAGATCATGGGCATCAAGGGCTGGCCTCAGTGTCCTTAAGCTTTCTTTCCTTGCCGATTATGCCCTCTAAGGAAGTGTGAACTTTTCTCCCTCAGTACCATCTATTATAAACCAAAGCATATGCAGCTCTTTTTGGCTCACCAATTAAAATGAGGGAAAGGTCTGCTTTGCTTTTGGTCCCTAAGCCTCATTTTAATAGATGGCCTCATGGGCTAGAAGGTAGAATAGAGACAGTCACAGGTGGTGCCAGGGCTGGAACCTGGCTTTTGGCTTCCTCACCAGGGTCTTGTACTCGATTTGCTGCCGGATGAGTTTGTCCTCACTCAGGGAGTAGCGAGCCTCACCAGTGATAGCATCGATGGGGCCTTTCTCCATTTGCTGCTTGATTGCACAGTATAGCATGAAGAGCGGTTCCCCAGCACATTCCTGTAGGCATATCAGGGTACAGAGTTTAGACCCTACATGAACCTTCCTGACTGCCTCTGCAGCCAGGGGAGAGAACCCCAGGCCTGCTTTGCTTAAGAACAGCCACACCAAGGAACTCCTGTTTCTGAGGAACAGGTCCCCATGCTGTTTCTAAGGCCAGGGTATGTGGTTGGTTCTAGCCCTGCTCCCTCCCGCCCTCTTACCTTCAGGAACTTGTGTAGAAGGAAAGCAAACCAATTGGTCAGCATCTTCTCAGCCACAGACTCAGTCCTGGAGAAGAACGAGGGGTGAGAGACCACCCTTTACACAGGGGTCTGGTGGTCATCTAGGCTTGTCATGTGTGTAAGGGAGCATAGGGCTAAGACTGGACTCCAGAAACCCAACCAAACTCCATCAATAATGGAAGTGGGACTGGACAGGAGTGAGCTCTTTGCCATCTTTAGTGGGAAGTTGCCTGGGAGGTTGTTTCCCAGGATTCATTTTTCTGAGTCTCTGGAAAGACAGGACACTTCGTCCTTGCTGCTCTGTGGTACACATCTGATGCGGGTTGCAAAGGCTTATCCCACAGGCTGTAAGGACTAGTTCCCTACTTCTTCTGGTCTCATGGTGATGGAGGGAATCTGTTTGTTCTTCTGTGGTTTCTGCATATTCATGTACTCTGTGATGCATGCCTGGTTCCTGCCTCTCTAAATACTCACAAGTTGTCACACATTCAAATCTAGATTATATTATTTACTGGCCATATAACCTTGGGCAAATCATTTGGCTTCTCTGGGTTCCTATTTTCCATCATTTCATGTACACAGTCATAATATTCACATTTTTTATTATTAGAGTTGAATGGGTTAATATATTTAAAATGCAAAAGATAACATTTGGCTCCACAGTATAACACTATGTAAATATGAATGATTAATACTGTGGCTCATGTGCTATCTAGGCCTGCAGGTAGAGAGCAACTCTTAAGAATTTAGCCAACAGGGGGATCTGTTTCTGTAAGCACCACCTCTTCCCCTCCCCCACCCTAGGCTGCAGGTCTGGGAACTTGGGAAGAAACAAAGCAAAGCGCTGTGACAGACCTTGTTGATGGGGATGCCAAGGGGTATTTTAACTCCCTACACGTGGTGCAAATTATACCCTCTGGCTGAAGTAAACCCCAGGCATTTGCCAGGACTGCTTAGCAATCAGGGCTGGTAGAGAGTAGCAGTGGCTTTGAGAAATTGCAGCTTTCTCTCTGGGCCCTCCCAGTACCCTCTCCCAGCATTGTGTTTGAGATTAGCTCTAATTTAAATACAACAGCTCTTAATGAAAGCTTCCAATGCTCAGACTGGCAGGATAGGGGCTCAATGCTTATAAAACAAAGCTACCTCATGTGGGGCCTGAAAACCTAAGACCTGTGAGCAAAGGTACAGGAAGAGCCTAAATGGAGGTGACAGATTCAACCCCTGCTGCTCAGTGTCCTAGATCTGTGCTTGGCTCTCTATGACATCAACTGAGGGTGGGTGCAGGAGACTGAGGGTCTCTAAAATCTGTGTCCTGCCAGAAAAATGGCAACTGAGGCAGTTGGTATATGCTAGCAGTTCCAAGCCAGGAAGCTGGGACCCAAATCTGCTTCTAATCTCTAGCCCACCATGTCTATTAGATCTAAGCTTGATGACAGGAAATGGTTTGCCTATGCTGTCCAATATGGTGACCACCGAACACAGGGTGTCTGGACACTGGGAATGTGACCAGTGAGATGGAGAAATTGGAGTGTTTCATTTTGGTTAATAGTGGCTATTGTACTGGGCACATAGCTGGGTGGGGGAAGGGACATAGACTAAGAGATGGGTATTACTCTCATCTTGTGTATAAGGAAACCAAACCACAAAGACAAGTGGTAGGATGGAATTCGTGTTGAATTCCCAAGATCACAATTCTTACTGGGCTTATATGAGGACATTGCAGCCCTGCATGGCAGCCATTTCTGGGAGTGAGGCTATCCAGGGCCTATCTGACAAAAACTGCCTTTCCCCTACTAGGTCAGACCTGCGGAGAAGAAGCTTGGGGTGGTTCTTGTTCTCCAGGTTCTTGTCGATGAGGTCAGACAGTAGCTGCTTTAGAACATCTGTGGCATACTCCAGGCGGCCCTGAAGGCCTGTCATGATGAGAGAGGCCACATTGCCACGATCACGCATGGAGAAGCTGCGCTGTAGTTCCAGTGTGCGGATGAAGGTCAGCAGGAACACCTTGTTGTTGATAAGCTGGGCGAAGAGTTTCAGAGCTTTCTCCACATGCTGCTGTCCATTTCCCTGTACCTGGGGTATGCAGGATGATCTTCAGGGGACAGGCTCTGGATGTCCACCCAGGCCCTCAGACCTGATGGTGATGATGCCTGCTATACGACCCTCTTCATGAGGCCTCAGCCATTCTATCTCACAGCTCAGACTTCCCTGCTTATTTATTTCCCCTCAGTTTCCTCTGCCTTGACTCTCTTGAGTAAATAAAGCAACAAATGTATGGATAAGCTCAGGGTCATTTTTATAAAGCCTTCTTCAATTCATGCTAAAATTAGGCAAAATTTTAATTAATTCAGCCATTAGTTAGAAAATGACAAGCAAAGAGACCCTTTTTGGTGGTCCTACTGTTCTGATGCTGATAAAACTACTGTTCCTTTTCCCTCATAACCCTACTCGTGCCCTCTGGATTTCCTGGGAACCCCTTCATTAGAAGACAGGCAGTACCTCCAGCTCCCGAAGAACAGGGTGGTCCTCAATGCCTGGGAATAGAACTCGCATGGCATAGGTACGGTAGTCCAGGTAAGGAATTCCCGACCGGTCCAGGTCACTGGTTAGCTCATTGATGTCTGTCTGAAGTTCTGCAAAAGCTGTGAGAATGAGTGAAGACAGGGAAGCTCAGAAGGTGCTCATGTTAGGGGAGAGAGCAGAGGGAGAACAGCTTGTCTGAAGGAGGAAGTAAGCTAGGGAACAAAGGCAGCAGGTTAGAGGAGTATGATGAGAAAGGAGTTCTAGGCTAGGTTGTTTAACGATAGGATTTTAAGAGTCTCCCAAAGTCCTCAATTTACAGCTACTAGAGGGAGTAGAAATGAGAAGAGGTTGAACCTGAGGGAAGCTTAGGGGTTGCGGAATGTGCTTTAAGGGAATCATGGGACTCTGGATCTCCGTCTTTACTTGGCTACATATTTTAACCACTCTATGTAACCTCACCTCAAGCCTGGTAGTAACAGAACTGACTAATCATACACAGAAAATTTTCGAACTGAGCCAAAATAACTTTAAAACAATGCTTGTGCATGTATGCAGATAAATACATATGTGACATTTTCAGAAACACCATCTACCTCCTTTGTGGCAGGCTCTAATTAGCCTGGAATTCACAAATGAGTTTAAGCTTGTTGGCCAGTGAGCCCTAGAGATTCTCCTGTTTCTGCTTTCCCTGTGCTGGAATTATAAGCACATGCCACAATGCCTGGTATATTTTTATGGGGGTTATAGGCATCAACCACAGGTCCTCATTCATGTGACCGAGCTATCTCCCAGCCCTCTTTTCTCTTTACTAGGTGTTTTCCTCCAGGATTTGATATAGTAAATGGAACTATTGTGATGAGAAGGAAAATTTTTATGTCTTTTATGCTTATATGCAATTTTTTACTTCTACATTTGTAAAGGTGGCTAAAATATAGAGAAAAGAACAGCATAACTTAGACCCTTTGTATGTTTGAAGTAAGGGATAACTGGAGTTCAGCAAAGGCCAGAATAAGCAAATTGATCTCTTTCCTCTAGGAAGAAAATAAACCCAGATATGAAAACACTGGAGGGCCTTAGCTATCAAATGCTAAGCCCAAAGCTGAGTCCAGGCTGTGAAGGGCTCCTAAATGTCTCCCTGGTCTCCCAGCATGGGTAATTCTTCAGGCTATGTACTGTGGTATGAAGAAGGTGGTGGGAGGGTTCTGGTCCATTTCTTCTAGTACAATTTTCCCCATTGTTCAACAGTTGCTTTCTTATGAAAAGCCACTTGCAGCAAAAGGAAAAATGTTTTGATTCCTAATTGAGATGTTTACCCAGACAGCCTGCCAGGTCCTCAGCCTGAGAGAATGCCAGGTATACTTGTCACCCTGTGGATATGTCTGCGTGGGAGATGAGAGAAAATACAATCTCCACTCCTACACACATTCACACCCAAGGCTGCCAGCAAGCATGGCCTTTGGAGCATTTAGTCAACGATAGTGATAGAAAATAAATCCTAGAAGATGGTGGGCCCGATGGAGGCAGGGCTCCCCTACTTTGCCTGCTGTGGCTTTCATATAATGCAAAGATACCCCTGTGAAATTTCCTGAAGGGATTAAATGCTGACACAGAATCTGGTCTGAGGCAGTAAGGTCTGGAAAACACTGACTTGATGGCATAGTAGTACTGAGGGGAAGGCAGCTGGCCACCCTATAGATTGAATTGGGGTAGGGCAGGGTCATGGAACAATAGACTGGTTCCTCACTCAGGAGTCACCCTTAGGTCTTTAACCACAAGGACAGGGGAAGCTGTGGGAAAGGGTTTATTCCTATAAAGCCAGGATTTTACGTGCAAGGAAGCCAATTAGTGAAGGAGGATTCCAGGAAGTGAAGATGCACTTGTACTCACCTTCCTTGCACTCCAGTGCCACCCTAGACTCCAGGTTGTCCATCTGCATTTGGAGCCGCTTGAGTGTGAGGTCGTTTTCCCTCGACTTGCGCTTGTAAGCGATGAGGACAATGATGACGATGATCAGGAGGAGGCTTCCACCAGCTGCTATGCTGATGATGGCTGGCAGGGTCAGCAAGCTGTCGGAGATGACACTCACCGAGCCAGGTGAGAACACCATCCCGCCCACGTGAACCTGTGCATTGTACATACAGACACACACACAGTGCAAACAGGTGTAGAGCTCTGGCATGCCGTCATATCCTACAGTATTACTGTGTGAGGAATGACAGGACAGACAACAGTACAGTTCATATTTGGACACAAGGCAATTCCTGTCTTGGGATCTGTCTTCCTATTTATATGTTTCCAACTGTTATCCATTTTGATGTAGGACATAAAGGGCATGAGTCAGACAATGAGATGAAATGGAATTTTTCTTCATGCTTGCATGGTAAGGCTGGGCGGAGGAAAGAGACAGAAAAGGGTTCACTCACCATGACCTTGTGCTGCCCAGTGAGGTTGGGAGGTTCACAGAGCAGCTGGGTCTCAGACACAGTGACTGCACAGGGCGTCTCTCCAATCATTACTGTGTAGTTGAGTTTGGCCCCTCCAGAGGCAGGAGGGCAGAGATTTTTGCCCTGTAGAGAAAAGGTGTCTTAATGAGGAGAATTGGTATATGCAGGCAGAAATTTATTGCCTACTTAAAAAGAGATAAAGGAGACAGGGTGAGACAGCAATACAAAAACCAATAAATGCCTCCATGTTAGGTTTTCAAAGGAGATGTCAATCAGCCACAGATTAAAGGGACCAAAAGAAAAAGGGTGAAAAAAGCAAAGGAAAGTGAAAAGTGACAGTGGGGAAGGAGGAAAGGAGGGGAAGAGACATACAAAATATTGGACAAATAAAGATGGAGGAATGCACATGGGATTTAAGGGCAGGCGGGGTGCAACAAAACTCCTGGATGCTACCACCTGGGGATTTGGCCTCTTAGAGGGAAGGGCCTGCAGCACCTTCTCCCACCACTATCCAGGCTTCTCTCCATTTATTTCCTACCTTCAGGATGATGGGTGAGCCTGGCTTCTGATCCAAGATTCCAGTGGGGCTGAGTAGTTCAAAAGTTGGGTTGGGGTAGTAGATGAACTTGGTGTCATTATAGATGAGTAAGGACTGGACATTGTTAAAGAGAAATCCAAACTCATCTGGCCGTTCCACGGTGTCCAGGCCTGGACGGTAGTCACTGGTCAGAGAGGGTGCCAGACAGGTGAGGGTGGTTGTGTTTACCACTGTACACACCTAGGAGGCAGAAAACAGCATTCTGACCACCTGGTGGGTGAAGGTGGGTCTATCATCTCTTCTTACCCTCTGTTTGCTTGACTTCCTTCACTACTTGTGAAGTCCTCAAGACCAATGTGTTGATGCATTTAACCCCACTCATTATGTAACACTGTTTTGAGCACCTGTTTTCTGGCAGACATTGGGCTGAGAGTCTGGTGCACAGAATAAAGTAGTCTCGAGGGACAGTTCTGGATTAATTAAACAAGCATTATAAGCTAGTCTACAGAGAGCCTGAGGCAGCACAGGGCATGATACTGTGAAACACATGAATGGATGAGGAACATTCTGGTGGGAAGAACCAGATGCTCTGGAAAGTCTGTGAGTTTGCATGGCCTGAAGCAGCATTCAAGAAAGATTTCTCTCAGAAGTAGTGAATGCTTTCATCTGAAGAAGAGGAGGCGTACCTAGGCCAGAGAAGAACACGTTTCAGGGGAGAAGATAGAAACGGAAAGGTCAGGGGTTGAGGATATGAGAATGTTTGAAGAAAAGGACAGTGGCAGTGAAGGAGTATGTGGTGGAGTAGAAAGTGGTGAGATGAACATTTTTCACCTTGGATAGTGTTCAGCAAATGTTCCAGGACAAAATGATAAATAAACAAGATCCTGCCACTCAGGGTCTTTCTTTTCTCTGGCCATGTACCTTCCATCCGTACTGGGGTAGACCCTTAGAAGTGACACTGAGTTCATGTTATCCCTTGTCTCTTGATAGACTCTGGCCTGCTATCAGATTCTAATGGGCTGGCTCCTGCTTAGCTCAGCCATTTATTCTCTCCTGAAGTGATTGGTTCTGATGTTAAGACAAGCAGCCAACGAAAGAAACTAACAGACTTATGGAAGAGGTTTAGAAAATAAAGCAGATTCCAACTTGCTCTCCAACTTTACTCTATACCTCAGTTGTGTGTGTGCGCGTGCGCACGCATGCATGCCTGGTCAACAGATACACACTCAGGTTTTATGACTAGAAACAGGTCCCTATGTGTGAAATAGTTGACAGTAGCATAGCAAAGAGCCGATAGAAGTGGTGTCAGAACTTCAAGTCTAAACCTTAACTTTCCCTAACAAAACAGCTTCTCGGTGGCCTTTCTGCTGTGCTAAGGATCAGTTTCCATTCTTGTCCTTTGCATTGTACACGTCAACAGCCCCTTTCCAACTTAATATCCATGTCATGGTGCATCTGGGGATTCTAAAGCACAGGAAAAGCAACAGGTGATTTTAAATGAGTACAGCTGAATTAGAGTCGAATTCTTAGCTCTGTAGGGAAGACCTTGAGCTCAGTGTGATTCTTCATTGCTGTGGTATCTTCTTCCTCCTCACCCCAGTTTCCCTCCGGTTCTAAACAAGAGGCCTCTGTGTGTTGCCTGCCCTTCTGCATCACACTGCTTATCAACATTCCTATGCATTTTGAGATTTTATACTAGCCTTTCTCATGATCTACTGGGAGCTTAGAACACAAGGAAAAGAATAACCCTAGGTAGGGTGAGGCTAAGGTGGGGCCCAAATGGACCAAAAGGGCAAAGTGCTTCCTTTCCTCATCCTGTAAACAGAGGCATGGCACAGCACTATGAGACTGTGTTCTAGGGACATTGACTTCTCCCATGCCTTCCAGCCAGGCTTACTAACCTGGATACTTCCAGGCAGGTCACCATGTAGGCCTAAGGCACTATAACTCTCCAGATGGTGGAACTATATTTTAGTTCCTGGAAATACTGCAGTCATAGTGTGTAACGATGGTGGCAGTGAGGGGATAGTCCTTAAGACTTAGATGAGTCCAAAGGGAGGGGAGAAAGGACCTCACATGGCCAATGCTTTTGCAGAATATCAGATAAGAAAGAAGCTGTTGCCCTATATTTTCTCTTTGAAGAAAAAGCTGTAGCTATTGGGAGTTCCTTGTCTGCCTCATGCCGACGTCACAGCATTCTCTCTATACTATATGTACATCTCATTTTATGTATATTTGTGCCTTCATATATTGTGTATTCATACTTATCCTGCTAACTGGAGAGAAACTTCTCCTGAGCTTGGCAAATTCCCTGAGACAGCAAAAGCCTTGCTACCGACCTTCATTTCTTGCTTGTAGAATCCAATGATAGAGCCAGCCCTAGCTCAAACCATTGCCCTAAACATCCCAAGGGACTGTTCCTGGGTGTGCCAAACAGCCAAAAGCAGCTTCTCATGCCTTAAAGGAAACTGACATACACAAATCAATCTTCCGGCCCTGAGATACCTGTCTTTCCTATGGAGACCAAGAGAAGACAGAGCAAGCTTTTTCTTCTGCCTCTGCCCAAAAGACTCAGTTTTCACACATTTCTGCCTTGTTGTGGGGCTCCCTTCTCTTAAGAACTGATCTGTTAGTTGTATTCTGGTTGGTCACGTTGGAATGATTACAATATCTGTATTTTAAAACCTATATTTAACCTTATTTAGAAGAGATAGTTTATCTATCCTAGGTGTGAGTTCAAGGTTCCTATTCCTAATATCCCAGGCCCCAGAAACTTGACAGAAGATCAGTGACTGGGAGCTCAGAGAAGACTTAGCTGTCAGTAAGTAGGCAGAGTCCAGGCTCTTCCCATGGTTCAAATTCTGTACTTGGATGTAGAGAACATATGTTTACCTATCCAAATGTGCTGAGCATCTCTAGCATGATGGGATGTCAGGCTCATGAACATCTTACATGGTCAAGTTATAAGGAGTATGGGTAACTGAAATCTAGCATGAACCTTGTGACTTGGGGCAAGCCACCTACTCGTCTGGCCTTAGCTTTTCCACTATGCAAGAAGAGTGTGGGGCTTGATGATCTTCAAGACATTTCTTGGTCCAGCCTAGCATTCTGTCATTTTGTGCATCTGTTTTCCAAGGAAGATTCAGTAGGCTGGGCATGTGTCGGAGATAGGAGGAGAGACATCATTTTACATTTTGCATGTCCATCTCAGCTTCACCAACATCCCAAAGGTCACAGAGTAATGGTAGTAATTCACAGTAATAACAATGGTCATCACAGCATCTTCTGTACTATAATTATGAATACAATAATGTTCAGAAAATGCTGGTTGAAAAGAGTGACGCTGCTGCAGGAACAAATTGAAAACTTTCCAATAACTTATTAAACATTCAGTTCTTGTCAGAATAAGAAAACTTTTAAAAATCACAGAAATCCACAGTTATAAAGAATCAATTATGCAGCTATGCAGAGGAGTAAAGAAGATGTGACCAGCTTTCAGCAGGTTAGAAATCTCTCTCTGTCGTGTCTGACATTAAGTACAAAAATCAAGTCCATGGCTAGCCTGTTACGACTCTGCAAAGCAAGCCTTTTAACCACTCGCCTGTGAGGAGCACAGGATCACAGAAGTTAAGGATTTGGTCAGAGCCATATAGCTCATAAACGGCAAAGTCTTGCTTCCAATACAGAAATCCATAAATGAAGAAGAACTTCTTTCCATCTCCTACATTGTTTCTCATTTAGCCTTTAAGTGAACATTTTCACTGAAGTGAGAGCATTACCCTTTTGTGCTCTATCAAACTCAGCAGCCAGCACTTTTAGACCCTTGATATATCATCTTCTGAAATTATACTGCAATCACATTAGTTTCTGGGATGGTTCAGTTGTTTGGAATCATGATTAAAGGATCGGGTCTTCAGTCAGGTGTTCATCTGCCTTATTCCTAGCTCCTGGCCTTGTAAGATGTGGGTAAAGAACCATAGTTACTGAGGCCAAGGAAGAAAAGACCAAATCTTACTCACATTGACAGATTCTTTGCCATTAAACTTGACTCGGATCCTTGGCTCCTGAATGACATCCAAGTTGAAGCCTGTGATAGTTAGGGGTGTGTGGCCACTGGAAATAAACAGAAGCTAGGTTAGGTAAAACTCTCTTAAACTTGGTACACTGGGCTTCAACCATTGAGACACCTACTATGAACCACCCTTGGGCTGTAGGGCTTTTGCAACCTCATCTCCCTCTGGGTGAATCTTGTTAACCTCACTTCCCTCCAGATATACTCCGCCAACCTCACTGTCTTCTAGATGATGTGTCCTGCCAACCTTATATCCCTTCAGATGTACTTCACCAATCTCACGCACCTAGTGATGCTCCACTCTGGCTCAATGCGTTGGACCCGAGGGTCATCTATGTACTCAAACTGTAGGCTGCTATCTATGCGGGCTCTGTCAACACTCACAGATACAGGAACTGGTCCCAGTCCATTGGATGATGGGGGTGAAACACATACAATTTCATTCATAGATCTCCTGATGAGGAAATAGAAAAGGGTTCAGACAAAAGAAATGAGTATGAGCTATCTTGAAAGGCATGATCCTTATCCTATGTGTGGCCCATGACGCATTCTGCTATTTTCTTATTTTATGTGCTTCAGAAATACTCTTTACTAGTCTCCATCAGGACTTTCCTTTTACCTTAGCCGGATTGGGAAGGGAGCACAGTAGAAAGGATACTTAAAGTACATGGGTAGGGACAAGGCTCTATAGGATTTTGGAGAACTTTTTCTGAATTTTTCTAGAATCTGGTTCTAGTCAGGTTATCAGTACATATTCACATAATGGCTGTCCTCTGTTGTGATAAACACATAAGGCTTGCTCTTGCAGTTTATAGGGAAAACTCATAGGTGGGTAATACTGGGCAACCCATGGATTCCTTTAGAACTCTCCTGGAGTCTGCATCCTCAGAGTTCATGAGTATGGCTGAAAATATTAAATTTGTTTTTTTTAATGCTCAGGAGATCATCTTGAGGACAAATTTGTGCTTAACTTGCTGAGACCATGTGACCTCCATGAGTCCTAAGTCCCTATAGCATGAGAAACTACTGGAATATTTTTTCATCTGCTCCACTAGCCCCTTTGCTCCAGTTCCCTTTAGATGTCATCAATTCCTCTGATCTGACATAAACGGATAAGTGACATTTCTAACAATGGCTGGTATGTTTGGGTCAAAGAAAGGACCAATGACAAGGAGGTAATGGACATGCCAAGGCAACAACAACACATCATTCTTCAAGTTTACCTTACCCATAGAACTCGCAGGTCTGATTGCCTAGATACACTGCCACGCTGCTCCCCGCACCAAGGTAATGACCTGTGATGGTCACCATGGTACCTCCCGACTCTGGTCCCCGGATAGGGCTGAGTGACAGCACAGAAGGGTTCTTTGAGAAGAAGAAGAGAAACATTCACAGCTTAGGTCCAAGGCTAGACCCAGTAAGAGGGATAATTATCATGCTGGGAGCTAAGGTACTTTTCCTGCCCTTTGTAGTTCCAAAACATCACGGTTTTGTCAGGAGGTTCTGTCCAGGGAAAGTGAAGGACTGCCATACATTGGGATGAATTAACTCCCTGGAGAATCTTGTACTCATAATACTGAAGGGGAAGCTGACATGACACTGACTAATCTATCAATTAGTTTGAAAATTGAAAACAATTTGAAAATGCTACTAATATAGAGCCTGTCCTGATTTTTTCAGCACAAAATCAATAGGGCTGAGTAAAATGTTCTTGACTAAATTGGGCAGCTGATAGACTGTAGCCTCTATGAATGGTCTATATATGTATATGTCCTCTTGCCCTGTCCTAAGTACTGAGGACTCCTGGTGCCATCAGTAAATGTTAAACATGGCCATTCTGAACCTTACTGGTGGATGAGAATATCACTTGCGAATATACTCACTAAATTGTACATTAACCTAAAGCTTAAAAGAAATCTCTTGCCTGTGACACACCAAGGATTTGACCTAAATCAGAAAGAATTGCTTCTGCCTAGTTGACAGTGATATGGAAAGTGTTTTTGTTATCTTGCTAGATAGTCTCATGACTTAGCTCAGGCTGGCCTTGAGTTTGAGTGAGACTCTCTTGTCTTTACCTCCTGAGTTCTGGGATCAAAGGCATCTGACACAACACATGGCTTGGGAAGTGCACTTAACTTGTCAGTGGTTTCTAATCTAAGCTATGGGTGCCTCACTGTCTAAGGCCCTCAGGTGGATCATGGGATTATTCTGGATTTCGCTTTGTTCCTTGTCGATTGAGGGGGGCACTTCCCAGTTCTGATATTTACAACTCTTTCCTATCTTATCTTTTCTCTTTGCTCCCCATGTCCTCTGGGAAGAAAATGAGGTACAGTGATTGCAGACAGACCATTCTGAGAGAAAAGCACAAGGAAAAGGGTAGCAGTACCAAGATGAGTATACAGACCTGCTACACAAAGAGAATTTTGTGGCTTAATGATTTTTCAGAAACTCTTAGCAAGGCAGGTTTGACCCCATCCACTGTTGTTAACACTTTTTAATGAAGTACTCAATGTAGAGATGTAGGTAAGTTTTAGAAAAGGAACTTAAGGGCCCCCAACACAATGTATTGATTCAGGATAAAATGAGCTTAGGTAGACTCCAAGGCCTCAGAAGCAGTTTATTAATTTGGCATGAATTTAGTGCCAGCCTCACAGAAAGCCTTGGTACCAAAACTGCCTGATATATAGGCTAAAATACTTTGTACCAAAACTACCTGTTATCTGAGCATGTCTTTAGGGTGTGCATACATGCATATGTAACTATATTAACACATAGAACTGTCAGCTTGTATGTTCCCTCTCTTGGTCTTGCATATAGAGGTACATCTCTGCCAGATGACAGCGACTCTTCTAACTCTTCCCTTAAAATATCTCATCAAAAACCAAAGCATATGGATAAATATAAATTACATAATTAGTGTTTCCTCATTAGGCTGGAATTAGACCACAATGTCACACTGGAGGGACAAAAGGGGGCCCAGTCTTCCATCTAGATCCATTTTCTAAGAAAGGCCTAAGTTTCTGCCTTATTTAGAAGTCTGAACTATGGTTCTCTGGGACTCCAAAGTCTGGTTTTACATTTGTGTGTTTTAAGTCATGTGACTATTTAACCCCAGAAAGACAGGCTTGTAAGCAGAGGCTAGAAACTGCCTTTACTGGTCACCATGGTCTGCCTGGCTGAGAGGGGCATACGAGATTTCCTTAGAAGTCTAGAATAAATGTGTGTCCTTGCTGGCTATTTGGCCAGACCTGGTCCCAGTACTTACCACAAAAGTATATTGCTGGTGGGAATTTGTCATGAACTCCTCATTACATTCCCCAATGCACAGGCGTACCGGCCCAGATGTAGTGCCCAAAGGGGCATGGCCCATCTCACAGACGATCCTGAGAAGACAGCAAACCTTCCAGTGAGAGGTTTGACAAGGCTGCAATCCTTGCTGATTTGCTCAGCAGTGAGTAAGAGACCCTTGTCAAAGTAGTGTTCATTGTCTTTAGAGTGCTGGACCGTGGTTCAGTTTAGTACCCGTGTGACCCTGGGTATAGTGCCTGGGCTTTATCATATCTGCACAATGAGGGGTTAGATGTGATTATATATAAAAAGCTATGGGTGCCTCTGATATACCATGTAGCCTAATTCTATTACCATTTCTGTGAGCACCTAGTCAGTGTCTTATCATGGATCATTCCTAGGATTGGTGGAATAAGCCCAACAGTAATTTAAGGGCAGTACTTAGCTGGTGTTTTTTGCTATGCAGCAAGCCAACATAGCAGCTCTCCCTAAGAACCCGGGTAAGTGATCATTTGACACACTAGCTGATTCAGCTGTAGTCCTTTCCTGCAGTGAGTTTTCAAAGGGGCTAGATAATCTGGTGAGATAATATGACCATTCAAACAGCACCTTCCAGCACAATGGCAGAAGTGCAGGCCTGTGGAAGTGGGTGAAAAGGTGATGGTAGCTGAGTTCATTAGGTGCCAAGTGAAACTTAATCAAGGCTGAGCATACTCAGTGGGTGACATAGCCTTGGTTAGAAGTCACATCTCACATTGGCAGGCAGGCTGAAGGAAGGTGCTCTAACTTTCTTTGCAGACCAAATCAATACCCCCTGGTGTTTTCCCTGGCTCTTGAGATAAGTTACAGAAGAACATTTAAGCACTGGTCCCTGAAGTCACAATGCCTTACAGAAAGGGTGGGTTGTCCGGGGATGGGTAGGTTGAGGAAATTAGAGGTTAAGGGGTCCTTGCCTGAATACTGGGCCTGGAGTTGCCCTACCAGTTTCAGCACAAAGTGAGCCAAGAAAGGAGGAAGGAAAGTCTCTTCTTGCCTCCATTTCAGATTGCAAGATTAGTGTCCATGCTAAATTTGCTCAGTAGGGAGTCAGGAAAGCAGATCCCTCCTCACTAATCTGTATTATCCCGGCACAGTGGGAAGACCTGAATTTAACAGAGCAATGCTTATCTGAATAGTTTTCTCTAGGTAAGAAGGTAACTAAACAGAGATTTCCTTTCAATGGAATAAAACTTTCATGAAATAGATATCACACACACACACACACACACAGAGAGAGAGAGAGAGAGAGAGAGAGAGAGAGAGAGAGAGAGGGAGAGAGAGAGAGAATGCCAGTGGTTTCCATCTCCTTCATAACAGTTAATCCTCAATAAGCACTTTTACTCCTGGTAAATATTTACTTAACATACAATAAGCATCTTATTACACTTAACATATGAGATGCAGCAGGAAAGCAGTTCCATGAAAGAATGCTTTCCCTCTACTTTATGAATAAAGTTTATTCATGATGAACTCACATAAGCATGACAGTAATAATCAGTTACTTTTGGGCATGCCCGTCCTGTCTCAAACCTCATTAGGAGCCTGTGAGCAGCTTAATCTAAGGTGCTATGTTTGGTTATTTCCATGCTGCTGCTTGCTTGGAATAACAACTCATACTGGTTTTTTGTTTTTGTTTTTTGTTTGTTTGGGTTTTTTTTGTTGTTTTGTTTCATTTTTGGTGCTGGACCTTGTTTTGTTTTGGGTTCTCTAACTTTCTACAGCCCATCCTTTGACCTCTAAAAGGACTCTGAAGAGTCAGCTAATTCTTGAAGGCAGTGAGTGTGGGGATTGGGAAGCAGATGAGCCTTTGCATTTCATCTAATCAAGGCTTGGCTCTTTCCTCATTCATAGCCCGTATACACTCTGTGGGAGAGATCCACCACAGGAAAGGGAGGAAAAAATTATTGTAGGCTTGAAATTGTGGGAAAAGGAAATTGGAGGACATGTGAAGGTTACAGGTAAGACTCTTGTTCCTGGGCCTGTTTCAGAAAGGAGAAGGTCTGTCTAGTCAGGCCTGTTTAACTGTCCATGGGAGGCTCAGGAATGGGCCGAGTTTAGGAATGTCTTTCTGGGTTCTGAACATTTTCTTGCTTGGGTTCATGTTCCAAAAGCTAAGCTTTATGTATGGAGAGTACCTGTGGCTGGCTCTGAATATCATGCTTGACTGGGCCTGAGGAATGGTGTCCTCATTTAGCAGCTGAGCTGCCTCACCTGGAGTGTGAACAGGGAGAGGACTGGGGTCAGCAGCGGCCTATCAACAACGGTCTGTGTGACATGACCGGGGAGTTAGACTGGAGTTTTCAGAAAATCAAGCAGCATTGTGGGTGAGTAGAACTATCTCCCTCGTTTCCCCTTCCACTGTGAGTCTCAAAAGGCAGGATGGAGAGGACTTGAGTGTTCCTAGGACACCTGTCTTAGCTTAGAGAGATGAGTTACAGGAGTAAGGGTGCTGCAGAGCTGGAAGGACTATTGTGCAACATATAACTTAATGACAAGAGCTATAGTTGCTGATAGCAGAGGCAGCCACAAGATGGGACCCCACACCGTACCAATCCTTGGCTCCGGGAAAGATCTTATTATTTCAGACTTACAGACAATTGAAATTCAGGGATGTGACATAGCTTATTTAGGGACACATTCCAGCACATGGAGGAGCCCTGATTGAAAGATAGGTGAGCCTCAATCTCAAGTCTGTGCCTTTAATCACTCCATCCCGTAAACACTGTATTTATTATTTATTTATTTATGACAATGCCTTACTACCCTTTCAAGGCTGGGTTCAAATTTCTAGTTTTAAGCAGCACTCTTGTTTCAGCTTCCTGAGTAACTGGAATTATAGATATGCGTCATTATACTTGTCTCAAATGTTGCATTTAATAGGACGAATGCACTGATGCTCTATGGGAAGGGCACCACAGGAATTGTGGTAATAACAGAGGATTTTGGCAAATATAGGAGACAACCTTACTCATTTCCTAAGGCTCTGTTAGTCACTTGATGTCTCTTCTTGGCTGTGGACCACCACAAGCAGTAGACTATATCTCACTTTCTTCCCAAGCCTCATTTGTATTTTCTGGTTTGATATCCGAGAGGTTACTAAATTTACATGTCCTCTGCATTCCTAGTGACTCCTGGGCTCCCTGTGTATTATTAGGAGGCAATGATTGGCTATAATCAAATTTTACCTTTATAAAATGAGTTGAACCAAACAAATATCCAGTTTCCACTTTAAGATTTGACTATTAATTGACAGAAGACTTCTGGAATCACATTAGTGCCACAAATAATCTTTCTAGTTGGGGGTGGGGTCATTGCAGATTATATGGGTCAGATTGCTCTAGCTTCCTGAGGACCAGTTGGGGGGACTGTACAATCAGCTGCTCCTAGTTTACAGATGGACCATTTGAGAATCAGGGAGCAAAGTGACTTTCCCAGTGCTATTCAGCTCATCAGCAGCTGAACTATATAGCTTGCCCTCCCAGGCTCCTGACACCAGGTCAGTTTTCTTATTAACCCCATACCACACCATCTTCCACAGACATGCATAACTGGTGTCTCACTTCCTGAATGGAAAGCACAAAGATCCAGGACTCATCCAGCTCTGTTTGAGTTCATAGATATCACAGATGAGAGCAAGTTCTTGTCTCTGGAGATACTGAGTTGAAATTTGGACCTGTATTCCACTGCCCAGAAAATGTCCTGTGGCTAAATCATCTTGCCCTCCACAGATACGTGGGGTGTTGATTGCAGGACTAATCAGGGCCTTTAAACCAATATTAGCCTAATTGTGGGATGATAGATAGCAGACACAGGCATATGGTGAATCATTACTGCACCCGCTAATCCTGCTTGTGCCCAGGATTCTGTACTGAGCTCAGTTAGCCAAATTCATCTCTTATGGACATCTGTAACGATTGCACCTGCTGCTCACTGCCCAGGATGGAGGCTTAATAATGTTAATGAATTCTGAAAACTTAGGAGTGGTAATGAGCCTGGCACAGCTGGAAACCACGCTGCAACTAGTGATCTTGGGGTTGTTGGGTGGTGTTTACTGCTTCCTGCCTATCCTGTGCCTGAAGCAAGGAAGCAGGCAGCTTTCAAGGGCCACCATTTGACTTCAACATGTCTGGAATGAATACTTCCCCAAGGTATTTTCACAAACACTTCCAGTTCACCTGGGCACTTTCTTTTCCATAGCCCTGGGTAAAGAAGTATACTTGACTTCAAAAAAATAGAACAGAAATTTCCTGCAGTCCATTAGACAAAAGTCAAAGACCTAATGGCTCGCTGAAGTCTCAGGGTTGGTTAACAGAGAAGCCAATGTCCAAACAGTTCAATTCAAACTGTGGACAAGTTTTAGGTCCAGCTACCTCACAGTTCACACTCCTCAACCCCAAGACCCCCAAGTGGAACCATGGCAGGTTCTTGAGGTTTAGGTGGATTTGGAATCTGTGTGGCCCTGCAGGTGGTCCTGGCTCCCAGAGTGTTTACCTTCTAACATAGTTCTGCAAAAATATTTATGCCTTCCTAATTGCCTTTCTGTAGGAGATGATGCTGTCAGTCAAGAAGAGGACCTAGAGAATCAGAGGGATCATCAGGCCAGCTTTATTTCCTCCGTACCTGTGGCCAGAGGCTCTTACACAGCCCCAACAGTCTGGAATTTACCCCACCAACCCTTCTCTGAGCTATGCAAGGATCAAGGCCCTTTGAGGTTCAGAGCCATGGGTGATGGATAAGTTATGGAGCATCCAGGCCTCTCTTGTCCAGGAAGAGTTGTGGTCTATGGCTGCCATGTCAAGGACATAGGCCTGAACTAGGAGTTAGGAGATTTAGGGTTGGCTTCTGCCATAGTGTTTACTTCCTAAGTGACTGTAGAAAAATCATTTCCCAAACTTTCACTCTTTCCAGCTTTTATAATAATTTACTTTCCAGAGGTTAGAATAATTAAAAAGAGAGAGAGAAAAAGAAAGAAAGAGAGAGAGAGTGCTGATGGAAAATAAAGTGATGTTATTTTTATGGCTGTCATTGAGGACTTGCTCTTGGAGAAGTCTGAGGCTACAGGGTAAGAGAGAAAAGTTCAAGTCCAGTTCCTGTCAGCTCTTGACACAGAGTTTATACTCAGTGGATGAAGGAGATTTGACCCAAAGTCACATGACAAACCATGGAGAATGATCTGGTAGTTCCCTTCCCTTATTCCTCCTTCTCTTCTATCCACAGCTTCTGGCCTATTTCCTGTCCATCATCTCACAGACTGTAGTTTGCACTGCCCAAGGAATACCCCACATTGGAACATATGTCACTCCTGAGCTTGCCCGCCTGCCCGCCACTACATGCCTATTTTCTAATTTCCAGCTGACATTTCCCTTAGTGAAATAAATGAATCTGCTCCAGTGGAGGCCCTGTTCAGAATAAGCTGCTGTCAGAGCCCCATGCACAAAACAAATTGCTGCCCACAGCCTACCCTGTAGGATGCATTTCAATGGGGCCGGTAGGAGGGGCCAAAAAGTCTCAGAGGGGCTTTCAACATTTATGCTAGCAGGCAGGCAAAGACTAAATGAGGGGCAGCCTGGGCACCTGGCACCCTGATGCCTGAGGAGACTAGGAACAGGAAAGCTACTGGAACAAGGCCCTCTGAGGGAAGAACCACCCTGGAAAGACCTCTTGGAGCATTTTCCTCAGGAGGAAGTGATGTGAAGATGCTTGGGAAAACCCCAGAGAAGGTAAGTATAGAGACTCTCCATTCTGAAGCTCATGCAGACAAAGGCCAGCAGGGTGGACTCACTGCTCAGCGATGATGTATTCCCCTGGAAGGGGTGTGCAGGGTACTCCAGCCACCTGCACATGGTGAGCGATCTCAGAGAAGTCCAAGCCCAGGTTCACTCCATGGATGGTCACACGAGTCCCTCCTTCAGGTGGTCCTGATACTGTCAAAATCTGTAGGAGGGAGGTGGGGTTAGCCACTGACCGAGCCATCTACAAGAACAGAACAAGGTTCCTTTCCCTCCCCAAGAGCATGGTGCTTAGGAACTATGTGGTTTTTTTTATTTTATTTTTTCAGCTTGTGCAGAATACTGATATTTTCTATTTTGCATTACTTCATTGAATCACTCACCCATCCATCCATTTACTCACTCATGCACCCATTCATCCATCCATTAAAAAACAAAAACACTTATCAGAAAGAGTTCTGAACTCCTATAAGAACATCACTGATTTATGTGCATCTCTAATTCACTAGCTGACTGACTTGTAATCAAGTTATACAGTCTCTGTGAACTTCAGATCTTTTTTTTTTTTCTGTTAAGAGAATATTATCATGTTTACCAAGATTTAGTGAAAATTCAGAGTTTGTTGTTGAAGCTCTGTGTGCACTAGGAGGCTTCGTAACTATGACAGTGTTGTTACCGCTACTTCTGTGCTGGACCCTGTAGGATACAATGGTGAATACACTGCAGATTTGCCCTGAAGAAACTTATAGTCAGGAAGGAAGTGATAACAAAGACTATTAAAAATTCTAGTTTGGGGTCTGCAGTGATCAGACGGATACAGGGAAAGCACTGGGCACTTGGAGCAGGTGAAGACTGGATGTGGCTGAGACCATCACACATTCATAGTGCTTACCACTGTTTTTCATAATACATGTTAGAGCTAAAAAAAAAAAAAAAAAGACTTTAGATTTTACAAACCTTTGCTGGCTTTCTGCTAGCAAGGATCATTTTATTATTTATTTATTTATTTTATTTTATTTATTTATTTATTTATTCATTCATTCATTCATTCATTCATTCATTCCTTAATTTCAGCTACCAAATGGTCATCTATCTCATTTTGGTTTAACCCAAAAAGAAAGAAGCAGCAAACTCAGAATGCCAAAGTCTAAACTTTTCTGGAATCTGGTAAATCCCATTGAATATGTTCATGCTTTGACGTCTGCAGTTACCTGCATGGTAAGTATTAGCTAACTGTGATTCTGAGTAGACTCAGTTCCAAGGAATAGAGGAATTCATAATTGTCAACCTAGGGGCAGAGATGGGAGTGTCTCAGAGTATCTTCTAAGATTCTCATTTTATATCTAGAAGAATGAGATCTAAAGAAGTTAGGGATGGATCCAAATCTCAGGCAGATTGTAGACAACAATAAAAGGTGACTGTTTCCACTGCATTCCAAGAAAGTCAACAATTGATTGAGACCAAGAGTCCACTATGCCAAGGATAGTGCCCCTGGGCAGAGACACTGCTTTGTGTTCTTGGACACTCTGTACATACTGGTTGTCTTAGTTCGGATTTTTATTGCTGTGATGAAACACCATGAACAAAAGCAAGCTGGGAGGAAGGGGTTTATTTTGATCACAGTTCTGTATTATCAAAAGTAGTAAGGAACTCAAACAGGGCAGCAAACTGGAGGCAGGAGCTGATGCAGAGGCCATGGAAGGGAACTGTTTAGTGGCTTGTTCCTCATAGCTTGCTTAACGTGCTTTCTTATAAGAACCAAGGACTACCAACAATAATGGGCTGGGCTCTCCCCCATCAATCACTAATTAAGAAAATGCCTTACAGGGCTGCCTACAACCCAATCTTATGGGGGTATTTTCTCAATTGAGGTTCCCTCTTTTCAGATGACTAGCTTGTATCAAGTTGAGATAAAACCATCCAACACAATTGTTTCCTGTTACGACTAGAGCAGTAGTCAGTGTGGGTGAGTCTAGGTGGAAAGGGCATTTCTCATCTGGTGATGGAGATATCCTGAGTCTATGCTCTCAGACATGGACCCCCATGGCCTATCCAGCAAGGATAAGATGGTGTGTGGGCAGGGATAGCTCTCCCTATGGTGCATGCTAATCAGACTTTGTCTTAGTGTGGTAGTCGTTAAGCTAGGGTTGGTCAAGACTGCTGACTTCTCTCCTATTTCTATGGGCTTTTAATGGTGTTGTTTCCTGAATCTTGCCTGTAAGGCCCTGAGAACATTACTCTGAGGACTATTTTCACTCAGATCACCTTATCTGTGACTCTGAATCCCTGTTCTTGGAATAAAATATTCCATCTTATAAATAAAACTAAACATATGGAATAGATCAAGGGAGAAATCACCAAGGAAACTCCCAGGCATATCCATGTGTTGGAGAGATGAAAGAAGGAAGGTCAATGTGGAAGAGGAAAAACTTGAAGGAGTAGGGCCTCTGGGGCTCTTCTGTCCTTGGAACTGAAATGTCTAAGAACAGTATTCTCTGGATATTCTGCTTGGCCCTGGCACAGTTTTTCAGAGGTCAGGGATCCTGCCTTGGGAGATAGATCCTTTTCATGAGAAGAGGGGGGAAGGAAGAGAAGAGGGGGGAAGGAAGGAGCTGCTTCTACATTTGCAGTAGGACATCAATAGAAGAGAACATGCTTTTAGTTCCTGGTTCTGTTGAACCCATCTGGACTGGGTTTTCCAGTGTTCCATCCACCTCCACTCCAACCCTAGCACCTGCATGGCAGAAATCCACCTACTCAACGGGTTGGACAGAACTATGCTGGCTGGTTCCTTTCCTCCCACTTTTATTTTTTATTTTTTTAAAAATACATTCTTTTGCTCACTGCAGTTAATTATAACCTTTCAGGGGAAAAAAAAAGCTGTGAAATGAAATCTTTCTGGAAAGCCTAAAAATATTCATGCCTTTCAGGTAGCACATGCATACTCTGCTTCTGGAAGGTTTTATAGTGCGGCTCCCCTGTTGTTCAGACATGATAGCAATTTCTTCTAACATGGACGATTAGTTAGACATAGGTTACAGGCACTGGACTGTGGGGTTAGTCTGTTGGCACATAGTTCTGTTGGCTCAGAAGTGTAAATCAACATAGAGAAGACTTTTGGGTAAATTATGAGCAAGTGTTATAACGTTGGCATGAAGGTATATGACAAAGATATATGTGAGTCCAGCGATCAGTTGTTGGCATGCAAATTGGATCCTTCCTAGATCCTCAGGATGGAAGGTACAGGGAAAGCTGGGTCTTTAGGAGAATCATTTTTTATGACTACCTCTTGTATTGTCCTCACTTGGAAAAGGTGGCCCAACAGTTTAAATAGCAGCTAAGCAGTACCCAGCCTTGCTCTTAAAGAAATGCATAGATTACAGTTTTGATTAAAACAAAACTTAATTTGGAAAAGTGTAGATTTCCAAAATATAGATGAGCTGGTGATCATCTGATTTACGGGAGGGTTCCATGGCCTCCATTACTGATGACTTCCAAATCTTTGTTGTCAGCTCATACCTCTCTTTTGAGCTTCATAGTCACATATCATAGTCACATATAGGACATCTCCACTTCTACCTGCATGTCCATCAGGAGCCTCAAGTTTCACAATATACAAAAATGAACTCTTAATTTTCTTTCCTTCTACCAAAGTTCAATTACCCTCCTAAATTTTCCTCCAAGGTAAATGGGATTGCTATGCTACTGGCTAGAAATTTTGCAAGCACCTTCAATGTTAATTTTTATTCATCTGTCATGTGTAGTTAATAAGGTCAAGATCCTCTCAGTTCTCACTCCATGTACAAATAGATGCTAAGAAGGCTTCATTGTCTCACTCTGACCAAAAGGTCTCTATGTTCTTCCATGTAAGTCCAAGCTGGACTCACAGCTGCCAAGGGTTCTAGCTACTTGGCTCAATGGTTGTGATCCTCACTGAGGCAAAGTTCCCCTAGATTCTGGTCTCCTTCATTCCTTCAGCTGTATTATTCATTCTGCAATATATCTTCTATGTCCTACCAGAGATTAGTGGATGAAATAATGTACAAGATGCCCTTTAAAAATCTTTGTGTCAGGGCTGGAGAGATGGCTCAGCTAATCAGAACACGTGTTAGTTACTCTTGTAGAGGCCCAAAGTTTGATTCCCATTATCCACAAGAGAGTGGCATACAACCTCCCATAACTGAACTCTAGCTCCAGGGGACCTTTTATCCTCTTATGGCCTCTTATGGCACACACATGCACACGCGCGCGCACACACACACACACACACACACACACACACACACACACACAACAACAACAACAACAACTTAAAAACTCTCTATGTCTTTTAATGCATTTGCTCTGCCTAAGTTCAAAAGCCAGAGACAATCAGGTTGGCAGTCTATTCTTAGAACAGAAAAGCATCCTATAGATGCCCGTCTATAAGAATCTTTCTAGATGTCTGAGAAAGGCACACGGCCATGATATCTAATGATGGACTGAGTTATAAGAATCGGGCATGCATATCTTCACTCCTCCCCAGAATCAACTGTGCAGGGTGCAGGAAGGAAGCATGGTAGGAAAGATTTGGTCTTCAGAGAAAGAAAGAATAATGCCCCTTCAATTTAAAATTTGGAAGCTGGTGCGTCCCTAGTGAGACTCTATCTTCAGGGTTTTTCTTAGAAGTAGCATGAAATTTCAGGATGCCCAAGGCATCATTTCACAAACCTTTGATGCTATTGGTAGCCAAGTCTTTGTGTATGGGTCTATAGAGGTAAACTACCTAACTGTTGAGTTATTGTCTGCAAAAGCTCAGGAAAGATCCTGATCTAAAAGAACCAGTGGGACTTCAGGGGAAGTTTCCATGGACACAGAATAAACTGAGACATAGCTTGGATGTTGGGCACATTTGCCTGTGTTGGCTTTCAGTTTCGGATGGCCTGTGTACTTCTGATTGCTCTGAGGTAAGAAAGTGAGACCTTCTGGTACCTAGACAGTATCTGCAGTAAGAAGAGATCAGGTAGCCTCTGGCCGACTTGAGTTTTGGAAAGCTCTGATACTCCTGAGCTATATGATCTTGAACATCCTCATTGAAAACTGATAAGCATGCTGGCCTCCAAGGAAAGATTGCCAATATTGAGTTAGCTAATATTTGGAAAGCTCCAGCATGTTGGTTCAAAGATTAGGCCATAAAAATGTATAATTTCCTGCTCTGTGCTTTCCTGCACACGGGATTTGCAGATGAGAACATGGCATAAGTATATGTTGGAAAGCTAAGAGATGGTATGAATTTTTCTGCTGATCTGGACCAAGGAGCCCATGAGAAATGCCAAGTAACCAGGTGGGAGAATACCTGAGAGGCTTCCTGCAGGCCTAACTTGGCCAAGAAGTGACGGTGCTGAGAACTGGGCCTTGAGGACTACCTCAGACGCCATGACCAGACAGGAATTTCACTAGTCATTCCACAAATTACACATTATTTTGGGACTTACTACTCATAACAACCTAATATTTAGTATATTGCCTAGCTCGGACCAACAATCAACATATATTTCCAATTTCTGTTACTGAGAAATGCTAGCATGTCTCAAATTCCATAACGAATTGTGTTCTTTAAGTATGACTGGAAGAGAGGGTTACCTAAGTGTTGCTTGGGAGTGTTCTAATGTATTCCTATTGCAACCATTCAGAACTCCTTTCTATAATCCTCTTATTTTAATTTAATCCAGTTTTTAATTTGGTTCTTCATCGAATGGAAAACTGGACAGATACCTCCTCATGAAATATATTTCAGAGACTGAAGACAGAAGTTACACTCCCTGGCCTTTGCCTCTGTGATATTGTCTTCACCTCCTCTAAAGACAGTTTTATAACCTCTTGCTCAGGATGGCAGGGGGTGTATTCTTTGCTCTAAATCCTGGTGTTTCTATCATCCTCTGGGGCAGGATGACCCATATAGGGCTAGGGTTTAAGTGAGTGCTTAAGTAACCAATGTGTAGTCAGGAGGGCCTGTGATTACATTATTTTTCTCCTTGTCATACCCACCATTAATGAGAGTCACTGGGGCAGTATCTAGCAGAAGGTAAAGCTTGGGCATCTTTCCTATGCCTTGTGTTTTGAGAACTTTTGTTATGGGGTTCTCTCTTTCGTAAAGAACTCTGTGTTTGATCCCCCCCACCTCTGTGTGTGTGTTCTCTCATTGATGTAACTCATGCTGGCTTTGAACTTGCTGAAGATACTCCTCAGCTTCCTGAGCACCAGCATAATAGGCAAGTGCCACCATATTTACTCTATATTTGCATTTTAATGGGGCTGCAAGTTATCCTGTCACCTTGTCTTATGATGATTGGTATCTAGTGTGGAGGGGAAAGGTAGCCTGTGCTTTGCAGGATCTAAGAGAAACACTTTAGCGCTCAATCCAGTAGCAATAAACCCCATCTATACTCTCTCAAACATGAAGTGGCTCATCCGAGCCCTTGCACATGCTAATCCAGAATAATGGGGCAGCAGGGTGTAGGATTACACTAGCATGTCTTGAGTACAGCTCATGGCTCACAATAGATGACAAATGGGAAAGTTCTGATTTTTTTCTGGATCCTTCAAAATTTTGGAACCCTTGGTTTGGTGAGTCACTTCTCTACATGTTCAGAGCCACCTCAACAGCTGTACAGTCAAATGGAGCCCTGGTGAGCACTCTAGAAGTACTTCAGCTCGTTGTCTCATCTTTCTGGACTCTGTCATATTTGTTTTCCTTCGTGAATGCCATGACCGGGAAAGCAGCACAGTGATATTACAACTCTTCTCATTCTTGCAGCCACTAATTGAACATTTCACGGGAACTGTGCCACAAAGCTGCTCAAGGGCAAGAGCAGATGCAACTGATTAATTACAGCTGGGGAATCTAAAGGGGATCATGAGGAAGCAGAATAGGAGGTGCTGGAAGTCCTAGGGGCCTGGCAGCCAGGTGAAAGTGATCAGGTTGGCTGCATGCAAACAGAGACTCAGACAGGGCCTGGGTAGGGCCTTGCAGGGGCAAAGTTTGGCCCCTCTCAGAGTCAGAAGAGCTTCAGAGGATTCCCAAAGCTTGGCTTGCACCCTAGAAACACTGTCTTCTTTAGGACTGTCTCCTGGCTTATAGAGACAAGAAGAAATAAGACAAACTGTCCATCACCTTCCAGGAGATTTCTCTGATAATAATGCTTGGTGTTTCTATGGTTATGAAGTGCTCAGAATGAGACAGAAATTTCACCTAGGACTTTATATATTGTATCCTACTTAGGGCTCAAAACAAATTACTAGAGCAGTGCTGGTATTATTCCCATTTTACAGATATGGAATAGCATTCCAGAGAAATAACCAGCTCAAGGTGCACATGGAATGACAGAATGCAGTGAATCTATCTAATATGTGTATTTAGTCTCCGTGTAACGCAGTCTGGACTAATTGTCCCCAAACCTGCGGAGACCAAGTCATCAACTATGAGCACCTGCCTTAGTCTATGCTCTACACCAGTCTCTCTCTTGGCTGAGGCTGTGCCTTCCTGTTTCACCAGGAGCCCTGTTCTTGGCTCTGGTGTTCCCTGTCTTTCCTTCTCTCTCTTGCTTTGTGTTTCTCACCATCCATCTTCCATCTTCCTGTCCATACTTCTAATCTGGCTTTCCCCCATCCTCTCTCCTCATGTATGTCTGGCCTCCCATGCTGAAGGTGGGACTTCTGGCTTTCTTCCCATCTTAGCAGAGTTTGGAAGAGCTTGGTTTCAACCCCTTACTTTCTTCTGTCTCTAGACAGAGAATTATATTTATCTAAAGGAGTTTAAGAGAGATAGCAAGGACAATGCCCAAGTCAAACATGGTGTGTGTGTGAGTTGTTATGGAATATTACTTAACTACATAAAGATGTGTTGCATTTGTTTATGCTGTGGAATATTACTTTAACTGTATAAAGGTGTGTTATATTTATTTATGCTGATTTGTTTTACAATGTAAAGATGTGTGTTTATGTCAAGATGTGTTGCATCTGTGTCACCTTGCCTGCCTAAGGTACCTAATTGGTCTAATAAGGAACTGAACAGCCAATAGCTGGGCAGAGAAAGGATAGGCAGGGCTGGCAGGCGGAGAGAATAGATAAGAGAAGAACTCTAGGCTTGAGGAAAGAATGAGAGAGGAAGGAGGAGAGAACAATGTCGACACCGGGGGCCAGAATCCAGGAAGCTACCAGCCACAGACACAAGAAACAGTAAAAGTAAGATATACAGAAAATAAAAAGTAAAAAGCCCCAAAGCAAAAGGTAGATGAGAAACAGGTTAATTTAAGTTAAAAGAGCCAGCCAGAAACGAGCCTAAGCTAGATTGTGCATTCATAACTAATAAGTCTCTGTGTCATGATTTGAGAGCTGGTCCGTGGCCCAAAAGAGAAGGGCTCTAGAGTCAAGCAGCTGAGTGTTAAATATGACTGGTGTAACGTCATAACCTTCATCTTTAAATGGGCTTAATAAGCAAAACCAGCAATGCATTCAGTGAATGTAGCTATTTTTCTTATCACTATCTGAGAACTAACAATTTAATGCAGGCTAGCTTAGAGCTGAAGGAGAATGACTGTACTTTTTATGAGCTTCCTAGGCAGATGGACAATGCTCTTGGCAGGGACTTGCTTCAAGTGCATATCCTGCCTTCAGGCATTTGATGCTGGCTCTTTGTGACCTATGCAGCTCTTGTTATAGTCTTCATGGTGTCAATCTCCTTTTCTGAAGTTACAGGAGAAAGGATAGACTGATGTTAGAACGTCTGGATGGGAGGGAGAAGAATACCCATTTGTGCTTTAGAAGCTCTGTGTCAGAGATTGGGTTCTAGGAGCAGACAGATAGATATATGTGGGTATATAGCCATCTCTTTCTTCTTCATAATCCTTGATCCCTTTTGGTATCATAGTGTGCTCTTGATGATACCAGCTGTACACATGCAAGTGTCCATTCTACCCTGGCTCCCAAACACATCTAGACACTGAGTCCCTGCAGCAAAAGATCATGTGCTTTTCCATGTTTGTGTGCACACGTCTGTGTACGTGCATGCATATCTATGAGTATACATTCTTCACAATCACTAGAGCTGGCTGAGGAGCTCTGCAGGAATCTGTGGCTTCAATGGCGCCAACTCTCATGCCTGGAGTGACTCCTTGCTAGTGCTGTCTTAGCTGATAGTATGTTCAAAACCTAATTGTTATCTCAGCAGAGTAACTCCATTATTCATCCTGACACCATCCCCCGTTAGCTGTTTGTTGCAGTGATGTTATATTAATGAGGCTTGCAAAGAAATGAACAGGAGATCAGAGTGCTGGCTTGTTTCTCAGGAAAGCTGGCTGACTTCTTTATTGGTAACTTTCCAGTGAGTTACTCCAGCCCTGAGCAGGTGGATTTTGGTCTTTCTTAAAAATATGTGGTGCAGCTGTTTGGCTAAATACTTACAACTGTCCTAGCTTCTTGAGCAGTTCCACAGATGTATTAGCATCTGAAAGATTCTGGGGAAAATCTCCTTGAAAGTATTTGGCACAAAGAAAGCAGAGGCAACAGGATGGATGAATCACCTCAAACTATAATAATATAAAAATTATCTTTAGTTTTGGATGAAAATATATACTGTTTTATACTTGATATTATTTTTATCCTAGTTACATTTACCTGGGATAAGTTAAATAGAATTTCTGTTCCATAAGCATGGACTAGTGAGGCTGGAGAAATTACTGAGGTTGAAATTTTTACTAAGTGAAATTTATACAGTGGTCAATGAAGAAAGTGCCTGGTGTCTGAACATCCTTGCTGGGAAATGCAGTACATAGTATGTGGCTTTAGAAACACATAGGCATATTCTTTCAGATTTCAAGAATGGTAAGCTTCCAGTTACCATCATAGGTACTACCTCTCTGAGTCTTTGTTTCTCAAGATTTCTGTGCCTTGCTTAGTCTGATCTCTGTCCTAGCCTGCAGGTGCACACCATCTGGGCTCTATTCTCTGGATTCTTCCACTAGGTAAAGATGCCTCGGAGGTCAGATCTCAAACCAGGGGACCTAAGATTTACTTCTACCACTATTGCACTGGTAAGCAAAGACCAAAACAACTTGATGTCACTTGGGGTAGGCATTAAATAAAAGACTATACTTAAAGGGAAAAAATATATGGTTGCTATAAGCTCACATATACTCCAAATTCCAAAACTGTCTCCCATATTCATAGAAATGGGGTTGAACCTGATTATGTGTAGGAAGACAATTAAGTACAGGTAACTTATTCCAAAGGGTGGTGAAGTACTCAATAAGTCTGACATCTGTTGGAGTCTTCCAAGAGGGTCTGACATCAGATGGGCTCAGGAAACCCTCTGATACACAGAGTCCTAGTTTTCAACTTCTGTGTTGCTGCTAACCAGATGTGTGATTTTGGGTAAATTATTGACTTTCCTAATTACAACCATCTTGTTTGGAGGGTGAGAATGAATGGTCTACAAAGCAGTCATATTAATATTTAATATTTAAATGAATATTAAAATTTTAAAATATTAAATATTTAAATTAATATTTAAATGAAAGATATCATTATTGTCAAGCCCCAAGTTAGAATTTTGGATCCTGCTTCTCTGAGGTGTTATCTTCCTGAGTTCTATATACACTACTCTGTTCTAGTCATACTTTAGAGAGGAGCTAGTCGCCAAGGGTATGGGCTAGAAGTTCCTTTTCTAGGCTTTTTAGAAGGAGAAAAATGGCCTTTTGAGAAGGCACTTCCCAATATCATCCAAGTAGCCAGTGTTCAAAGTTGGGGCTGTGCTAGGAGAAGCTGTGTCTTTCTAGGTCCCAGTCCATCCTGCGGCAACCTCCAGCTTAAGCATAGAGTCTGGCACACAGTGGCAACCAACTAAATGTTCTTTGATCTGAGAATTTATTTCTCAGTGAGCTGTGACATTCTTTCTTAGAGTTCTCGTTTTGATGGGCTGAATCCTCCCCTTTATATATTGAAGTCCTAATTCCTAGCACACCACAGACACATAGAATATCATCATGTGGGGACAAATATATAAGCTAGTGTGCCATCAAAGCATCAGTATCCAGAAGAGAAGCCTGGTCCACATCTTCCATCATAGCCCCCCCCCCCAAAAGACCAAACCTATCCACACCTTGATTTTGAACTTGTAGCTTCCAGACATCTGAGAAAATATATTTCTGTTTTGTATACTACCTACTACCTTGTCTGTGATCCTTTTGGGGGATACTTTAGGAAACTAAAAGCAGAGGCCAGGGTGGGGACCTTTGCTGTATTTGTTTTAGAGCCCTTTTAAATCATCAAGTTTCTTTTCCTGGGAACATATTTTATCTCTTTTCCATTTCTGCTAATTCTAGTTCAGAAACTCATAATAGTTTCATCATTGAGGTCCCAGTAAACTTTGAGGACCAGGCTTGGGTTAGTTTAGACATGGTTGTGTAGGCATACTGTAGGCTTTCCAGTCCTGGCACATCTATCTGTTCCAGAGATTAACAGGTGACATGTGCACAGAATCCTGGGTGACAGCTGGAAACAAAAGTAAACGTGTAGCTTTTCCATGGGGACAGAGTTGTTATTATGCCATAAATTAGTGAGAAGGAGCAGACAGTCCTGAGATCCTAACCTGTATGTGCAAACTAGGAAATTCGATTGGCTATACAACTTGTCCTGCATGGAGCATCTATAACAGATGAATCTTCAGGGGTAGCCCTGGTTGCTATGGAGACAGTAGAATAAGGATTGGGAAGGAACATAGCTCTTCATGTAACTGCTCATGAGTTTACTTCCTTCTTTACAGCAGAGAATTTTGAGGCCATCTTATTTATTTCTCTGTTCAAAGGCAGAGGAGTGCCACTTGAAGCCACACTATGTTTCCATGATTGAGCATAGACAATCACAGACCCTTTTATCCTCTCTATTCTAGAAGGATCATATAGTTAGTGGCTTGGATTGGCTGCCTCAAGTGGTGGTACTAAGGACAACATACTTCAAAAATAAGGGAGATGTGTGTAAAGATTATCAATATATATCTCATAATTATGAGATTTCAAAAAGAGCTATGCCAGCACAAAGGGATTATCCAAGAAAGTTGAGGAAAATGAGTTATTCCTCTTTAAGATCACTTTGAACAAATTATTTATTCTTGCAAAAATAAAGCCACAGAAAAGAGATTGTACTCTTTTAGGAGGGAATATTTTGTCAGGAGGTCTTCGGAGTTATTTTGGTGATGTGAACACTGATTTTCCAGGTTAAGGTGGGAGGGGATTGGCCAGTCTTCTTCATGGGGAAGCTAATGTTCCCATTGCAATTAATGATTTTATGTGAAGACAGCCAAGATTGTGTAAGTATCCTATTTCTCATCATCTTTCACCTCATCTTTTCATCTAAGGACCATCCTTACCCAAAACAGTTACAGCTATGCACATTAAAATTATGACTTTCTTTTTTCATAATTCCATATGTATTAGTTGGGATTCTAATGTGAATGTGCATCTTCCCCCTATTAAATGTTTGTTTGTTCTCATCAGCAAGAACTATGGGTTCTTATTCCCTTCAGACCCCACCTCAGGTTGGTTTCTGTGCTCTTTTTCTTTTAACTCTTGCCCAAAGTATCTAGCCAGAATTAAACCACGAGGAAACATTAAGTATATACAAATTTAGGAACACTGAAAACATAACTGGCCTAGAGTCTTTAATACCATGAAGGTCATGGAAGGGTATTATTGGATTAAAAGACGAGACAATGCCATATTGGGATATCACACTAGCTCCCTGATTAGACCATAGATTGGAGTTTAGGCAATTGGAAAAATGCTAATAAAGCTGTATATCAGCTGACATTAGTGGGTCAATATTAACTGATAATTACATTATGCTTCTGTATGATAATAACTTTGGAAAACCTGGGTAAAGAGGGAACAAATATCTTTGTAGTATTTTTGTGTCCTTTTTATAAGTATGAAATTATTTCATAAGTGATCAGTTAGAAGAAACAGAAAATGACATACAGGCTAAGGAGGGTCTAGTGAAGGTAAAGGGTACAACATTAAAGAAAATAGGATAGATAACAGTCTAGTAATTCCAGGCTCGGGCACTCCCTGCCACATGTCCTATCTAGAGTGATGTCCCTGGGTGGGTTTGGAGCATAGCACAGGTTTGTCTCTTCCCAAAGATGCCCTTTTATATCTCAACATCCTCAACATGAAAATTACCATCAGGAGTCTTGGAACACCTTCTTTTGTTCATATATTCATTGGAAAAATCAATTATAGTTTAATTACTTCAGGAGGTTAATTAACCTCTTATAATTTTAATGTTGTCTGTGAACCCAGCAGCCTCCCCTCAGTCTGTGAACAGGGTGGACAGTACAGGGAGAGGCTTCCTTGTGAGCAGGAAGCCTTAGGGCTTATAGAAGCTCCAGGCAAGCTGAAAGCAGACAGACACCAGACTTTGGAGTCCCAGAGCCTGTGGAGGTAGAAAATGCTTGATGATAGAACCTTTTCTGATTTAAGCTCTGGAAACCGCAGGTATTGACAGCAGAAAGATATATTGCAAAACATGGGACAAAAAGAAAAAAAAAAACTTGCAAGCTGGAAGTTGCTAGAAATCACTAGAACAGATAAGGTACAGAGCCCCATAGACTTCAAGATGCCAGCTGTATGAGGCTGAAGCATGTCGGTAAGTCAGGCTCCCTTTGCATTTTCTTGCATCAAAAAAGTCCGCTGGCATAGTCACTCCTGAATATAAGCTAGTACTAAAGCCACTCCCTGTTTAGGGGTAGGGTCTAAGCCAGTGTAAGCCGATCCTGTCACAGAACAATGCCATCAGGCAGCAGTTCTCTCCCTTCCACATCAACTGCTCTCTTCTCCGCAGACACTCATGTACAAACAATGGCACATTGCACTTCCTTCCCATGGTCTCATGTTCAACTTCTCTGGGCCCTCACCTTGGTGGTTTGGGGGTTGAAGCACTTGACACATTGTCCCCTCACGTGGAGGGGGTCACATCTATCTGGTCTATACCAGCAATGGAGTGGATATTAATTAGGTACCTTAATTAATTAAAAACCACTAGGTGTATATTCCTTTGGTAAATCACAAAGAATTTAAAAGTAACTTTGTAATGAAATCCAAGCTTAAACGCTGGTGCTGGGTGAATTTGGGACTCATCTTCTCTTCTATGAAGTGGAGCAGAGAAAATTTAGCTTCTTAGAGTTGCTATAAGACGTGTTAAACAAATATCTGCTCCCTGTTCAAACAGTTCATCTGAAGGCTACAGCATCCCTTGATCTCGAGGTTTTGGTTTTTCTTATACTGAACTGAGAATCTGATTCGGTCAGAAAGGAATTCAAGAAGTTTCCCAGAATTCTATGACATGGGGAAAAGGAGCATGGCTTTGGGGAAAATGATGCAGAGTCAGGGATAGGGCATCTGCTCAACAAAGATGAAGGTAGGGATATTTCTCTCTGATATCATAAGCTCTGCAAACCACTACAAAACCTGCCAAGCTTTGTTATTAATAGAGAATGCACAATTTAGATTCAAAGAAAAGTAACAATTATTGACTAGAGAACAGTTGACAGCAACAGAGTTAAATACAACTGTGCCTCTCCAAACCACTCACACCCAAGCAGTTGTTATTTCTCTCCAATATCACCAATTTGTCTTCCTTTGCAGTTTGCTATTTTGGAAACATCATTTTTCTAATATAATTAATTCCTTTATTTACTCCTATGAAAATGCACAAAATAAGTTAGTACCAAGAAAAAAAATCCTGAGAAATAGCATGTAGCTAACATATGGCCTGTCTAATTCTTCAGTTTCCAATTTTGCACCTCTGAACTAATTGTAGTTCCCCAAATAGCATCTCTACTGAGAAAAGCCAAAGCTGCTTCTGAAATGTTCCTTTATCATGAAGCCAATGTCTTGTCTCAATGTGGCTCAGCAAGCCTACCTGGAAAGCTGGGTTGGTTCTGCCTCCCATATATGCATGGGTATTCAGACATGTATATACATCATACACTGCACTGTGGCATGGACTATACTCTCGTCACTTACGCCTATTCCTAGGCCATTGAGGCATACACGCAAGACCTTTCATCTATCTCTACCAAATATACCATCTTCAGGAATTGATAAGTACATTTTTCTCCTATGTCCCTGGTGGTTCCTCTTTTGGAAGTTAGAGACTTACCTCTGTGATTTGGGGGTTGGAGCACTTGACATTGTGGCTGGACCAGTCAAGCCACGGGCTAGAAGTGCTGGGGCAGTGTTGGTGGAGGGTACATCTGCGCTCATCACTGCACCAGCCACACTCAAATTTGTGGTCAGCCTTGAGGCAGAGGCCACAGCTTTCCCGCTGGGCTGCACACTTGTAGAGATGTACTGCAAAGAGAGGGAGCTGTCATGGATAGACCGCAGAGGCTCGCCACATACCCTCTGTTTGTAGGTGCAGCAGATATGTCCCAACCATCAACAACATCGGGGATCACCACCACTGAGAGAGTAAAGCATGGAGAGTGAACAAGGTGACTGACTAGATAGTCGCCTAGAGGTACAGCAGAAAATAATGGGTAGAAGGTTTCCGCTTCTAGACTGAATCATATCCCTGCTTTAATTGTGGCTTCTCTACTTCCTATCAGTGTGAAAACGTATCTAACTTCTCTGAAGCTTGTTTATCTATCGCTAACATGGAGATAATAGTTGTTTTAGGGGAAGTTTGAATGAAATGTTATACAATGAGTACTCCAAAATGCCTGTGATATAATGCCATATACATACTTATTATCTTTTCTTTGAACTTTAACAGTATTCTTAAACTGCCGTCTCTCACAAATGAGAGAAGTGGGCTCATTTCTTCATTGCAGGTAAGAATGAAGCCCAAAAGAGACATATTGACTCCGCCAGCTTACTATGGGTACTGGCTTCAAACCTGAATCCTAATGTGAAGCTTGCTGTGCTGTGATGATGGGTCCTGAGAAGAGAAGAATCTCAGTTGTCAAGCTGGAAATTGTATCTGGGAACAGAATCAGCTTGTGCTTAAAGAAAGTTCGGGTGGCTGAAATAGGAGGCATGCAAGCAAGGAAAGCATGACACAGCCCTATTCACAACCAGTGTAGATGAAGAGTATGACCCCAGAGAAGACAACAGGATCATTCTGCAAACCCTTTGCTTTGATTTTTCTCTGACTTGGAGGCCCTAGAGGAACTAGCTATCACGCATAGTTGTGGCAGGAGCCCAGGGTTTTTAGTTAGTCCTTTCCTGTTAGTACTGTGGATACAGAGCTCCAAACAAATTCCTTAGATGAATATAATCAGCTCATGGATTCAGCTTCTAAAAGTAGATACATCTGTACATGAATAGATTGATATTTTGTTAGCATTACTTAATAGCTAGCATGCACAACTCTCTTCCCCACATTTATATTCAAGTATACATTGTAAGCCATCTAGAGATGATTTAGATATTTGTGGTTAGGTGTAAATACTATGCCATTGGATGTGAGCATTCTAGGGGTCCTGAAAACCCATAGTGGATACTGAGCAATGACTCACAAAGTTACTTTTCATCTTTTCCAAGTTGTCTTAAGCTTTCATGACCTGTATTTGTGCCTCTGCTGGAGGTCAGGTACATATCCCGGGGAGAGACAGTTCCCTGATACCTCTGTTCCATCCTGCTTCCCTGCCCCAGCTGTCCAGATCATTCAGCACACTAAGTCCTAAGAACTCTTATTCTTGTGGTCCCAAGGCCCAGGACAGGCAAAGGGAATCTGCAATTGAGTGTTTTTTATAAATCTGGATCATGTAGTCTTTAGCCATGAGCTCTGCAAATCCTCAGTAAGACCCTAAGTGGTGGGCCCCCTTTCCCCTGTGTGAAGACACTAGGATGCAGTCTAAACAGGCAGGGTTCAAGTAGAATCACCAGCAGTGAGTGGAACTTGGTTTTGTTGTTGTTTTTAGAGTTTGGGGACCTGAACACTTAAATACAATAATCCCCTATACCCAATTCATGTACAGCTTTCTCTGTACATACATCTCTATTAGATACATTGTGAAGGCATGAAGAGGCTGCTTGTGCACCTACATAGCCTTGTAGATGTCAAGAAAGTCTAGTGTACCAGTCTGGACCCAGCCATTTTCCTCCAGGTTCTGGGTTCAACCTCTGGGATCCAACTGATCTAATGTGGCAAGGAAAGTATCTCTTATCTTCTAGTGGTAAAAAAGATCTAGGATCAAGCACACTCAAACTACCTGTACTGAAGTCTGTCCTGCAATGTAGGGTGTACCCGGGAAAATAACCTGTATTCAACAGATGCTGAAGACCCTGCCCTTCTCTTAACTGCCCTCCTGGTGCTCAGGAGTGACCCAAGAGTTGAAGCAGAAGCTATGACAATTCCATTTACTTGAAGCATAATAGGAAATATGGTTCCTGGTGAGGGAAAGGCTTCAAATCCCACTCAGAGCCCAGCAGCAGGGGCAACAGGTCCTCATCTTGGTGTGTGCTCATTTGCTTGCCAGCTCTGAGGTCAGACTGTCCCAGCACTTACTATATGACTCAATTTCACCATCTATAGGATGGGAATAATAATAGCACACATTTAGAATTACTGAGATAAGTAATAAAAACAATTCAAATGAATTGCCTAATGAGTGCTTTATATGACACATGTTCAGTACTTGAGTCATTCCGAAGGGCTGCCCTGAGGTCCTGAGGCCTGCCGGGACCTGCTTTCTGGATGAGTGCAATGGGAGTTTACAGGTCAGAAGCCTCTGAGCTTCCCTCTTGCTCTAATCCAGGCCCCCTTACTGAGCTCTCCCACAAATCTCAGGATTAGAGCACGGACCACAAGCCTTCTTTGTGCAGTGACAGTGACCAGGGCTAAGAACAGGGAAAGGGAAGCCTGCATGAAGGCAATACTTCCATTTCTAGGGAAACTGGCAGGACACTCGGCCTGCTGTTCTCCTAGGTTAGGTTCCATAGATACTTCAAAGCTACCAGGAGCCAGAGAATAGTGCAGAAGAACGAGCAGCTGCCTGGCGGATGCTCTGGCTGTAATAAAACAAGGCTCCCACTAGGATTTCTTTGAGGCTTCAAATATTGCTTTAGGAGCCTCTGAAGAGCTCTGCTGGCAGAGGGAGTGTGGTATTCAAGGCACAACTGCCTGCTCTGATCTCCCCAACCCCGGCCTTTCCCAAGGTCATGGAAAGATCAAACCTGCACCCCGAAGCAGCTGCTTACCTTTTAGGTCCTGAGGGTTGTCAATGATGAAGTTGCCATTCCACACCACAGCAAAGTCCACTGCTAAGTTGCTGATGTCCATCCCATCATACTGGTACTGCAAGGAGAGCACAGGAGCACACATCTCTCAGGGTTTTCTGTCATAGGAAGCTAGAGTGCAAAGCAACTCCTCATGATGCCCAAAGGGACCCTATGACACCTTTCCTGACATCTAATCAATAAGGCCACTAGGAGCTACACTAAGCCTCTGGCTTAGCCTTCAGTTCTTCCCCAAATCTGAAAAGGTTCAGGTCTCCATCTCTACCCCTTTCTCCTGCTGAATCCATCCTCTCAACATACTTGCTGAAGGCCCTCTCTGTGTACTCTCTGTGTTTGTATCTCAAAAGGAATGTTGCTTTCTCCCTATAACTGCTGCCCTTTCGGCTTATCCTTATTCATTTACTCTAGTTCTCATATATCTCCCCCCCCCCCCCCCCCCGTGTCCTTTCTTAAGTCCCTCCCAGTCCTCCTACCCCAGCCTTGGTCTTCTGAATCTGGTGCTTTCCAGGAACTACAATGCATTCTTTTATGGGTGCATTTATTCTCTCTAGAGTTCACTTTTGGGGACTCAAAGTTAATTTCGTCATTGCTTTCTCACACCTAGAGCCTATAACACGGCATGTGGCAACAGTTGTGGGATGACTAATTGGTCTTTCAGGTGTATGTGATGAGGTTTTTGATATGTTTGAGTGCACACGTGTGTGTATGTGCATTATGCACAGGGAGGCCAGAGGTTGAGGCTGGGCATTTCTTTACTTTAGTCATTCTCTCATTTTCTGAGATTGGGCTTGAGTTCACAGGCTTTTGTAGACTGATTACCCCAATGGGCTCCAATGATCTTCCACCATTTCACACCCAGCACTGGGATTATAGTTGTGAGTCCTTGTGACCAGCATTTTTATGTGAGTATGGGGGAATCCAAATTCAGGTCCTTAAGCTTGGGTGACAGGCTATCTCCCCCCTCCCTTTGCAGATAGGTTTTACTTAGATTAGTGTATAATAAAGAAAGTGTTCTCATCTTCCTGGGTATCTCATAGCACACCAGAAAAAAAAAAAAATCCCTAGAGAGTCTGAGTTTTCTGTTCTTCTGACCTCACAGAGGACCTTCAAGCCCTTTACAACCTTGGGGAGGTCCAGTCCCCTTGCACCCTATTAAGTCTCCTGAGCAGTCCTGCTTTACGGCTGCCATTTCTGGCCATGGTCACGCAGCTCTGAAGGGCATGTCACCATTGCTCCCCTGCTCAGTCTTCTATTGCCTTGTTCCTTTGTTGTGCGTTCTTTCTCAGTCTGGCTTCCTGTGCACTTGGCACCGATTACAAATTCTATCAAACGCTTGTGACCCCAGACTCTGACAACTCCCTGATAAGAAGCCCAGATTCTCTTTATCTCTCCCAGTCGAATTAGCTTCCCTCAACACCTTTGTCATGTCCCTCATCTCTGAGCTGACCCCCACAGTCAGAGACAGGGAGGTGGCAGATAAAAAGATCTTCTCTGGGCTGGAATTATAATTAAACACCTCGTGCTTTCTGTCTACCATTCTGGACAGATTTAACCCTTGTGGCTCCTGAAATGTTGTATGTCCTTCTTCCCCTCCCCCTTCGTTTTGTGCTTCTCATCCCAGTGACGCCTGCCAGTGTCCTCACATATTACATGGGGATACAGTATTGCATGACGTTGATTGGCTCGGGGTGCTTACAGGTTTCTCTGTCCCTGGTAATGTGGGCACTACCTGCGATCCTACATGACCTAAGATCTTACCGAGCTGTTTTGGCACTGCACACTGGAACTGTTGAAGCGTAGGGCAGGGACTCGGTGGACAGCCCCTTGGATGTTGAGTACACACTCATAGCCCCTCTGGCCAGACTGGGGTTGGGGAAGGTTCCGGGCCTTGAGGGTGATTGGTTTTACTTCTCCAACTGGAATTAGAATCTCCTCCGTGGGCACAAGCTGAGGACAGTCCTAAGTGAGCAAGCAGAGAGCTCCATTAGTTCTCAGAGTTGAGCCTGGACAAGAGCAGAACCTAACGCCAATTAGGACCTTCCTGTTTCCAGGTAGGTCATCCATGAGAAGAGATGCATCTTATTTAAGAGATATGTTGAGTTAGTAGGGATGAAATCTCTTCCTCTTCCTGCACTTTATATTGTCAGCACTGTTCCACAAGCCATCCTAATCTTGGAGGTGTTGTATTACAATTTAGAAATTCACTTTCAAACATCCATATGGCAAATTGTGGGTTTTATCTCTGGAGAATAAATGAAAGAACCTCCGTGGGTTCATGTCCCTGGCTCAGACACCCCACCTCTGGTTTTATCTGGTTCCCCAGTCCCTTAGCCCTGTACATTGTCTGATGCCTGAGGCAGCATTTATCTATAGCTTCAGTGTCTCAGTTCCAGCTGAGTCAGGCTTCCCAGGAGGGAGATCACGTACCCCACCACAACCTCCCAGACATGCTCTAAATCCTTGCTCTGGAATTTTTTTAAAAAAATGCATTTTGTTGCCATGTGTGAATGCTATGTTCTTTTGAAAGAATAAAACCCAAGTAGGAAAGTGTAGTAAGGAGGGGCCATGAGAAGCATGGTGGGGGGGGGATCAGTTTTAATCCATTGTGTCTAGAGGCAGGGGTCCAATACCACAGATTGTTGACTTCTTCCTCCCTACAGGAAAGACCCAAGTCTTATTCTCTTCTCTGCCCCCACAGGGGGAACATAGAAATTCTTCACATGGAAACATGTCTAATATCCAGGGATCAGTTGGGGAGTTCTTGTAGGAGGCCGCACCTTCCCTGTCCTCTGCACACTAGTTCCAAGAGGGACTTTGGGGAACATGTTGAGGCTCATGTGGCTACAAGGCCTGTAGAGGATACTGCTGGTATTTGCTGCCTGAGTGCCAAAACTGCTGGACTTTTTCCAAGTACAGAAAGACATCCCACATCAGGACAGCCTCAAGACTCTAGATAGCAGAAGCGATCCCTGTTAGAAGCCTTGTGTAACACAGGCTGTTGAGAAATTATAATCTCTACAGAAGATCTACAGAGCTAGTCTGCTTCTTTGTGTCGACATACATTGCCCCCCCCCCTCTAGATCCCAGGTGCAAACTTATCATACTCTGGTTTCTATTGTCTCTAAACCCGTTCGTTCTTATACATCAAAGTCTGGACATATTGAACATGTTCTGTGGTGCCCTTTCTCATAGTGACACCAAACCTGGGCCCTTGTACATGCTTTTCTCCCTATCAAAGACTAACTTCTACGCACCATGCCATTTTCTTCCTGCCCTCTGCTCTACCTCAACATAATCAGATAGCTGCTCATCAAATATCCAGCCTTCCAAATTGGCTCACCCTTTTCTGTGCTGGCTTCAGGTAGAACTCTAGGTATTGCCCCATGTTTGCACAGAATCTGTGGAACCATAATTCCTGTGGACTTGTTTTTCCTCACTTGGCTGTGATATTCTCAGTGACTGGGCCTGAACCTTTCCACCCCACATTCCAGTCTTCATCTTGTGTCAGATGTGTAGTGAATACTTAGCCATTGTTCACAGGAGGGTGAATGTAAAGAACAAAATAAAGTAATAGACAAAAGCATTTTGTAGTTTCTTTTTAATTCCATCTTTGGAGGCTGATAAGAGAAAAGAAGACATGAAAAGCAATTTGATCCTCAAGCTAGGGCTACAGATGGTCATGGCTTCTGGAGCTCCATAATTACCTAAAGGCATAGCCTTATTGATTGAGGAGGACAGCCATTTACACAGAACTGGAGCCTGTTCCTATTGAGATCCATCTGGAGGTCTAGAAGGACTTCCAGGGTAGGCTGGGCCACTCTTGCTTGCCAGTCACTGCACAGGAGGACTCCAGCAAGAAGCATTTCTGAGAAGAACTGGATCAGAAGGAATACCAGAACAAATGGGTCCTGGTTCAGGTGCCAGTTGCTCAAGCTGCTGACTCATAAACTTGCTCTCTATTGCTCTTTTACTTTCATTCCCTGAAGGCACTTTTGATAGAGTCTTTCACAGATTTATAGGCAGGAAACCCAGGCATCCCACTGAAAAGAACATCCATCCAGTCAGCAGCTAGAAATCTAGCCAGAATCTAATAGGTTAGAATTTATAATAGAAGTAAGTCTGAAGCTCTGTGTGTATGCATGCACACACATGCGAATGTATATTTGCAGGTTTAGACACACACACACACACACACACACACACACAGATATAGAAGGAGAGATATGTTGAGATTGAGATTAATTAAGATTTGGAACCAAGTGCTGTAAAAGACAAGTTTTTATTTCTCTAATGCATTCAAAAATCAAATTTAAATTTCAGAAGGCCTATACTCTTAAAGATATGCTTTTGGAAGTATGATGTCTTAGGTCAGCAAATAAGACTGCAGACTGTATAATCCTTTAAACTTTTGATGACAAAAATTTCCCCATAATTGTACCTCAGTGGATTCCATTAGCCAAGGACCAAAGATATTTGAAAAATAAAAGTTATACCTGTATTAGGATATATACATAGTCCTCACTGTGGTTATTTCCCAAGTAAAGAAAGCAGCTACTCACATAGCATTGATACAGAGAGATAGACTCTGAGTAGTCTAAAGATCATTTAAGTACAGGACAGAATGTGTATTGCTTTATGAAAATGTCACATGATTTAACAGTAGAGTCTTGGCATTTGTAAAAGGCTCTTGATGTGGGAATGCCTTTCTGTATGCTGTGAATAACAATCTTTAAATAAAGGAGCTGTTTTGGGCCATGACAGGCACCATAGAAGAAGTAGGAGGAGAAATCAGAGCATAGGTAGGAGAAGCAGGGCAGAGTCGGGCAGATGGAGCAAGCTGCCCAAGGAGCAACATGTAAGGAACACAGGTGAGCCACGGGCCACGTGGCAGACAGATTAATAGAAATGGGTTGAATTAAGATGTAAGAGCAAGCTAGCAATGTGCCTGAGCCATACGCCAAACAGCATAAAGTTAATAGAAGCATCTGAGTCTTTTCTGGGGACCTGAGCAGTGGGCAGCTGGCACGCAGGACTGTGGGTCTGGGCCTCTGGCCACCTGGGACCAAGAAACCCCACTGCAACAGGCTCTGGAACTAGTCTCTGTCCTCTATGACCTTGGAGGAATAACAGAATATACTCAATGTGCATCGAGCTTAGAGGTTGGCAAGTCATGGGCAGGAGTTATTGATAAGTTATGTTTTTCAAGAAAACAGAATTTTAGAAAGCTTTGCTATGCTCTTTTTTTTTTTAAAGGTTTATTTATTCATATATGTTATGTATACACCAGAAGAAGGAATCTGGTCCTATAACGGATAACTGTGAGCCCACCATGTTGCTGGGAATGAACTCTAGGACCTCTGAAAGAGAAATCAAGTGCTCTTAACCACTGACCATCTCTCCAGCCCCTTCCCATGCTCTTTTAGGACTTTTAAAATTAGTTTTAAAGATGATAAATAGGCTCTTCTCTAATACCTAAGCATGCTCAAGATTGGCCCAGTAGCAGAAGGATACATTCGGCTTGTTTATTTAGCAGTTGCTTTGGGGCCAGATAGAAAAGGACTTTTCTTCTATTCCTAGGGTGGAAGGAAGTAGTTGGCATTCCAAGCACACAATGTCCATTTTTGGCAACAAGAAAGACATAGACCTGTGTAGTAAGAGGTTTCTGGCCTAGACTTTTGGGCCTACCCTCAAGGTTTGGACCTGCAGACCCACAGTCCCACAGAGACTCACAGATGCTTACATTAATTTTAGGTTGATTGGCCTAAGGCCCAGACATATAACTTGCTAAGTCTTTACCCTTAAACTAACCCATGACTCTTATCCTGTTCAGCCATGGGACTCGGTACCTTTTCTCAGAGCAGCATCGTTGTCCTCGGCTTCTTCTGGCTTCTCTCTGGCATTCTGCTCTGTTCTTCCTGTTCCCAGAGTTTTCTTAGTCTGGTAGCCCTGCCCACACTTCCTGTCTGGCTTTGGCCAATCAGTGCTTTTTTATTAAACCAGCGGGTGGGACAATTATTTATAATGTAACATCATAAATCCATTACAGACCTGGTCTATGTGAAGAATCCATGAGATCACTAGTGAAGGGCAGGATTATGAGGATAGAAATGCCAATAGTAAGACCTTAGGCAGAGGCTAGAGAATTGACAGCCAGGAAGTCTCAAGAATTATTGAAACTTCACTACATCTGGGTCTTGGGAAGGTGATAAGTTCCATGTGAGGCCGTTCCTATGCCAGTTGTTTCTGTACCCCCCCCCCCACACACACACTCACACACAAGAGTGAGGGGGAGAAAAGCAAGGAGAGAGGGAAAGAGAAGAGAATGTTTTTGTCCTAAGGACAAGAAAGCCAATAACCATAAATAACTGTTGTTTTTTGTGTGTAGGATGTTAAGATGTTCATTAACATTCTTAAAATACTGATGGCCCCTGCTGACCCTGTAGACAACTTTAGGTCATATTTTCTCCTCTGTTTATTCTCTATTGGAGCCAAGTCTTCTCAGCAGGTGCCTCAGTTTAAATGAAGTTGAACAGATCTCCTGTTTGAGAACACCCAGGGCTGGGTAAGAGGCAGGGCCACAGCCTTGCTGCCAACTCAGGTGAGTTGGGATCCCCCTGATTTTGTGCTTGGGACCTGCTAGTCCTTAAAAGGACTTCTTCCACATGGAAATGGCATTATCTTCGCCCACTGGACTTCAAAGAGTGAGAGCAGCCAGCATCCTGGGAAGCTAATCGGATTTATTTGGTTCTATCTTTCCCTTGGGATGAGTGTAAAGAAGATATTTATGTATCTACATCTTACTAGGGCTGTTCCAGCTGTGGAAGAAGATGAGCTTTCAAAGCTGATAGCTGTACACATTCCTGTGCACACTACCTGTTAACACTGTGTTGCAGGGAGATAGAGGTTTAGGTAGTCTGTCAGGTTCTAAGTGGGGGAGGGTATAGAGAAGATGAAGCTCAGCACCTTCAAAGGACTGGAGAAATGGCCCGGATGAAGTTCTGCTTCTTCATGTACAAAATGGTGTTAGTAATACCTGACAACTCGATTACATGAAAGACGGTATGCGGTGATTGTGTGGTAACAGCCTGGGTTAACAACTGTTAATATGATTACTGTGTATTTCCTGTATATGTCCATATGTGGCAGAATCAGGAGATTCAAGCTTATTCAAAGCCACTTCAGATTGCATTCTGTCATCAAAATTTGCTAGACCAATCATCAGAGGAATATTGAGCCTCAGTTTTGTCTGTCACAGAATCAGCTTAATAACTAGTCAAGACTAGACAAAACTTTTCACAAATAAAATGATGCACACATGATAAATACCCAACAGATGTAAATACTAAATTGGTGTTTCAGAACTGCATACACTGTGGCTCAGGTTATCATTTCTTTCTTGTTAGACCCAAGCATATTGGCCCAGCAGCTTCTGGAAGGATGGATAGATAAGCCTCTGAAAATGGTTCTGCTGACCATTTCATGGGAAATATTTTCATCTGTAGAGATATATTTGTGTTGGTCTAGCCACAACTGAACCCTCATGACCAACAGCAAGGGATCAGGTCAAAGCCATGCCTGCAAGCTTAACTGTGGCCATGGAGACCAACATGCTCACAGGCTCTGATTTTCTGAAAGAACAAACTAGTCAATTTATTTTTTTTTTCTGGATGCTGAATTCTCCATAGCCTTGGGCAATAGCCCTAAATTGTTGGCATTCCGCTTACTACAGATGTCAAGGAAGAGTTATGTGAAACAGCATTCAGCTTAAAGAATCAACTGAAATGCCATCTGTCAATGATTATCCATCTTCAGCTTCATCTGGGATAGCAACCAACAATTGAATTCTAGCAAGTTTGCAGGTGATGTTGATGGCACAGTCCTGGGAAGGTACACTGAGCATTGTGCCATAGGTGCAAAATTATGAACACATGAGGCATGACCGTTGCAGTGCTGCTAATCAATGGTGCTAATTGGTGGTGCTAATCAGTGATACATTGCTTCTCCCGAGTATACAGGCATGAAATTTTGATCCAGAGCTGGGGTACAGACTTGATGTAATTACAAAAAAGATATTCTAGTAACCCCCAAAAGATATGTAAGGTTTTACACCTCCTAAAACTACTCAAGCTGGACCAATGCACTTTAGTTGTTCTCCAAACTCTGGGGAATAGGATCCCCTAAAACAGAGCTCTGAACAGAAAAAAAGCTACGCCTGGAAGCCCCTGACCGAGAAGGGATGTGTTGCAGAAAGATTCAGTTGTATTTTAGGACTTTGAAAAGTGGCCCTATGCACTGTGCTGGGATACTACCCTCTATTTCCATTGCTGAGTCAAGCCAGCCTCCATTGGCATAGTCCTGGTGCTGTGCCAAGCACTAGTATGTATGAGGACAAGACAGCAGCTCCTTATACAGGTGGTGGAAGTCCCTGAGTATGCCCACAAGATCTTTTGGTGACCATTGAATCCTGAGTAACGGGGAGGATTCTCTCTAGCTAGTAGCTCTCTGGAACTTAAAATCCCTAGATGCTCAGGAGCAGCTATGCTTCAGCGGTTCCTGTGGTGAAGGGGGCTGGGCCTGCTTCCAATTAGCCCGCTGTGGCTTAGGCCTTGCTCCCTGTGACAGTCTGCTTGCTCTTGCTCCAGCTGCAGGTTACCCTCAGGTTGGCTCTTGATTTCTATCTGCCTGCTGGGATGGCCTCCACAGATACAGAATTGTGCTTTGTCCTGATCTGCACCAACCCCTCCTTGAGTTCCAAGTTTTCTCTTTTAGTTTATAAAGGAACTTCAGAACTTCAGTAGCTATGGTGAAAGTCTTCCCCACACTTTTAGCATTTAACTCATGCCCTCACCCCTAAGAAGACTAGTTTCAAACTCCCACAGAATTCCAGGCTTAGAATTAATTCCCCATGTCCATTAATATCAGTAGCATTCCAGCATGCCCAATGACTAGAAAAGAATCTTCTAGATTGTCCTAGGGATTGGGTACCTGACTCTATCATTCTGAGGCAGCTGTGGGTAAGTCTGTCTGAAAAACTAGTTATGGGACCATCCATCTATTTCTTCCTCTCAATAACGAGCATTTTTTTCTTTCTTATTGGATACACTACCTATCATTTCAGAAAGGATGAATCATTGAATATCAGGTGTATCTATTTCCAAAAAATTACAAGGTCTATTTTATGTTTAGCCATAGAAGCAACCAGCACAGTTGTGAATATTGGGAGATCCTATAAATTTATCTTAAAAATATCATTGACTCAGTCAACATAACACTTAGACTTAGGAATAGAGGTCATTCACTGTTCATCATTTTTCCCTGTGTGTGAACTCTACAAATGTTCACTGGTAAAGGATCAGGATTTAAAGATAATATGTGCTCCTTGCTTTCAAGTAGCTTATAGCTCAATGCAGGAGGGAGATATTTCTAGAAAGGCTACAGCAGTATATGAAAACTCCACTGTCACTCATTAATATCTGCAAGTTTTTCTAAAAATACTGAAAGAGGGGTAATTCTCTGTCTCTCTCTCCCCCCCTCCTTTCTCTCTTTCTATGTGTATGTATTTGTGAGCATACAAGGTCTTAATTGTCTAGTCATAATTGTAAAGACGAACAACATGATTTTTTCATCGTGTCAGTGACAAAGGTGGGTAGACTTTAGGGAAGTCTAGTTTTCAACTAGATAATAGGACTTTTGGCAAAGCTTGGTGCTTTTTACTGGTGAGATTTCCCTGTCTCCAAGGCCACCCACCCAGTAATACATCAGAGTCAAAGAATCATTGAATTTTAGAGTTGGAAGAAAAGTTGGCATGAGAAGATGGTTGAGAGTGAATGTTGTATTGAAGCAAAGTAAGTCTACAGCCAAGCAAAGAGCTAGGCTCAAAGAATAGACAGCATTCATTACTCTTTCAGAGCATGGAGTCTGTTGGGTATGCTTCCTCTGAGCTTTTAGTTCCAACTAGCAGTCACCTTTACATTCTTGAATTCGGTCTTAGCAGACTAGCAGATATAGGTTCTGTTGAAGGAGGATATTGGTTACTACTTTCTTGAGTTTTAAAATATCATTCATTTATAACATGAAGAATCTCTGGCAAGGTGACCAAGATAGGTTGATGTGGGAATGTCTTTCTGTATGCTGTGCATATCAATCTTTAAATAAAGGACTGTTTTGGCCATGGCAGGCACCATAGAAGAAGTAGGTGGGGAATCAGAATAGTTAGGAGAAGGAGGGTGGAGTCGGGCAGATCAAGCCAGCCACCCAAAGGAGCAACATGTAAGGAACACAGGTGAGCCATGGGCCACGTGGCAGACAGATTAATGGAAATGGGTTGAGTTAAGAGGAAGAACTAGCTAGCAATGTGCCTAAGCCATAGGCCAAACAGCATGAAATTAATATAAGCGTCTGAATCATTTTTGGGGGCTTGAGCAGTGGCAGGTAGCTAAGCATTCTGGGACCACAGGTCTGTGGGTCTGGACCTCTGACCACCTGGGACCAGGAAGCCATATTGTAACAGTAGGTCAGGACAAAAAATGGATAAGCAACTGGACAGACCATCTACAGCAAAGGGGCTGATTTTCTGGATTTTTGTCATGCCACAGAGAACCTTCTTACCTCTGAAACATTGATCCTGCCTTCCTGGAAGGAACAGGTGGTGGGGTCATGTGTGCAGAGGTTTCGGTACTTGCACCAATGGCATAGAAAGGCGCTGTTGACACAGGACAGGCACCTGCAAAGAGGAGACAGTCAGAGCACCAGCCATGCAGACCTGTCATGAAAGAAGGCTGTTATCCTTATATTCTCATCTCACGCTCGGGAGGGCAAACTGGTGGAGCATATCCTAGTTCTGAGAATTGTGGATTCTGCATCTGAGATTTTCATGGGGCTAGACAATTAGGAATAAACTGGGACTGCAGTGGTAATGATTTAGCCTGTTAAACAGCAGTGTGCTAGTTTATATTTTCAGAATTTTGCAAGCAGTATTTCAGTCTGATGGACTGAAATTGGCTATGGTGGAAGCATTTAAATTACAGAAATTGGTAAATACTATGTATTATATTTTTAAAAAAGATTTCTGATAGTTAATGCCAACATACTATTGCGTATCAGTCAGAGTAGCTGTAAGAGCACAGAGGCAGATATTAGGCAGATCTGACTACAGTCTTGCTTCTGCTGCCAACATTGATGTCACTCTAAGTAAGTAACTTGCTTTATGCATTGAAGTTTCTTCATCTGTCTGTAAAAACAAACAAACAAAAAAACCCCAAAAACATTCTGTGTAGTCTAGAGGGATGTTTAATGTCAGTGAGATAATGTACAGAAAATGGTTTTGGAAAGAATGTTAAATGTGATTATTATTTTTTAAAAATCACCTATTTCAACTTCTTCAGTAACATTTGAGTATTAGTAATAAGGTTCACAGCACCTATGTTACTGAGCTTGGGAAAATTATGGTATTGAATGGTAACTTTGCCCCATATCACTAGTGGTTCTTGCATGGAATGGAACAATAGTCTATGCTTGTGACATAAATGTTCTTCCCAGAGAGAACACTTTTTCCTCTTTGGGTTTACCTGGAGGCTCTTTGTGTGTGAAGACCACTGTGATGGAAACAAACAGAGTTTTGGCCTTCATTCTCTTCAGCTTCTGTATATAACAGCTTCATATAGCTCTGCCTTTCTCAACTGTACTAAGCTGTTAAGAACAGAAATAGGTCTGCAGTCTGGCGCCACCTTGTGGGGTTCTTATTTAAGTGTGGGTGTTGGGGTTTCCATCCAGGGGTCTCAGACTAGTGTAGGTGGCTTGGTCCATAAATACCCCAGAAAGAATTCTTTTTTAGTCATGTATACCTCAAGGCCAGTCATGTATAAAATCATTTTTTTTCTGAATTTGATTCAATGCTATTTCATGTGCTCCATCCCTGACAAATTCTTGGTAATATCATATGATTCAACAAGTAAATAATGAATATCGACCACGGTGAAGGAAATGGTGTGTGTTGGATGCTAACTTGGCTCTTCCACTGGCTGATTTTTGTCACTGTCATCGTAGCATTTATTATATATGGGTCTCAGCTTACCATATTAAAAGGAGGGAACTGAATTTGATACTTTGACTTTTAATTGAATTCTGGGAGTAGAAAGGAATAAAACAATGTTGAACACTAAAATAGAATCTTAGCTGTCAAGAAGACCTGGTTTGTTTTTTTTTTTTTTTCTGTTAAAACTTGTTACCTGTGACAATACCTTCCTTGCCATAAAAATCTATCACTGAATGTGGTGATATCACACCGGATTGCTATGGTGATGCAGGTACCCTCACAAACAATAGATTCTGTTACCATCGTCTTAGTTTGTGAAGGTTGACCAGTACTCCCTCCAAGAGGCCTGCAGTTCACAGGCAGGGTTATCTGGAGTTGGAATATAATGGGTTGTGGTCATTTTTATCCAGTTCTGCTGTAGTTTCCTTGCTCTGTCTTTGTTGCCTGTCTTTGTTGCCTCTGGTCACTTCTTCCTCATAGATTGAGGAGGGATGTGTTGTACACTGAAGTTAAAGTCTCTTTTGCTTTCTCCAGCCCAGGCCCTCTCACTGGGTGTCGAGAGAGGCTGCTGTCCTTATGTCTGTCCTCTTTTGAGCGCATGTTGGACTTCTCCACAGTCACTGTCAGTCCCTGCCTTCCAAAGCACTGCCAATTGGCTGAAGTGAAAACCTCTTCTTATAGCTCCTACGTCAGGACCATTTTCTTGCCATCCTAACTTTAGAACTAGGGGTAGAATATACTGGGATAGGGCCAAAATAATGAGATAAGGGACCTTGGTGGGTGACTTCAATGTGACTACTGTATAAGTCTTGTCCTACAGAGAGGAAGTGGAAACCTATATTCATATTCAGACCCAGGCAAGACTCCTGAGGCATGCTTACAGTTGGTGGGCACTGCAGTTATAGAACTTGAACTCGGTGCTGACAAAGATCTTTCCTGTCTCCTTGGATCTCAGCTGCAGCTCTAGGCCAAACCAGTCTGCAAGAGAAGAGAGAGTGAAAACTGGGGGTCCAGTGAACACCCTGAGGAGACCACCATGTCATAGAGTCTCTCAGGAGTAGGGAAGGTAGAGAAAGCCTGCCTGAACCTGTTTTGCCTCTGAGAATCCCTACCAGTCTATCCCTCAGTACCAGTAACTGATTCCATGAGTACCTTGGCTTGATTAGGCATACTCATTTACTGAAAGAATTTCAGAATATTAGCCCAGAATCTTTCAAGCTCAATGAAATCTATTGCCTGAATCTCACCTGTTCCTAGAAGGGACAGGAAGTGGGTGGGCATAACGTACATTGTGCACTCTCAGTCTAGGAGGATTGAGAGTTTTTCTCCTTGAATCTCACTTAGGGCATAGCCCAGTGCTTTCAAACTCAAGTTATATAAGCCAATATGAGCATCTGATATGCGGAGACCGGTCACATAGCTTCATGTCTGTAGTTTTGACTCCTATGCTCACCATGGTACTCATGGCTCTTTGGGCACACAATCCTTACCTTGATCCAGAGGGATAACAGGGACGTCCTTGGGTCCAGGTGAGATGCAGATGACTTGGCTACCAGATACCTGTCCCTCCACCTCAGTCAAGTTCCCAAAGGCACAGGCAATACCCTCAGAGAGGTTGGGGGCATCGTTCACAACCAGGCTGAGCTGTGGGAAAAGCAAGAGCTCAGAAGAACAAGGCCCCAGGCAAGGCTCCCTGCAAGGACCTATTGCTCAGGAATCTTCTTGAACACCTCTATAAGAGAAGGGCGTTGGTCTAGTGATTTTCCATTTTTGACCTTGAGAAATTAGAATAACAAATGTTGTATGGTGTGTGGGGGTCAATGGTCTTCATAAAGATTGCTACTGTTAATTCTTCAATCTTGTCCATTATCAGAAAGCACTTAGTGTTCAAGGAAGTAAGGGGCTTGGTACTAATATTCATCTCAGGCCCTGTTCTATATGATATAGAAATTAATTGCAAAGCACATAGGAACCTGCAGGTGAGTCATAAGCTTGGGACTTTATCATGGGCCTTAGCTTGGGCTCCTGGGAATGTAAGCTTCATCAGGATGGAGGCTGGTCAGGAAACAGGCTTGTAGAAGACAACAGATCCTTTCCCCAACTACCGCTCATTCATTTATTTGAAAGCCGCTTCAGCTTCTTTATTCCCTCTGGGTTTTCTACTTTCTAGTAGTGCCCTGTGGTAGGGTAGGAGGCTCACAAGAGGCACAGGAGATCAAAGAAGGTTCACTGGTAGCTAAATAGTGAATATTACCCAAGGACTCCATCTAGAACAACAATCTCTGGCCTAGCTAAATTTGCAGAGCCTCATTTTAGTGGTAAAAAGCTAGACTTTGAGAATGTGGAAAATGTTCTGAATTCATTCTACTTTTCAATGAGTTTGTCCTCAACTCCCTGATCGTTTCATTAGCATCACTGGAGCCCAAACCTCCTGGTGTGTATGAATGAACTAAAACTATGGAAGGTTCACTAACTAATTAACATTCATAAATGCTCATAAAACCTTCACAATGAAATTGCAGTGAGGGCCTAAGGACATAGAATAGTTTGGGTTGTACTTTGGCAGGTGGCTGAGGTCTAGTTTTATTATGTTTAATATTTCTCTTTAAGCATATACTTTGGACAAGTCTCAGTCTTTCTTTAATTTCTCTCCTGCCCACAAAATGCAATGGCAAGCTAAAGCTTTCTTAAATAATTAACAGTCAGAAGACTGAAATCATACTGTGTCCTAACAGTGTGCTGTTAGATATTGTATGGTAGGTTTTTCATATTTTTTAAGCACTGAAATTCTAATTAATATATGCAGGCATTAAAGAAGTGTGCTCTGTGTCCCTGCTGCATACTCACCAACCGGCTGTGATCTGACACAGAGATGCTGCTGGGGTGCACCTCAAGGCTCATGCACTGGCTGATACTGGAAGCAAATCGATTCGCTTCCCAGGCCCGCTGGCATTTATCCCTTCGGGAGCACCTGTATGAACACAGATTCATAAGAGGTCATGGCTCTTCTGTCCCTGGGTAAGAGAGATTTGCTGCCCAACACTGTAGCCTATTGCCTTGTAATGGTTCCCACTGTGTTTTCAGGTGTTCACTGTCACATAACGCTAAAGATATATCAAGGAAGAGGTATTAATTTTCAACCTAGATGCTGGATAGGTATAAAGAGCATCATGCTAGTACTATGGGACGCTTAAGTAAGAAGTTTGGGGTACTTGAGAAGTAGGACTGTGAATATGAACTCTGCAGCTTGACTGTTAGGCTCTAATACCAAGCCTGTCACCTGCTGGATCCCACTTGACAAGTTACTTAATCTTTCTCCTCTCTGTTCCCTAAACCATAAAACAGCAAGGATGATGCTAATATTCTACCTTGTAAGGCTACTCCAAGGCTGAAGTGAATTACTACTCAGAATGCAGCCTAGCATTCAGTGGAAGTATCCCTGTGCTAGCCCTTGTGATATTGTTATTGATTAATAACATCATCACCCTCCCAAGGTGTCAGAAGCAGGAGAGGGTCTTAGCTGTGAGACAGGATGCATGTGATCTTTGCTAGATTAATGGCTCTTTAAAGGAAGATACCATGTTTTATTCAACAAAATATTCTGTCACAAGGCATATTTTAAATAAATGTTTGTGTCATGAAATAATGCCTTTAAGTCAAAGAGACAGACAAAGCATGTGTCCAGGGCTGCCTTTGTCAGAAAGCCCATGGATATTTCTCTTGACATCTTCATTTCTGGCTCCAGACTCCTCGTTCTATGCTGGCAGGTAAGTAACTCAGAAACTTGGGGCTACTACCTGCTGTGTTTTATGGACCAGGCTCAGGGCTGGTGCAGCTCCAAACTCAATAGCCAAACAGGACATAGCACTACTGTAATCCAGTCAAGCAGTAATCCTACCCTGACTCCCCAAGCTCCTCCCTTCTTCTTTTCCAAGTGCATAATGGATCCAAATATGAGCGCTGTCAGAGGGAAGAATTATGGTGGTTTAAGTGAATCCTTATGATATCTTTAAAGTGAGATCTTGACTAGAGCCTTTATCTCACTGACTTACTAAAACAGCTCTTTTTATCTTTTCTGTTTTTTAAATCATACTATTTATGGCAACCACCCTAACAGAGATAAAATAGTCTGTGAGACAATAACACACTTGTAGGGGCAAGTCATATGAAAGAGACAGGAGAGTTTAAGTTCCCCTGAGACCCAGATGCTCTCGGTCATCAGATCATGCATCAACCCTCTATTTCTTTAGAAGAGGCTGGCTGTCAGGCCTGGGGCTGACATTGTTGGGTCCTCACTGCCCTGCTAGCTGGGCCGACTGGGAGGGTAGGTGGGAGGAAAACCACGAGGGTCTGCTGAAGATGAGAATGCCAGGTAATAAGAACCTAAATAAGAAGGGTGCAGCTTCCATCCCTACGCAAACTTGGTAGGTAGAATGGTGAGGTGCGAGCCCAGGTCGGTGGGGAAGATTCTTTGAAGGCAAGTGAGGAATTCAGTAGGCAGAGGAAATTTGGGCTACCTTGATGGGGCTCAGTCATTCTAGAAGACACAGCCGGCATGGACCAAAAGAAGAATGAGGTGTTCTAGGGTAACCGTAGGTGCTGATACAAGTTGGTGAAAGCAGTGCTCTTGCTGTGAATAAATCATAGCCTCAATCTGCAATTCTACTGTGTTCTTTCTGTTTATGAGAAGTGGAACAGGCTCTGAAGCCTAGAGAACAGGGCAGGGAGGGAGGGTGGAGCAGGAGGTAGATGGCACAGGTGAGAAGTTTCTACTGCAGAATGTCAGGGGACCTACCTAGGGTCATACAACCTGGGACTTACAGATTTGTGAGTTAACTGTCAGATTCCTCAGAGAAAGAGCCTGTGGGTTATTGGGTCAGCCTCACTGGCGGAGACAAGTTTACTGGTTTTTCCATTCCTCAAGCACAGTGGCTAGTTCTGGCATCTTGACCACCTGTTGGACTTACATGGAAACTTACTGTTCAGGTTTTGTTGAGGTTGCTTTTGTGAAACTTTTTGAGCAGTTTCATGCCTCAAAAACCCCGAAAAGGGACCCCATCCTTTGTCAGTGCCTCAAATCCAGTCCAGATTTTGCATCTGTGAAGCCTCCCTTCCTCCCTCCCTCTGAAGCCCTCCCAACACCTGCTGCACAGGCTGGAAGCCAAGAGCTATTGTGCAGGACCCTGAACTCTGGCCCTCTGCCTCCTCCTCCACCCCAAACCCTGCACATTTCATAGAGACGCTTTGGTAGCTGGCATGGCGCCATGGAGTTTCCAACACTATTGGGCAACAGAATCCCTAGCCAGGCCCCTGCTTTGGGGCTTTCACCCTTTTCTCTTCCTCTAGGCTCTTCAAATTAGGAAGTTTAAGTGTGATTTTGCATTTCTATTGAGCTGTTGTTCAATGGAGGAGATGTATCTGAATAGGGATATGAGGCCAGTTGGATGTAATGCAGATTTCTTGGAATCCTGAAATAATGAGGCCAGAAGGGTCCTCCCTCGGGTACAGAGTCCTTAATAATTATTTTGATTTGTGTTGCCTCTTCTTTATTTCCAAAGCACTTATTATTTCATTTACGCTCCACTACCTGTGAAGTAGGCACTTTCCTGTTTAGCAAAGGAGAAATGTAGACCTGGAGTTGTCAGGGGACCCACCTAGGGTCACATAGCAGCTTGCTGGAGTGAAAATTCCAAGTTCTGGTGCTCTACCATTTGTTCTGTATACCTTATCCTAGCTTCTTGTACAGCTACTGTAAGAGGCTTTTGGAAAATTTAGGGATTCTACAGCTGCCCTGTGACTTCTCACAGTAGCATGAGAACATAATCATGTGGTTTCAAAGTAGCTGAGAAGATGAGCAAAGGACTGAATTCAGGAAGCAAACTGTGTGGCCTCTTCCTGTCTTCTACATTGTGTCTCATTTATAATCTCTACTGTTCAAAAGAGGGAAATTCCTCTACTGTCCATCCCATCATACCAGGAAACTCCCAGTCTTCTGCATGCTGGAACCACCTCTGGAACACCACAAACTTACATGTTATGTAGGGCGCACCAGCCACAGTGAGGATCCCCTGAGCTTAGACACTCTCCACAAGTTGTGTACTGTTCACATGATTCAACAGGAACCCTGGTGACCTGGCAGAGAGAGGAAAGGGGGCATGAGAAGGTCAGGTTGTGACAAAGGTGTGTTTCAAAATGCTCTTTTATCCATAGCCCCTAAGGCATTTCCATCTCGTTGCAGGCTGAGTCTAGAGAGGTTAACTCTAAACAGCAAGTGTCTAAATGAAAACTAAGAACTCTGATTTTATCAAAGGTAGGAAATCCTCTAGCCTGTCACTTCTTTCCACCAGTGTCTTTTTGAGAGCCCAACAAGTTCCTGGCAAGTGTTAAAAATGGTTAACTCTGCTGAAAGGCTATTGAGTGGCACAAACTCATCTTTGAAGAGCTTTCAGCTGGGCTTGGGCTGAGACATCCTTCCTGCACAGCACATATGGGGTGAGGGGAGAAACTTTTCCCATCAAATAATATTCATAGCATGGCACTGGCACTTTATAGCCAACCAAGTGTACCACCTGGATCCAATTATCTCATTCTCTGAAGTCTGCATTCAGTTCCTCTAGTAAATCTCCCATTCTTTGAAAACTCTGGCAAAATGGGAACCTCCACACACTGCAAAATGCCTGTTTGATTCTGCTTTGCCTGGCTAGTGGGAATTTGTAGATCAAGTTCCTCTTCCTCCCCCCCCTCCCCAGCTTTTGAAACCCCTCCTGGTTTTCTGGAGGGGCTTAGCAAGGGCTTGAGCTGGGTGTGTGTGGACACCACTCTCCTGCACCTGCCCAGCACATGTGACAATAAAGGCCAGGCAAAGGGGCTAAAGGACTGTTGTTTTCCATTTGACATATCTTATGTGTCTGTTATTGCCTGGGTAAAAGGCTTCTGAGTTACAAAAAATGCATGCTGGGTTGGAAACAGAAGCTCATTTGCTGGGCCATAGAAGACTATCATCTACCACAAATGTGAGCCCAGGTGAGAACATGACACTCAGTTCACTGGCAGAATTCTCTGCCAATGGCAAGAGACAGATGTGAAGGGGAACATCTTCACAAAGTCCTTCCTAGAGGGTCAGAATGCATTCTAACATGGTAAACTCAGTGAAAGCTTATTGAACGTTAGCTCTGTAGCAGCCTTGATATTCAGCAACAGAGAATCTACTTAAAATGACATAGATTCAGCCAGAGAAAATCCCAACAGACCACTGGAATTGGCATTCCCCAACTGATATTTGCTCTATATGTTACTTAGCATTGGAGTCCAGGATTGGTGCGAGCACTAAGTGCCTTGGTAGCTCAAGAGAAGAGGTATGCAGGCTAATCTGTCAGGAAGAGGGAGACAGAGGTTCAGAGCAAGCCTTCAATGATAAGGATCTATACAGCTGGACATACTGACACATGTCTGGAATTCTAGCACTTGAGTGAGAGCTGAGCTAGGAGTATTATCCATAAGTTACCTAGCCTAGGCCACCTACTTAATTCCAGGCCAGCCTAGACTACAAAGTCAGACTCAGTCTTATAAAAATAAGAGAAATAGTATCAGGAAGAGGAGGAAGAAGAGAAGGTAGAAGATGATGAAGAGAGGAATCATCAGATGTAGAGACTCAGAAGACTTTCCAAGCCGAAAAGCAGTCACAGAAAAGTCTATTCCAACTTGAATTTGTAGGCAGGGAGAGACAGTATGCTTTCTCTTCTCAGTAATTCACCCTTAGTACACCACAACACTACAATGAAGTGATATGCTGAGTCTTAAAATTAAACCTCTCTTCAATAAGAAAATAAGATGTAGGGAAGGTAAGCATAGAATCTGGAAGTCTGGCTTTAAAAGTAGACATTTTAAATGTAGGTTGGGGAATCATTGGTTTATAAACCTTATGCATAATATATCAGAGGGTGTGACTTAATAGGGTGACATAACAGATAAAGAGACAAATGATATCATAGATTACCAAAACAGACTTTTGTCAGAATGAAAAGGCTTGACTTAAGAAAATCAGAACTGTCTGATTTTCAATTGTCACTTTGTCCAAAATACACCCATCATGGGGATGGTTGGCAGGAAGACTGATATTCCTCTGGGAGTTTATGAAAGGGACTTTACCCTGAAAGGAGGCTGTGGTCCCTTACAATTTGGATTTCTCACACTTTACTTACCATCTCCTTAAGACTATGATCTTAAGACTATTCTTCCTTCCTTCCTTCCTTCCTTCCTTCCTTCCTTCCTTCCTTCCTTCCTTCCTTCCTCCCTCCCTCCCTCCCTCCCTCCCTCCCTCCCTCCCTCCCTCCCTCCCTTCCCTCCTTTCATTTTAAATAAAGCCAAGGGAGTGAGTTTGAGGCCAGTCTGGTCTACAGAGTAAAACCCTCTCTTGAAAACAAACCAAAACTAAGCCACACCAGAACCAAAACAATGTTATCTTTGCTTGTGTGTATGTGTATAGGTATATGTATACGTATATGGTATGTGTGTACATGCAAGCATGCATTTGCTATGGTGCACATTCGGTCAGAAGACAATTTCAGGTGTCCGTCTTTTCCTCCCACTTGGTTTGCAGCAGGGTTTCTTTGTTGTGAATTGACATACATAACAAGCTACAAAGGCAATGGGATTCTATACCATACTACTAAGCCCAGCTTTATATGGATGACAGGAATCTGATCTTAGATACTCATGCTTGTACAGTGAATACATTGCCTACTGAACTGTCCAGCCTGAGACTTGTACATTTGCCAGTTGAAAGACAGCATACAGCTATCACTATAAAAGAATAAACTTGCTCACAGTCAGCAATAGTTATAAGAAGCACCTTTCTGACAGGCACCTCCTGGAGAAATGGATCTCAAGCTTAGGCCTGATGATTCTCAATCTCTCAAGATATGTGGGAACCCAGTGTCCAGTAGGCAGTTGTTGGCCCCCTCCAGTCTACTCTGCAAGGTCTAAGCACAGCAGTCCAGTGCCCATTCCTTTTCTTGGGTTTTGGGCTCCTTGTGAGTGATGTCTGCATCTGGCTGGAAATTAAAACAACTGTCTGCATTGCATTCGGCCTGTCTGTCAAAACACAGCCTGGCTCTCAGCAGCTGGGAAAGGGGGCCCTGAATGAAAGCAGTGTCTCTAGCAACAAAGCCCACTTTCATGCCAAGTGCCATGGAGATAGTGAAACCCTGTTCTTCTCCAAACACGAAACCAACAGCACAACTATTTTTCCTATTTCCTGGGCCCTCCTGGTGGGATTTTTTTTTAAAAGGCAGAGTAAAGTGAAACAGGAAATCTAGAAAGAGGGCGGGCTTGAGAACTTACATTATTCTTTATTTGTGTCAGCGAGGCACAAATCAGAGAAACAGCTGACACGGACTGGGAGGAGACCCTTAAAGTAAGAAGTGCTTGTGGACCTTCCCTGTCCCCACCTTCATGTAATTTTAGTTTCATTTAGTTCCATGAGCTAGCACTTGTTAATCTGATGTTCCACATAGGCTAACAACACACTTTTCAGGAGAATAAAAACAAGCAGCTTTAAGACCACTTCAAGCTGTGCATGAGCTATCATAGGACTAAAGTGCAGAGGGGATTCTGAGAAAAAGACCCCGTTGTCTGCACTGACTGTCTGATAGGATCACCATTAGCCCTGAGTGGCTGTTGGATATGTGAGAATACTAGTCCAAACTAAGGTGTGCTATAAATAACAATGTATATCGATCATGAAGATTTAGTAAAGAAAAGAAAGCAAATGTCATACTAGGAATTTGATATTGGCATCTTAAAAATTAATATTTTGCATATATTCCGTTAAATGAGATCTTACTGTTTGAGATGTGGCTAATAAGGAAGTGGAAACCAAGCCTGCAACTTCTGTCTATGGCCAACATTTAGTTTCTGTCTGCCTGTGTTTCCAAGAGGTTTTAGTGAGAGTCTGTTGTGGCCTGGGTCTTACAAGATGAATATCTCCAAAGGATAGACCCATAACCCAGGAAAGCAGAGTCAGTTAGGAGCCTATATGAGAACAAGAGTATGAATTAGAAAGGTGGATTTGGGTCCTCTTGGGGAGGTTAGGGAAGAGCTAGATTGTCTCTGAACTCTTTAGCCTATTACTCACAAGCCAAAAGAATATCTCTCATAAATAGGTGGCTGTGAGGCTACCAAGGAACTGTGGTTCTCAATGCATGATCCTTGAACCGCAACCATGTTATCACCATAAGGTTAGACAACAAAGTCTGGGTCCACTCAGTAAGAACTGTGCCACCTCCACACCCCCCCTCCCCCCGCCCTGTTGTTTTGCAGGTGTGCTGAAGTTTTGAAGCCTCTGGCACAGGTGATTTAAGCTTCCTAGGACATCTTTAAATGGCAGGTCTTGGGGTCAGCAAACCCCTGCCCCTAACTAGACTGCCCTTGAGCTATGGCAGGAAGTAATGTTTTAAGAGCCTGGGTACAAACAAAAGAACTCTAGGGACCTCTTCAAGCCCATTAGATTTTTAGTTTTATTTTAGTTTATTCTATTCAGAAAAAGTCTTGTACATAGCTTAGGCAGGTTCTGAAATCTCTTTCTTCCTGCCTCTGCACACCACCATACCTAGCAATAGAAATTTCCCTGAAATCTTCAAATAACCAAGTTCAAATCTGGAGAGTTTGGCGAAGCCCTGTGTGGAGCCGCAAGTGACAGGAGAATAGGCATTTTCTCCTACAGTAGGCATGATGTGTGGAGAGCAGGGCTTTCCAGGGCTGATTCAGAGTTTAGTGGGGGGCACTCCTTGATTCTTTAACCAGTGTTTGCTTATTATTTTATTTTAACTAGGCCAAAGCCCCTCCAGTGAATGTTGAGATTTGAGATTCCTGCGTTGTCTTAGGAGCTCCTACATGTGTTGTATGGGAGAGTTCCCATAGAAGGGCATCATCATCTCCTGCCCCTGCCTGCCCACTGCCTCCCTGGCACCCAAGAACTGCCTCTGACTGATTACCACCCTCACACTCCACATTCTTTCCTGTTTGAGCTTATGTATTATAATTACACTTCTAATGAATTTAACTGTCCTATTAAGTCACTTACTTAAGAAATACTCATAATTAAAGATGACTCATACCTCATACAGAACTCTTGGTTCCTGTGGCCCAAAGACCCTAAATCCTTGGTGTCTTTTGGGACCTTATTTAGTAGGGCTGGATCTTTATAGGAATTGCTCAATGGGGTGTTCATGTGTCATCCTTTTCCCAAACTCTCTCCACTCAGTACATTGGGCACCCATTAGGTACATCCTAAGATTATAATTGGCTGTGGAGACAAGTCTCTGCAGGAAGCTACTGAAACTTGCCTTGTTCCTGAGGTTCTTGAAGGCATCATTCCTGAAGCAAGATGATTCTGCGACCCTGATAAAACTGTGACCCTCATACTGGACAGAGGTTCTGGATAGTTCCTGTTCACAGAGAAATGCTTAAATCTCCAGATGCAAGAATTCCCAGAAGTAGTAGAGCAAGACCCCAGAGTTGAATGTACAAAATGATAGAACACTAGTGTGTTCATCTACTACCCTTTATGAAAACCTGGGAAGAGCAAATGGTTCTGATACGTGGAGGGACCTTCTAAAGAAACACCTGACTTGAAAGTAGAAACCCTCTATGATTCAGATCATGCCTAAATCCCAGGGTCTTTGAGGTGTCCAGTGAGCCTTTGGGTCATACTAATTTGTGAGACAAAAAAAGTGCATTCTCTACCCTGGTAGAACCCATAGTTCAGTGGGAAAAGACTCACTGCAGTGGAATAGATGCTATAATGAAGGTAAAAATCAAGATAAGATATAGTAGTGGTCCAGAAGCCACAGCAGTAGCTCACCATTTGCTGCAGGGGTAGCAGCTGGAGTACAGTGTTCAGAGTCATGCAAGATTCCTTTGGGACCATGTAAGTGAGAGACAGAGTAGGAGGGAGGGGATAAGAGAAAGCTGTTCCCCAGACACTGGGCATGTAATCCTCTGCTTCCCTGGAATTTGTTTGCCCCCTGCCAGATGGGACACCTGTTCCCACATGTGTGCCCTGCTCCTGACACTGGCTGAGAGCCAGATGACAGCGTGGGAGGTGTCACAGACAGCCTGGCTGGAGCATGCAGTTGGCCTAGTCAACAACCCTCTGGTCTCCAGAGCCAGGGCAAAGCACACAGCAGCTGAAACTGATGGAACTGATTCCCTGGCCTCTCTCCTTCCTTACTGCCTCTTGCAGTAGGCCATCCCTACAGACTGTTTTACCTCTTGCAGTAGGCCATCCCTACAGACTGTTTTACCGCATTCTTGTAGGATTTCAGCTGAGTCCATTTTCTCCTCTTTTCCCCACCCCACCCTGATATTGAGAAATTATCTGACAGTCATTAACATGTAGGGTGATGATATGTTAGAGAATGATTTCCTGGGTGCTGTGTAGATAAAGGCCCACAGCACAGGCACAATAATACCACAAAGAGGGTTAATTCACAGAATGACCTCATTTTATCTACACAACTCCGCAGAGAGCAGGCCATTTGGATTTTATTATATACGATGATCCACACTAGATCCAACAGAAAATTAAGGTTCTAAAGATCTGTCTTCACTGGGTCTCGCACTGAGTAGACTTTTATTCCTCTAGAACAAGCTGCATGTGCTCTTGATATGGGGTAGGAAAGGTCAATTCCAGGAAAAAGAGGATGGCCAGATCTGAGGAAGAATCAGAGTAGATTCAGGAGGCTGGTGGCAACCAGCAGCAGGTACCCAATGGTGATAGCTGATGGGATAATTGATGGGCCCTTAATTTTTTTTTTTTTCTAGACTTGCCTGAAGTCTTGGCACTGTTTGAAATTTGTTGCAAACACTATGGACAGCTCAGTGAAGATTCTATTTGGCAGCTAAAGATCTGTCCTGCGTTTACACCTGGTGGTGGCCAAGGTCCTCACAGAGAGCAAAAGACCACTAATGGTCAGGAAGGCCCAGCTTATAGCCCTGATTCTCTCAGGTGTGCATGGGATAGGCACTCTTAATTCCAAACTCTTGATCTACATTGTACTACAGCCCCCCTCACCTGTCATGTCTCCATCCAAAATACCCATATGTCTCACTTTTCATACAAAAAGAGACAAAGCTGATTGAGTGCCAGACACCCAAAGCCACTCAGGGATAGGATAAAGGTGTGAAGGTCCCAGACAGATATGCCTCTTCCTTGGATCTATTTTTCACTACAGGGAAGAGGGTACTGGGGACTCCCACTGGTGGTTCATAGGATGCTGGATGGCATCACCTTGCTCTGGGCTTTTGGATTCAACACAAGTTATAGAATGAAATAAAGCAGCAGGAACAATATACTAATAGCTTCTACTGACCTGGTAGCTACAGAATGCCAAGTGCTTGGCCTATTATCTCATTTATCCCCTATGTTCACCTTGTAGAGATATGCTTTCAGGCTTGGTTTCTCATTAGAAAACATGATCAGGTAACATGTCAGAGTCACGTCTTGTAGGTGGCAGAAACTGAGTCCTGCTCGACCTGCCTCCAACATAAGGCAGAAGACAAATTAGAAGAAGGTTCTCCTTCTAGGCTGTTCCAGGCCTGGCTTCCAGCATAACCTTCCTGCATGCCTCTCTACTCCTTTGCTTTTATGTCCCCCTGTGCATATCCCCCCACCCTGCCCCTACATCCGAGACAGGGTTTCTCTGTAACAGTACTGGCTGTCCTGGAACTTTCTTTGTCGACCAGGCTGGCCTCGAACTCATAGCCTGCCTCTGCCTCCCAAGCATGTATCACCACTGCACAGCTCACTTTCCTACTTCTTAACAAATATTTTAGTTGGTGAATCAGAAATCAAACAGCACAAAACGAGATGAGAAGTTAAAGAAGGGGACAAAAGTCAGGAGGAAGAAGGTTTGCTGCTGACGTATTTTCTAAGCTGATCATACCCAGGACCATAACGGAAAAGCCATGAGCAGGTCCCACCCATGTGAATCTCCTGAGGAAGAGCTGTCTCTTAGGAGAATGCTTTTATTTATGACTGGCGTGTGATTAGCAGTGGGGTAATACTACCAGACCAGATGATCTTTGGGTTTCTCCCACAGGCAGAGATCCGTTGAGTCTACTATACTTCAAACAGCCATCTTTCCTACTGATCAACACCCACTTACGTAAAGAAGTCATTACTGCTTATCCTCATGACTCTATCTTTTTCTTTACAAATCAATAATCGTGTCCAGTTATCTTTAAAACTCCATAAAACAAAATGCCATCAAGGTCCTGTCTATCCTTGTGAAAGTCTGTGAGCATTGCTACTAAGGAAAAGGAGGTACAAATTCCAGAAACCCAGAACTGGTTCTCAAGCCTCTGGCCACAGATACAGAAATACACTGCCTCCTGACCTAGAGCTGACCTTAGGCCATGTCCTAAGACTCCTGACTATCTCTAGATCTGAGAGGAGCGTGCAGTTCAAAGAGAAAAATCTATTTTTAATGACTTGGGTGAGAAGGGTAGAGTGGTTGAGTAATTCAGAGTAATTAAAGCTATTTATCACTCTGAGAGAAGTACAAAGTTGGTTGAGATTTCCAAAGACATTTACCCTCTTTCAGAAATTCCAGCAGAGGCCCTACAGAAGTCAAAATGGAAAGAACACAGTACCAAAGCCTCTGGTCACAAACAGTGCAATTCAACCTTCTAGTGAGCAGAAGCCCCCGAGCCCTTCTCTGAAAGCCTTGGCCTCTCTAAGAACTCACTCTAGAACAACAGATACCATGTATGCTGGTTATGAAGTAGTTTGAAGACAGTCCTCATCTCAAGTTCATGTCTTGCTCTCATTACCTATAGGGTTCTAAGTTTATACCTCCCTGAACCTTGGTTTCCTTACACACAATCGATAGTATCAGTTCTACTTTGAGACATATGTGACATTTCTTCACAAAAGTCTTTGCACTCAGTTGGTGCTCACTAGTGGTATCACCTAACTTGTTGTCCAACAGCAAGCCCCTTGAAGGTGGCAGCATGTGTATGGCAATGTGTCAGGAGGACCTGGCTTTGCAGTATTGTCAGTGCCCTTGAACATTCCACCTGAATTCTAGGACTGCTTATCTATCCTAAGGGGGGAACACCATGCCTAGAAAATGGTGGAGCCCCTCCAATGGCTGATTCCTGACATAATCCCATCATTTAACCCATGTCTAGGAGCCAAATGAAAATGAAAATTAAGCTAAGATTCCTATGGGTGAAGGGAAAACAGGTAAATGAAAACAGCGTGAGTAGAAAGGCAAAGGGCAAAACACACGCCCCTGTGTCTTTCAATACCACACTGTTTTTTCAGGGGGCCTCCTGGGCTGGAAACAATAGGGAGGAGAAGTGGGGTTCTTTCTAGTTTAGAATTCTGGAGGGATCTACAGAGAATCAGTAATGCTGGTGCTGTGTTGTCACCATGACAACAGTGGATTTATTCAGTTAGGGAAAGCAGGTGGGATAGGAAGCAGGAGATGAGAAGGATGAGGGAAAAGGGACCAAGAAATAATTTAAACAGATCTTCTACCTGGGAACCAGATGCCCAGGATTAACAATGTCCTAGTTCCCTATAGGTCCAGCATGACACCCCTTACCGGCACATTCCCATCCTTGCATTCCATATTGGATCCTTGTCTAGAACTGGCCACAGTGAAGCTCCTGGCCGTGGGGTCCAAGTCCACCTTTATCACATTGAGCTCAGCTTTATCTATGCTGGGTTCAAACTTAACTGGCCCTGGGCTCTGGCTTTTCTCTCTCTATTCATGGACTTCCAGTCACTAGGAAAGTATGAGAGAAAGGTAGGCTATAAAGCTAAGTTTGCCCCCCAAATCCCCTTTAAAGGAGAAGCTGCCCATGACCTTAGGTATAGAAGGTGAAGTTAGGGGGTCAGACATGCCAAGAGAAGGACTCCAAGAAGAGGCTAGTCAGGGACGTAGGGTAAGAATGTCTCTAAGTACTTAAAGAGAGGGCAGACTTTCGTGTCTGAAATCAGCACCCTTTCACAAAGGTCCTGGAATACTTCTTTTCCAAGTTCCAGTTTCTGCTTCTATGTGACCAAGCTACATTTCTTGCTGTGATATTGGCCCTTGGGGTTACTGTTACACACATGTTCTCAGAGAATCCTTGTTTACAAATCTTCAAGCCTTGTTCCATTCTTGGGATTAGCTTCTAGAGATTTGAAGGAACCCAGGCTGAGGTTCCTAGCCTGTCTTAACAGAGAAAGATGGATGATACAAATGGAAGCAGGTTTTTCTCCTAATGTCCCAGAACTCTAATGTACTCTCTGCCCAGCTTCCATGTTCATCTTTATATAGGGATGGCTCCTGACTTATGATGATCTAATTTCACAATGATACAGAAGCAGGGGCTCTCAACAGATACCATGTTCAGCTTTCCAATTTTGATCTTAGCTACACTGGTGACATACAGAAAGCTTTTCACAGTGCTGGAGAGTTCAGCAAAATAAGTTCCCAGTTAGATGTGATTGAGTATGGACAATTTCATAGTGGAAAATGTTACTAGTTGTTTTAAATATATATCATATTTTCCTAAAAATCTTGTGATATATTTTATGTTTAATAAAATCAGCCTGAAATATCAGAGAACAGAATCATAGTCAAACCATGGGGGTCAGAGAGTGGTGACACATGCATGCCTTCAATCCCATTACTCAGGAGACAGAGATCTTTATTTCTGTGAGTTGAAGTCCTAATAACCAAACAGTAGTAGCTCACACCTTTAATCCTAACTCTAGGATTATGATACAGAGTTGAACCTGGAAGTGAAACCACCAGGAAGGGCAGATATTTAAGGCAGGAGGAACAGAGATTCAGGCATTCTGTAGCAATGACTAGCCAGTGGTGATGCATGCTGTTGATCCTAGAACTTGGGAGGCAGAGGCTGGAGGATCTCTGTGAGTTTGAGGCCAACCTGGTCTACAAAACAAGTGTCAGGACTGTTACACAGAAAACCCTGTCTTGAAAACCAAACCAAACCAAAAAATACAACAAAACAAAAGGCTGGAGAGATGGCTTATTGGGTAGAGAAGCTTGCTGCCAAACCTGATGATCTTGTTCAATCCCTAGGACCTACATGGTGGAAGAAGAACTGACTCTCTGGCTGTCTTGGAACTCACTTTGTACACCAGGCTGGCTTTGAACTCACAAAGATCCTCCTGCCTCTCTACATCAGCATAATCTCTCCCCAAGAAGTTGGTCTTGGGAGATTTCTATGCCTCCATCTCTGCTTCCTTTTTCTATTGTTTTAGTCACCTCCTTCCACCATGTCTTCTACTATAAAAGTGCCCAGCCTCCAAAACAGAAGTAACTTAGCATCTCCTCTATCTACAAAACTCCCATCTGTTTGTCCATGAGCTATTCAACATCCCATTACAAGATGGTTCCGAGCAGGATGGATTTTGCTCAAGTGTAGGCACAGGTGAGTGTCCTGAGAACAGCTAGGCAGACTAACTAGGATCTTCTTTTTTCTCATCTTCCCTGCTCTGTTTGTTCTCTCCTACCTCGTCTTTTTTTCTCCTTCCTTCCTTCTCTCCCCTCCCCTTGCTTCTTTTAGATGAGAGAACAGGTTCTCTCTATATAGCCCGGGCTGGTCTAGGACCTGTGGATAATCTTCCTGCCTGAGTCTTTCGAGTGCTGGGATTACAGGTATGAACCATTATGCACAGAATTACATGTAGTTTTGATTTGGTACATCTTTAATTTAGGATGAACCCCTCACAAGTCCAGGATAATCTGTGCCTGATTCTCTGCTTCCTTTGTCTTCCTTTGAGGCATTTCCTATGGCCCATTTTAGCTCTTTATATGCTGGAATACTATATATGTGTACCTGCTGAGAACTGAGTCATATATGATCAACAATACAGACTTTATTTTAAGCTCTTCAAGTATACGCTCTCTGCTAAGGACCACTGTGTTTGGATGAAATTCCCTGGAATGTTCCTAGGATCCATGAGGTGACAATGATTTCAACAGCAGAAGAGACATGTTTTTGTAGAAGAGACACAGTTGTCAGCCTCAGCTTCATCACATGCTCAGCTCTGCTGATTGAGCCATTGACCCTCTCTAAGCTTCTGTTTCCATTATTGGATGCTGAAATTAAAACATTCAGGGTAAGTTTCATGGTGGCAGAATGTTTGTACTTGCTTGGGATCCAGTTTTATGATTCCGTCCCTTGCTCAGGATCCCCTGGCATAGATTAATAATACGAGAGTAGAAAGAATGAAATAGAGGACATGTTATGTGCCCTTAAAGGAAGCCCTTGAGAACACTTAGGTAGGACCGCTAGGAATGGTTGAGTGGCATATCCTGGCTGGCAGGAAACAAGTAAGCAGGGGTCCAAGTGACAAGAGATTTGCAAAGTCACTATTCTCCCCACCCACCTGGAAGGCTCCACATAGGATACCACAGGAAGAAAGGCTGACCTAGTACTTTATAACTTGTCTAAGTAGGGTCCCTGAAAATCAGGGAACCTTTAGAAATTTAGGCAGAGGGAAGTGTTGTCTACAAGAAAAGAATCTCACCTGGTAAGAATTAAAGGTATAGATGCTGTAGGTATCCCTAAGATCACCAATTTCCAGCCATGAAAGAATCAGAGACACTGGCTATCCAGAGACCATCAAGCTCTCTGTGACTATCTCAGAAGTATCTTCCTGACCTTGTCTGACCCTTTCTTTAGAGGGTTCAAGACCAGCAGCTTAGAAGTAGGAGTAAGGTGTAAGAAAGTTCTGTGGCAAGTAGGCAGGGAACATGCATCAGGCCAAGGCCTGAGCTCGTGTGAATAAGGACAAACATAAACTTCCATCAATCCAGCTTAATTTTGGTCAGGAGCTGCCATCTTAATACTAAACAGACATTGTATTTAATATCAGACCTAGGGTTAAGGATATCTTATTACCCAAGTGTGAGCTTCTTGCTGTTCAGCCCTACATGAAATCTATATGGCTCTTCCAAGATGTACCCTGTAGTGGAATTGTGTTCTGGCACATTGTGAATATTTGTCCCTTCTACTGCTTTAATAAAAAGGTGGCCAGAAGGTAGATAGGATGTGTAGGTGGGGCTACCAGAAAGAAAACTCTGGGAAGAGGAGGAGTCAGGCAGAAACACCAGGAGAGACAGCAGCAGAATCAGAGGAAAGAAGACAATCATGTTATTCTGAGTAAAGGTACCAAGCTATGTGGCTAAACAGATTTATGGAAATAGATTGAGATAAGATGAAATAGCTAGTTAGCAATATGTCTGAGCCATAGGTCAATCAGCATAAAACTAATACAAGCTTCTGTGTGTTACTTTGGGACTGCTGGTCCAGGTCTTGGGGTTAGTCTGGGCCAGAAACATCTTATTAGAGTACCCTCTCTCTGATGGAACAGTAAAAGTAAAGTTATATTGAGCTGTATCTCACAGCATTCTTAGTGACAAGATAATAATGCTAATGATTGCTGTTTCTAACTCATATGACCATGAGAGACACAGGAAATAAGTTGCAGCAGGGCACAGCACTTCTCAGTACCAAACTTGCAGCATGTATCAGATGGACCTGTTACTTCTAGGTACTACTAACTTTGTAATAAAATGACTTTATATTGAAGAAAGTTCTGGACATCAACTCTTAACTGGTTTTGAAATCCAGTCCTCAGATCCAGGGTCTTCCAAGGAGTGAATGGCTTACATAGTCTTTATCCACTAAAGTGACTCAAGAGATTTTCAGAATTAATCCCAAGTGGCCTCTTGCCTCTGTCTTCTGAGAGTTGTGAGTGCTGGCCTTCAATGGAATACCTGCTCCTGGCAAAATGAAGGCAAGGCTGAGATGAGCTGACAGAGGTCAGGAGCCTTCTGGGTGTGACCTGTATTCACTCAGCCAGGTTCACAGGTTAGAATTTTGCAGTATCTCTTGGTAGGTAGGGCCTATTCAACAATCTTGTGTTCCTCACTGCTTTCCTGATATTTTCAATGGCTACTTGAACTGTAATCTATGTTTTCAAGCCTCATGGGATGACAAGGAGTAAAGAAAGTGTAGGAGAAATGGAAAGGAGACAAAAGATCACCCCCCCCCTTAAAAAAAGTACTTAGGAAATTAATTAGGGAAAATAATCACCAAATCACCTGAGTATTTTATTTGGTGCATGCCGGGTCCAGTTGCAAAAAAAAAAAAAGCAGAATTTTAAATAATTTTGGAGTCATAACTGATGTAATTAGGAGCTCAGTGAACACTTAGCATTGAGCTGCGCTTATTAAAATTACTGTTTTAATCAGAACATTGCCAGAGAATCATTAATAATACAATAGCTTGATTCCCTGGAACTCTAATTAGACCTGGACTTTTAACCACTCAAGTGTAATCGGGTTCTGTCTGGCCATGCACCCCGGGTGCTGCATTATTGTTCTTGGGCATGAGACTGGAGCATCAGTACTTCTATGTAGTGACGGCTGGGTGCTCAATTTTGAAACAGGAGAAGAAGCTGGGAAGGCTAAAAGGTAGTGGTGATGATTGACATCTGTAATGGCAGAGAGAGATCCCATTCCTTGCTGGGACAAATTGAACACACTCTTCTCCTCTAAGGGGAGCAAGAGCTCATATTAAATAAGAGGCTATATTTCCAGTGCTGCCTTCCCACATACTTCCTCTAGACCCAAGACAGCTCCAGAGAAGACTGTAGTAAATCCGTTGTTCACTAAGCTAATATGAGAGGTTAATCTAATCAAAAACTGGCCATTTCTTATTTCTGTTGTCCAACACTTTGTGTCACCTGGCTCAGTTTCTCTAGGATTTAATTCTAATTATTTAATTTTAGAGACATTACCCCACAATGAGGTCTAGAGTTGGAAAGAACTTGGCAGATGTGCCCATGTGTTGCTAGACACCTGGTGGAGCTGGCATTTTGGGTGTGAAGTCTCTAGTTGGGTATATGGCTCTGAACACAGAGCCTAGGCATATCTGCACTTTGAGCTGACGTGTCACTCAGTATCACCAGAACGGATGGGATCCTCATGGGGTATATTCTCTGAAGATGTTCGAGAGGTGGCCGAGAGAAAAGGAAGCAGAAGTGTGTTTTCTCTTCTCTTGGATCATACTAACTAATCAAAAGGACACAAAAGATGTGAAAAAAGACTGGAACACGTAAAAGGCAGATGCTACAATGTGAAAATTTAGAGAGGACGTGTGTACTGAGGTAAGTAAGGGTGTGGCAGTGGTTAGAGTGGGGTGTCATTAGACTGGAGTGGTAATAACCAGGGAAGCGAGGCAGTGGTCCTCAGGGTAGATAGAATGACAGTGATCAGTTGGGAGCATTAATCAGAGATGTAGTGGCAGTGGGGTAGTAGTAGTCAAGAGGAAACAGCACTTTCTGAGGCAGAGTAGGGGATCTAGACTTCATTTGCAGAGCCTTGGGGTAGATAGTATTCTTTGTTTATTTAGCAAGAATTCTCCTGGCAACTTAGTCCACTGAACACCTCCAAACTAAAGAAGTAGAATGCAAAAATGTAGTTGGTGAGTATACCAGAGATTCTACCTCACTGACACAGAGGGGATATTTTTACTGCTAAATATTATGGTGCTTTTATAATTTCCAGGAGGAAGTGGGATGTTAGTCACCAGCTGTGGATTTGAGAGCAAGGAAGCATCCATGGAATAGGCTAGATTTAAGAAGGGGTTGGGTGCAAAGTGTTTTGAGCATGAATACACCATAGGCCAAAGTGAAAATGGATTGTGAGGTATACTCTGGGAAGAGGAGGGTGCAAAAAGGATGTCCTTGATTACATTTCTTTTCTTGTTGGTTTCTTAGGAATGGACAGTTCAAATAATAATCAGTTAAATGGATAACTACAGGACTGTTCATAGAAGAGGAATAAAGTGAGTGATGTAGTCTGACATTTCTCTGTCTCACTCAGACGGTCCCACAGCCAGTTAGTCCAAATAATCACAAAAAAGCTTTATATTAATTATAAACTGTTTGGTCTGTGGCTCAGGCTTGTTACTTGCTAACTCTTACTCTTAAACTAATCCATGATTCTTATTCATGTTTAGCCACATGGCTTGGTACCTTTTCTGACTGCAGCATCTTGTCTTCCTCTGAGTCTGGCTAGTATCTCTTTCTGTGCTTCCTCTTCCCAGAATTTTCTTAGTCTGGTTGTCCTACCTTTACTTCCTGCCTGTCTTCTGGCCAATCAGCATTTCATTAAACAAACACAAGAGAAAAATATTTACAGCATTATCCCACATTTCCTCCTTTTTGAGGGGCAAGGTTTTCAAAAAATCAGGATGCTGGGATAAAAATATCTATCCCTGCAGAGCTGATCAGGGACTCTAGGTCACCTCTGAGTGGCACTGAAATCCAATGGACCCTCTGGCACCAAGCTGCCCAGCTCCTTCCCCTCAACAACCCTCCCTGAGTCAAGGAGGTGTCAATAAATAGTGGAAGACCATCTCAGAAACAGTAGTCTCTGTGCTTTGTAATCACATAGTCAGGTCTTAATTCAAGAATTCTTTTGTTTCTAAACCATATATTAGGGGTTCCAACACACCCACATTCCATGTGTTCAAGCTGGTATACAAACACACATCACTACCACACACTTACAATATACATCCACATACTCACAACACACACCCATACTGACTGACCCTGCCCATATTCTTGGCATACACTCAGCACCTACTTGTGTGCTGACTAATTATTTTACTTTGCCATGCAGGCATACAACTGTGAGAAAAAAAGAGCCATCAGGGGTTATCTCCCTGGGCTTATCCTGAAGAAGGATTGGACTGACTGAGATTAAAATAGGAGTTAAAAATGATAAACAGACTTTTAAATGGTCTTAGAGTCTTAATGAAAACCACAAGGATATATTTCATAAATGGCCATAAATATTAGACCAACAGATGGCATCCTAGGTACTGCAGCCTTGAACCCCATCATATTTGTTCTATTAGAATAGTTTGATAAATAATGTAACCCAGTCCAGAAGCTTCTGGTCAACAGAGCTTCAGAGGATGTGCATTGAGATCCAGCAATAGGCTTGACTCATTTTGCTCTGGGATAGCTGGGTTGATCATACGAGTTTGCTTGTTAGGTCTCAATGTATTCTACAATTCTGTACATGAAGTGAATATTCCCTTAGAGGGTTGTTGTGATGACTATAATAAGTCCTAGATGGCTATGGTAACTTAAAAATACTAATGATATTTTTTGCTATGGCTACTTTTAATTTTCATCATCATCATCATCATCATCATCATCATCATCATCATCATCACCACCATCGTCACCACCACCAACAGCATCAATATCTCTCTCCTCCCCTCAGCTTCTGGAGCCAAGGAAAGCCCATGGCTTGTACACATTTCATGGCGTGACTGGGAAGGAGGAAGGAGGAAAGGAAGCAGAACAGAAAAAGTATAAGAGAGTGAGGAGGGATAAAATGAGGACAGCACATCCCACAGAGGCCACACACAACTTCTCCCAAAGGACAGCTTCCACTTCCTGTTTCTAGGTCTCCACTCCAGGAAATCCACTGATTGTCTGTTCTATGTACTTCCTATTTGTAGAACCGTCCTGTATGTGGCTGGCTTCTTTCACTTAGCACATTTTCTCCATACACATATTAGTAAATATTAGTAACTTATTACTTAACTCAAAGTCAGTAAAGTATGGGAAAAGAGCTTAGGATCCACATCTGAGTAAGTCTCAGTATGCAGACTCCCAAACTGTTTACCCTACAAGTGTCACTGAATTGGTCATTAACTGGCCAGCTTAGGATCTTAAAGCTGGGAGCTTTCATTTTTTTACCACAGGGAAACCAAAGCACTGTGAAATGATTGTGTTTTGTGGTGGGATGTTTATAGCCTATGCACAATTTTCACAAAAAAAAAAAAAAAAACGAGTAAAATGGGCTGTAATGTGAGACTGCTTGGTGTGGTTTATGATTTAGATTTAATGTTGAGAAACAAATAAAATTCTCTTGGTATTCTGTCCATATGTGTCTCTCTTAGCTCTTAAAAGTGACAATTCCCAGCTCAATTTTTTACAGTGTGAAGGCTGATTCTCCTCTAATGGTTATCTGTCATTGCTTATGTTTAAAGTAATTTTATGTGCTAAAGATGTAGCTTCAGGATGCAAGAGGCAGAAAGCAACTGCTCTGGACCAAGGTGGTATGGAGGACACCTTAGTTTGGAAAGGACCAGAAATGCCTATCACACTTGTTCTATAATGGAAATGGCATGAACTTGCCCCTTAGCAGCTCTCGTGAGAATTACAGGAAGGGCAGGATATCTATTCCATCCAGTTGAGAGACATGTGAGATAGGAAACATTTACAGGCTGCATGCAGCCTCGTTTCCACAATGAGGTCTACCAGCACTTCCCTGTGGCCACTAGATGTTAGTCTAGGGCCATAGGTAAAAAGAAACTGAACTACATGAAAAGTAAAACCAGAGATTCCTTTGACTAATATGTATGCCTTAGGAAAACTCAGCTAAAGATGGCTGAGAATATGCTTTCTGTATGTGTGAAGCCGTCTTTCTTTCCTATAACTTTTAATATTGATTTAGCTTGAGTTATAGGGAGAGGAGCTGCTAGTAGCTAGTCCAAAATAGTGCTACTAGTCACAGTGGCTTGGAGTCTGTGGCCATGGCAGGGGGATAATGGAGAACTGGAAAGAAATCAGGGAATGGCCTGCAAGCACACAGTTTGATGAATGCCAGTCACTTCTTATCTGGGGTGCCCAATGGCTAGTACCTGCAGTTATCTTAATGGATTCCATAAGAGTCTCAAAACCAGATTAATTTTTAAAAGCAAACTCCTTTCAAAACATAAAAATAACTAACTATATGAAATGGCCTTTTGGGTAGGGTCTTATTTCATGAAATAAAACAATACAATATTACTGCTCTAAAAAGGTCAGGCATGATTAACAATGCCCCAGGCATTTCATTACATCCAGAGTGTCATTATGCTGGCATCCCAGAAAAATATCCTCACCACCTTCCCCCACTTCTGGACCATAGGAACGGCAGCAGAGGCCTCTTTCCACTGACTAATGGGAGCCCCTGTCCAGTCTCTAGGCCGCCTGCTCAGAAAGCTGTTACCAATATTCAGGCATCCCTAATTCAGCCTGTCTAGAAGAGCACCAGTCAGATTTCTGTTACTCCAGAGTTTCTCCTTCTCTGGAAATTTAGTATTGGGTACATCCTTGGCAAACAAGTAGGTAATCTCATAAGGGAGATAGGATTCTGGAGAAAGTGGGGGTGCCTGAGGTTTCTCTATTAATCCAGACATGCTCCAATTTGCACTGGGAGCGTAAATTTGCATGCTGAATCCCAGAAGCCCCAAATTGTACAATATTAGATAAAATAAAATTAATTTTTGTAATCCTCTGTGATCATATTAAAACCCAATATTCTCAGCTTGGCACATGGAATAGGTTTGCCCACCTGCTTTCCTACTGAAATTATTTTCTCAGATCCTGACTGAGACTTGCTGTACAGCTGGCAATGTAAGAGGTTGGGGTCCTGACCTATATGATCCCCTAGTTGATTAGAGCTTAAAACAGAAAAAATTAGATGTGTATCAAGGTTAGAGAGAAGGCCAAAAAACTGTGGTTATTCTGAGGGGTAGACTAGAATGGTTTTGAGTTCTGCTTGATGCCCAGGCAGTGGACAAGGAGGAGGTAGCAAGCAAGTACTTTGCCTTATCACAAGATTAAAGCTTCTGTATTTTTCTTAGGCTACTTTGTGTTGTTCCTCGTCTAGGAAGGTTGGTATAGAGAACTCTATGAGCTAAGATAGTCAGTCACTGTGACAACATAGGGGACAGGGTCTTGAGGCAAAGCACATAAGGATGGGTGACTTCTTGGTAGTGTGAGATGGAGACCTGGCTAGAGCAGAGCGTAGGAGGTGATTCAGCTTGGTGCCTTACAGTCTTCTAGGCCTTGGGAAGCAGCTTTTACCTCACTAAGCATGATGGTTATTTTTTTCCCTGGGTCTTTTGTGATCTTAGGTGCATCCAATGTTCTAGACATGGAATAAATCATGGGATGTGTATGTGTGGGTTTTGTGTCCTTTGATGATGTCAGACAAACTTCTGTATATAGTCCCTTGAAGACAGTGACATATTCACTAGGTGATTTTTTATTCCCCAGGATTCTGCCAGGCTTTGCTATTTCAGTGGGAGACATTTCATTAGAGCTAACATTTCTCCCATTTGCTGTATGCTAGGCATTGTACCCAGGATAGTCTTTATACCACCCTGTTAGTCCTCAGTGGAACCAGTTCTCAATTCCTCAAGGGACCCCTGAACCTATGAGACTTAGGCAGCCTGGGGGTGGCAGAGCCAGGTCTCACATACCTAACACAAGGCTGACTTCTGCTGCTGTGTGCCTCACTTCTACCTTTCAGGAATAAATCTTCAGAATGAAGCTCACAAGAGCTATAGGCACACCATGTCCTGGGCCCAGGGACAGGTGACCTTTCTAATTCAGCACCTTTATAAATCTTCCCTAATGAAGTTAGGGGGGCTGTTAATGAATAAATGAAGGTTAAATCACTCCCTGCAGAAAATTGAAGCTGACATCGAGGTTTAAAAAGGAAGTTTGAAAATCCTGAAGCTGATTTGCACAAAGGTTTTAAAACTCTCTTCCTCAGATGGGAAGATGGAATCCTTGCCAATGCAGGTAACAGAGGCCAAGAGAAGACCAAGTTAGATCACCTGAAGAGTAACAGTTTCTTGGAAAATGTTCTTGAAGATGATTTGAGAATTCTGTAACACACACACACATACACACACTCTCTCTCTCTCTCTCTCTCTCTCTCTCTCTCTCTCTCTCTCTTCACTCTTTCCTGGTCTCCTAAGGACCCGCATGCCATATTTTCTTGTTAGTACATTTGTTACTTCATGTTCTTGAAACTACTGACTGTCAACCATTCTCTACTGTCTGCTCCTTGGCTGCATACATCAATCCAAGTGGCTCAGAGAAATAAAGCTGGCTCAAGAAGGAAAAAGACAGAGAAGCAGAAATAGTAGCTGGCCACAGCAGGTCAACCAGATGTAGAAGGCACATGAATGAAAGGGAGGGTGCCTTGTGAATCTTAACAGAGAAATTCCAGAATGCAGGATGAAAGAAATAAGGACAAAGCTGTAGAGTTCTTGAGTAATTATGGAACACATGGCTTGCTAGCCTTTGCCTCACTTTGCATCAATAGCTCTGGCGCACCTGTTCTGTACCCAGGAGCTTTAGAAGTCAGCTCATGGTAACAGTGAAGCTCCAAGGACAGAGAACAGCCCATTCACTCTGCAGCCTGGGAAGGAACAGGAATGGGAAGCTGAGGGTGGGCTGGACACTGACAAAGAGAGCCAGAGGCAAGAAACTCATATTGAGCAGTAAATCAAAGGCCAGGCTGATTTTTCTTGGCATCCCAGGAGATGGAGCAGGAGAGCTCTGCTGATGTCAGCCTCTGACAACTGGCAAATGAGCTGGAAATAGGTGCAATTGGTAGATGAATTCAGGGAAAACAAATGAACAAACAAAAAAAATGAGTAACTTGTTAGTTTTGGGGGGCTCAGTGGCAGTGCAGAGGAAGCTCACGAGTGAACCAGAGAAACAGGCAGGCCTGAGTTGCATCCATTCTATAGGTTTAGCTCCTGAGGTCTCAAAAATCCTATAAAAACCAGCCATCTAATTTCTCCAGAAATCAAAATGGTGATCATTATCATTGCCTCTACTTTACAAAAGAGAACATTGATGCATAGAAGTTAAGCCAGGCCTCAGGCTTAGCAGAAAAGCAGAATTGCAGAGCCCAGATCTGGATAAAGAATGACCTGCCTACAAGGACCTTTCTGCCACCCTAGGAAGCCTTCTTGCAAAACAGCTTTGTTTCTCTGTCTGGCTTCCAGCTTACATCAAGTACCTAATAATTACTGAACATTGTCATCTCCTGGGGAAACAGAAGCAGTCCAGCCAGACAAGGTCCCACATACCATCAACATCACTGAAAGAATGGACTAAAGGCAAAGGAGAAGGAAACATCCTTACTTTCATCCCATAAACTGGCGTAAGAACATCTTTCCCTTGATGTCACTGAGAATCAAGACCTGTCTAGGAGCCTGACGGTGGAGGGAATGTAGGGTTTGTACCAGGGACAACTCTAAGTGATAGTCTTTGTACTGGGTATATGGTTGTTTCTTCACATAGTCTCTGTTGCTGCAGCTTTAAAGCCTGAAGCCCCATCTTTCTAGGCTGGACCCTTTCTTTGGGAATGGTAGTGAACAGAGCTGCTTTGAAGGCTGCACACTTATGTACCATGGCAATTTCTTAAGTATTGATGCGTCCTAAACTTTCCTCAGTGTTAACAATCTCAAGTCTGTGTAAATGGTATTTAAATGCTTCAAATATTCTCATTTTGCATTTCTTCAAAGCTTTATTTTTAAACCCCTTGAGTGAACTGTCTCCTTTTATTGGTCAAATAGATCATTCCCTCCTCCAAGAAGCCTTCTCTGATTCAAAGTCGGGAGCATCCTGACTTTGTACACACACTTCACTGTTAGCACTGCTCACTTGTCCCTCTGTGTGTGTATGTGTGACTGTGTGAAGATGGTTTAGTACTGTAAGCATTTGATCTTGGTAACTAGGTGGCTGAGACACTGGCTTCATCTCTGCCTAAGGATCCCGTTCAGTCTTTCAGCCACTGCATCCATCTACCCACCCTGACCTTTTTATCTTTAAACATTGCCTGAAGGATGGAAGCTGAGCCTGGGCTGCTTCCTAAGCTGCCACAAGCTGATGACAACTGGTGTTCTTCCATCTGGTGTCAATTTCAAACCCCAATCTGTTTGCAGAGAGGAATGGGAAGAGGGAATAACTGGCAGGTATGGGCAAGGAACGTTACCTGATGCAGAGTGGCAAATACTTAGGGAATTGAACCACTGAACACTAAGTAGAAGACCCCAGGTTTCTAAACTGGACCCAGAGAAAGAACAAAGAGCTGGCTAGAAAAATACAGTCAAGTTTGGGTCTAAAACAGTGAAAGCTAAGCCTTGGAGGAGAAATGAAAACCCCCACCACTCCCCTACAACAGCATAGAAAAAAGCCACTTCAGGACAAATACTCCTCATCCATGCAGGCATAGTCACTGTCCGTATACTAGTACTGACCAGTATGGACATACTTGTGATATATTTTATATTTAATAAAATCAGCCTGCAATATCAGAGGACCAAGCCATCTCTCCAGCCTTTTTGTTTGTTTTTGAGACAGGGTAAACTGTTTAACAGTCCTGGATGTCCTGGAACTTGTTTTGTAGACCAGGCTGGCCTTGAACTCACAGAGATCCTCCTGTCTCTGTCTCCCAAGTGATGGAACTAATAGCATGTGCTACCTCTGACTGGCTCACCTCAATGTCTTCTTACTCCTGCCTTAAATATCTTCTTTGCCCAGTTGTTTCACTTCTGGGTTCAACTCTGCATCATAATCCTAGAGTTAGGATTAAAGGTGTGAACTACTACTGTTTGGTAGTTAGGCCTTGAACTCAGAAACACAGAAAGAGCTCTGTCTCTGGAGTTGTGGGATTAAAGGTGTAGGTACCACTAGGTCTTTCCTGTGCTGGGATTAAAGGCATAAATTACCACTCTCTTTTCCTCCTGGCTTGACTGTGGGTAAATCTGTTCTCTCATATTCCAGGCTGATTTTATTAAATATAAAATATATCACCACACATACTCTCACCCAGATCAGCTTCCAAGCACAATGAACCCTTTGAATTTATTTCACAGTAGGGAAACTAAGGCGGCAATTAGCCTTGACTCAGCCTTCCAGATAATTCACATGGCAGATGCATCAACTTCTGCCATTTCTCTACCTACCTTCCCTTACAGACCAGAGTTTGACCATAAACACTGTCTCTTAGCCATAGAGAGAGTAATTGTGTGTAAGCAATATGCTAGCTAGACTCACAGGCAGTAAAGACAAACTCCTATTTGTATGTGAACCTGCACAGCTAGTCACTCCTGGATGAGAGGCGAGGTCTTACCGGAATAACTCACAAGAGATCAGCTTCCCACATCCTAAGGGCATCATTCATAGATCCTGGATGAAGCTTCAAGAGTGAGAAGCTTGTGGGGTAGACTGTGATATTCCTGTCACTGCTCCTTGGAGGAGGCCCAGGACTGCAGACTATTGCAAACGCTACTTCCTCTTCTCCCTCTCTCTTTGGCTGACGAGTGTGCTACTTTCCATACCTCTGAAACTGTATCTTCACATCACTACCCCAGCCGTTGGCATTGGCAGACAGAAATAAAGGTGGATTTTTTTTTGTTGTTGTTTTTGTGATGGCACCTCTGATGCCTCTTTTGTGTATCTAACTGAAGCCTAATTGGAAATCAAAGTGGTATTAAATGTTATGGTCTAAATCAGATGCATTCAGTTATCTAAACTGAATATTGAGGACACAAGTATCAGTTCAGGAAGGGCTGAGCAGGAGAAGGTTGAGTTTGAGAGTGCCATTCCACCCCTTCCCCACCATTTGTCTTGGTAAAGCCTTCCTGAGCCTTAGAACTCTAGCTGAGACCAGCAGTTGAGTGAATCCTGGTTCACTCCTGGGTGGTACCTTAGAAGCTGAGTGAGGTGCTTAGCTGCACTCTTTCTTGTGTTCTGCACATGTCATTCTTGCAAAGGTTTCCTTTCTTGTGTAAGCCATGTTGAGGACAGGGAGGAAGGATGCATAAGAAGGGAGTCATGAGATCACCTCTCGGGAGTCTCTGAATGGCATTGGTGGGAGTGGGGGTGGGAAGGGCAGGAAGGTAAAAGGCTTTACTATTGTCCAGACTTGCACCTTACTCATAGCTCTACCCTTAAGAACTCTACAAAGACCTTGTTTAGGTCATTAAACTTCTAGGGGCCCTACATTCCTTATTGGTCTGACATGAGTGATTATCTTTTAGTTTACCATAAGGAGGAGAGAGTATTCTTGGAAGGACACTAGTCTGCTGTACAGTACACAGGGCAGTGGCATTAACCTCCCTGGGCAGGATGATTTTTTTTTTCTGTCCAGGGGCATTTCCTCTGCTGTCTCTTGAATAAGTCTGGGCTCTGAAACAGTGTTGGCATTCTTTAATTGGGTTTTTAAACAGATTACCATCTCCTTGGGAGTGCCAGGTTGGGGGGGGGGTGCATTTCCTGGAGCCTGGAGCATTTGATGGAGAAATTGCAGGATGGGAGCAGGCACAGCAGGGGGCACTGTCTTCAGCACAGGAAAAGAGAGAGCTTCCACTGAGGAGGCCTGGTACAGAGGCCCAATACTGCTGTTTTGCCAGCTTTGCTGCTCTGGGCAAATTAGCAAGCCAGACTTAATTTCAGTTTTCTTATCTATAGAAAAGGCTGGGAAAATAATACTCATTAGCTGAGGTCATGTTTGTAAACTAAAGGAAGAAAAACATTGGCATAAATATTAGATTTCAACACATCTTAAATAAAGCAGAGCTGAGAGGCCAGGCAGCCAGTAGAGTTTGTTCTATAGGTGTGGTTTTAAGTTGAGTCTTGCTCTGCAGGACTTGGCCTGGTGGTAGTAGGCATGGGACATAACCATAAAAACATAATTACTATGCTAACATGTATTAAGCAGGCATGCCATGCCAGGTGCTTCTCTGAGTGCTTTTACAGCATTAATTCATTGAACACTCAAGCAGCGCCCACAGTACGCCCATTTACAGATGAGGTTATTGAAGCAGAGAAGTGAAACAGCCTACCCAAGGCCTCAGTGCAGTAACTGACAATAACTGCTCATAGTAGGTGACTGCCAGCCTCTTCAGAGGTGTAGTCTTTGTTTTCAAAGTCACTTCTAAGTCCCATTTTCTGTGAATCAAAGGGCTACCCTTCTCTAGATAACCTCTAAGGTTAACTAGCTATGGATCCCTGTGTCAAGACAAGAGATCTCTTCTAGAGACTCTAAACCTGAGGGAATTCATGAGAGCCCTTCCTGGAGGGTTTAAATTGCCTCACTCACTGTGCACCCTGCTCACACTCTCTCTGTAACCTACATCCCGTTCTTACAGGTAGAATTTGGTGGCCCATTCTAGGGTAGGAATCCTGTATTTTTTACCTCTACACAAAAAAACCACACTTAATAGCACTGTTTTAGTAGTGAAAGAGCAGGAAGAAATCATAAGGAGACTATCTCCAGAGCAGACCTATTTATAAGATATTTGCTGGACCATTCCTTAGAAAGACAGCCTTGTCCAAATCTACATATGTAAATGACTTACCAGTGGACAAAGCTATGCATTATACATGGTAGACACTTAATGGTCTACTGAATGAAAGAGGCTGTATATGCAAATGATATGCAAATCTCTACCAGTTTAATTTGACTCTTGGGAAGATCTTCAGTGACTCTCTGGGGCCTAGGTTGTTTTAAATTTTTAAATTAAAACTTTGTACACATAACCAGTGCTTCCTTTTGCATATGCTGAATGAAGCCTTGGTCAAGTTGGGAAAGGAATGCTGGGCTGAGCCAAATTAACCAGCATTAGCCCTAGTTTTCCTGATGATTCAGATTATAGTCAGGGCAAGGGAGTCTGTTCTCTGGGCATCTGAAATTATGATCCAGTAATTTCCCATCTTCCTGTCCTTGAATCATCACTATGGGCAGTCGGAGTGTCAGCCATCAGCAATTACTAGAAAGAGAAATTAAAGCCCCTGCCAAAGCTCAGAGTACAATCCCCAGACCCCTGCCCATTTAGAGCTATGAGGAGTTTTGGCACCAGTTTTTCCAGCCTGAGCATTGTGTTTAATCACTTCTTTCCAAACCAAAGAACTTTAAAATAAGAGGCTGGAATTCTCTCCCTAAAATACAGCAATCCAAATGTCTGATTAATAGGGTAGGTTAGTAGTTCTTTTCCCTCAGGTGAAAACATTTATTTTTAAAAAATGCTCTAAGAGGATATTAATGGCCAACAATGATCAGGGTCAGCTTCTGGGCTCCTTGATCTGGTGATGAAGGAAATCAAAACCTGGGGGAGGAGACCATGGTTGGCTCCTTGTACTGTGCTCCTGGAGGCAAGTTTCTACCCTTTCTTTGGGAAAGACACTGATCTGAACGAGACTTGAGCTCCCAGGCCACATGGGGTTCTATATCCTTAAACAGAAACATGTGTACACTAGAGGCTTGGATTGAAAGTGACACATTCTAACCCAAAAGTGCAGCAGAAACTCTCTTATCTCACTTTCCTAATTCTCAAACTCCATAATTCATTAAGTCCTCCAGGCTCAACTCTGCCTACCCCCAGCCTTATGTTCATGTTCCCCTGTAGCTGGGCCAAGACTCTCAGGCCCCCAAAATGGGAATCCCTATGACAGGATTCCTATCCCTATTTGCCTTGTAAAACCACACTAAGGCTCTGTCTATGCTGGAGAAGTCTTCTCTTATGCACTAAACAAATAACTACAACCAAAATTAACAGACTGAAGTGTCAGAACGCAAGGGATAACAAATATGGAAGTGTAGTTCATGTTTTTTTATTTCCCTTACAAGGGAACTTAGGGGGCTTGGAAATTCAGTTGCTTTGGCTACAAGGAGCAGGCTTACTATCCCAGGGGTGAGCATAGCTCTTTTGAAAATGGTTATTTTGGGTCCTAGAACCAGCTTTGTAATGATTCAAAAGGATTCCTCCAAACAAGTGAAAACAAAATTGTTTGTCTGGTGAAGCTGGCTGGGTATTGCCATTTCATCGGGCAGGAGACTGCCCTGACCTCCAGGTTCTTCCCAAACCCACACATTATCCCTTGTGTTTCTGATACCTCAGACTTTTAATTTTGGTTGTGGTTATTTCGTCCAAGAGAAGACTTCCCCAGCACAGAGCATGCCTAAGTGTGGTTTTACAAGGCAAATGGTGGCTGTCATAGGCTTTTTCCTGTGGGGGGGGGATGGTGGGGGAATAGAGATAGGAGAGTTAGGTTTCTGCTTTATAGCCTGTGACTGATAATCCCAGGCTGAAGTTCTCCTTCTACCATTTGTAAATTTCTTAAGACAGGATGGTGAATATGTTAATATCCTGTGATTGTGCAGAGTGAGGAATACCTCAGTGTGTCACAGGAGATAGCTATGCCTGAGAGCTGAGACAATAGTGTCACAGGAAGGTCCATGCTTTGACCAGGAATGTCCCTGCTCTGTGACCTTCTCCTGACAGAGACCATTTCCAGAAGCACTTTCAGGGTTAAAACATTAGGGTAGCCTGTTTTGGGGTGGAGTGGGGGGACCTCACACAACTTCGGCCAATAAGGAGCCTGGTGGAAAACCATTGGTATGACCTCACAGACGTGTGCTCACCCTGTATATAAGTGTTGGACGCTTGCAATAGTAAAAGTGCCCATAAAGTATTTCTCATCTGGGATCAGAATAGGCCATCTCTGGTTTTCTGTGGTCCATGATCCTGGAAGACAGGGAATCATGCAGTTGATCACTTCCTAGCCTTTTTTTCTTAAACTGTAACTATGGACACACATAAATCTCTGGGGGGTGACAGTCGCTAAAGTGACGAGGCAAATAAAAGGGATGAGGAAATTTCCAAAGCTAATCCAATTTCTGTCATTCTCAGCATCAACAGCTAACATGTTAGAGACTGTGTCAGCAATTGTATTGGGACTGCCAGGTTGTAAGGATGCCCAAAGCACATGGATTGATGCTAGTCTAGTCAAAAGTCCAGACAGTCTTAGCCCTGTTTAAGTTTTATGTATGTGTGTGGTAGTGGTAGGGATGTGTGCATGCTAAAACAGTGCCCACGGAGGCCAGAGATGATATCAGATCCCCTAGAGCTGAAGTTATAGTGGTTGTGAGCTGACTATCAGGAGAGCTAGGAACTGAACTCAGGTCCTATGTAAGAGCAGTCCATTCACTGAGCCATCTCTCCAGACCTCCTACCATCAGTCTAGTTACCCTAGCTGTTTATGTCATTCTCCCAAGGCTGTGAAAAGATGTCTGTGTTATGTCCATAAAATTTGAGGTGGTTTGTAATATAGCAAACAGAAAAGTATGCCAATAACCACTGGTATACATAAGGGCACTTGGAATCGGTCTGAGTATTCACAAGCAGAAGAAGTTTATCCTGTCTTTGTCACTGAGCTTGGGGCTTGGTTACCTACTTGGAGAGGCTGCTGGAAAGTCCCTTCAAAACCAGATGTTCATACATGTGTCCTATGGCATGGGGATAACCTCCTTGGAAACCCCTCCCTCCTCTCCTCAAATGTTATATTCTGGCCTCTTGGCCTCACATATGGGCTGCTTCTTTGTGTTCTAAGACAGGGACTGTTTAGTCTACTAGGCACACTGCTGGCTTTTAAAAATAAATACCAGATTATGAGAATGCAGCCCAGTTTGGTCAGGCCAAAGTCTTCTGATGGTCCATTGGGATGACAGGTTGCAGCAGGGATGACAGGTTGTAAACCATTCTTGAGAGCAAGGCTTTCCCTGGTCATAGTTTATAACAAATACTTCAGGTCCTCTCTGAAGTACTAGGAAGCTTTATTAAAAATACCAATGAAGATTAAGCCCAGACTGCATATTAGAGACACACTAGCCACTTTATGTCTATTATCCAAAGAACACTGCTTTATTAGACCTATTACACAGGTAAAACAGCTGAGGCTTAGAAGAAAATTACATCATTTCCTCAAGCTGCATAAGTGGCTGTGCAATGGTAGTGTCACTCACACACAAGATCTTAAACTCCATGGGATTTATCTTCTCTAGGCCTCCAAAGGCAGAGTAGAGTCCCAGGCCCCCACCGTCTCCAAACATGTCACCCATCTCCAGCCCTCTGTTCTTCCCAAGGCTCTCTCCAGCCTGCATGGAGCCATTCTGCACGGTGACTCTCCTTTTCCATTTCACCCTTCGCTGGATCATTTTATGCCTCTATTCCCTCTGCTAATTCAATCTAATTAAAGTATAAAATAGAATAATTGCTTCCATTCCTACACTCTTTTCCCATCTACCCTGAGGACAGAATGGTATTCCCTTTCTGGGAGTGGCCAACCTGACAAGCTGGGTTGGAAGCAGGCTGTGTCTCTTCTTTTCATCGTCTTACTTGCTGTTTTACTTGGCTCTCGGCCTAATGTTCCCAGCCTCGCTGACTGACTTCCATTAGACAGAGGGTCTGGGAGCAAGTTGTATTCATGTTCATGACATCGGGTGACTTATTGCTGGAGTTGGGGTAGCTTTCTAGGGAAGAGTTAGCCTTCTCTTGAAGCACCTGGGCAATTAACAGCAGGACTGGAATTCTGTTTCCAAGTTACCCCTGGAACTGGCCAAGCCATAGATCCATTAAGAGTACATTAACATTGACTTGTTAGGCAGTGGCACTAATGACTCAACACTTCTTACTAGTACTATTTCTTAATTACATTTAGTTAATTGACAGAGAGAGGAGAGACAGACACACACACAGACACACACAGACAGAGAGAGAAAGAGAGAGAGAGAGAGAGAGAGAGAGAGAGAGAGAGAGAGAGAGAGAGAGAGAGAAAGAGAGAGAGGATAGCAGTATTCAATTAGATCATTGAAAGTGCTGTCCTTGGGAAGATACTGGTAAGTCCTTATGAAAGTGCTGTCACCTAGCTCCTTTCCCACCTCTCTGGCTTCTGGTCTCCCCTTCTCAAGCATGCTCATGTCATTGGTGGTACCTCTGATGCTTTGACAAAGGTAAGTGGCCTCTAGTAGGAATTGGACGGTGCTGTTTGCTTTGGCCCACAGACATCTTCACCTTATAAATTACCTAGTCTTAGATATTTTGTTACAGTAACTGGAAGCAGATATACTTTCTTGACCCTTGGAAATACTTACTGATTACCAAATTGCTACTCAGTATAGTGATCATGAAGATAGATACTCTAGGAACACTTGGCTGCATTCACCTTTCCTTCAGCATACCTATGCTGCTATTGAGTACATTATCTGTAGAACGTGAAAATTGATTTATGTGTCAGGTATGTTCCAAAACTGAGAAAAAATAAAATTTAAATTATAACAGTTACCTGAAAAATAATTTAGAAAATTATTAATATATGCCTCAATAAACTACTTTATCAGAAGAGACACTTCATGACAAATAACCTAATTATGGTCATTTCATTTATGAGAACAGTAGTTCCTAACTTTTCTAATACTGAAGTCCTTTAATGCAGTTTCTCATGTTGTGGTGGCCCCCAAACCATAACATTATTTTCATTGCTACTTCATAATTGTAATTTTGCTACTGTTATGAATTGTAATATAAATATCCATGTTTTTTAGTGGTCTTAGGTAACCCATGTGAAAGGGTTGTGAGAACCACTATATTAGAATATCATTTCTGTCCTCCCCAAATGACCACAGAAATCATGCAGAGTTAAATGAAAAGAGAAACAACCAGCCAAAATTCACCAAATAATTGAAAAAATGATATTTTTCATTCATGACATAGACACATTATAAACTGAATAAAAAACACCAAAGAAAAATTACTAAAACTCCAGGAATATTCCTAAGGATCTAACAGCACAAGAACTGTCCAAGACATATAGGAAAAGAATAATATTGAAAAGTAAAAAGAAAAGCCCAGATTAAAATATCAAAACGACATTTTATTCTGTTGATTCAGCAATAATAAAAATACACTTATTTCTAATCTTATTTTTAAAAGTCCCAAGCCCAAGACCTTGCTATGTCTTGCTAAAATCTGGGAGATGCTGGAATTAGGCTGACATTTCTGTCTTGGACACTTGCCTTTCAAAGTCCTAGAGAAGTTACAAGGCCAGGCCCCTAGCAAATTGTTGGTAGAGTCAGGACTAGAAGCTCCAGAATCTGGGCCTCTTGGCTCAATGCAGGCCAGTTATCTGGGTCATATGCCATTTTACTCATCCTAAAAACCACACACCTCTACATACTCAGTAATGGGATTATACAGAGTGAGAGCTGGTAGGGTTATGTGGAGTCCTCATGGTAAGTATGTGGCCTTTGATGCTGAATAAGAGAGTCTTCATTTGTAATTTCAACTGATCTCACACTTTCCTGTGTGAGATAACACTGAAATGAAGTGACTTGGCCAAGGCAACTCAGCTATAAAATTGTGAGATGGGACCTGGGACTTGAGGTTTCAGAGATATCTCATTATTTGATTCACATCTTTTAATTAGAAAAGGGGTAAGCTTAAGATTGTGAGATAATATGAAAAGTGATGGCAAACACTGGGAAAGACAACAGGCTGCCTGATTTCATCCTCTAGCACAAATTGAACTGTGTCCTTTAGTAGGCCATGTTGAATGAGCCTCATGAGCCGCTCTTGGCCCTCAGCCCTGGATTACCCCTGCTGAAGTTACCTGGCTACTTCTTCTTCATGATTTACAGATCCCCAGGTGACAGGCTTCTGAGCTCCACCACAAATCCCTCATAGACTTAGCTTTCTCATTGCCCCCCTCCACTTGGTACTAGGAATTCCTACTAATATCTCACTTGACCAGATTCAGCCCCATGGCATTAAACCCAAAGGCTTCCAATTTCAGCTCCCCATGGCTGGCTGCTACTCAATCTCTCTTGTTCTGGCTATAACAGGAGCAGGACACCTGAAGCAGAAGACAGGAGGAAGGAAGGACGATTTACAAATGAGATGTGGCAAGGGCTGATGCTTTTCAGACATGGACCAAGAGCTCATTATGTACCCTGAAGCCTACTCAACATCCTCCTCTCTGACCCAGCCACTCTTAGGCACCTATGTAGTACTAGGATTAGGACCCAGGGCTCGAACGTGCCAGACAAGCTCCCTGCCACGGAACTGCATCCTCTTTTGCCAATATTTTAGCACATTTTCAAAAGCCATCCCATCTGAAAAAAGATATACTCCATTTTTTCCCTCCTGGCACCTCTCCAGTCACCATAAGCTCTCACTGGTCATTGCTATTGGCTTTTATATGCCAATAGGCTCAGGAACCAAGTGAAAGTTCTTGTCCAGAGTGAGCTGCTTGGTCCTTAGGCATACAGAATATCTGAAAATACTACTAAAGCATGGTTTCGTCATCCTGTGTCACCATTCTTTCACCTGGCTTCATTGTTACCACCTCTCTGTCCCTCCAGCCTGCTGTCTGTAGGTAATTCTGCAGAAGTATCTCCATGTTGTCTATGTGGCCATAGGGTATTATATTTTGGGCAGGAGAATTTTATGACTTGTGACTCTTCTTAAAATATAGTGCTTAGATTTGAATGGTAAACATCTACTTTCTTATTTAAAAATAACTCTCTTGGGGCCAGGGGAATGGCTCAATCAGTAAGTGCTTGCCATATGAACATGAGGACCTGAGTTGGACCTGAAGAGCCTATGTAAACAAAAGAAAGGCACATCTAGTAGTATGGAGCATAGACAAGCTAAAACCCCAGGGCTTACAAATCACTTAGACTACTTATTTGTTGAGTTCTAGGCACTATCTAAAGAAACAAAGTGGGTAGTGCCTGAGGATTGACACCTGAAGTTTGTCTATGACCTCCACACACATATACACATGCACCCCCTCCAATAAATACAAAGACGTTTCTGCCTTAAAAACAAGAGAGAATAGGAGGAAAACTCAGAGCATCCACAGAAATATATCCGATGGCACAAATCTCTGAGGACATGTCCCCCTCATTAGATTGTAATCAATTTAAGGGTAGCAACCAAGCCTCGTTTGCTCTGTTATTTTCCCAGCACTTTGTTCCCAATAATTATCTGTCCAGTAACACTTTTCCAAGATACACTGGCTATTTTATTGGGTTAATAGGCCAATGTTTATTTCTAAGGCTGCCTTATCCACTCTGGGTTAGCAAAACTTCTCTCAGTTCTAGTAAGTTCTCAGATGTATCTGTTTATGCCTCATTTGCAGGGGCCACAAGAATAAAGGTAGAAAAGACAGGTGGGCTCATGAGGATCGGATATAATTTGCATGCAATTAGCATATTATTTGTGTCACCTCTTCTCAAGAAGTAATTTTCAAGTTAGAGCTGCATCACTGCTCTTCTTAATGCTACCATCCACCCATCCCCTTTTCTATCTGTCAGCCCTTGGTCCAGATTCTTTATCTTTGAAAAGAGCCCAAAGAACTCTGGGAAGGGTGGAGCTGACCAAGGACGGTGGAGTCTTTGAGAAACATTCAAGTAGACACGGGAGACACCTAGTGAAGGGATAGGTCCTCCAGCTCAATTGTCTTCCCAGTCAGCATCCTTAGCCCTGAGACAACCTCTTTTTTACCCTCTCCTCAGGAGAAGGACCCTCAGGCGTTCTATAACTGCTGCAGATCCATAGTATCCCCTGATCAAGAGGGTAGAATGGCCAGCCATGGCTGAGCACTTCGGCTAGTTTTCTTACTCTGAGGGCCTTAAAACTCCATTGTTCCTGCTTCCTTTCCTTCCCATAGTTCCCTCTGTTCACACACATGTAAAAAATATGAGCTGAAAAATAATAATCCCCATCTTGGGTCTAGGAAGATAGGGCTCGCTTAGTTGCTACTTAGCAAAGGATTTAGGCTTCTCTTGTGGTTGTCCAATCTTTGCAGATAGTTTCAGTTTTCCAAAACTGACCAGCTCCATCCTGCATCCAATCTCAGACTCAGGACAAGATTTGATTTTCTTCTAGGGCCTCATCTCAGTCCTGTCTTCCAGGAGCCAGCCCAGCCTGGAGGCCTAGATTATTTACACCTCTTTGGCTCCCATGAGCAGCCAACTCTGTGGGCCCAGGAGCTGTAAATCTGTCTCCTAATCACACCATGCTGTGGGGCTCAGTCTAGCTTTTTCTTGCAGGGCTTTTTAATCACTCACCCAGACAGGGGCTGTGGCCTAGAGAAAAGCTTCCCGGAAGAGGCTGGCTCTGGAGCTTCCCTCTGCCTCCTGCAAACCCCACAGGGCTCTCTGCCTTTCTCAGAACCCTTGCACAACAACATCAGAGTCTCTGTTGTAGGACAGAATAACTTCTAACCAAAGGTATTAGGTTATCAGAGGTTTCCTAGAATTTACAAAGGAGACATGTCTGTCAGAACTTACCTGTCTCTCAGACATGACATACAAGTAGAGCTGATTGATGGAGAAGGCCATGTCCCGGAGGATGGGGCTTCCATCTTTGAACACAGAGATCATCTCATACTGGACCCCACCATGGGGGGGACCATCAGCTCGAATCTACAAGAAAAACAAATAGCTTTAGTATTGAGACTCAGCCTTCCCAGGGACGATCTGCTTCTACTTGGAGGGTTGGTTTACAGAGGACAGTTGCTACCCCTTCAGGTTATTGCTCAGGAAAGTTCTACCTACTTATGTTAAACTCTTAATCCATTCACAATAACTCAGTATGCAGGGCCTGAAATCTCCTATGCTCTCTCCTCTTATCTCCCACCCCAACTGTCTCCTTTCTCTCACTTATTTGGAGCCATGGTTACACTGTGTAACCCAGTCTGTGCTCTAACTCATGATTGTCCACCTTCAACATTTCCAGTTCTTGGATTAAAGGCATGCATGCATCATATATCACCATGCCCAGTTTTGGTCTGGGATTCCTAATGATGACTGATTTGTGTTTGAAGGCACATGAAAGATTCTGACTGTCACTATGCATTGTTCTTGTGTGTATTTACATAATCTATGTGTGTGTGTGAGTGTGTGCACAACACTTACCATAGATTGGAGAGTCAATATCTATATACAGTGCCCTTGTGTTAGGCTGACATGGGGGTACAATTGTGTAGATCAAAAACCTTGTGATCATTGTGAGACTGAAGATTTCAGACCTCAGAATTCTTTCTCTCCTGGTTGCCAGTTCGCTATATTTGTAAGATACTTAGGGAGATGAGTTATGCTTTTTTTTTCTTTTGCCCCACCCCAGGATAGTAGTAAACAAAAAGGACCTGAATATCATTTACCTAAGGCTCCTCTGCCCAGGATACATACTTGAGCTTATCTTGTGACTTTAAAAATATGCAAATTTCAGAACTGGACCCATGAGTCAGAATTTTTGGTCCAGGCAATATCACCTGGTTTAAAAGCTCTCTAGGAAAAGGCAGAACCAAGGTTGAGAAGCAGCAAGATAACCTAAAGCTCTTCTTAATCCTGCCGCACTCAGAATTGCTTGGAGGGGATGGAAAGTATGTGGCTGAGCCAGATCATAGCCTCTGTTTTTCATGGGAGAGTCCCAGTGATACTGAGGCTGTTTTAACAGAAAGTGGAGAAAGACTAATCTGGCCGAGCCCTACATATCCTCAAGGAAAGAATTTCATGTAAGAAGTTGTTGGCAAGGAGTCCTTGGTGTGAATGGGCTCCCCCCACAGTTCCAGTCCACACCAGCAGCTTGCCATTCACCCCCTGCCCCTCTTCTCACTCCAGCTTCCCTGTATCACTCTACCTATATACCATCTGACTTAAGTCTTGACTCCCCTGAGAAGGCCCCTGCCCTCTGATAATTAATTTTATATGCTGGTGGTTTTTTTCTTTTAGACTTGTATCCTAGGATTATAATCAGTTGATTTGCTCACTTATATATGTGCTAGCTAACATGTATTGACTTACTATTTGAATTGCTCTTTAATTGCTCCCAATATATGTAAAGTCATTAACACTGTAAAGGTGGGTACATGTTTTCTACTTCCTCTGTATTCCTCTGAAGACCTGACTGAGGCTGGGACACAGATGGTGATAGACACAGGGGAATGCTTTAGAAGCACCCTTTGAAAGAATATGAACTATGAACCAGCTGACAGATAATTCTGGGTTCTTTAGTAAGATCAAAATATATCTTCTCTATATGGTAAGTAGAATAGCCTTGTCCTTGACACCCTTGCCATTCTTTCCTCTTTCACTGTCTCTTCCTTCTGCCTAGGTAACCCTGATACTCTGAGATTTTCTAAGAGTATAAACCATAATGTAGTTATCTCAAAGGCCAACCTTGGGGCAGATACTGAAGTATTATGGAAATATAGTGAGCAGAGGAGAATCCAGTTCTGTCTGGCTGGGTGTGGAGGATCAGCCACAGCATTTACTACAGAGTTGAAGAGTGAGACTTGAACTACTCTTTCCACCTCTGCACTTCCTGAGAACAGCCTAATGAAGGAGCCTAAGGTTGGTTATGGTGCTTGAGATGAGCTGGGGATGAGCCTATTGATGCTGGGTGCCCGCTGGCCTGAGGCCCTATACCTGGATCTCAGGGACAGCAACTAGATTAGGGCCTAGCCTGGGATACTATGCTCCTGCTGCTTTGGCGGGTGACCTGGGAGCTCTGGCTTGAAATTTCAGGGGTTAGCTCAAGGGAAAAAAGAGTACTCTTTTAGCCATTGCTATCCATGGTCCCCTGTGGGCTGACTCTTCTTTTCCCAAACTCCAGCATCACCCCTTTCCAATCACTTTAGAATTTGCTCTATGTTAATGACAGTTGATTGGACAACTGTAACCAAAGCTCTTCCTTCCAGAGGTAGGATGAGGATGGGCATTTATTTTTACATGACTGAAGAAAGTGCTGAGTCAGTCATGATGTTATAGGACTGAGACATCTACTTTCTAACCTGGAGATTTAAGCAGAAGGACGAACTAACCACTAGTTTCCAAATGGTATCACCCCCAACAATTAAAAGGAACCTCCTTACTAGTCAAATCAGATTTCTCATTTGGACACACACAAAAATATGGCAGGTTTAAATTATAGAAGCTGTTGGGCCTGAGGAAAAACATGATGGTTATATGACTTCCTATTGACTTGCCTCAGTTTTTGTTTCCATGACATATGACACTCTTAACTTTGGCTCTTTGTGAGTCAGCACAGTTCTATATCCAATGGGAAATTTCTCTACCCCAAGAGAGCTGTTCCCCAAAGCTCTAGTTCTATTCAGAAGCTGCAGAAGCAGTCCCTTCCCTTAGGCCAGGCCCGAGATATCCTGCCTCAGGAAGCGTGTTTGTCCTTTGTCAGCTTGTACAACCACCTTGCCCATTCATCCAGTATTGGCTAGGAGCCCCAGAGCAATGTCTGGACACAAAGTCAGAATAAGGAAGAAAAATACAACAGGTCAGACCCCAACTAGGAACCCAGGAACCACCTAGTACCATGAAAAGCTGGAGTTGCACCAAGAACCAGGTACATCACACATGCAGCTATGCTCCACAATGACTAATCCCCTTATCCACTATACTGGAGACCTAGTGAGATGCTTTGAAAATTTTCTATCTACCACCACAATAGTTTAATGAACCAGAGACAGCAGAATCAAGTCTATGTAACTCTCAAATACCAAAGCAAAAACCAAACTAGACCAGAAGATTCTGAGCAATTGCCTGAACTAAGCTATATTTTATTTTGTCCAAATCCTAGAAAGAAAATTATTGGTCAAGAAATCAGCACTTCCTTAAATACCCCTCCACTCCCTGTTATTGGCCATAAGCTTAGGTAACCGTTCAAGAAGTTCACAGAAGGCCAGAGGGGAAAGGAGATGGACTAAGAGTCCAGAAACCAGAAGGAAGGGAAGGGAGCAGGTCTGCTGGAGGTTGTAGGTGGGCTAGCAGTAGATAACTTCCCACTGGAGTAGGCAGAATATGGGTCTAGGACTTGGGTAATTCATTTTTGACTTTTGATAAGGCATGGTATACTTTTAGGGGAGTCACCTCTCTGAGACTTAGTGAAAATTTTCTGTGAGCAACAAGAATAAGCAATCCCACTTAATATCTGACCCAGAGAATCACATTCTTAATTACCTCCAGAGATTGAAAGTTCTGGGCCTTGTCAGTTGATGTATACATAAATATAACACAGAGACTGCTCAGTAGTGAACAGGAGGGCTCTCGCCTACAGGGTTGTCCTCCATCACTACTAGGCACAATGTGGCTAATGGCAGGAAACTGCTGGGTTATACCAGGACAAAAGTAGATTTTAATATTTATTATTTATTTATTTATTTATATTTTATGGGTATGGATTTTTTGCCTGCACGTATGTTTGTGTATTTTATGCTTTCAGTCCCCAAAGAGGCTAGAAAAAGATATCAGATCCTTGGGAATTGGAGTTATAGGTGATTATGACCTGCCATGTGGGGACTGGAAAATGATCCCCTATCCTCTCTAAGAACAGCCAGTATTCTTAACTGCTGAGCCATCTCTCTAGCCCCAAAAGTGGGATTTTGAAGCTAAGCAATTTGGTCTATTCTGTGGTGTTCTACAAAGTGGAAGCTTTCTTCAGTAGGGCCAAGTTTGAATGACCCAAAGGATTCTAATAAACTAAAATAGACCACTTATCTAATCCAATCTGAGTAGACCACAGGAGACGTTCTTGGGAAAGAAGAGGGAGGTGATATGGAAAGGTATGGAAGACTATCTGAGCATGTTTTCTAGCAGTACATCTCTTCTAGAAGAGGTAGATATTACCAGGCTGCATTGATTGGTCAAGGCACAGAAAGCATACGATTTAAGATTCAGTTTACTACTGTAAGAGACAAAATCTGCCTAAATTCATAAAAGGACACGGGGGTGGGGGTGGGGGTTGTGCTTCAGTAAGAACCCTTGCTATAGACAAAGAACTAACTATAGACTAAGAACTAACTGTAGACACCTAATAGCCCCAAGAGACTAGGCTCTCTCTCCTTTTCAGGTTCTCCGTGCAGGGTACTCGGTTTGCTTCATAGTTAGGTGTAATGCTGCTGAAGCAGGACAACACGCTGTATTTCAGACTGGTGCTGTTGAACTGACAGATTTATTAATAGCCACTACTTGTGTAGCTCTTAAAATGTGCTGGGAACTGCTTACAATAAATACATTTATCCTTTCAGGTTCCTCTGTTGTTAGTCCTAGTTTAATCCCATATAACAGATAATAAATCTGAGGCTAGAAGAGTTGTGTAAACCCATGACCACACAGGTAAGGGGATTCATAGAGCTGGGGTCCCACCATAGGCTGGCATTGGGGGAGGAGGGGCTTCTCGCATGAGAGGGTCGAAAGGGCAAGCACATCTGAGCAGGGTGTATGGAAGAACTAGAATCCAAGTGTCCCTGGCTTCTCAGCTTTCAGGCCTTCCCCAATCACAGGAGAACTGCCACCCATCTTCTCAGGAACAAAATAACTCAGAGTCTAACTGGAGGGATTTACTTAGAGACTAAAATTCAGTTTAATAGAGCTGGCTTTGGGGTAAGAATGAATTGGGCAGGGCCCAGGGGAAATTCAGTGTCTGTTCTTAGAAGGCAAGGGGCAGGAAAGAAAAAAAACAAAACAAAAAACTTTAACACCATTATTTCTTTCCTCTAAATCACAGCTGTGTCTGGAGAGAAATGAATGACAACCCCTTTCCCTAAAAATCACATTCAGATCAGCATGCACAGCTGACTGGCTTAACTATGGCTCCTCAACTCTTATGGATCAGTTTCTTTTCTAATTAACTTTATTATAGAGCCTGTCCATGAGGTTTAGCCGTCTGTTAGTAGGAAAAACAATGGCCATGATGGCTATTAGTTAGCAGTAGATTTAGGAATCATCTAGGGAGAAAAATGGGCTTGACAGACATTACTAAAGCCTGAGATTCTGGTGATGGCAGAGTCTAATCCCAACTTTTGTATTAACTGGTGTGTGGCTTACAGCAAGTATTTGTTCATGTAATGGTTTCTGTAGCTACCCTTCTATCTCAGCATAAAAGGACACTGTGAAAATGGAAAGAGTTATTAGCTAAGATTTTCAGTACTGTCCCCTATGTATGTATTTCATGCCTACTATGAGCCAGGCTGTACTAGGGAGCAGAGGAAACCGATAAATGATATTGCATTTCTTCAGAGAACTCAGGATTGGAACAGGAAAGCCCAAGTTATCTTCACAAATTCAAGGGTTATCCTCAAGAGAAGTGGTCTCTACAAAAATGGCATGGGGTGGTCCATCTGCCTTGAGGGAGGCCCTGAGGAAAGGCTTTCTGGAGGGGATGAAGCTTAAGAAAAGATCTAAGTGGTAACTGCATCTGTGGAAAATGTGAAGTGCTACAAACCTGAAGATGGCATCACTAGGGTTGAACCCAGATCTTTTGAAAATCTGGTTTCTAGGACCTTAGCACTTAGGAGACGAAGGAAGATCAGATGTAAAGTGATTGAGGCTCCATAGTAACTTAAGCCAGACTCACAGCCATCTTTTGTCCTAAGGTTATTACTGGCTGGCTCTAACTCAAACTCTGGGCTTGCATGATACATGCATGTGTGTTATGTTGTGTGATGTGTATATAGTAGGGTATATCTGTAACTGTATGTGTGTATGCACACATGGCACATTAGTTGATTATGTAGCTTTATGCACATATATATCTCTGTGTGATGTGTGATATATTTGTATGTGTAGTATGGTATAATTGGTGTGGTCTACGTGTATTTGATGTGTATGTGTGTGTGTCTATCTCTGTGTAGTGTGTCTTTGTGTGATATACGTATGTATGTGGTGTATATGTATTTGGTGTGTGATGTGTCTGTGCATATAATGTGTATATGATGTGCGTATGTGTGTTATATCATATGCATACTTTGTATGTGATGTGTATGCCTCTCCATGTGTCTGTGTGTAGCATTGTACATTCATGTGTCATATTGTATATAATGTGTGGTAAGTGTGTTTGGTATATCATGTGTGCTCTGTATGTATCTGACAGGTGTTGTTTGTGTGCTTATGCACATTCTGATCTTTACAAGGTGGGAAATGTGTCTGGTGCTGCTCTCATTGAACTATAGTGAGTTAATGAGCACACATCTGCAGCTGTGCATTTAGTGATGTGAGAGAGGATTCAAGCTGAAGTTTATTTTTGTAGGACTCCATGACCCGAATTATTTATAGATTGAAGTATTTGGTAATTCAGCCTCTGAGATCTTCCTCCCTCCCTCCTATACATACAGTTATATGCGTGCGTGCACGCACACACAAGCACACACAAGCACACACAAACACACACACACACACACACACACACACACACACACATACACACACACACAGAGGAGGGGGCGGCAGTAGCTTCCAGAGCACCTTTCAGGTCTCAGCTCTGTTCTCAGAGCTCTAGAAAGGTAACATTAGTGTGCAAAGTCACAGCTCAGTGGACCGAGGCTCCCTGAAGGATAGTTAGGTGTCTGGCCCCAAATATTCTGATAATTGGTGGGGGATTCAGTAGCCTGAAGGTTTCACTGAACCGAGGGAAAAGAGAAAAAGGGGAGATGAGGTCAACAATCCCTCTTGTCTATGAAAAAGGAGGCAACTAAGATATGCTGAGCTAAGATGCCTGCTCTACTGTATACACACTCGAAACACTGGTCCCTACAGAGTTGTTGGTCAATCACAAAGGCTTTTTACAGTGGAGACTGCAATTTTCTGATATAATTATTTCTATTTTTGTTTCTGTTATAAACTTCCTGAGATATTCTGTGGAGAACAGGAGGTGTAACAGAGGGGTTCACAGGGCTAGAGGCATCTGACTTTGGGAGTGGGGCCAGACTGTGATGGGCTTCATCTTAGGATGCAGAGAAGAGTTTTTCAGATTCTGGCATCTTGAAATAGTTTGAGTATTAACAGCTTAGCATTAAGGTAGAAGACAATAAACATTTACTGAGTACTACAGTGAGTAATGTAAATGTGCAATCTATATTGAAGAAAGTAACTAGGGGGTGGGTGGAACACTGAAGGCCAAGGCTTTGTTCTAAACTGGTCTTCTCTACTCCTCTTGGGCCAAGGGAGAATGGCCAAGCAGTCACTGATACATGCCACTTCCAGGATGAGATGGGGCCTTTGTTCTCACCATTCTATGGTTAAACGCAGATCCTGCTTCCTAGAAGCATTGAGGTTCCCATCCTGGGGTCTTTCCTTTGACTGCTCGTGGGAGAATGACATTAAGATCTGGAAGCAAAAGGAATCTATATCCTTGTTTCTATCCCTTAAATGGGTTTGAACTACAAAGGCCAGAAAGAAACCAAGGCTAAGTCCAGCTGGGGCCCAGCTCAGTATCTTATACAACAGGCTAGAACTCTAGGGTTGGGCAAGTCTGGAGAGCAAGAAACAAGAGAAACTGTCAGGCAGTGAAAGCAGTAAAGTATGAGAAACATTAAGATAAACACAGCAATAGTCAGCTGAAGCATTAAGCAGCCACAGATGAAATCACATTATGCAAAGGCAAAGCTATAATTCACACAGTGCACAGAATTGGGAGGGGTAAGAAGGGAGAGAAGGGGAATTAATAAAGAGTAATGAGGAACTTCTGCCAAGACCAAGGAGTCTTTGTTTACCCAAAGCTCATGAAGGAATATCCATCCTGGGGATGCCCAGGCAGTTTGACCAATGAGTGACTCTGTGGCTGTGTGGAGGGTAGGCCAGCCTTCCTCAACAGGTGTTGAGATGAGTGAATAAGTAGGGTTAGAACTAGACATATTGAGAAAGGCTGGCTTCCTCTCCCTGAAGGACATAGGACAAAGAAGCCAGCACCACATACATGTGCTTTAGAATAGCTTTCTCTCCTTATTAATTATTTTAAACCTATTTATTTGTATATATTGTATCTCATCCACAGTGTTAAGGGAGTATGTGAACATGAATAATCCCCAAAACTCCATGAGATAGGCCCCCTCCCATTTTACAGGGAAGAAATGTTAAATGTTTATAGCTGATCGCAGCTGGAAAGTGGCAGAGCAGAACCTGAAGTTGGTTGGACCTGGTTCTGAAATTCAGGGCATTGGTTTCCTTGAAGTCAAACAAGAGGAGTCTGTCTTCACTTGGACTATCTACAGAGTATAGTTCTGAGGACCTCTAGAAAGCCATTTTAGAGAAGTATCACTTAGTTTTCTCCTGCAAATAGGCAAGAAGGCTATCTGCAGTTCTGAAAAAGAGCAAAGGGTAGGGAACTTAAAAAGAGTTATTACCCTCTGAAATCAATTCATCCTTTTCAATAGTCTGTGATTGCCCTGTCTTGCATAATCTGGAATGGTAATCTGTTCTCTTTAACACGGAGGGTGGGTTTTCAACTGCAGTATGGAAGCCTGGGGCTTTGAGCATTATGATCTGACCCAGGGCCTGGTCTGGATGTAGATGACTACCTGATATTTTAAAGAAGTCTTAAAGCAATACACATGGAGGTGTGTACACTGGTGCAGAAAATGTGCGGTGCCCAAGAGAAATGGAGACTATATGTCACACGCTGAATGTCTCTTCTCTTTGCTAACTACTGGGTCTGGGTTTTTATTGCCTTTTATCTGTGCAGCTGCAATAACTGAGAAGTCTCCTGGCCTCCGGCATATTCTTTCTCTAATCTATTCTACCCAACACTGCCAGATTAATCTTCTTAAAACACGTATTTGATCCTGCCTTTTCTGTATGCAAAAATTCTTAAGTTTCAGACGTTTGTAATTTTCTTACTCTTGCTTGTCTCGGTCTCATACTTTTTTTAAAAAAAAATGGCTAGTGTACATCACTATTGGGATATTGAAAGTAAACACACAACACACACACACACAACACACACACGGACACACACACACGGACACATAGAAAAGTCTTCCTAGTTTGTCATTGGAGTCTAGCTAACATGGTCTTCTACACCTTTCCAATTATATTCCTGTTATTTTGTTTTTACATCTTTATTTTTCAATTTTTTCTACCTTCAGGATACCAGTCTTCCTTAGTGATCTATCCCAAAAGCCACGTCCTCTGGCACTGACAACCTTTCAACCCCATAGCTACTGGTGTGTCTCCTAGTGAACTTACATGCATAAGTACAGGTAATTGTGTTTCCACAGATTAAGGACCCAGAGAAGATATTAGGTTGCATACATCTCTCGACTTTGAGGCTTGGTACTGCTTGTACCCTACCAGCTTCTGTACTGCTCACTAGCCAAAGGCCTGGGTCCATCTGCTGAGACTGGCAGGAGTGGACCCAAGTTCTGGGAGAGGAGGAATGGACTGCTGGGGCCTCTATAGGGTCTGTGCTGGGGATCAGAACATTCAGGCAACTGGACCCACCAAAGGATGGCAGCATTCTGACTTTGATCCTTTTACTTCCTGAAAAGGAGTAAAGTGAAGGGGTGGATCTACTCCTTCACCCACACAAAAAGCGCATGAGCAGATCTGCCCACTTCTAATCTGTGCCTTAGAAAGAGCCGGCTTTTGTGCCAAACACTAAAGCATCCCCCTCTGTCACTCCCACATCCCCATTCCCCCCACACTTGCTTCTTTTATAAGAGCTCTGTACCTCTCCTGGGGCTGCGATCATTAACTGAACAGTATTTTGCCTCTTGGTGCTTTTGACAGTTTGGCAGTGATCTGGGAAGTACCAGAGAAGCTGCAAAGAAGCATGAGAGGAAGGCAGGGGTGTATTCAATGGGCCAGCCTGTGTGCGCTGACTCCTAGTTTTATATCTGGCCACTCTGGTTCAGGGAAAACTAAGAGAGAGTGTCTGAGAGAAGTAGGGGTCACATGGATTCTTATCTCGGCCCCTTTGGCTGTCACTTGGAGGCTTTGGGGTGCCGAACTACAACCACTTCAGACAGAGATTCTTCTAAGAGAGGTGGGAATAAACATTCTTTATTTTTGTCTCATATCAGAACTTCCTAGGGGCAAGCATGGAAAGGGCCTGAAGGTTGAGGGCTGTGTAGCCTGTGGGGCTATTCAGATAGGAAAGACCTATACTGTGACTATTCAGTTCCACGCAGGGCCTGGGACTTTTTCTAAGGAGGAGGAAAAACATGGATCAAAAGGAAGTTACAGATACCTATCAAGTTATAAACAGATCCAGTGTCAGAGGGAGAAATGAGTTCTGACTCCTGAAAAGCCATTGATGATAAAGTATCTCCAGAAATGGCCTAACTGTAAATGAGGAAGGAGATGGCTCAGAAAAGGAAGTAGGTCCCTAGCTTCCCAGAGAGCTCTGTACCTCCTTGCTTTTCTCATGGCTCCTCTATTAATGCTAACTGCACCAGGCACCTTACATTAACTCTCTCTCTCTCTCTCTCTCTCTCTCTCTCTCTCTCTCTCTCTCTCTCTCTCTCTCTCTCTCCCTCCCTCCCTCCCTCCCTCCCTCCCTCCCTCTCTCTCTCTCTCTCCCTCTCTCTCTCCCTCTCTCTCTCTCCCTCTCTCTCTCTCTCTCCCTCTCTCTCTCCCTCTCTCCCTCTCTCTCCCTCTCTCTCCCTCCCTCTCTCCCTCTCTCTCTCTCTCCCTCCCTCTCTCCCTCTCTCTCTCTCTCCCTCCCTATCTCTCTCTCTCCCTCTCTCCCTCTCTCTCTTTTACCACCAAAGCCATGTCATACATGAAAAACCTGTGGCTCAGACAGGGAAGGCCAATGGCCACAGGTCACAACCACGCAGTCCTAACAAGGACCAGCACTTGAGGCAGTTCATTAGTCTCCCCCATAAAAGATGCTCACCTTTGTCTTTTGTGTGATGTTAACATCTTACGCTTTCATTTTAACATTATTCTACTGCCATCTGAGTCTTAATCTAAGTGCCAACATAAATTATAAATTTCCAGAGGTAGAAGTTGAATTCATATAGTTCATTTTATTCAATTTTTAGCAGCATGCCAAGCTCAACAGGGGACTTTAAAAATTACATTCTATTCTTGATCAACTAAGAGCTCTGCAAAGTCCCAAACTTGGACTACAAGGTCTTTTTTCTTTTCTTTCTTTTCTTTTTTCTTTCATCTTTTTAAATGAGCATTGGTGTCTTGCCTGTTGGATTCTAGAACTGGAGTTACAAACAATTATGAGCTGTCATGTAGGTACTGGAAATTGAACCTGGATACTCTGGAAGAACAGCCAGTGCTCTTAAACATCGAACCATCTCTCCAGCCCTGGTCTACAAAATCTTAACAAGTAAGTTCATTTTTCTTTATGGTCCTATATGCTTCTATTGTTTGTCAATCCATTGGAGTATATCTTTGAATACCGGCTGTTGCATAGATTTCACAACCTTGGCACTTGATAAGGGGCTAATATCAAAAATTGGCATTTAAAAAAGACACTGATTTTGATGCTAAACTCTTTTCCTGGATTCTGTACAAGGTCTCACATGATCATAAATTATATATAGAATATAAAGTCTGGAAATAGTCTTTTTCTGGACTATGGGAATGAGTCCTTCTATGAGAAAGAAGTTTTTTTTGGCTATGGGGAGCCTCACATCAAATCTAATCTTAGTCCCGAGCCTCTTTTAAGCTTAGTAGTAGTATATTTGCCTCTTAATCTCTGTAGAGGAAGGGCCATGGATGTCTTAGTTCTAAGTTAGTTATTATTATATTGTCCAATATTTTCTTATAAATTACTTTAATCCCTTTGAAAAAAGTGAGGTTGAAAATGTGCAAACAATAATGCTTCATCCTCACTACTGTGTTGCTCTGACTCAGTCTGGTTTCTACACTGGGCAAGTGTGCATATACCCTTTGTAGGCAGCACTGATCCAATGGGTATTTCTGCATGAGAGCCTGGGAAGTATCAGCAGGTGGCTTCAAAAGGTAGGAGAAAATTCTCCAACTGGCTTGGACTGTATACACTGACAAAAGCCTCAAGACTGACTATGGGTTGGCCTTTATTGAGTAATAAAATTTTTAATGGTAGAAGTTCTAGGTACATTTGTAAAGTAAAAGAGTGGATGAATGAATCACTGAATGAATGGATTTCTGAGCCAAGAGAGTCTTCTCATAGAAAGGATTAAACCTTTGGGGCAGAAAACTCTTTGGGCCACAGAAGACACCCAACCTAGATCATTGATCATTTTGTCATAGCCAGACCTCAAACATACAGCACCTGCACCTTGTATTGGCAAAATTAGATCAGTGTGCTAGGCTTCAGAAGATAGCATGTGGGGAACAACAGATAGGAAGTAAAAAGGAGGGCGGAAGGAAGCAGGGTGTAGCTTCTGCTGTCTTTGTTGACTTGCCTCCAGAAAGGAAAGTGACAGAAGTGCTAGCCTGCTATGTGTGTAAGAGTGTCTCACTTGCGGTCACCTCCTTCATTTCCTACCTGCTCCTTTTCCTTTTCCATTCCTGATCTTTCCCTTCTTGGTCCTAGAGGTGCAGTTTGCTCCTTTTTTTTTTTTTTAGCCCCCCCCCCCATGTACCTCTATCTCTGTCTGTCTGTCTCTATTTCTCTGTCTCATCTGTCCTCCCACCCCACCCCTACCCCTTTGAGCATTCTACTCACATTTGTCTGGAACCTCAGTATCAGCCTCGGCCAAGAGGAAACAGCCTTGGAGCTGAGGGCATTCCCAGCACCTACACTGACCTTTCCAACCTAGACTTTATTTCTAATTCCATCGGCTTTGCTGACATCAGGTGGGCTAATTATTCTCTGTAATTAAAAGGGATAACTCCTCATTCCTAATCTTGGATAATTAGCTTTCTGATTGCCTGTGCTGGGCAGGAAACTTAGTGTTTGGAGAGGGATTTGGGGCAGACAGATTAGACAAACACTACTCAGGAAGCAGTACTCTGAAAACACACTGTTCCCAAAGAGTTTGTTGTTAAAGAGATTTGGGATGGGCAAAAGGCCTGGCTTCCTCTAGGTGGTCTGAGGTACCTCTCACCTCATGGGGTTTTCCAACAAGAGGGTAGCTTGGCCTGGATTTTAGAAATGATAGAGCTTGAGGTCAGTTTCTGATAGCCCAAGCCAGTTTATGGTGTTCCCTAAGATGGAAGAAGAGCCAGCAGTCCCCAGGTGTGCCCACTCCCACATGCTGTATGGGTGTTCAAAAGTTAACAAAATATGACAATTAACAATAAAATGGTCATGATTCCTTATAGTCAAAGACATGGGATGATGCAAAGAAAGCAGAGAAATCCCTGCTTGGAAGCTGTAGGTAACTAGCACGATTCTTTCAGACAAAGCTGCTTTGCACTCCTGTAACAGGCCTTGTGTTCTATCTGCCCTTGAAGAAGTGTGTTTTGATAATGTGGGTTTTTTTCGGGGCGGGGCTCTATCATCTAATTTTCCTTCCGAGATCCTTATAATCATCCTGAGAGGAAGGTGACTCCTCACAAAAGAGTCCTGGAAGGTCAGAACACAAGTCATGGCAAAGCCACTGACGGGCTAGGAAAAAATGGTCCTCTGTGACCTTCATGTTAATATTTTGTCCCCTACTTTTTTGCTCTCTCTGTCTCAAGAGGTTAGAATTTTAGGTGTTGGGGTGACAGGCAATGGAGGAAATTCAGGTTGCCAACAGTTAAGGACTAGTTGACTTCTGTGGGCTGTATACTGGCTGGCTATCCAGGCTTCTTGCTGTCATGGAGCTGGCATTCAGGGTCCTAAATAACTAGGTACGGCTGGGACTGACTCTGGTGCCATTCCTCTTCCTCCTGCCCTATTCAAAGCCTTCAGTTCAGGGCACAGAGGAGGAAGGGATAGGAACTGAAGCAGGGGCAGTGCATGGGGCCAGTGCTCTCAAAACAGGGAGGGGACAGCTGGGCTGAGAGTTGGCACCTGGTGGATTTGTGCAGCCCGATGGCTGAGGTTCCTGGCCCCGCTCTTCCACTGCAGCTTCACCAATAGATTAGGGTATGGGGGATGGGGACCTGATGGTGGATGGATTCCAGATGGGCTATCAAGTTTGCCCACAGTCGACTGTAAGACTCCTCTGGTCTCGGCATCTCCCTCAGCTCTGATTCAGCTGCCCAGCAAAGGCCTGCAGTGGAATGCAGTGAAACCCAATCCACCACTCCCCAGTCTCCCGCTTCCAGCTTCCATCCTTTGCTACCAGGGAAAGCACACATGCATTTCTTCTGTTCTTTCTCTTCTTCATCAGCACAAACCTCCCAGAAGTAGAAAGGGATGGGGCTAAAAAATATGCTCATGGCTGTGTCTCTTCTCTGGAGCTCTGACTCATATCTCCCTAACATGAAATAGCAGCATAAGGTTGTGGGTTCAAGTTCTGGACATCTGAGAACAAGGAGCCTGCCTGGAAAGTCAGTGGGTATTGGCAGAAACTCATGTTCTTTGATTATCTATTCATCTAGTTGGTAGTAAGCTAGGTATGGTACGGAAGACAGGAAGATACAGAAAGTGGTAGAACAAGGGACAGGAGACTCCTAGTAACCAACGACTCCATGTGTCACGATGCCCTTTCATTGACCATGTGGATGGCTATACTGAGGCGTGGGTGGTATAAAGTAGACCTAGGCTTGGTCTGTTGTACCTTGCCTCAGACACAGTGAAGACCTACTGTGTGCTACGGACAGTGTGTGCTCTGGAGGGATGACAGTAAAGGCAAAATAGATTATGCCATATCAGCTAGTGCTGTGGGCGTGTTTGTGTGAGTAATACATTGGCTCTCAAAGAAGGCCCAGTAGACCTTGGGATGTGATAGGTTTTGACCTATCCCTGTTTAAGTAAGATCATTTATTTTTGTGTTGTAGAGATATTTACCTAGAACTAGTGCTCCTAGGCTGTAGGATATGCCCTGGCAGGCTTGAGGTACCCTGCCAGGATTGATTAGCTGGGCTGAAATTAGCATTTTACTTCAGAACTTCAGTTTGGGATCTATGGTAAAGAGCAACTAGGCTCCTGCTTCAATGACACAAGCCCCTGAGGCCAAGCATTTGAAGTAACTACAGGCCTTTCTCCCTTGTCTCCCTTTTCCTCACCTCTCTCACCAGCAGGCTGGCTAGCTTCAGCAAAGGGCTCTCTGAACACTGTTGCAGAAGAAAAAATTTTCTTTTTCTTCAAAGAAGATGCAAAGCTCCCTCCAGCCTCTCTAGAGAATATGTGAGGGAACAGTCTGTCTCAAAATGCCATTAAAACATCTCTCAAATTAAAAACAGTCCTGGAATGTACACTTCATGAGAGAGTAACTCAGTGATATATGAAAGTACTCTCTGACTACCTATGAGTGTGGAGGGTGTGAGCAAACATCAAACACTCTCCCAAGGCTGGGTTCCCAGCTCTGTCCAATGATGCATGGTGGGATATGCATTTATTCAGTCTCTATGAGCCTCAGTTTCACCCCATTAATTTTAAAAAGGTAAAGGATTGTTTTTCTCTCCTACCTTAATTTTGGTGTACTTCAGCAAGAACTGGGTCCAGTATTCTCAGAGACACTGGCCTTGCCATCTTCTGACTTACCTCCCCTGCCCTTCCTCTTCCTACACTCATGGTGCTATTTTAAGTTGAGGCTTCCAGCCAAAATCTGTACTTTATTAATTACATGTCAACTACTCTGTGCAATGTTTAATGCGCTTTCCAGATTGCATCAAGTCTGAAGTGAAACCAGGCGCCTGACTGCAGCCTGGGTGCCTGGAAGGCTGGGTGGTAGGCCCACTGGAGTGCACCCAGGCTTGTTTTTTCCCCTTCTTGGTTTGAACTCTGTGTTCAGGCCAAGTGCAGATCCTGCTTGCAGGCCATTTAAAGACCACATAGTACCTAATGCTAAGCACAGCACTCTGACAGGCAAGTGGGGAAACTTGTCTCTTTAGAAAGTGCCAAAGGGTTCAGGACAGCTGAGCCTAACCAATGCAGAAGACACAAGGTGGAATTTATTGGGAAATGATCCAGAGACACTCTAAGTAAGGCTGGAGAGATGACACTGATCATTTACTCTGAAAGAAGAGATGGAAATAGCCTTTGTGTTGAGCAGGAAAAGTAGGTGGGGAGCCCCTCATGGTATATTCCTGACAACTTGGTGTCTACCTTTGTGATTTGGGCCCATTATTCGACTTCTCCTTGGTCTCAAGTTTGCCATCTGTAAAATAAACACTGACTCCTCATGAGCTCTTAGAAATGCCCTCATCTTAGCTACTTTTTTTTTGGAAGGATCCCTTGGGAGATACAAAGATGGATTCCTGGCCCAAAGGAAACTATGACCCAACAGGGAAGGCAGAAGGTAACAAGAACTAATACTTGACCTAGAGGAAAGCATTAAAGCCCCTAGCATCCTTGTAAGGTAGGCAGCTAATTCTGTTGTGATGAAGAGAGAGAAGACAATCACAGAGAAGGTAGTTTATGTGTTCAGAGTCATAATCCAAGTACATGTACAGAGCAAAATTTAGTAGAACCTCTGATGTTCCTCCAAAGTCTAGGGCCCTCAAAAATACACACTGCATAAGAAAGAAAGAAAGGAGAGAGAGAGAGAGAGAGAGAGAGAGAGAGAGAGAGAGAGAGAGAGAGAGAGAGAGAGAGAGAGAGAGAACATATAAGACTATGATATACAAGGGTATCTCAGCACTATAACTTGAAGAAATGTAGGATTCTGGGGGTAACAACTATTCTAAGTGGGCCTATAGAGGCTTCACGGGGGAGGAGTGAGATATGAATTAAGCCTGGAAGGATAGGGACTTTCTTAGACAGAGACTGGCATGATCCAGGGGCTTGGGGAAGCACACTATGGATGGAGAAGAGAACCCAACAAAGAAGAGACATCAACAAAGCCAGCAAGGTACTGAGCATGGCAGAAGTAGTATGAGAAGACTTGTAGGAGCAGGTGTGTGTGTGTGGGGGGGGAGGGGAGGCGTTCCTGCAGATACTAGGACCTTGCTCAGGAATTGAACTACACCCTAAAAGCTGCAGGGAGCCTTTCAAGGGTTTTAAACTGTGTGAGCTAACTTGAAAGAAGCAGAACAGGAGAGCCAGTTCAAGGTCAGGACCAGATCATGAAAGCGCCAGCTTGAGGTAGGCAGAGAGGTAGTAGGAGATGGGGGGAGGGTGGCTAGCAATGATCTTCAGAAGACAGACAGGATCTTGTTATGAGTTGACTGTGGGAAATAAGGGTAGGGGACAGGGAAGGAGACACAGCGGTGAAGTCTACTGCTCCCATTGAGAGATGTGGGTAGAAAGCCAAGAGGTCTCAGGTGGGTTTTAAACCATACATATTAGAGTACAGAGAGCCGGGCCAGCATGCACAACCTAGCTGAGATGTCACCTCCTCAGGAACCTTATCTATACAGCGCTGTCTTCCTCGTTTCAGCTTCCATTCTGCAGGAGGGACTTGGTGACTCTTTCCAATGCTGGCCTTCACTACAATGACATTCTTTTCCCCATCATCCTGTGAGGTATTCACCCAGTGTCACAGTGTCTAGCACATTTATACATCTATGGCCAATAAATGCTGCTTAGATGAATGGCTGTACTCAGTCTCTGCTGTGTCCTTCTATCACCCTTGGCTGTTGGTGTCCTGACTTCTCATCACCACATCCGGGGGGCTTGCACCTCCCCACAGGATACAGATACAGATACATTCATATGTTCACCTGTCCACTCTCCCCAAGCTTATGGGTTCTGACACTTCTGTACATTGCTTCTGGATGGCAATAATGAACAGTTTAGTATGGAAATTGGCCTTATCAGGAGGAGGCTGATTATATATGTGTATTAGAGGGTACTGGGAAATGGAAAAGTCAGCCTTGAAGGCTCCAGGGGGAGAGAGAGTTCTCTCTGACTTCTCTTCCCAGAAAATCTACAACATTCCTTCCTTGCACTCCGTGCTCTTCTCCGCTTGATTATTAACAGCATCTCCTCTTAGGAAGAGGGAAACAATATGCCCTTGCCCCAGACTTCTTTCAGTATTGGGAGGTGTTCCACGTTCCTACCCCAATCCAAAGGAGAAGAGACAGCTGTGCTTCCACCTCTAATAGGGGATTTGCCACCAGTGGCATCCCAGGATGTTTACTTTTGACAGCCAGTTCTGATATCACATAAGAAATACTCTTTCCAAATCCCAGGAGATTATGTAGGATAAGGAAATTTGGGAATATCTAATACTCTAAGAAACGAGATGATTTGGTTTTTTAAAACACTAAGACAAGCACTGTGTTTTCAGTCCCACGGAGCACGAAAGGCCTTTCAGAGTGAAGTGGACAGACTGCACGTGTCCAGGTAGCCTACCTTCTTGGTCCCTGCTCTCTGGGCATCACATGCAGTGAACTCCAGGAGAAGGGAGCTCCTAAGGATGCACTTAGCAGTCACCACCTGTGGGAATATATTTGTGCGTACTGTATCTTTAAATAAAGGAGCTGGTTTAGGCCATGGCAGGTACCATAGAGGAAGTGGGAGGAGAGTCAGTTCAGGTAATAGAAGCAGGGCGGAGTTAGAAGCAGACCGCGCGGAAGCCGCCCCAGAGACAACATGTAAGCACGGGTGAGCTGCGGGCCGCCACGTGGCCTAGATTAATAAAAATGGGTTGATTTAAGATATAGGAGCTAGCTAGCAATGTGCCTGAGCCATAGGCCAAACAGCATGAACTTAATATAAGCCTCTGAGTTATTTTTGGGGACCCGGGCGGCGGTGAGTTCCTAAGCGGTCCCGGGCGGCGGGTCTGTGGGTCTCCGGACCTCTGGCTGCCCGGGACCCGAGAACACTCTACAACAGATGGCGCATCCAACGTGGGCCGATTATCCACTTAGAGCCTGATAAAGATTAAAAAGAGTTCTAGATCGCAGAAATTGAGCCAGGGCAGCTTCCAAATTGTGTGTGTGGAGCGGGTCTTTGTACAAAGCATGGTCCGAGTCACACTCAAAATGGCGCCAGCGGCGGGCTGGCGACAGGCAGTGTGAGCTACAATCAGGCGGGTTCCTGAAAACTAACAAAAGACTCAGTAATGTGACTGATTTTAGATTTCTGCTTATTTTGAACAAAAGAGAAACAAATTTTCTTCGTGGCAGTTACGGTTTAAGAAAACTTAGTGATTCAGCCTAATTTGCAAAAACTGTGCTTCTTTTTGGAGAATGTATTTTAAAAGCTCTTAAGGTTAGAAGATGAATAAGGATTCACAATAAAACAGATTCAGATAAAAAGAAAACCTGTAAACGGGTTACAATGTTTGTAAAAGGTACATAGACTTCACAAAAAAAAGAAAGAGGTTAAGAAAAGTTTTTAAAGCGAGAAATAAAGTAATAAAAAGATAATAAGCCACATAAAGATGGAAAATAGACACAAAATCTGGATTTTGGTTGTTATTGTGTTTTCTTTTAATTTTTTAACTGTTAATGAGCTAACTGCAAAAAGACAATGGATTGCAAAGGCTACTAAGTTAAACAAGAATGTATATTTTAAAGGTATTTTGATTTTGAAATTTGTGTCTAAAGATTTATTGCTTTGGAAGAGTTCTGTTTCTGTTTCCACAGATGAGAACCTGTGGATTGCTTCCAGGCAAATGTGGTTTCATCAACCAAGACCCCCTGAAAAAACCTCTGATGAAAAGAGATGGCCAGAACAGCTTCAGAGCTGCAGACTGATTCAGCCTCAACAACCGTGAGACTTTCAACGCCCCTTAATCAGCAGGAAGTAGTAATAGAAAGACAACGCCCAAATTCCCCAAATATTGTTTCTAAATGTTTGTTTTCATTATAAATGGTTAATGGTCATAGTCAATCTCTTTCTAAGAAAAAACGGGGGATATGGTATGTAAATGCTTTTTTAAAAAATTAGATTATTAAATTTACAGGTAATCAGCTGTTAATCTCAAACTGCTTTACATTGGTATAGATTTTGGTTTATTGATACAAATTTAAAGTCAATTTTATTATGCTGTATGTGTTTTTTCTATTCTTGTTTAAGGTATGATGTTCATGTAACTGTTTTAAAATTGTAGTGTATAATTAAGAAATGAAGGTTAATAGTCACTTTTGATAATCAAACTTATAGTTAGGTTAGTTAAGATTTTTAAGTATACAAAGATATATTTCAATTAAATAGATAATCTTCAAATACTTCTAAGACCTACAGAATATGGCATTTAAAATATTTTAAGAGCTTAGACTTTTCTGGACAGTGAGACAGGTCTATACCTGGCAGCACTAATCTACTTCAACAGGAAAATGGGCATTGAAGAAACTCCATATAGAGTCTCATCTATTTGTGGTAATGGTAAGCCACTGGAGAAAAAACTGTTTTTATATTGACTGCTTGACAGTATGCTGTTTAAACTGGACATGCAGGTTCCATAAAAAGATGACCTCTGGACTTTGGCAGAGCAAGCCAAGATCATCATTCGGGTTCCTGCTTTACAGAGAAAACTGTCAGACATTCTTCAAGACTCAAGGAGAAACAATGGATAAACTGTGCCAAAATGGACAGAGCAGATTTCCTGCTTCACTGAAATGAAAAAAGACTCAAGGCCTATAGGCTGAAGATGAATGCCCCAACTTTATAAAGGAACTTTGGGTGACTGTCCAGGCAGATAGGTGTCATCTCTGTCCCTTCTAGATTTTAGAAGTCGTTTGCACTTCTGGTTTACTTGGATAAATATTATATCCTTCTGTGGTCTTTGATGTAGTTGAAGATTAGATAGTTATATGTACAGTTTTTCTTAGTCATTTGAAAAGTATATTAGATATGAAACTTTAGATTCATAAAGATAAAGTAGATAAAATGTTTTCTTTAATTTTGCTAAGTACAAGTGGACTAGATATTGTAACTGTAATTCTTGCTTGATGGCTATTTTGTTATATGTAATTTTGCTATGTTAAAATTGAAACCTTCCTTTTTGATTAGAGAAAAAAGGGGAAATGTGGGAATATATTTGTGCGTACTGTATCTTTAAATAAAGGAGCTGGTTTAGGCCATGGCAGGTACCATAGAGGAAGTGGGAGGAGAGTCAGTTCAGGTAATAGAAGCAGGGCGGAGTTAGAAGCAGACCGCGCGGAAGCCGCCCCAGAGACAACATGTAAGCACGGGTGAGCTGCGGGCCGCCACGTGGCCTAGATTAATAAAAATGGGTTGATTTAAGATATAGGAGCTAGCTAGCAATGTGCCTGAGCCATAGGCCAAACAGCATGAACTTAATATAAGCCTCTGAGTTATTTTTGGGGACCCGGGCGGCGGTGAGTTCCTAAGCGGTCCCGGGCGGCGGGTCTGTGGGTCTCCGGACCTCTGGCTGCCCGGGACCCGAGAACACTCTACAACAACCACCTGACTCTAGCGGCACTAATGGGTTCTGTTATCTCATAGGGACCCTTGTCTGCAGATCAGCAAAGCGGAAGAAGATGGCAGGTTAAAAATACTCTGTTAGCAGAGGCTTAGGTAGGGGCTGTGTTATAGGGCTGACAGGGAGGGGGCAAGAGAGAGAGAAGCAGAGGGAGGGAGGGAGGAGAAGAGGGAGGGAGAGAAAAGACCTCTGGAGCAGGAACTGAAGCCACTGGGTCCGCAGCTTCTCTTTCACCTGTAATTTAAATTTACCCAGTGACTGGCAAAGAACTGGGGACAAGAGATTAATTTTGACTAGGAAGTCATAAGCTTGTTGTTTGGTGTTTGGTCATTAGTGTGGTGGTCTGCCACAGGCATCTATGGGAAGCTGATTTATTTTCTGTCCCATACCTCTTACTCAGGAAAGGCAGTGGGGCCTAATGGAAGGAGATGTTTATACACTCCCTTTAGAAAATATTTGCATGAAGTGTGTGTGTGTGTGTGTGTGTGTGTGTGTGTGTTTGTGTGAGAGGAGGTCCTCCACATTCAGCCTTACTGGAGCCTTGCAGCATGGCCATGCAGTGATAATTACTGTCCAGGTCTGCATTTAGGGGAACAAGGCGTGGAGAGTTTGTTACAGAAGAGACAGATCCTAGAACTTCCTGTTACGTGTCATTTTTTATATCTCTCAACCTTGTTCTCTTAACTCTTAAATCAGTAAAAACCCATAGGGCTCTCCCTACTAGCCCAGGGTAAGATCTTTTTCAACTCATATGTCTTCATATCCCACAGACACCCAGCTACCATTCTTTTGTCTAGGGCTGGCCTACAGCTGGTACAGGACTAAACTGGCTATAGGATCATTTGTTTCTCTTACCATGATATGGACCAGAGAGAGGAAGGGAAGTTCACAGCGATCATGTCCTTCCCACAGGGCAGGCTCAGGACTGAGGCTAGGGAAACCTTTGGCTCTGATGGGACTTCATGCTCTCACATGTGGGCCAGGTCACCTGGGTCTCATTTATCAAGTGGGACCAGTGCCAACTATTCTCTATTGCTGAGAAAGGTCTTCAGACTGACTTTTTGTCATAGTTGAAGGCCATGAATTGAGGGGGGGGGGCTTTTCTTGTACTCAGCTGCTATGGTAGTCTAGGAAGAGACTCTGAAAAGGAGCCCCTCTCCACCCCTACACACCCAGAACACAAGAAAGATGGTAAAGGCACGTTATATGTTTCATGTTGAACATAGAGAGAGCATGGTAAGGAACCAACCAGATATAGTAAAAGAGAAAAGCAACCCAGAGTGACGCAGGAGGCCAGCAATTAGACTCTGGAGTTTTATTACCACTCATTTCTCTAAGGGCTTATGATCCATGTGGCTGTCTAGAAAAGGGGCATCCACTGGGGCACTCACTGAGTGTGAGAAGACCTCCTAAAGATGGGAAGGCATGGCTATGGGCCTGGAAAGACCAAGCTCACTCCTCACTTCAAATGTGCTTGAATACCTCCTGTACAAAGTATGGTGGAGGCAGAGTTGACTAGTACAGCCCCTGCAGCACCTTCTATCCGTACATGGCATGGATGCCCATGAAGATCAGTGACAAAGGCATATGAAGCCTTTTTGACTGCCTCTATTCAGTCAAAAGTGAAAGATAAAGTTTAAGGGTCTGTTGTTAAGGAGAGGAAAATCAACCAATGAGAATAAGTTTCAGAAACACAAAATATGGGTTTATGCAAAGAATTAAGAATTAACCAAGAGTACAGAGCTGGGGATGGGGTTGGAGAAAGGTGAGGGATTCAGTTGGCATGAACTTAGGAGAGGATCTTTTCCCCTTTAACTTTGTGTAGTAGGAGGTTTTTGGACTATGTGGATGCTGATCTCTTGTTTTGCTTCCTCCTCTTATGTGGCCGACTCACACACTCTGCTCCCCATACCCCAGTCCTCAGCAGAATAGGATTCTTTATGGTGCTCCTGTAAGGATTTCAGGCAGGTAGCAGCTACATGGCAAACCCCAACATGGTGCAGGCAGAACACACCAGGAAAGGAGGGCACGCCCCTAGGCATGGCTATGTAAAACCACCCTCTCTCTCTCTCTCTCTCTCTCTCTCTCTCTCTCTCTCTCTCTCTCTCTCTCTCTCTCTCTCTCCTCTCTCTCTCTCTCTCTCTCTCTCTCTCTCTCTCTCTCTTCCCCCCCCCCCACTGCTTCTGCTTCTCTCCCTGCACCCGCTCGGCATCTCCCCTGAATAAACTCTAGTGTGGCATCTGGTAGTGTGTGTCTGATCTCATGTGTGAAACCAACAGTTCCTTCAACTCTGCATAGCACCAGAGTCTGCACCTGGGGCACTGAGTGAAAGAGCGTTCCCAAAATAGTGGGAGCTTGGGGCTATGGTGGAATGTGTGTGCTGACTCCCTGTGTTTCTAGGCCACTGGGGAGTATCAGTTAAACAAAGGAAATCCACATATAACTTTGAACCTTTGCATCTCCTGATGCTGATTTTTAACCTCCTTCTCTCACTACATCTTGTTCCAGAATTACTAATGCAGAGTGTCCCAACTATTAGTTTGATCGAGCTTCTGAATGAAAAGAGCTCAGAGGGAGAGGGGAAAGCAGGCAGGGAGTGGAGAGTGAGGGAACTGTGTCCTTTGTCCACACCCACTCCTAGCAAAGTACGCGCTAAAACATTAATTACCTAAGTAGTTTTGAATGGACCCCATCACACCTCATTGTCTGTAGCTGCTATTCCCTAGAGAAGAGTTGTAATAGACTCAGTGTACACTATATAATTAAATAGCAACACATGTGTCCCCTGCCCAGTGCTGAGATGCTTGTTTGCTTGTGCTAATAAGAACTGGCATGACCTCTATCTAGGCAGGAGACAAGCCATGAATCTTTTAGAGGGGAGGGGCCCACACCCTAGTGTCCCCTACCCCCCCCCCCCCCCCCCCCCCGTCATGGTATCATCCCATTTCCCCACCTGCTGCTCCTGGGGAAAACCCTAGTAGAAGTTTCTGACACAGGCCAGGGTACCATGGATCCACCTCCCTTGTCTCTAGGGATGAAGCTGCAGTTGGCTGCATGTGCAGCAGAATGCTTTTGTTTATGTTCGTTATTTAGCAGTTCCCTACTGAAATTCCTGTTGTTCACCCTTCCTCCATGGATTCAGCAGGTGCAAATGCAAGCACATGGCCACTTGTCCCTGGCCTGACACATCACAAGATTGTGTTCTGGCTTCTGTGAGCCCAGGTTAATGCCACTGGCACAGGTTAACAATGCAAATATTCTGTGTGAAGAAGAGTTCAATGTAAGCTCCAATGTTGCTGCTCACTGGCTGGGAAAACGTGGTTACATCCCCTTGGCATACAGCTTCCACTGACTTCTGTCTTAGTAGCTTTCCTATTGCTATGATAAAATACCATGATCGGTGCATCTTTTAAAAGAAAGTATCTAGCTGGGCTTGAGGTTTCAGATGACTAAAGTCCATTGTGACAGAGCAAAAGCATGATGGCAGGAATTTCTGAAATCTCACATCTTAAAACCTCAAGTAGGAGGCAGAGAGAGCATACTGGAAGTGATGTAAGTCATCTAAAACCTCAGCATACTTTCTCCAACAAGGCCACATCACTCCCAGTTCTTCCCAAGTAGTTCCACCAACTGGGAACCAAATATTCAAACATTTGAACTGAAGGAGACCATTCTCATTCAAATCACCATAACTTGTAAGGAAAGAAGAAACGGCAATACCTAGGGGATGTAAGGACTGCACACATGAGCTGTGGAGAAATGGTACTTCTGAGGGTTTGTATGTTTGTCTCTCTTTCCCCTCTGCAGATGGGGTCAGGAGAGTGGACTGTGTGCCCTCATTCTTGGCTTTTGGTTAGCAAGTAGACCGTTCTAAAGTAAGACAGATGACTGTAATACATCTGTGTTCTGTTTTGTTCTCTGATTTATCCTGAACCTTTAGGAGAATGAACAGCACACAATAAATGCCCAGTAAATGCTGAATAACTGAATTCCACGTTTCTCTTCTTTAATTCTATCATAAATCCTTGTGCTGAGTACATGGGTCCTATTTTACAGAAGTGTACATCAGCTCAGAGAGGTAAATGCCTTGCCAGGTGTCTCAGTTTGCATTCTGTTGCTGTGATAAAATGCGGACTAACTTAGGGAGGAAAAGGTTTATTATAGCTTACAAGTTAGAATCCATCAGTGAAGGAAACCAGTGCAGGAGCCGAAGCAGGCATTGAAGCAGAGACCATGGAATAATGCTGCTTATTGGCTTGGGTTGCCTGGCTTGCTCAGCTACCTTTCTTATACAACCCAGGACTACCTGCCTAGGGGAGGCACTACCCACACTGGGCTATGCCTTCTTCCTTCAATTGGTAAATAAAACCAACCCAAAACAAAAAAAAACCATCCTCAGGGCAGTCAAGAGGAACCAGTTCCTCCATTGAAATTTCTTCTTCTCAGCTCATTCTAGTTTGTGTCAAATTGATAAACAAACAAAAACAAAAACAACCAGCATGTCAGGGTACAGGACTCTCCTGGGATACAAACTTAAGCGTCTGAATCAAATGGTTTTTGTCGTTGTTGTCTGTTTCACATTTTTGTTGCTTTTAGGAGTTTAAGAGCTGCAGCATCTTGATTTATAAAAAAAAAAAATGAAATAAATAAATAGAGGGGAAACACAGGGAGAAAGAAGATAAACAATGTGGTTTTAAAGAATGCCAGTTTAGGTTATGGAGAGGTTAATGAGTTTGAACAGATCTTAATTGGCCCTGTGTGCACAGAAAGGGCCACCCCAATGAGTCTAACTAATTTCAACACACGACCATAAAAACAGGACTTTGAATTCTCAGTAGATACAAGAGGAAAGACCTCTGGGAGGCAGGCCAGGCTCTCCACGACCATGGACTTCAGACTCTACCTCATGATCATTTAAAAGCTGCCTGTCTCTTCTTTGGCTAGGTTAGTTTGTTAGCTTGCACTGTGTAGAACAAACTCCCTAGAGAGGGTCAGAGTTGCCCTCTCTCAGCCCTGTTAGGTTTACGGATAGAGTCAGTAGTCTTAGAACAGCTGAGTTGGGGGAATAGACGGTTCTTCTTTGCGTGAACTCCTACTCTAGTCTTTGGAAAGAGGTCAGATTGGAGTGACAAGTCACACACTGCAGACTCAGACACAGGACATATACTCAAACACTGATAAGCATACACAGATTTATGACGTGACTACAGGGCCTAGAAGAATTTTGACTCCTGATGGGTGATATATTTTCAAGTGTCTGGACCATCCACCTTTCTGTGTAGAAAGTTAAACTCATTATGTTTCTTGGACCTCACAGTGGACTACATATGGCAGAGACATGTCCCAAACTAGATCAGTGTTGGATGTAAAAGTATATTTTGGGTGCAGTTAGATGTGCTTGGGGATACACGAGGGTCACTGTTTAGAACAAAGCCTAGGGCATGGAAGCCAAGGAAGACTGGGTCTGAGGTTTGGACTGGGGCTAACAGGGGCAGAGAGGTTGGGATAGGACAGGAGGAAGAGAAAGGAGACAAAGTAGCACAAGTAGCATGTGTGGAAGAGAGCAAAGGGGCCTAGTAAACAGAAGAGGAGGAACCTGAGTCTTTAGTGCTGCTCCAGCACAAAGCAAGTCACTTTCCTTTTATGGCCTTGGGTGTCAGAGGGTTGGGGAGGGAAGGAAGGTGGGAGAGAAGAGCATTCAGGATCACAGAGGAATTCAGGTTGAATGAATTCTGAATTCCAGGCTGACCACTCCCTCTCCTATGCCAGTAATCATAGAAACTGTGCAGACTTATTCAGCTATGTGTGGGGCAATCCTGGCTTCTCATGGGATATTCCCTGACTCCTCTCATTTGCAGCCCTTCATTTCCTCAAATGCAGATGGCTTTGTTTTCCATACTTGATAGATGCTGACAGGTATATTGTTCCCAGCATCTCCAGACTGCCAGAGGCTGCTTAAGTCAAATGGTTTTCTTTCCCCCTAATAACTCAGAGGTTCCTTCCCCCACTTCTCTCTCTCTCTAAAAAAATAAAAAAGTCTTTTTAAAAAAAATGCCCTTTTTTTTTTTACCTTAAAGAGACAGAGTGTCATTTATCTTCCTTTTTGCTCAAAGTCAAATGAACATTAAACAAAGCCCAACTTGCCTTGAAGCTTGAAGCAGTTATTTGTGACTGGAGGTTGGGAATGAGGAGTCTGCTAGACCTGGGAGACTATATCCTGGGACTGGTGACTGACAGACAAAGGCAAACCAGGCATGTGTGAATGCATGCAGTAGTCAGCAGGAGAAGCACAGTCTCTCACAGAGCAGGAGATAAAGGGCCCAGTGAGACTGGACAGTATATATATATAGGTGGTGGGACTAGCCATTGAGTGAAGAGGATGGTTTGACCAAGCACAAGAAAAAGGGACAAATCTGGTGTTATAGCCAAAGCCCAATAGACCTCACAATGTGATTCTGATATCACAAAATCATTTTAGTCTTTAGGATTGTCCTTAGTGCTAATAAAGCCACCCTTTACTTTGTTAATATACTATTTAACGAGCAACAAACCATTATTGGCTGATTCACCACACAGTTCTTAAGGCCCTATTTGAGTGATAAATATCCTAGTATATTAATATGAGAATAACTCTTATTCTCAAGAGTTCTACAATCTAGCCAAGAGGAGGAGATAGGGGAAAACACCTAATAAGGCATAATGTCAGTAAACTGATGCCTGATGCAGATATGTGTGTTGGGGTTCTGAGACACCAGTGTACCTGGGGAAGCATGGTTCCTTGGTACTGTCATGGGTGGTACTGTGGTGATATATTATATATTTAATAATATCAGTCTGGAATATCAGAGAACAGATTCACCCACAGGCAAGCCTGAGAGTGGTAACTCATGCCTCTAATTCCAGCACAGGAACAGTTGGTAACTCATGCCTTTAATCCCACAACTCCAGAGACAGAGATATTCCTGTGTTTCTGTGAGTTCAAGGCCTAACTACCAAATAGTAGTAGTTCACACCTTTAATCCTAACTGATGCAGAGTTGAACTTGAAGTGAAACTCCTGGACAAAGAAGATACTTAAGGCAGGCATAGGCAGACATTGTAGTATTCTATAGAAGCAACAAGTCAGACTGAGGACTCTTGAGGATAGCTTTTACCAGGAGAAGTTGGCTGGGTGAGATTTGACTGTGGTGTTTCCTCTCTGATATCTGGCTCTGAGTTTTCATTAAATACCAACTAGAATTCGTGATTAATGGTACCATATTAGGCTGTAGTATGGTCTATTATCCCAAGATAGGTTGCAATATGGATCGTCTTAGAATATGTGGACTGTCTTCTCAGGATACATTGTAATCAGGACTGCCATTTGAAGGACACACAGATTAAATGAAAATAAGACAGTTCATCAAGCACTTGGTCCATACTAGAAAACCATGAAGATGGTGATGAGCAGCTGCCATGCATTGCCTTATCACTGCCACTGATGGAACTTACAGACCAGTGAGGTCTGAACATGCTTGGTAGAGTTCTTTCTATTAGACATGAAGGTGTTAAGGCAATTTTACTGAGACCTAACTTTCACTAAATGCATACTCTGGAAAGCTATGACTCTCTGTTTGCTGCAAATCCCACCACTTTCTTAAAATAAATGTAATTCTTAAAATATGAGTTAACTTCTCATTTTAGAACTGTGAAAACGGAGGAACTACAGGTTTTAGGAACATACCTAAATTATATTCTAGACTGTTCTCTTTAACTTTAAATGATGACAGCTTTTAAAATTCCACAGATGAGGATTAAGTAAGCAAATGTGTGTGAAGTGGGCAGCACATTGCCCCAACTATAAATGGTGATTGATAAATAGTGGCCATTAGCATTGTGACCTGGGCCTGAGGGAATGATACACAATACATGCACAGCTCTAAGATGAGCAGAGTTTTGGGTCCTTGTTAACTCACTGTGTATGGCTGGGGGACGAACACTTAGAAAAGTAGGTGGAATCCTATTGCAAATAGGCAGGGATAGCTGTGTTGGGCTTTGTGAAACAGTGTGTTCTGCTCCTTTCTCTATTTTTACCCCTCTACTTTGACACTGCCTTCAAAAATAAATAAATAAATAAGTAAAGTCAAACCCTTCCAATCGTTGTTATCTCTCCCAATTTTTCCTGAGCTGCCTACTAGACAAGCACCCAGCCCCCAGCATTGCCCAGCTATGACTGGCATCTGGAGCTCTCAAAGATCTGAGCTCAGCTGTACTCAGCACATGTCCTGACACTTATCTCACCATGTGGAGCCTGGCTTCTGAGTTCACTGGTTGCTGACTGTTCCATTTGCTACCACCTTCTCTAACAAATCCTAGATGTCTGAGGGGCTGATTACGGCATACCTTTGGTCAACATAAAGCGTGCTGTCAATTATCACTCACAGATGTGACACTTGGATTTGGGTCTCTAACCTCACCTGTGGTGGGAGGGTCCTGGGGGGGTACACAGAGTTACTGTTTGTATCCAGTAGAACTTCATAGTGGTATAGTTATTCAAGCTGACTAGCTGCAGAAGAGTCCTTTAGCACCTCAAGTGATATCAACTGGCCTAGTGCTGTGGACAAAGTCTGGTGTCTTAGAGTTTCTATTGCTGTGAAGAGATACCATGACTACAGTACTCTTTTAAAGGAAAACATTTCATTGGGGTTGGCTTGCAGTTCAGAAGTTTAGCCCATTATTGTCATGGCGGGAAACATGATGGTACACAGGCAGACATGGTGCTGGAAAAGTAGCTGAGAGTTCTACATCTAAATCAGCAGGCACAGGAAAAGAAAGTGACAATGGGCCTGGCTTGAGCTTCTGAACCCTCAAATCACCCTCCCATCCCCAACTCCATGACACACTTCCTCCAACAAGGCTCCAATAATGCCACTTCCCATGAGTCTATAGGGTCATCTTCATTTAAGCTATCACATCTGGTGAAGACTATAGCAATGAACAGAGGGCTTTGAGCCAGTTTTGCTCTCTCTGGGTATAGGTGCCTTACTGGCTCATGTAAGAGATGGTATTACAAATAGCTAAGAGCAGAACCCAGAACTCTCCAAGCTAGATTCAGATTACTGGTGCTTATGGAAACTTCTGAGCAGATGTAAAGTACTCAAAATATGAGCAGGTATGGGAAGCATTAGTTGTGTCTCCCAGCATTACTTTATCCTATGACATCAGGGACATGGGCTTGGTAAGGCTTCTGAAGCTCTCCTGAAAATTCTATGGTCCTAGTTTGCTGCCCTGTGAACTCTGGTTAGATTTAAGACTTGTCTATGATTTGCTGAATGTGTGCCACATGTTTATTATCATAATTATCTTATTTAATTATCTTGAAACAAGCTCTGTGAATCTCATGTTATACATCAAGAGCCAAGACAAGGAAGGCTCAGAGAATCCCAGTGAAGTTCTCACTATCACACAGCAGATATGTGGCACAGTGGGACTCTCCCATGGCTCAGCCTAGTATCTCTTTGCAGTGGGACAAAAGAACAGATTGATCTTTGATATAAAGCTATCTCAGGTGCTGAAGATGCAGAGATAATTCCTTGCCTCCCATTATTCAGGCATATCAAAGGCTGGGGCTAAGCATGTGTGCTGAGCCCATAACAAGGGTAAGTGAAGAGCTTGCCAATAAAAATGTTACCAGCTGAACCAGCATTAGCCAGACATATTGGGGATGAGATGAGAACTAACGTTAATCCTCTCATTACCAGCCTGACCTGCAAGAGGGCAGCCAGTTAGAACTCAGGTAACATCTGCTACAGCCTGCTCAACTCTTATTCTTGGGAAATATTGCCTGAGCACAAGTATTCCACAATGCAGGATGTGAAAGTATGCATGGGGAAACTGTGAAACTGTTTGTTTCCATGCCGATACTATTTGCAGACACTACATAATGTGTAGATACTATTTTTTATATGTGCAAGCACTGGAGACACATGGGCATACATGGAGACACACTGTATTTGCATGCATGCACTATGTGCCTGTATGTAGATATTACCTACATATGCATGTATATTTAGATACTATCTGTATATATGCAGACACTGTGCATGCATGCATAGTCATTTATGTAAATGTAGATATTTTGTATATACATTTAGGCACCATGTGTGCACACTGTGAACAGTTGTAGATACATGTACATATATCATATTGAAGCACATACATCAGAGAAAAAAGTAGAGAACCAAAGGTTCAGCTTTTTAGAAAAAGTAAATGGAATGCATGTGCCATGTCCCTCGGGTCAAGTGTCAGGGATTCCTTGGTTCAGATGCTAGTCTTACAGTTACCATATAACTGTTTTTGCAAATGTGTCTATGGCTTGCCTAGTCCTGCAAAGGCTGTGCTTACCAACTTGTCTTAGCTACTTTTAGCAAGGAGCTTGAAATGTGGGGAAAGAGGAGGAGGTGGAGACTTAAGAAGGCCTGGCAACTATGTGCATGGGGTGTTGGGGAAGAGGAAAAAAAAATCTCTGGAGTGCTTGTACTGTTCTATTCTTGCAGAGGTGCCAGGAGGCGGAGGAACACAGAAGGTAGAGTCATAAGGAGCCTTAGTGGGTGGAGGTAGGAGGAAGTAAGCTATTAGAGAGGGGTAGGGAGGCACCTGGGTGGTCAGCAGCCAGATGTGAAGAGCGTATGGAAGCCATGCACTAGAGTAGAGCACAGAATGAAGGTTCGAAAGGAAGAGTAGAAGAGACAGGTGACAAAATCTGCAATATCTAAACCATCAGTGGCAAGTGAGAGGAATTCACCTGTCCTTGTTAGAAAGATGCCAAGACTCCAGGGTTTGACAAGAATTAAGCTGACCAGCCAGCCAGTCAACCCCAAGGATCTGCCTGTCTCCACTTCCCTAGTGCTGGGAATATCATCAGGGCCACTATGCCTGGATCTTTTATCTGTGGGTGCTGGTGATCAAACTCATGTCCTTATGCTTGTAAAACATGTTTTACTGACAACTGAGCCATCTCCCCACTCTTTTGCTAGTGTTTCTCCCTGGGCTATACTCAGCAGGATCTACTCCTTAGTAACCTTTCAGCTGTCTCTTTTCCAGGTAAACAATCTAGGGCCTCATGGTCTTCCTCAGTGTCTTTGAAATGCCAGGGCATTTGGTTTTGACTCCTGCTGATCTGAAACCTACCTGGTACTGGAAATTCTCTGGTTTGATTTGGCCTGGCCTGTTACTGTTTTTGCAAAATCTGGGACAGCTGGCAGCCAGATGTGGTTAGTACTTTGAACACTAACAGCTTTGTGGAAGCTTATGCATGACTTAGAAAGATTTCCATGGCTGTCCACCATCTCTCCATAGAGGAGATGGCTGACTCAGAAAAATCTGGGAGGTGAAGTGTGAGACAGGAGCTAGAATACCTGGAGACCCTTTCCTGAAGAGGACATGGAAACTGATGTAGCATCTAGAGAAGGCCAAGGGGAAGAGGACAGAGAAGCACTGAGCATCTCACAGTGAAACAGGGTCTCAAGAATAGAACATGGCTACTCCATCCTAAGGAAGTACCTCCCTCCCCTCTGCTGCATTGCTCCAGCATTGGTAGATCTTATGAACAGGGACACAGAGGCTCTATAAACCCTAGGAAGGGATAGAAACTACTGACTTGAAGGAATGAGACCTCAGAAAGATCCTATCAGGATAAAGAAGGCCCATGAACAACCTAGCTGACTAGTAAAGTCTCTTGTTTGGTTCTGTCCTTGGCCTAGCTATCTGAAGTGGAGACCTGGAACGACAATGTCTTCAACATTGACTAGCATTTTCCTGGCAATGGATTGGAAGCCTGAGAAGGCTGCGTAGTGATATGTTTCAAATATAATAAAAACAGTCAGAGATATCAGAGGACAGATCCACCTCTTCCAGTCTTTGGTTTTTTGTTTTGTTTTGATTTTTTTCCAAGACACAGTTTTCTGTGTAACAGTCCTGGCTGTCCTGGAACTTGCTTTGAAGACCAGGCTGGCTTTGAACTCACAGAGATTCACTTGCAGAGATTCACTTGCCTCTGCTTACTAAGTGCTGAGACTAACAGTGTGAGCCATGGCTTCTTCTGCTTGCTCTGTCTTTATATGGCTGCCTTAAATACCTTCTTTGCTCAGTTAAGGCGTGGTACCACCACTGCTTGCTAGGGAGCCTGGAACTCCTTCTGTAAACCAAGATGACCTCAAACTCAGATTTGATTGGATTAAGAGCATAGGTCACCACTCCCTGATATTCCCTGTGCTGGGATTAAAGGTGTGAGTTACCACTGTCTGATCCTCCTAGACTGACTGTGTGGTAGATGCCTCTGATATCTCTGACTGTTTTTATTAAATTTGAAACATATCCCCACAAGGCTGTTCATAGACTCACTGGTTAAAAGGCCCTAGGGAATAGGTTCAACTTTTATAGAGAGTTAAGAAAGGTAGTCTTCCTCAGAATGTATAATAAAACCTGGCAATCAGAGACTGAAACCTTACAGTTGAAAGCTACCTAGAGGCTTAGGTGGGGTTACAGGGTGGACCCAAGTTAATTTACTATTCACTGTAGTTTTGTCTTGCCTGAAGCAACTGTGCAGATTCCTTCTCCAATCCTATTGGCTCATTAATGTGACCTAAAGTCATAGTGACTGCTATGAGGAAGACAGGAGTCTGCCATTTCACAGGTGAGGAGGTAGAAGACAGAGAAGAGGGTACTGCTATGGGACGATGCTTCTGGACTGTAAATATTTAGTTTAATAAAACACTGATTGGTCAAGTAGCTAGACTGGAAGTAGAGGTGGGGCAACCAGACTAGGAGAATTCTGGGAAGCAGAAGAGCAGGGGGGAGATGACAGTCAGACACATAGGGAACAAGACAAGAATGTTGCTTTGAGAAAGGTTCCAAGCTATGTGGCTAAACATATATAAGAAATATATATGTTAACTTAAGTATAAGAGATAGTAAGTTAACTTAAAGTATAAGAGATAGGTAGTAATGTGCCTGAGACATAGACCAATCAGCTTATAATTAACATAAGCCTCTATGTGATTATTTAGAACTATGCAGCTGCAGGCTGGCCAGACCTTGGAGCAAGCCTGGGCCAGAAGGGCCAGAAACTGTGACTACAAGGTCCATCTAGCATTCCTTTCCATAGCATGTTTGATCAGAGGACAGGGCTGGATGACTAACAATGTTACTAAAGATGGGTCCTAGTGCCTGAAACTAACTCTTGGACTATCCATTGATGGCATCTATCTATATGTCTCTAAGCTTGCACATATCAAAATCTGTCTTACCTTCTGAAGTAAGGAATTTAGCCACCCTGACTGGGCTTTGAGACTGTATTACAGCATGGCTACAGCTGTGATGGGGTCAGGGACATAGGCTCCAAAAAGGATGGAGTGTCATTGTAAGAGTGTTGATGGAGGCAGCAAGGTTTTGAGAAACATAATGTGACCGGGTAGGCAAAACTATGAAGGGACTCTTTGGGCAAACAGAATGTGCTATGGAGAGTGCCTACTTCTCTATGGAAATGTGAGTGAACAAGAAGGTGAAAACCTTAGTGAGTCCAGAGTACAGCCCATGCTGAATTAAAGGCTAAACCCTGGAGTTATCTTTCATAATTGCACATCTATGTGTGCCCTTATTCTAAGAACTCAGTGGTTACAAAAAGGTAGACCTTCTCACATGCCTTTCAGGATTGTTAACAGCAGGGCCCTCAACAAGCCTTTGCAGCCAACAGCTCCTCTTTCCTCCCGGTCTGAGATGCCCTAGCTCCAAACAATTTATGGTTTATTGGACCTGCTGGGTTTGATACACATACAGTACCTTTGCACAGATTGGTTGCTGCCAGAGATTACTCTCCAGCTCTAGACCCCTAGGGTTATAAGACTTGCTCAAATGCCTGATTTTCTCTGATGTGTCTCTGACTCATATACAGGCTGTTATTCATTTCTTGTGCTTCCAGTCCTCAGCTCTGGTATAGATATCTATCTTGATGCTATCCTACGGTGCTCCTACGGTGCTCCTATGGTGCTCCTATGGTGCTCCTATGATGATCCTATGGTGCTCCTATGGTGCTCCTATGATGATCCTATGGTGATCCTATTGTTAATGCATGGTAAGGCTATGAGTCAGTCACCTTTCCATTTTCTCCAGCCTATGCAAAATCAGAAACAGGACCTCTCTGTTCACTGGGTGAGAACCAGATGGAGATGTAGATTCTAGAACAAGACTGCCTGGGTTGCAGGCTTGCCCCACCTCCTGCCAGATATACCTTAATATATCCCTGCTTTATTGTCTCATTTGGAAAATTGGATAACACCCCCAGGGTTATTATGAGGATAAGAAAAGAATATATGCTGAGGTCTAGGAAAGCAACCATGAGTAAGCCTCACAAGAGTACTACAATAATCATAATCTTCTGAATGAAGGTAACATGGAAGTTGCAAGCTAGTCACATTTTTCTTAAGTGAGTCCAAAAGAACTCAGATAATGTGCCATCTGGTCCAGGAATGGACAATGCAGTTCTGACAAGTGACACTTTAGAACTAGCTAACAGTAGCCAGTGGCCTTCAGAATAGGGACTCTAGGCAAGCACCTCATCTAGAAATGTTCTTGAAATGTCAGTTTTCATTCTCACCCCAGGCTACATTAGAAACCCTGGGGTGAGGGCAGTTAAACTGTAAAGTGATTCTGACAATCTCTCAAGTTTGAGGAACACTGGGCTAGATGCTGCCCATTTTTTTTGTTACCCATGTGTAGAGGGTGCCTTGAGATTTCTGGTCTGTTATTGAAAAATAATCATGGATTTCTCCTGATGCTTGAACACATCCCAGATAGAACATGCTCTTCCTTCTGGGCTATAACACAGATGCATATGACTGTGTCTACACTACAGTGTGAACTGAACTTCCATGCCAGTTCCCATTTTCTACCTTTTCTTCAAAGGGGAAGGCAGCGAGAAGAGAGACTCTAGACACTGCTTTTGCAAAAACAATTCCTAAACTTTCTGGAGCAGAGGGAATGGGAAGTCATTGCAATGAGCCTTGGAAAGCCTGGCTTCAAGGTGCATAACAACATGCATATGGGTGTCTGTTAAGTGTGGTGACAGTGGACATGGAGATAGTACCATCCTGCTATGTTTGAAGCTCAGCTAGAGAGAGGAGCAGGTGGGGAATCACAAGAGTAGGCCTGACTGTGGGAGGAGAAAGTTTGGCTGGGGTCCAGTGTACCCACAAAGGCTTATGTAGTGAGTCAGGCTGGCTGGCCCCCACCTCCTGGAGAAGGCCCAGAATGCCAATTGAGGGAGGAAACCCTCAGGGTGCTGTGTGCCTCCACCTTTTCTAAAGAAGTCCATATGTATAGAGCTAGAACCACTCCTCTACCCCACCCCGCCTCATGCCGGGCCCTTGGCCCTTGCTAGGAAGAGCAATTGTGTACTGGCAGGCATAGAATAACTCTGTATCTATGAGGGTGAGGGATTAGAAGATTTCCTCTGATACTCACTAAATATAGCCAATTTAGGATGTTGTAGCAAGAGCAGTCCGTGTCCAGAGACCTGGCCAACAGCATCATTGTTAGCATTAGAAGCTTGTAAGATTAGCATCAGGAGATAAAATACCCAGTTGCCATCCCAGACCTGGTCAAGGGGAAACTCTGGGGTAAAGCCCAGCATCTGCATTATGAGCCTTTCAGGGTAAATGCCACACTAGAGAACCACTGGCTTGGGACATGGATTAAAGTATTTTTCTTGCCTTCTAGTAGAGGGACACATGCTCCCTATCACAAAGGTTCCTCCCCCTGCCCTAGCATTGACCCTGCCATCCAGTATCCACACATGGTGATGGAAGGCCAGCCCTGGGCAAGGGAGTCTCTGGTGACATAGAAGGGGCAGCAGTACTAAGGGGAGTAATGGGGAGCAAAAGGTGAGAGGCTGCCACAGCTCATTTTCTCTTAACATGAAAGCCCAGGGGAGGCCTAAGCCTCCTTGCTATTGAATTACAAGATGATGACTGTGATATTACCAATAATGATGATAATAGCACCAATCAGGCAGGGTCAGACAAGCACTTTTCCATCTTGGGTCATGAAGGAAGGTACTAGCTTTGGGGTGCTTGCTTCTGAGTTAGGGAAATCCTGGATTCTAGCCAGCCCCAGTCTTACGCCAGGTGTGCAGCTGTGTGGTTCCTAGTTCTTTATCCCCTCCCCTCCTGACAGCTCTACCCTGTACTAAGTCATCCCTGAGCCAGGTGATGACTGGGGAGGCAGCTGAAGCAGCAGCAAGTTGCTTCTCCTCTGCCTCTCAGGGTCACAGACTGGAAGTCTGTCCTGGGGTGTGGAAGATATCCCAGGCAGCAGAGGGTGATGGTCTCTGCAGGCAGGTGAGGGCTCTGGAGCTGTTTTAGCCTCCACCAGCGGGACACGAGGATTCAGCCATCCTTACACCACTTGGGTTAGACTTTTCCTTGATGTTCTTTCTCCCTCCTCTTCCTCGAGGAGGAGAATAGAGAGCCCTGTTGTCCAGAAAAGGACATCTGGTAGACCTTTCTACCCCAGTCCTCAGCTATCCACCCTGGTGCAGAGACAATGCTCTTATCTTTCCAGATTGCCTTGCATGAAACACTTCCCCAAATGTTGCAGTTTCCACAGGAGCAAAGGGAAGCAGTCTCCTGGTCTCCTAGTCTTCTGTCTGCTTCAGCCCAGCCCCCACTGTTGGGCTTCAAACAGGAGGAAATTAGCACAAGGCCCCCTGTCATCACAGGTAGTAACTTGTGAACATATGCTAAGGTTGTTTCTTCTGGACAACAGAGCTTTAGAGCAGCTCACTGGGGCTTGTACTTTTTTTTTTTTTTTTTTTTTTTTAAATAACTGTGTATATGTTAAAGTCATTAAGGTTGGAAAGGGGATGGGATGGGGAGTAAAGGCCATTATATGGGAGGAAAAGAAAAATGACCTGTCTTCAGGCTGTCAGCAGAGGAAACGCCTCTGTATCTAGAAGAGAGCGGTCAGGCAGAGGCAAGTGCAGGCATCTCTTGAGTGCTGGAGAGGATCTCCTCACATTGACCATCACTCACCTTTCTGGAACCCATCCAGAAGTGGTTATGCCAACTGTGAATGGATTGTCTCTGTTTATGTATTAAAGAACAAACAACAGAGAAGATGTCTGAGCAAAAACAGCAGGGAGATGATGTTTACAGCCCTTCTGCAGCATACTCAGTAGTTAATTTGCAGTGAACCTCATACATGGGAAGGTGTGATTATCACCCATATCTTCAGAGGTGGAAACTGAGTTACTGCTTAGATATCCTTTACAAGCCACACAATTTGCTGGTAGTAAGGTAAGGATGGAGATATAGGCTCCTGTCACTCTGAGTTTTTAGAGACGCTGCTGTAGTTAAGGCAGGCTATGTATTAGGTGCCCAGACCCCACTGTATAGTAAGTGTGAGGAGTTAGTACTGGCATCCAGTGGTACGTATAAGGGAGACTGTAATAAGGAGAACAGGGAGTTATAAATAAAAAAGAGCAAGTGCCTTTTGCATTGGTCATCTTGGATTATGGTACCTCCCTCTATGAGTTGTGAAGGGTGATGGAGCTGATCCATGTGCAGCTCCAAACTCTCAGCTTTGTGAGCATTCCACCTAGCACATAGGAGATAACAGCTTCTAGGCCTGAGTCTTTAAACTCTTCCCCTTAGAAGAAAAAGATGGAGATATTGAGGGCCACTAGAGATAGCAGAGCAACACCTGCCACCAAACACCAAGGACCACCATCTACTCTATGTGCCAGCTTCCTCACTCCAATCAGCCAGGCAAAACAAAACACTTCTGAGGACAGGCCGTCATGAGTGCCTTCCTGGGGGTAAGGAAGTAGATAAAAAAAAAAAAAAAAAAAAAAAAAAAAAAAAAAAAAAAAAAGGTCGCATTGTCTACCCAGCCTTCCTTAGGGTTATGTCTTTATTCCCTAGGACACATGCTTCCAATCACAGCTCAAGTGACAACTCTCCTTTGAGTGTTAAAGCAGCTTGGAAGGATAAAAGTCCAGACCAGGGCAGCTCCCTAGCCCTTCCCCACCCCCAGCTCCTCTGCCAAAACATACTGTGAAACAACCCTTGACCTCTATCTCATACTTTCTCTGTTCCAGGCCCTGTCAGCCCTGATCACATCCCACCTCACTGAGGGGTAGACAGCTCAGTAATTTAAGGATCACCAGCAAGAAAGTTGCAAAGGTCAGAAGTTGGTGAGGGCCTGGAGGGGAGTTCTCCTTCTGTCCTGTGTGTGCCTGAGGCTCTATTCTTATAGCCCACTTCTTCCATATGAGCCTAAGACCTCTGCCAAGGTAGCATCATGGTTTGTGGATGTTGGCTCTGCATATCCTGAAAAGATAAATTTCGGAGTAAAGTTTATTTTGTTTTGGAGTCTTGCTAGAAAGGAAATGTTGCTGTTGATTGCCTGTAGTTCTTCAACTAAGGGAGCTCCTAATAGGTTATCCAATCCCAGCCCTAGAGACAGCCAGATAAGCAACAAACTTGTGTGTGTGCGCACAAAAGGAATTGTGAAAATAATTTAAAACATTCTTAAAACATTAAATAAAAAAGAAAGGAAATGCTATGTTCCTGGGAGATCTCCAATTTCGGAAGTTCTTTCTATTATCTCATTTCCTCTGTTATAGCTGCTGTAGAAACTAAACCTAGTTTATTCTTTGCTTTTCCTTTCTCCATTAACTGTACAGATTACTTTAGCTCAGATCCATCCTAGAGCGTAGAACCTGGGAAGCAGTGATATAAACTAGCAGGGGGAGTATCACCTGCTGGATAGTTGAAATAGCTATCTTTCTCTTCTTGAGCTCAAAACTACGGAAAACCCTGAAGAGGTTTACACAACAGCTCTCCAGATCCTATGAATGTTATCTTCTCCATGCCAGTAGAGAGCCCAAAACTGACACCTATGACATTTAGCTTTGGAAAGGCCTTGCTGTACAATCTCAACATTGTGTATATAGGGAAACTGAGGCATAGATGCTATTATTTTATGAGTTAATAGATAAGCAGGCTCTATACTCTCTTCTGCTGGAAAAAAAAAAAAAAAAAAAAAGCAAAGGAGCAGAGCAGAGCAGAGCAGGGAATTTTTACATCTAACATACTTGGCTTCCAGGCCATGCCTAAGGTGGACAGATCAGTCAGAGGGACTCAGGTGGCAGGCATGGCCAATGAGTGGGCATTCAAAGGGTGGTCATGTCCCTGGCTTGGGGAACAAATACCGGTCAGGAGCTGAAATCAGAATAAACAACAGCTTCTTTCCCACCACTTTCCCCCCATGTGGAGCCCAGTCATCTGCCAGCCTCCTGGCCTGAAACAGTTGTTTTCTCTTTCCCACAGAGGGACCCAGAAGAGTTGCAGTTTCAGGGAAAGCCTATGTATGCCTTTCAGTCTGACAGAGGCAGGGAGAGCTTTGTTAGGGTTCCTTCCTCCCTAAACTAAGGGCAAAGTCAGAAAACAAAGGTCACAGATGGATCTGCCTCAGTTTGGGAGGAGGCACATGTGTTTTTTATGTGTACAGGCATATAGGGAGGCAGATTGGCATGTCAGACAGGGGAAGTCACCACTGGCTTATAAACCAGACAAAGTTCAACTTGAATCTGAAGAAGGGCAGAAAGCTCTATGGAGCCACTTTCTTGAATGTCATCAACATCTCATTTCACCCTCACTCTGTCTTCTGCTCTTTTTCCCCCTTCTGACTTTTCTCCATAGAGAATGGGGGAGGGAGGAGGAGAGGGAGCTGGAAACAGGTCTGCAGAGCCACTTGGACTCTGCTGACCACCGGCAGCTGAGAGTCAATACTGGCAGAAAAGAAATGAGCAGAGGTGGGAGGCAAGCAGATGGAGGCAGCTGTAGCCCCACTTCACTAAGCTCCTGCCTGGTTCCATGCTGTGGACCTGGAGCAGGGGCCAGGTGCAGGAATGGTATGGGGCATACCATGGGGAACAGAGGCCCCACTCTTGAATACTGTGCCCCTTAGAGTCTTTTGCCTGTGAAATAGATCACAAAAGGGCCTGTGAGATGCTTGGGAATGGGAAATTTGGCTTCTTTGGAGGCAAATAAGGAAACTGTTCTGTGACAGTTTACGAAACTGTCCTTTCTGCCTGGGTTGCTGAGGGGTGGAGAGTACTCTATCAGGCTAGAGTGGAGCTATAGTTTTCTAGTTTGTTTTTACATCACACGCTGGGATGGTAGCAGTGCACTAGCCACTAGGAATTTAGAGCCTCAGGAGCACTGACATTCCAGGCTCCCAGCAGCCAATTATTTGAAACTAAGTTCAGTGCTGCTTTTCTTTGTCAGAGAAACTTATTGTGGACAGTGCCTTTCTAGAAAGTTCTTACCGAACACTTAAGAGAGAAGACAGTTTACAGAATAGGAGAACATCTTTACCAGCTGTACATCTGACAAAGGACTCATATTTATAATAATCAAAGAACTTAAGAAGAACTAAACGGGAAGAAATCAGACAACACAATTAGTAAACGAGCTAATGGAATGGACACACACTCGCCATCAGGGGAATGCAAATCAAACTACATTGAGATCCATCTCACCCTAGTCAGAATTGGGATAATTAAGGAGATGGGTGAGTGAGAGGAGCAAAGAGGGAGATAGAGATGGAGATGGAAAGAGACTGGGTGCTAGGGAACTCTCAGGATGTCCCTGGTCAAGTCTCCAAACAATGGTGGAGGGGGTGCCTAAATGGGACTTCCCCTATAATCAAATGAGTAAACACCCTAGGTGTCATCACAGAACCTACATCCAACAGGGGAATGGAGCTGAAGGCAGAGATCCATGTCTGATCACTGGGCAGAGCTCCTGGTCTAGCTGAGAGCAGGAGAGGAGAGTCCTATGAACAGGGGGATAGGGATTATGAGGAAGGTGATGGCTGGCTGGAGATCTGGGGAGCTCACTGAATCAGGAATTGCCACTGGAGTTCCATCAGAAGGGGGAGCTGAGCCCGGGGAAGGGGGGGGGGCATCTTTAGACTGCCATGAGTGTGTGGAGTCACAAGGGGTGGGATCAGTCTGTGTTCCTGTTCATGGGCTGGCACCTTGGAGCCCATTCCCTACAGAGGAACTCCCAGCCAGCATTGACTTTGGGATGAATGACTAGGATATGCCTGGAGTGGATGTGCCCCACTGGGCTGGCCCACCTTGGTACTTCTCACACCTTTTGGGGGAAGGGACAGGAGAGGGGGAGGGGCGAGGCTGAGGGCTGGCTGGGGGGGATGGGGGGGGAGGGAAGGGGGAGCAGGGGAATACATTGATAGTGATGACATTTCTTTTAATGAAAATAAAATAAAATTTGAAAAAAAGAAAAAAAAACACAAAACAAGAAATACTGGCAAGGATTTGGACAAAAGAAAACCCTTATGCACAGCTGGTCAGAATGTACATTATTACAACTACTATTAAATTAGTAGCCAGGTTTCTCAAAAACTAAAAATAAATCTTCTATATAAGCCAGCGTATCCTACTTCTGAGTATTTACTCAAAGGACACTAAGTCAACATATCACAGATACCTGCCCATTAGTGTTTATTATAGCATTATTCATAACAGCTAATTTATGGAACCAACCTAGGTGTTTAGCAACAGAGGAATCCATAAGAAAAATGCATATACAAAGTGGAATTTTCTCAGTCATAAACAACAACAAAGTTATGTTATTTGTAGGAAAATGGATACAACTGGGGATAATTGTGGTAAATGAATTAAGCCAGTCTCTGAAAAACAAGTGTCAGATGTTTTCTTCATGTATGATTCCTAGATTTTATATAGTCATTAGGTGATATATTGTATATTTAATAAAATAAGCCTGGAATATCAGAGAACAGAATCATCCAGTCAAGCCATGAGGGTCAGAGAGTCTTAACTCATGCCTTTAATGCCAGCGCAGGATGACAAAAACCCCACACCTTTAATCCCATCACTCAGGAGACAGAGATCTTTCTGGATTTCTGTGAATTGAAGACCCAACAGTAGTAGTAGCTCACACCTTTGATCCTTACTCTAGGCTTCTGATACAGAGTAGAACTAGGAAGTGAAACAAGTGGACAGGGAAGATACTGAAGGCAGTGATTCATTCATTCTGTAGGAGCAGATCAGTCAGGCTAAGAACCCTTGAAGATAACATTTACTAATCATTTACCCTGTTCAGCCTGAGAAGTTGGCTGGGCGAGAACTGACTGTGGTCTGTCTCCTCTTTCTGATATTCCAGCTTTCCCCCAGTATTTGGCTGTAGAGCTCATGCAATATTAGTCATATATGGTCATGTGTAAAGTGAAGCTGACTATGGGACAAAGGAAACTATTTGGAGGGGAAGAAAAAGGAGAAGAATGGGGAAATATGCTCAATACACAATATGTACTTGCAGTTCTTACTGGAGTCCAGTTTCTAGTTTTCCTTTCCCCTAGATATTCCCAGGGTGCTCCTGAGGAGTGACGGACGCACCAGTAACTTTGAGGATGGGTGTGGGTAGACTGAGATGAAGAGGTGGGAAGACGGTATAAGAACCTTCATTCCGCCAACCTGCAGGCTTTTTTTTTTTTTCAGCCCACCAGTCTCTTTTCAATATTAAACATTTCAACCTGCCTGGGAGGAGCTGAGTTGTGCACAGCAGAGGAGAAATCTAGCGAGAAGCTACAACCAAACAGGTTTTGCAATAACATTTTGCCTCCCATCTACACCCCTGCATAGAAACAGTCAAAGAAGGTATACCAAGCCCAGCCCTAGATAAAGTGGGTGTGGTGTCATTAGCTAGCTTACTCATTTTGCCCCTGGCCTCCACTGAGGCAGTGTAAGCAGGAATGGGCTGGGGGACACAGGCTGGGATAAGGCAGTAATGCTTTGCTTGATTTTGAAAATTGTTGACATGATGGAGATGGAATGAGAGATGTCAAAGACAGGCACACCCAGCTAAGCTGCCTACAGGCAGTGACTGCCTACCCACCCCAAAAGTCCTTCACTGGAGAGAAAGCTAGGAGAGTGCTTACACAAATGTGCACACATATATGCACCATGGTATTCCAAGGAGATTCTGGAAAGAATATTTCATCCAGTTTCTCAATAAGCCTCAGCTGCTTCTACAAGCTCCAAGAGACCCAACAGATGGTTCTAGCAAAACAGGCTCCAGAGTCTCTAAAATCAGGGTTTGTGTTCCTTCAAGGCCGATAGTGCAATTGAGCCTTTTTCCCATGGGTGGAGGAGGGACAAAAATGAATTTGAGGTCATGACTTTCCTTATTTCAGGCACCCCCATGTATTCAGAAATAGAATGCTGGCTCTTAAACTCTACTCTGAAGATGGGGTTACCCAGGGATCCCAAATTCCAGGCAATTCCCTCTAGGTTCCAAGAACCCAACCGAATAGTTAATGGAAAACTGGTGGCACAAAGCATGGATTCAGTAAGGAGGCTTTGTCCAGGAGGGTTAGGGTTAGGCCAAGGGCACAGTCTCCTCTCCTGGTGCTCCCCCCTATTTTTCCCAGGGACCAGAGACAATGCAGGGAGATCCCAGGTCAGGTTCCTCTTCCAGAGGCTCCTTCTCCTCGCTGCACACAGCTAATTGACACACCTGACATAAACATATCTATAGATCTCTCTATAAATGTACAAATATATATATATATATCTTTTCTTCTAAAGACTTGGAAAGAATTCCCCATAAACCTTTTCCATGACACAATAAAAAACCAGTGGAGTCATTGGTTTGATGGGTCATACAACCACAGCTAGAGTTGATCTTTGCAGAGTGGCCATCAGGAACCCAACCCCTCCAGCACCCAGCCCCTAGAAAACACAACTTGGTTTCTTAAAGCTGCTCCTTTATTCCTGTTGGTCTCTGTCTGAAGAGTTTTTAAAAATCTATTGTTTTTGACCCATTGCCTTTAAATATACCAGGCCTTGTATCCGAGTTGATACCAAGAGGAAATGAGCAGAGCAATGGAACCGTATACTGAGAGACTAGTGAAGGCAAAGGTGGGATCCTTTGTGGTTTTTCAGTGGGTGCCATATCTTGTGGGTGGATGGATGGTAGAGCATATACAGAAAGCAGCTATCAAGTTTAATTACCTTTAGGGCCACAAGCAAGGTAGGTCTCCTGATGAGGACACCATTGATAAATAGGGTAGCTACTAGAAATACAGCTCAGGGTTGGGAAAGTGACCTTGGCAATGGCTTTCAGAGGGAGTCATCTATTTTCTTTCAGTGCAGACTTTCACTGTCTTCATTGCTCTGCATCAGCATTTGTTGGAACAAGGCCCAGGGAGGGAGTAAAGGCTGGCCTGGCTCTTCCATTTTCTTTTTCTTTACTCTATTCACTGTTAAAGCCTTGGGTGAGTGGACACAGGCCCTGTGACTTTTCTAGCCACATGTTGACACAATATTTAATCCTAAAATGGGTTTTTCATTCCTTGTTTTTTTAAAGTGGGAGAAGGGAATTAATAAACAGAGGGTAGAAATGTGTGTGTGTGTGTGTGTGTGTGTGTGTGTGTGTGTGTGTGTGTGTGTGTGTCCCTGTGTATAGAAAACCAAAAGAGAGACACAGCAAATATAATAGGGGAAAAAACAATCAGACAATAATAAAAACTGAAGCCTATTTCACTTCCACAGCCTTTCTTATTTCATATATTCTCCTGTAAACTTGGGCTGTTGTCCTTGCTACAGAGAAGGCAGCAGGTGCCACATCATCTGTTTAATGACAGTGCTGAAAATGTCTTCCAAAAGGGTGTCTTGGAGACAGGGGTGAGGAAAGAAGCAGGATGGGGGAGGAGGTGACCCTACACCTGCAGAGAAGTAGCTAAAGAATGGAGTAAAGCCAAGGAAACTGTGCTGTGAGAATGTAGGAGCACAAGGCAGTTTTCAGTGTCTTGTTTGTTTTTAATTGAAGTAGGATTATAAGCAGTTTACTGTTCCTTGGTAAGTCCCTGTACACTTTAGCTTGGCATCTCCAAGCTTTCTTTATTGACCACCATGTTGATTAAACAAGAGGACCTCTAGACCCCAAAGAGAAATTCCAACAGAACTCAGGAGTGATTAGTCTTGCAATTATTCCACATCTGAAAAAGGTAATGGCTCTCAGAATAGAAGTGTCCACCAACCAAGGAGAGAAAGATGGTTTTTATGAGGTTAAATTCCTTCTTTAGTCTGAAAGAGATTGTAAGAAACTAGATCCCCAGTTTCAAAGATAACAGCAACAGGGCATGAATGCCTGTCAAAGAAAATGCCATAGTCACATGGCATCAGAATATCTGTCCTACTCTGCTTCCACTCTTTAAAACTGACCTCATCAAGACAAACCTGAAGAGCTCCCAGCCAAGTCTTCTGAAGAGAGATCACAATAGCCAGAGCTATGGAAAAATGTCAGCAAGGTGCTCTGCTTTCCTTCATGCTCAGATAATGACCAAGATATGAAGAAAGCTCTTGGCATATCTGTTCTTCATTTATAGGTCACTACCAGGTCATACATTCTTTGGACATAGCCTGCGGATGGCTGACCCTCTCTCTAAGGTCCTGATCAGCCAATATCCTTTCTTTTTTTTCTTTGAGTCAAGGTTGTTATCTTTTCACACTATCATATACATGCCACAAGCCATTGACAGGGGAAGGACATAAGATGCTGAGCATCGATCAAAGTATATAACTGAAACTGCCTTGATCATAGGACACAGGGACAAGATACGGGAGGTTAGGAAAAAAAAAAAAAGTCTACTGAATATGTAAGGCCAGGGAAGGAAGAGAGCAAGAATACTGATCCCTTACTTCCATTAAATAGTATGTGTGCCAGGCTGCTAATCAGGGCCTGAGGAAAGAGTAGGGAAGACCATGGGTTCCTTACTTTAATTCAGTGGTATATGAGCCAAGTCCTTCTACACTTATGCTCATTAACTCTACCCCAAGGTACTCCATAGAATGAAGAGTCATCAACATTTCCATTTCAGAGATAAGATAACTGAGATGACATCCCCAAGATCAACCTGAGCCCCAGGCTTTTTCCTGGGGCATATGGTGTCACTGCCCCAGTGCCAAAATATTCCCTCAAAGGGTGCACCCATGCCCTGTCTCTAAGAAAGTGAGAATAAAATAAAGGGTCTCGTGCCTTCAAGTAGATTGTCATTGCTGGAGGAACATGTCTGCTGGACTATGCTTTCTTCCCCCATCACTAGGGACTTACAAACTTACACTCAATAGGTACTGAGAGGTACTGCCTGAATAACACACCAGAGAGCTGTCGGGAAGAACAGCAGAAGTACTGACTGACATCGTGGTCCTGCTGAACTTTGAGGCTTTGCTCTAGGTTGCACTGGACTCTCTGTCCACCATCAACCTGGACATGAGATGCTCAGTGCAGATGACACATTAACTGAGTAGAAGGACAACTAGGAAGCTGTCTGCTCACTGGAATATGTGAAGCTGGGACCTAATTCTAAGTGAGGTCCCAGAGGTTACCAAGGATAAGGTAATGGGGAAATGGGAACTCTTTCAGAAGGCAGAGCACAGCATGCTGTCCTGCACTGGGGCAATGGGTGAAGTGTGCTGGGAGAAGCTGGCCATATTAAAATGGCAAAAGATCTCCTGCATGGTTGTCTCTCAATGATGAGCTCTTTTCTCCTTCTAGAAAATCTTCTATGAGGTATGTGTAGAAAAGGAAAAAGCAGAGTGGTGAGTGTAACAGGAACCAGTCTTGTGATTCTTACTGACCTCAGGAGAAGCTTATAAAGAGGTCAACCCACACAGCAACTCAGCTCTTCCGCACCATCCCTTGACTCTGTAAGGTTACTGTTAAGAGCTGGGCCATGATGACTCACAGGCACATGGTCATCTTTGGGGAAGAGGGGTAGTTGTGGTTTGAGTCACTGACTTACCACAAATGCAGGGTATATTGTGTTGCTTTATGGTTGACCCAAGTGTCTAGGTGAAAAAAAAAGCCAACCTGAGGCAAAATTATCAGCATTCTAGTATGGTTTCTCCATATACATCTGTCTCCTTCCATCTTCATCATGTGTCTTTGTATGTGTGTGTTCTTGGGTACACATATGTGTAGATATGTATGTATGTATGTATGGAGAACAATTTTGGACAGGATATCTCATTGGTTTGGCACTTGTTACTTTGGCTAGGTTGGCCAATAAGCCCCAAGAATCATTTAGTTTGTCTTCCTCAAACTGGGATTGAAGTGTATTGCCATACCTGACTTTTCTGCATGGGTTCTGAAGATCAACTCAAATCTTCAAGCTTGCATGCCAAACACTTTACCGACTAAGCTATTTCCCAGCCTTGTAAACAGGTTTAATTTATAGAGCTCTCTCTATCCAGCATCACTTTAAGAGAACATACTTGGCCTTGTTAGATTTTGTTAAGCAGCTATGCAAGGTAAGTATACTGACAGACAAAAAGCCCAAACTTAGTAAGATCACCCGATTTGTACAATATTGTCTACTTAGCAGGTAAGGATGGGAATACACCAAGAATGTCTGATTCTAGCATCAGCCCTTTTCCCCTAGCACATTCTGCCTCTGCCTTACCTCCCACCTGCTGTGGGGATATGCTCTTGTACATTGTAAATATTTGTCACTTGTATTTATTTAATAAAACATTGATTGTCCAGAAGGCAGACCGGAAGTATAGGCAGGGCTACCAGATTAAGAGAAGTCTGGGAAGAGGAAGAACAGAAGGAGAGACCAATCAGAGGCAGAGGAAGCAAGATGAGAATGCTGCTCTGAGAAAAAGGTACCAGGCCATATGACTCAACATGGACAAGAATCATGGGTTAGTTTAAGAGTTAGAAGTAATAAGCCTAAGCCATAGGCCAAACAGTTTGCAATTATATAAGCCTTTGTGTGATTATTTGGGACTAAATGGCCGAGGGACTGGCCTGGTTAGCTCAGTCTGTAGAGCATGAGATTCTTTTTCTCAGGGTCATGGGTTCAAGCCACAAACTAGGCACCATTTGTAGTAGAACTTTCTCTTTCCTGCCCAGCCACAGATTTTGCGAATGTCTACAAAATCAGCCCTTGGTGAACCACTAGGTTGACACATGTGAACAAATGCTATTGAAAGCACATGGCAGAGACTCGAGGTTGGATCCTTTTTAATTCACAAAATAATAAAGTGAGTAGATAAACATGTTAAAGGACACAGTCAGTCATAGAGGGCACTCAAAGGTATACTCCCAGCTTTCTCAGGGATTCCATCTACTTTTTCAGGTCCAGAATTTCACAACCTATATCTTTATAGCCCCCACAGCCACCAAACATTTGAGGGTGTTTTCTATTTGTATCACGGCTGACTCAAGTCAGTTCAGTTGGCATGACTAACTTTCTGGCCTAATCCTGTTCCTTTTACCTAAACTTGGACAATTTATTAGTCTCCCTCCCTGCTTGTAAACCTTCTGATTTGGCTTTATATCCAAAACCTGCCTCTATCTCTGGAAGGAACAGTCCTAAGCACTCAACTTGATCCCTGGGCCCTGCATCTGCTTTTTATAGGTTTGCCTTTTTCTCCTGAAACTGATATCAGTTTGGAGCTGAGGAGTGTTTGTATGTGTACAAAGATGTATATGAAGATGCACATGCCTGTGTTTATGTGTGTAAACATAAGCATGTTCATACAAGCGTATGTGCACATGTATATATGCATATATATATATATATATATATATATATATATATATATATATATATATATATATACGGTTAGTAGTAAAATGCTTTGTTACCTGAAGTATACACTATGTGATGATCAAGCAGGCCCAACTTTTCATCTGTCATTTAAATCTTTTTTAAATTTTTATTTATTTTATTATTAACAGAACTACCCCATGACCTGCCTGGTAAGACATGTCCATTGGTGCTATAGAGACATAAATGTATGAGAGTAACCAATCTCTTTTTGATTGGATTTAAAGACCACTTCATGAAATGAAACTCACCTTCTATTGCCAATGAAGCCAAGAAACTATGGCCCTAGTGGAGAACCTACTGCTAACATTCTGCTAAATAGACAGACACAGCATTAAAACAACTCCTGATGATTTATTGTTATAACCATCTGATTTATGGATTTATAGCTAAGGAGCTACTGAGATCTGGTAGCTGTTATAGAAGAGTCAATGTTAATGGTATGAACCCTGGTATATCGACACACTCCAGAATAAGCCTCTTGGTTAGCTTTCTATTGCTGTGATAACACACTATGACTTAAAGAAACTTGGGGGAGGAAGGGGTTACAATCTATAGTCCATGGAGAAGTGCTTCTTACTGGCTTGTTCACTATGGCCTGTTCATCTTGCTGTCTTAAAACACAGACGACCACAAGCCAGGGATGGTACCACACATGATTTGGGACTTCGCACATCAATCATCTACCAAGAAGATGCACCACAGGCTTGCTCACAGGGCAATCTGTTTAGGACATTTTCTCAATTAAGGTTTTCTCTACCCAGATGACTCTAGCTTGAGTCAGGTTGACATAAACCAGGCAACACAGAGTGGTCACTTGGCCACTTCAAAGGCTGGCAGTGTTTTAAGATTTTGCTGTCACAGGCAGCTTTGAATCTGATTAAATCAACAAGTCCTTTACCGTAAACATTTTATATAATCAAATATTTGCAAACCATTTTTTCTTTTGATTATATCATTGCCACATAAATTCTGGAATAAAACTTAAAAGTAATGGGTGTTCAGCTACTGTGCTGTTCTCTGCTTGGGCCTTCCTGAAGGTTCTAGCTACTCAGCACAGTTAGTGATAATACCAGGACAGTACTGGCCTTGCCTCTTCCCCTTTAAAAAATGGAAGCTCAGACATGAAAGAATAACTGTCATCTCTGTCAAATTTCTATTTCAAGAGTCGTGGTATTGATCTTAGTTTTGCACTGCCCAGGGGATGTAGATGTGAGGAAATATCTGTGTCTCAGTTACCATGCTGGTTTCATGCTCATTAACTGACACATCTAGGTGATGACCATAGTGAAGAGAATTCTGGTACTTGCCAACACTGGTGGTGTCACTTGACTACTCTGGACCAGTTTCTTCTTCTATAAGGTCACAGCTCACAGGGTTATTAAGATTGCAAGATCAGTTCAAAACAGATGACAAAGATTTCTGTGTAACTTGAATCCCCTACACAAGGGTAAGAGTACTATGCTTATCTTAGCCCTTATACTATGACTAGGAGACTCATGCCTGGTTTAGTGCCCTCAGGCCTGGGAGCCAGGGAAAGAAAATTTAGTCATTTTTTACTTAAAAGTGGCAAATCTTAATATTAAAAAAGGATGGAGCTAGAAAGTTAAGAGCACTGGCTGCTCTTCCAGAAAACCTGGGTTCAATTCCCAGCACCCACATGGCAGCTCACAATTGTCTGAAACTCCAGTTCCCAGGGATCAACACCCCACACAGACATACATGCAGGCAAAACACTGATGCACATAAAATAAATAAAGTTTAAAAAAGATTTTAAAAGGACAGGATGGCATGCCATAGCTTGTGAAACATAGCTTTGGTCTTATAATCATTTGCTTTGACTTTTGGGACTCACTTCCCTCAACCTAGGAAGAACTGAAATCTTTTGACATGGTCTGGGATTGTGTGTAGAAGTTTGGACACTGGCCAGCTAAAACATGCAAATCAATTTCCAAATTGCAGTGATGTCAGACTAGAAGGGTCTTCCTAGGGTCTATAGACTGCTAATAAGCTTATCTGAGGGAAGGCCCAATAAGAATAATTGCTAGCCAGAGTGGCCCATGCAGCAGCAGATGCAAGGTTTTATGCAGTGCTCAGACTGCCAATGCTGGGAGCCTGCAGGCAGGTTTATGAGATTAAAACCCAGTGCCCAATAAATAATTTAGCCACTTACTACAAAAACATACACAAAGTATAATAGCTACTACCTTCAGCAGTCTGATGTGTACATACATCTTAAATGCATATCAGTTTCCTGCCCATATTTCATTTGATGTGGAGTCTAAAACCAAATAAGGAGAGAAAAAACACTATCCCCTCCTATTCCCCTTGAAGCCCTGTCACCAAAATTGGACAATGGGAAAAAGAACTCATCCTAACACTAATTATGCAGGGTTCTGGTCTGGTCTCCCTCAACCCCACACTTTCTCTTCCCTCCTCCTTTTTCATATTTTATCTATGCAATGAGAATCTAAAATCTCTCATTATTCATTTAGAAGTTGGTGTTCCTCTTCCAGGAGTGTCTTTTATGGAACAAAGCTGGCCCTGGGTGGTATCTCTCACAGTGTCACAAATGACTTACTTATGGGTACAACTAAAGAGCTGAGATAAATAAGTATCCCTGCCACAAACCCAGAACCCAAGCTGATGTTTTATGACCTATAAGAGGTAGTGATAGATTGGTAAGATTTGGTCTTGGCTGTGAGGAACAGAGAAGCACCACAGGGGTAATGGAAGATGGAAGGAGGAAGCAGTCAGTGTGGACGCTGCAAAGAGAGTGGGTGGGAAAGGACAGAGAAACTCTAAAGAAGTTGCTCCAGCATGTAGCAGCATGGGGGAGAGACAAAAGGCATATATGTATAGAGAGCATGTCCGTATAGCCACTTGAATGAGCAGATAATTCCAAAGGAAGCTTTCCTTTCCTAACTGTAAATTGTACCAGTTCTGATTAGTTACAGGATGGGAGGCTGAAGGGCACCAGTGTGAGGCAGAGTGGAGGGAGTTCCCTCCAGCTTTTGTGGAGACCCAGAGAATGATATCATTCAACACTGTTGTAGTGGCCCTGACTCTCTTGTGAAGGGCATGGATCCCCGAACCCCAGGTTTGTTGGGTCCATACATCACCAAACTCCACATTCTGAACCTCCTGGCACTAGGCTTTGGCTGCCAGTGTTTGTGGTTTATCTCCTGCTGTTTACAGCCTGGGGTAGGCGGCCATGAATAGCTCCCCAAAGAGTGGGGAAATGCAGGCATCTGCCATTCTGTGAAGCTCTTTCTAGAAATAAAAAGGACAGTCATAAAATGTTCCGGGTGAGGTAGGGGAGGTGGGTAACATGCATCATAAAAAGTGTAATGGACTAATGCTGAAACAGACTGGCTGCAACCCAGGGGTGTCTGCTGAGCTCAGACATAAATAGCAGGGAGGCACCAAGGAGACAGCCTTTTTATTTCTATGATTTGATGCTTGTGGGAGGTTGGGCAAGTTTTTCTTCTATTTCTCTGTCTGTAGTCATTCCTCTGGGGATACCACCAATCTGCCTAAGACTGAAGCTGTCCACAGTTTATGACTTCTGCAGTAGCCACAATTAGATTATCGGAAAAACTGGAGGAAAGGAGGAGATTTTAGGGTACCTAATATAGTCATTTAGGAGTCAGATTTGGAGGTTCTGGCTTTACTATCCAAGACCTTGCAAGTAGCAAGATTTAAAAAAAAACAATAACAAAAAACAAAGTGAGTAGAGCTATTCGGTACACATGTGATAGGAACTGTGGACTTGTCTTGCACCAGGACAACTTCCAGCATTAAAGGGACCAAAACCGATATCCTACAATTATCTGACAGAAATCCTAACTCTGCTTAATCTCATGTATAAGGGGAAAACAGTTGTGTGGTAAATGATAAAAATAAAGGTATTAAGGCTTCAAGTACACTAAAATCTGTTCTGCGAGCTCTATGCTAATATTGGCTACTCACCTTTTGCTGTCTTAACATATAATTGTTTTTAAGTTTGCATTTACACAAAAGGGTTGACATGTAGGTTATGAATGGCAGATAGTAAAAGTGTCCAAGCTTTGCTGATGCTCACATACTTTTTCCCATATTCTCAAGTCCTTAAAGACTTGTCTACTATCAGGCCAACTTTCAATAATAAAGAGACTGATTAATGGTCTAAGTTTAGTGGAGAACATGTCAATACCAATTTCAACAATAACCCAACAGAATTCTTATTCCATGAGCAAAATTTCAAGGATGTCAACTTTTATCAATAAAAGAATGTTGCTGAACTTGGGATTGGCTTTAGGTCACTGAAGACTCTGGTCCTACTGAGACAAAGAGCAGCAGAATCTGTAGCACTGGCACAGGAAGACCCTGTTCAATTTAACATTTTAGTATGGGGGAGGAAGGAAGGGTCTGAGGGTTTCAGGGTGCAGTTTCCATTTGGGAAATTTGATGTGGGAATGTCATTCTGTATGCTGTGAATATCAATCTTTAAATAAAGGAGCTGTTTTGGCCCATGACAGGCACCATGGAAAAAGTAGGTAGGGAAATCACAGCATAGGTAGGAGAAACAGGGCAGAGTCAGAGCAGATCGACCCAGCTGCCGAAAGGAGCAACATGTAAGGAGCAAAGGTGAGCCACGGGCCACGTGGCAGGATAGATGAATGGAAATGGGTTGAATTAAGATGAAGGAACTAGCTAGCAAGGTGCCTAAGCCATGGACCAAACAGCATAAAGTTAATATAAGCGTCTGAGTCATTTGGGGGGGACTAAGCAGCAGCGGGTGGCCAAGCGGTCTAAGTGGTTCTGGTCTATAGGTCCAGGACCCCTGGTCGGATGGCCCAAAACCTCATTGTAACAGAATTTGTTCCTTCTGTTCATCACTCCTGAAGGGATGGAAAGTAAAGGAAAGAGAAGGGGAGGGGTCAAGACCTGTGCTAAGCAGCTTCAGTCTTCATTTAACTTCACAGATAGCCCGTGAAGACCTGAAAGTATCTCTAAGGAGGTGAACCTCCAACTCTGTGTTTCCCAGAGGTTAACTAACTCAGACAAGGCCACATCCACAGCCAATAGGATAAGAACTTGAACTCAAACCATGGTCTTCTCATACTGACTTAAAAATACAAAAGGAAAAAAATTAATAAATGATGGTTGGGAAGAAAAAGTATTTTCAGTTTGAAGGTCAAAAGAGCATGGCTAATTCAGCCCTCATGTCACTGGGGCACATATTTTAAGTGAGACAGGGTCATCATGCAGATGCTATGGGGGAACGTTAAATAATCCTTGTACATGACACTATGTGATTATTTAGGTGGAAGGCGAATGAGGTATGTAGTTTCTTTAGGGTAGAACTGTGCGATTCTTAGTGAAAGCCCAGTCTCTTCAGTGACTCAACACACTACAAATTTACCTGGAACAGGGCCTCAAGCGCTCTCCTCAAACCCACCATTGTGCACAATGGACCTTTTGGTATATGTGTTATGTGCCAGCAGAGCTCCCTGGGTGGAGTTAGTGGAGTCAGCTATGAGCGGAGAAGTCCATCCCAGTCACTCACTTGGAAGTGATCCTAAATATGTCTATCAGTACGGTATGGCTAGTGATCTTCCAGCTAAGCACAGCTCTGATGAAACATTCCACTCCTCTCAGCCATGTTAAAAGTCTGAGGAAGAAATGACCACTAGTACCATCTAGTCTCTGTGTGATGTCAGGTTAGACTGCAGTGAAAACCTTCCTGGGAGCTCAAGTTTGATCATGAACAGCCCAGTTTACTCTGGAGTATCCCAAGACTCCAAGAGAAGACACCTGGCTGCTATCTGAGCGCTGTGTGGCACTGCTCCTCTCCAGGTTCACCTTTGCTCACTGGCATTTCAGTAAAGGCCTAATACAAATATAGAATGTATAATTTTCACATCATTCCTGGCAAATTCCAGGTGTGCCCTATTAGTAGAGTTCCAAGGATGCCATTTGCAACCATGAGAAAGACACAGGACATGGTGGTACTTAGCTTAGGGCCCTATTAATAGCAACCTAATTATAGGGCTGCAAATTTAATTCATACCAACGATTAGTGTCAGAACCAAAAGCATCAGGCATCAATATTGATGGAATTGTTTGAGCTCCATAAACAAAGAATGAACATTTGGGCCCATCCCCTTAGCAGTGGTCTGCTGTTAACTATTGCATTAACCCACACTGAAACCTTTGCCCAGCCCTCTCTGAATGGGCATGAGTGGCACATAAAGGATCCTAAACAATGACTTTGAAGAAGAATCTGGGAGCTCTTAGGGGATGCACGGGTGACAGGCCAGGCCCTTCTTTGGCTTTGCCAGTAGTTCTCTTTTGTGTCCTCTTCAGAAAGCTCTGAGCAAATAGTGATGCTTGGACAAAGGGGTGTCAGCTAGAGAGTGTGTGTGGCACCAAAGGCTGCCACCCCACCCGCTGTGAATCCAAGGAGGAAGCCTGAAGAGAGTGAAATGAGAGTGTGCTGAGCTGACAGCTACCATATCCCTGGTTTCCTGGGCACCTTTGCTTTACAAAATGCAAAATGTTAGTCTACCCCCCCCCACTACTACTACTTTCAACTCTATGAAAAGTCAGGGGGGACTTTGGTAATAGTTTCCTCAGAGCTTGAAACATTCCATCATGCAGGAAAGCTTCTTAAGCAGAAAAGTAAATAACTCAAAATTGCTTTAGGAAGTTCCTGAAACTTACCAAATTCATCAGCAAAGTTGCCTGGAAGAGGTTTAGACCAGAGTCACTTGGAAAGGGTACTCTCCAACCTCTTGAGATGCCTGCAGGCTGTGCAGTGTGTTCTGGTTTCCCAGCTTTTGTGGACTGTTACCCATCCTAGGGTGGGCCTTGGAAATGTAGTTCCTTGAATAATTTTTGTTCTTGTAACTCCTTACCCAAACTTCTAAAACTAAACCCTAAAAACTCATTGGTTCACGAAGTTGGACTTTGGTGGTATTTTTACTTTGGTATGTCATGGGATTCCTTTCTGGGGTGAGAAATTTGTGTAGTATCTCCCCAGGAAAAAGAGAAAACTCTTGTCATACAACAAGGCTGTGGCTTTTAGAATAATAGATTCTAAAAGAATGTCAGTAAAGTGTAAAATCCAGTGGTTTAAACTCTGCATCTGGATTTATGGAGATCTGAAGCTCTCTGATTTGTAGCAAAGAAACTCTGTCATTAACTTTGTTGAACCTCACTCAATTTGTTCATATGTAAAATGGACATACTAATTCTTAGCTGATAAGAGTTGCTGAAGCATTATTGAAAATATACTCAGCTCAGAGCTTGGTATACCGGAAGTGCCCAGTTTATAGTAGACAGTTGCTGGCTTGCCATATGTGAATGCAGAGAGCCGCTGCAGTAACTTGTCAGAACCTCTCAGCTCTAGGGCAAACATTTGGTGGTTGAGTAGCATTCCTGCTAGACGGGCTTTTATAAGAGTTCCAGACGTGGAATGAAGGGTCAGAAAAGTAGTTCACTCTAGAGAAGGCTACATGGTCAGGCCTGGCAAAAGCTAAGCGGATTCTTTTCTGAAAGAATAATCCCCAGACCAAAGTTGGGTTCTGCTCAGAAAAATGTTTGCCTTCTAGGGAGAAGCAGTAGCCAATCTAATGTTAAATGCAAAGGAAAAGATTCTTTAACTGAGAGAAGGGCCCAAAGATGAGATGCCCAAACCCAGACTCCAGAGTTTCTTTGTTACTAAGAGCTTGTGTGAGTTTGAATAGACAACCCAAACTTTCAAGCCCTGGCTAGCTTCTCCAGAAAATGGAATGACATATACAACACTGTCCAGGATCTCTAGAATGGGCCTGATTTTAGAATCCTCTCTAGCTGTAAATCCATTTAGAGTTACAAGAATGCTCTTGGTATTTGTTGCTTGATAGTGTCAGCCTTCCCCTTGAGGTCCTGGACACCTCCACAGCTCCCAATTCTGTAGTCTCTACCCATGTCTTTGTTGACAGCTCACAAGTCCCAGAACACTCAAGCAGGAAACAATCTGATTTGTTACAAAGCCCATTGATGCCATACCTCCTTCCAGGGACAGTGATAATACTCAGCTGGTAGCACTAGCGTTAGAACAGAATCCAAAAGAGGAGGAGAGTAGTGACTGGTTAGGCTGGCATCAGTTCCTCAATTTCTTTTCCACCTTAAAGCCTAAAGAACTTTAAGTCTGAGACAGGATTTTCATACACTAGGAGGCTCAGAAGTCTAGGTTCATCCTCTCTGCCTTGCATCTCACTGGACAGAAGGTACGCTGACAGGAAGGAAAGAAAACGCTAGCTATTCCAGGAGCCAGTGGCTTTTCATTTAATCATCTTAAATTATACAAATTACTTAGATATGTGTGTGGGCCCATCTCAACCCTGAAATGTTCTAATTTCCACCTCTTCCCTTGATTAGCCATGTGACCAGAAGAAGTATATGGAGTATCACACGTGCAAAGGAGCACAGAAGGACCCCAGCATCTAAAAATGAGGGTTGAAACAAAGAGAAGTCAGACCCCTGGAAGACAAACAGTAACAGTAGAGGGGTGACTAAAGCAACACTAGCAGTGAGGATGCCAATGGTAACAGCTGCCATTCACTAAGCTCCTTCACTTCAGACGCCCACAGCAATCTGGCAAGATAGACAACGGTGGTCCAGTTCAAGAAACTGCTCCCTATGGGACAGAGCTGTGTGGCATTACAATATTGTGGTTGGCTTGGGTGCATGCATCAAGAGAGAGCAGTGTTGGTTTGGTTAATTCTGCACAGCAGCAGGCATAGAACCTCACTTCCTGCAGTTCCGCCCTAGGGAGGGCCAGCACATATTGTTTGCTCTCACTGGTGACTAATGTAGCTGGATGCCAAAGTCCAGTGGGATTAGATTAGATGGGCTCAGCTGGGCCAGCCTTCCAAATATTTTTTCCCATGACTCAGGACTGCGGGGAGGGGGCAGGAGTGTCTTCCTTTATCTGACCTTGCAAACATGTTACTAAAAGGAAGCCTGATCTGATAGTGTCACTCACTACTCCAGGGAACCAGAAGTAGGATTTGAGGGAAGTCTCAAAGATGTCTAAAATCATAGAAGACTCTCCTGTAACAATTGTTAATTAAGTAATTTTCATATACTATCTTTTTAATTCTGATGACAAACATCTAAAGTGTTTATTACTACCTTACTCTACAAAACAAAAAAAGCCACACTTTGTGACTGCCAAGTTCTGCCCTCCCTGCCTCATGTGAATCATTTCCTTGACTTTATTTTTCCATCAGTAAGCTAGGGATCATGCTTACCTCTGGCTTCTGTCTGTCTTCCCACACTAAAATCTCCATTGCATGAGTACTTTTAACAGTAGCTTCTGACACATCTACTGATATTATGGGGCACTATGACCAAGGCAACATTTAAAAGAGTTTATTGGGGCTTACAGTTCCAGAGGGTCAGAGTTCATGACCATCATGGCACTGAACATGAAAATAGGCAGGCAGTCATGGTTCTCAAGCAGTAAGCTGAAAGCTTGCATTTTAACACAAGCGCATGGAAGCGAGAGAAGAGAGAGAGTCAGAGACAGAGAGGAAGAGAGAGAGTGGAGAGAGAGAGAGAGAGAGAGAGAGACTGGGCCTGGCATGGACTTTTGAAACCTCAAAGCCCGTCTCCTGTGACACAGCTCCTCCAACAAGGCTAATTCTATTAATTATTCCCAAATGATTTCACAAACTAGGACCATGGCATTCAAATATCTGAGCCTATGGGCAGAGGTCAGAGCATTCTCCTTCAAACCACAGTACTCAATAAATACTATTCCAGTAACATAATTTCATGGAGCAAGGAATAAGAATCACCTTTGCTTTACGAGACAGGTCATATTGTTTCCAGGTTGTATTCAGAACCAGATCACATGAAACTACAGAATTTCCATTATGTATATTAGTCCTACCCCAAAGGGAAGGGACTGGAATAGCTGGTCTTTAGATGTCCCTTCTGACAGAGACACTCATCTATGTCCCTGTTCATACGTAGGCAAGACATAATTGCTTAAAGGACATGAATGCATGTGGTGGGCACTTTCCTGAGGATGTGACTTCTACACATTAGCACCTTGTTCTGTAGGAAATTCTACAGAGCCTATTTGGATTACCTGAATGCTATGTGCTTGAATCATTACCTCCAATCACCTGCCCCAAGGCATAGTTCCCTACTTTTTAACCTTCCTGTAACAAGTACTGAGTTATAAGAACTTACTCTTGAACTATGAACAGTCAGCAGAACACTCTGCTTTATGCCTCAAACTGGAATCACCAGGATTGAACTGTACAAGCTGCACAAAAGATACAAAATAATAGATAAGCCCTTGGCTTCCCATTTCCAGAAGTGTTCTGGGAGACTGGTAGCCCTTTCCCTGGGGCCTGCTGGGATTCTGGATAAAGCTGAAACCCTCTGCCTGAACAGGATATACATTTGGGGGGTGGGTATCTGTAAATATGACTTACTACTTGTGCCAACCAAGTTCCTCTTTCCCAGCTTTGGGAAGACCAGTCCTTTGGACCCAAGAGGTTCATAAAACAACAAAACAAACAGTGGATTTGGTGGCAGGAGTCTGGGCAAGGAGCCAGTTTCATTATAGTGACATAGCAGTGAGTTCCCAAGCCAGTACCCCACCTCTGTAATGCAGGCTCTAGGGAGGTCATAGAGCATCAACTGGCCCACCACTACTCCAGACCTCAGCATTGCTGGAATGCCTGGAGAAGCCAGAGGACCAGGTCAGATGTCTCTAGTCTCAAGATAACCACTAGGGCTTCTGGAACTGCCTCTCCAGCTCCTATTCCTGGTTGTTTACAGGATCAAGGATTCATGCAGAGAGAGAAATGAATCATTTCCACTTTGAGGAACCAGTGGCTATTGTTCTTGTTGAGTGGGATTGGCAAGGAAGAAAGTCATGTTTCCCAGCTTTTTATGCAACCAGGCCTTCCAGCTGCCACAGTGACTGCATACCACAAGGAGAGCCAAGTAATAGGCTAGGAACTTGGGTGTTAGGAAGGAAGTCTATGTGAATGTCAGTATGGCCATGTGGGAAGAAGGGTGTATAAATTTGGACATGTTACTTTCATCAAACCTCTGTGTACTAATCCTGAGCCCTAGAAAGGAATCCTGATCAGCTCTTCAAGGCCTAAGATGCTAGTGCAAGACATTCACACTTTGTCTTTGCTTAGGGAATCAATTGTGAGATTTCAAGAAGATAGGGTAGAGATCTCAAGCTTCTGGTAGGCTGGAGACTAGAAACCTTACCTTGGTATATTCCTTGGAAAAGGTAGAAATAGTCACGTTTAAAAATCTTGGGAATTTCAGTGGCTACTGTTAGCTAATTCTCAAAAATGTGTCTTTAAAATGGCTAAGGTTCTCCCTAGAGCTTGAACAGTCTTGGTGAATTTGTAAAAATGTCCCAAGAATTAAAAAGTAAAGGGCTGCTAGAGGAACGGTGGTTGCTGGGCCTCTGCACCTGCCTACTGCAAAGTTTCCATCTGATCCAGGTGAGGCAGATGGCTGTGTGCGCTATTCCAGGGTCTCTAGGCAACACTGGAAGTACTGTCCCCTCCTGCCTTACCAGCTAATGTCTCCCTCTTCCAAATACTATCCAGAGAGCATTTTATTCCTGTAATCTAGTAGGAGTTCTTCTGTCTCCATGACTTCTCATCCACCGCCAGCCAATGAATTTGCCCACCCATTATGAACACTGTCCTTCCTCTGCAGTAGCCCCATCCATAAGAGTAACTCTTGACATTTCAATTCTATTCCAATTATTAAAATAAAGTTTTGCAGATACCCAGTACATTTGAGGCCAGCTTACCGAGTCCCTAATATGAATATTTTTATCTGACAGTGGGGTCAGATGCTTGGAGTATGTCACAATGTTTGAAGTGCCCAGGTAGAGCATGTGCAGCAAGGATTAGGCAATAGGTAAGTTTCTAAGAGGCCAGGGGCAAGAAACAGCAGATTTTACTACCGGTTGCAAAGACTGGAGACTGAAGCAGTGTCACCTTAGCTTCTGCAAGGGCATGTGAAATAGGGTGGGCAGGTAGGCAGAGTTCTAGTCACTGTGAGTGGAGGGAAGGAACCAGAAAAGCATTGCCCTGAAAGTTGAGTTAGTCACACACACCGACACACACCGACACACACCAACACAAACACACACACACACACACACACACACACACACACACACACACACACACACACACACACACACACTCCTGTTGTTCCTGATTCAGCATGGCCCCTGGCTCTGTGTCCTGTAAACTTGTGCTTGGATTGCATACTCCACTCTTCCCTGGAACCAGAAAGACATCTGAAGTGAGTTTCCTGGTTCCTGCCACCATTCTTCCTGTACCTGCTTGGGCATTGCCTCTTTTCTCTGGATTCCTGCAGTATGTTCTCACTAGAAGGATACCATCACGGGGGCAGTGTTCAGGCTCTGGGACACCATACACATCTCCTGTGTCTTGCCATGCTCATACCCAACACTTCTTCCTAACCCTGAGTAACTTTCAGCCATGCTTATGGTAGTCTCAACCCAGCTTGAACTGCAAAGTCCATATCTAGGGTGCCCTGATCTTCTTGTCTCTGTTCCCATCCTTTGCTATGGCCTGTCTTGTCATATTGTCTTAATTATTATTCTATTGCTGTGAGGAGATACCATAATCTATGCAATATATAAAAGAAATAATTTAATTGCTGGATTGCTTACAGTTTTAAAGGGTTAGTCCATGATCATGTCAGGAAGCATGGCAGCAGGATAGGCAGGCGGGCAGGATGAAGGAACGGTAGCCAAGAACTTACATCTTATCCACAAGATGGAGGCACAGAGAAACTGGCTGGACCCGGTATGGACTTTAGAAACCTCAAAGCCACCTCCCAGTGATACATTTCCAGCAATGTCCACACCCCCTAAGTCTTCCTAAGTAGTCTAGAAACTAGGGATCGAACATTTACACGTATAAGTCTATAGCCATCAGCCATTCTCATCCAAACCACCATATACAGGTTCCATTGGAGTTAGAGTCTCCCATGGCAGTGACATCTTGGGAGAGATTTAGTAGGATGCAGGGCTAAAGTTAGGGTTAGTCCTTCTACAGAACCCCTTCCTGGATGTATCTACTGACCGGGTATTCATTCCCTAAAGTAAGATAGTTTAGTTATAGCAAGTCCTTCCCTATGTTATAGGAAAAATTGGTTCTGCAGCAGAAGCTCCTATATATCAATCTCTGGGGCCACGATGACTAAGCCTAATTCATCTTCAGCAGATTGATAGCTAAGCATGCCAACAAGTGAGAATCAAGTCTGGGCTCAGCCATGAACTGGACAAATTTCTTTACTTTACTTTTTGCCCTATAGGCAAAGTGAAGTTGATAACAGCATTTACCTCAGAGTGGCTGCATCAGAGTTCAATGTAACATAGCACTTAGAACATAAAAGGTGCTCAGTACATTGCGTTATTTGGAAAACTGTCTTTATCTACTTGGTTTGTTCTTTTTCCTTGGGTTTTCATCCATTTAGAACTCCATTTAACATAGCATGATTCCTACATCCTTGCTGCCCTGATTATTTCATATTTGGTTTCTTAACACTCTGTTATGATATTATCTCACTCATAAAGTGGAGTCAGTGCCGCTCATCATCTGGAAGCTGTTCTTCTGCTTCTATAGTGATGACTAATGAATTTTGATTAAGCATGTACTACCACACAATTGGCTGGGCTCTAATCCTGAGTCCTTTTACATTCTTCTTTGGGCTCAGACCATACTAGGCTCTAATTCACCTTTTAAAAGCATAACCTGGTACTCTTCCTTCTTAATGAGACCCTGTAGACTGATCCCACATCCATTGCTTGAGCTGTTGTGCCCTGTGGTGAAGCTTTACCTGTCTTTCCATATCCTGTAGTCCCACATGTACTGCATCATGGCTTTGAGGTCCTCCGTACTATTCTCCCTGTACTTTCTACCTGCTGGTGCCTCAGAAGACAAAGTCCTGGGTTTCCTATGCATATGAGAATCTAAAATCATATTGTAATTATTCCACTTTGGGTGAGTTCACTTCCCCACTCAGGGACATCCTGTTCCTACCAGTCTCTGTAGAGGAGGGCTGGACTGTCTGAGAGACGCCTGGCCAGGCAGGGAAGAAGTGAGTAGCTCTGACGCACCCATATTCCCTATCCTTGCCTGACTCTAAGCTATTTTTTTCTTTATTTTCCTTCCTGTGTTGAAAGAGCTATGGGGCCTGGACCATGCTAGAATTTCCTGGGGACATTCCACAAATTCTTCATGGGCTTTCTCTCTGGAGAGGGTAGGGAATGAGTACCTTGGTAAGTGGGAGGCCACTAGGAACCAGGTACGGATATCAAGCACCTCAAAGAAGTGTGAGTGGAAGGGAAGGATGAGCTTCTCAAAGGAAAAAAAATGAGAATATCATGAGATCATAGCCAAAGGAACAGCATCTTACAGTAAGAAACAGACAACTTGCAGGTTGGGACATAACGTGGGCAGCTATGTCCACAGCCTTACCCTTAAACCTGCTATGTTCACAGTGACTGGTCTGCTAGGGTTCCTACAAGGCTCTGTGTGTGTGTGAAGGGGGGCAGGGGGGGAGATGGAAAAATGCAAACAATTTCACATGTGTACTGAGTAAGATGCATGAATACTAAAGGCTCAGCAGCCTGGCTGAGCTATTCTTCTTATCTAGAAATATTTCTTTCTTAATTTAGGTCTAAGGCCAGAGTAAGTTGAAACACTAACCCTTGACTGAACTCTGTTGCAAGTCTGGACCTGAAAAGCACTCTCGGCCTCCATCCCCCCAAGTTCCGTCACTACTTCTCAAATTAGAAAAGGTGCCAAGTTTGGGGGTCAAGTCAAGAAACAACTAGTCTTATATCTCCTTGTCTAGATCAGTCACTGTATTTCTCTAAGCTGCATTTTCCCTGTGGAATAATGAGGGTAGTGGGCTAGGTGATGTCAAGGCTTTTCAGAAAACAGCTTTATTTTGCAAAGATAGTTCTACTTTGTTAGGCTTACCCTATGAGTAAAACTTCGGTGATAGGCTTAGAAAGACCATCCTTTAATAAAGCTTTGGCTTAGAAAGACCATCCTTTAATAAAGCTTTCAAGATAGTAAAGGAGACAGGGTCTGGACCAGCAACTAGAGATGAAAGAAAGATGGATAAAGTACCAGGCACGAGTCCAGATGCTGCTCTTGTTATATCTTAGATAACCTCTATACAATTTTAGAGAAAGATACTTTGGCAGACAGATAGTAATAGAAGCCTCATGGGTAGATGTCTAAGAATGGGACATGGTCTGCTGAGGATTGCTTATGTGGTATTCCAACTCTCCCCCTTGCCCAAGTCCCATGTGTCAGGAAAATGTGCCAACTAGATGAGGTGAGCCTTGCCGAACAAGGAGATAGACAGCCTCAGGCATCTAAGCTGAGATGTGACCAGCAGAATACACCATTTCTCAACCTCAGAGAGTAACACCACAGTCATCTTCTCTTCCACATGATGAGGCCAAGCCAGGCCCATAGCTGTGGGGCAGAGTGATGGTGCAAGACAGAAACAAGCAGAAACATTTTCCAAGAGCCAAGAAACAGGCAAGGGGATTTAGAATTACAAAGACCAGAGAAGTCTGGAAAGTTCTCTAGCTTCTCATAACTCTTGCCACCTCCTTTACAACAACTCAAAACAAAAAACACACACAGAAAGTCTTCCTCAGACTCCCTTCTAGCTTTCTTTCTTTCTTTCACATTTCCCAGCAATAACCTCCAAGGGCTCTAAATGGATTAGGAGGAAGGAGCCTGGTAATGTCAATATCAAAGGATGAGGTACAGCAAAGCCTTGTCTGTGCCTTAATCCGTAGGTGCTAGGACTAGTGGGGAGGTGGCAGGAGAGTAAACTTGGGAAAAGGGGATTAGCTGGGACCGGAAAGAATGTAGCTGTCATCATCCCACATAATGAACCAGACTGTGCTCCCTGTCCACACCCTCAACACTCAACAAGCAGGTACAAGCTATTGGCTTCAGACTTCTTGCAAGAGGGCCCCCTTGTTGCCAATCCCAGACAGCATGTTCCCTTGAGCTTGTAGGGGTACCCAAGGAGGTCTGGGAGATATCTCCATCCTCCTGGCTGCTGAGATTTGGGTAAGAAAGTGGGGAGGGAAGTCTACAACAGCTGGAAAGATGAGTTACTGGCCTTGAACCTCGGCACCAATCATATACCTTGAGGCCAGCATCTGCCACTACAGCTCTTAGTCCTAACCAACTTCTTTGTGTTTACAGCCAACAGCTGGGTCCCAGGTAAGGCTTAAATGCATGATTCCCAATGTGGAAAACAACAACAAAATAAGTTCTATTTGATTTGGGAATTAAGAGTGATTTTTCTCTTTAGGCAAAGTACCTTCCCAATACCCCAATAATTGGCAACATTGAAATACATTTGTATTTCTTAGGTACTCACTGACTGATGACAGGAAGAAACAGCTTAAGGCTGAACCACATTCCCTGCCCTTCCCTTAAAACAAGAATTTGCCTACAGTTAAATCTTGACTGACCACTACCTCCTAGAAGATTCCCTCAGCTGAGAACTCAATGTGTTAACAACTGGGCCACCACCTCTTACCTTCTTCAGTTTGCCACTCTTGGTCCCCACAAAAACCACACTGTAGCCATTGTAAACATAGGAGGCCACAGAGGTCAAGCGGTCCCTGCTGGTGGTGTACAGGGTCAGTCCCTCCACAGGAGTGGAGCCTCCCAGAGGTTGGTTGATGTCCAGACCACAGAAGTTATCATCAATGGGGACTGGCTGGAAGAAAAAGAGAGAACTGGAGTGAATCACAGTGTAAGAATGGTAGGTTGTAAAGCTGCCTGAACTCATCTCCTGGTTCTTTTCAATGTCCCCTTAGACCATGTCAGTCTGTGAAGATCTGTCTATTTTGAACAGGGTTCCCTCAAAGGATATTCAGCCTAGAGGCAACATTGTAAGATTCCACAAGCCTAGAGGTTTCCTGTTTGTTCTTTCAGCAAGTTGCTGTTTCTTGGGCTGTAGAATTTTTTCCTTGAGGCGCGAGGAATTTTAAGCCACTAAAACTATCATTGCTATCTGCCATCCTGGGGACTCACTGAAAGTGTCCTGATAATATCAGCTACTGTCTTTGCTTTGTGATTTCTTTATTTATTTACCCTTGGAGTTCTGGTGTGTGTGTGGGGGGTGGATCTGGGGCCTCTCACATGCTAGGCAAGTGCTCTATCACCAAGTTACTTCCTCGGTCCTCTTTACTTTTTGTTAAATTGCTCAGTCAAGGCCTGAACGTGTAACCCTCCTGATTTAGCCTTCCCAGTAGCTGAGATTACAGACTTGTACCACTAGACTGTGATGGAAAATTTAATCTACATTAGAATCTTTGTTTGGAATGATATACCACCCCCCCTACACCTTTGGAAAGAATTATAGAGGATTAAATGAAACAATGTATGTAAAAGACCTTTTATCAATGTGTGCCATTATCTCTTGCACATTATAGGTGTTCAAAGAGATTTCTTCTTATATCAGCCTTTTGAAGGGATTAGTGGTAGGCCAGGAAGAACTGAGTTACTTGAATTGAAAGCTGCTCTCAATCAGTGAAAAAACTTTCTGCAAAGTTTTTTTGTGTCTGTCTGAGTCCACTGGGCCCACAGAATAAATCCTCTTCTGGAACTGTCAAAAGGAGAACTGGATACTGTGGTGCTTTGAATGAGAATGTCCCCCATAGGCTCATGCATTTAAGTGTTTTCTTCCCAGTTGGTGGACTCTTCGGGAAGCATTAGGAAGTGTGGCATTGTCGGAGGAGGTATGTTACTTTGGGGTGGGATTTCAAGCTTCAAAAGACCACAGCATGCCCAGCCAAATGTCTCTGTGGTAGAGAGGGAAAAGACAGGAGGGCACTTCCTGACTCTTAAGGATAAAGGTTTCATAGTGCCTGGCATGAGGCTGTATCTTGATGGGTGCTCCAAGACACCCCGTCTTAGTGCCCACCACGAAATCATGCAGTGAAGGCTGCAGATTCCGAACTGAAAAAGACCGTCAGTGTTGGGAGAGCTGTTCTGACCTGGTCTGGAAAAGGCTTCTCAGAAAACAAAAGACATAGTGGTGAGCAGCACAGGCAGATCTCAGATCTCTCCTTCTTCCTTTACCACCCTCACCAGGGAGGAACCTCAGAATAATTGCTTAATAAGTTAGAGCACATTATTTTTAATTCTCAAGCTTGTGTTCCCTCTTCAGTTCTGAGGGGAACTAGGACATGTCTCTGGGACCTTCCTATTGGCAGGAATGATGCTGCTAAAAAGTATCATTCCATAAGAAAAAACTCCAAGTTTTAAGTAAGAATGACCTTGAACTCTGGGTGGCAGAGAGTGAGAGTTCACACTGCAGCTTGAAAGACAAGCCATTATTTGCTACTGCTACCTCATGAGAGATGTCCCTGTATACCTCTACATCCAATGATGTCACTCCTGCTCGAGGCCAGCCTGGCTGACAGAGTTTACAGCAGAGGAATTGCCAAATACTGTAGACCAGGGCTGTCCCTCTTCCTCTGTTGTATGGGATCAGTTGCTTACTATTTTCTAGCGTGTCATTGGACAGTGTGAAGCAGGTAGTTACTAACCACTTCTCTCTACCTTTGCTCAGTAAGAGTTGCATAGTCTAGATTTTAGCCCTGTCCTTACTGTATCAGCCCTTATTGTTACATGCCCTCCTTGGGCCTCAGATTTTTCATCTATAAAATAAAAGAGCAGAGTCAGGTCATTGTCAAAATTCTTTATAGTTTGTTTTCATGGTTTCAGTGTTTTCCCCACCACTTTGTCCAGGGGCTGGAAGAGCTACAGAGTTGTGACATAAGCCAGTTTCTGAGCTATGGTGACAGGAGACAGAAACACACTTACAGAAGTGAAAAGCCCTTGCTGGCAACTGTAGGCTTCTCTAGATTCTTCCTGGTGCTAGAGTGTCCAGAACTGCAAAGGAAATGGTCTATTCTGCGCCCAAACCCTAGGGTTAGATGTCAACTTCTTCTTCAATATCTTGTCAGGATTCCCAATGTGTGATGTCCCTTTCATTTTTGTGGACACTGAATGACTGAAGTATGACTTTTCTCAGAGGCAGTGGCCCCAGAGAGCCTGCATCAGGAATCTGTGGGCTTCCGTTAATTCAGACCCTGCCTTCTGGTTCACAGTTAGATAGATTTAAGCAGTTAATTTACACTCTCTAAGTGTACATTTCTAAGATAGAAAGTCTTTGTCTTTCTATCTGCAAAAGGGTATGCTAATTAATATTTTACCTGTGAAGGCCGGGTGAGATAATAAATTGCTCAAAACAGCTCTTCCTGTGTAACTGATATTCTGTGAATGATGGATCCCTTCCTCGTGCTTTTTTGTGGGAGAAATGTTCATCCCTGACCTAAGAGTTACATGTTAGTTTACAGACTATGATAAAGTCAAACTCAGGACCATGGTTTCTCTTTGATCTTTAAATTTCTTAAAGACCACTAAAGCATCTCTAGTCCCTACCTCTGAGATCCTTTTGAATACAGAAACCCAAGGAGAGCACCATTTTGCACCAAACTGTTTCGGTGCTTGAAATGATATTAGCCCCAGGGGATGACAGGAAGAGGTTTTTCCTATAAGTTACGCAGGGATTCACAACCTGTGAATCAAGACCTTAAGGGGCCACATGTCAAATATTTATATTATAATTCATAGCAGCAACAAAATTACAGTTATGAAGTAACAGCAAAATAAGTTTACGGTTGGGGTCACCACAACATGAAGCACTGTAGTACAGGGTCGCCGCATTAGGAAGGTTGAGAACCACTGCTATAAGGCACTTGTCTTTCTAGCCATACCAGTGCTTTTGATGTCGTATGGTCACTAGTCAGGACTTGACTTTCTGTAGCACCACTGGGGCAAAGCAGTGTCCTCTTCCTTTTAACTTTGGCTGGAAAGCAAGCAGGAATCAGCAGTTTCCTCCTGGCAAGGCCATGGGAAACAGTGGATGCTGCAAGGGGTTAACCCTTACATTCCTCTCCACTGCTCTTGTTTGAAGAGAACCTTTGTTCATGAGACTTTAGTGCTAAAAAGCAAGCTAGAGATTTCCTAAATCCAGATCTCTCACTTTATGAAAGTAAGGTAACTGGCAAATAACTAGTCCTTCACTATTATGATTAGGAGTGTTAATTCTGGCTGCTCTTTTACTGAATGATTGTTGTGTGCCAAACATTTTATTTTCCTAAATTATTGATCCTAATAAAAAAGACAATAATATTATTTCTATTTTAAAGATGAAAATATAATATCTCAGATAGAACACATAACTTGCTCAAGGACACACAGGATACAGGTGGATGAATTGATTTTTAATCTAATTGATTAGATGTAAAGCTTGAATTCTCAACAAGTATGCTGTGGTACCCTCTCTCATATGCTTGAATCAAGCTGTGATTCCTTCATATTTATATTATGCTAAGGCATGCTACCTCTCTTTGGGATGCCCTTTTCTCTCTCTTAGCCACTGCTGCAAGTACCACTCTTTCAATGGTAGAACTCTCTGCTCTGTTTTATTTTCCTCTATAGATAATTTACCATTTGGCGTACAGTATCATTTTATTTGTCCGAGAGTCTCATATAGCCAGGCTATCAATGAACTCAATATGTAGCCAAGGATGACTCTGAACACTTAATCCTTCTACCTCCAACTTTTCCAAGTGTTCAGGCTACAAGTGTGCACCACCACATCAGGCTAAGCTGTTTAGTGTTCTCTTGTCTTGGTAGGTAAGCCCTTAGAGAACATGTAGCTTAGTTATGTGGTTTAGCAGACACTGAAAGCCGTCCTTGGTGCCCTGTAAGCATACAAAGGCATGTATTTGTATTGATTTAATGACCAGCAAACTCATCTCAAGAATATAATGTAGGTAAGACTCTGCTATCGGTAGTCATCACCTAGTTGCCTAAAACACATTCTTATCCTAGGCCCTTACTGGCCCAGAAGCTGAGGGTACAAGGATACAGATGAATCAGGAGCAAAGCACATGGAGGCTCCTTACCGCCTTGGTGCACTGAACATCCTTTCCCAGCAGCCAGTTGAGCTCCAAGTTGCCTTCTCCATGGTAGCAGGACTGCAACCGCTCCTTGATCTGCAAGTTGATTGCCCGGATGGGGAAGGCACAGAGGGCAGAGTCATCGGGTGGGTTGTGGTACTGCTTCTGCCCCTTGGAAAAGATGGCAAATAGCACATCTTCATCACTGCTGATGTTGAAGGCCTGAGCTAGAGCTTCCCCGGGCTTTGCGAGGTAAGCTGCCTGCAGGAGGCGGTATTCTACTCCAGCACGTGTGCAGCCAAAGGGCAGGGACACATAGGAGTGGAACTTGGGGTCATCTTTGCAGAGACGCACAATTCTTGAGGTATAAAAGAGGTCTCCAGCTGAGTTGATGGCCATGCCCTCAGGGGTCTCTGGCTGGACAGTAAGAAAGTACACAAAACTCCCACTGGCAAAACCATAGATGTAGAAGATGTCAAAGTGGGAGACCAGGGCTAGGGTGTCAGAGGGGATCTTGATGAGGGAAGAGACAAAATCACTGTGGAGCTCATAGTCCAGCATGGCTGAAGACTCAGGGTCACGGGGTAGCTTACGGCTGGATAAAGTAGGGAAGTAATCCTGTTTGCCATCCACAGCAGTGCCAATAAAAAGCTTGCCATCTTCCCCCTCAGAGCGCACAATCACACCATACATGGTGCCCGTCTTATTGACACTGGACAAGTAGTGCTCCTTCTTGTGGGATGGTTCCACCAGGATGAAGAGGTCGTCCAGTCGCAGGAGCTTGCAAACACCCTGGTAGAGGCTGCCACAGGCAAGCAGGCGGTTCTCAGAGTAGTCAATGATCAGTAGTTTGTTGACGTTGTTGGTGAGTGTGAGCACCTCACTGCAGGGCTGTACAATAAGGGGTGGGTAGCAGGCTTTGTTGTCCTCTTCTGGCCCTGTCTTGTGAGCCACCTGGATTGTGAGGTTGCCTGTCAGCTTGTAGACACGGTTGATGGCCCCCACATACACAGCTCCTGTTCTTCTGTGTACAGTCAAATGGTTAAAAGTCCAGTCGCGGTTCTCAGAGTGGAAGGTACTGAACTGAGGCATACCTGTGGTTCCACGAGCTAGCAACAGCCAGGCCACTGAAAGCAGTACCACAGACAAGTTGTCAGCCTGCATGGCCCACAGCTGGGACCTCCTCTGCTCCATTCCGAGAGGGGCAAGGCTGTGAGGGACACCTCCTTTGTGTGTTACTCCACTTCTCTGGATCAGCTCTCACATGGTTCTGAAAAATATAAGGCAAGGGGTCAGACTAAAAGTAAGTTCTGCACACACTGTATTGCCTGACCAGGACTCTCCAACCTAGCTGGCCCTATGAGTCTCTTTTACTATATCTCAGTTTTTCGATTTTTAGCATATCTTCCCCTCTGAGGGATGCTAAGGGAATCCTATTATCACTGGTCTTTAGTCGTCATACTGTATAGTATGCTTCTGTTTGTATGTTGTATTTATAAGATACAAAGCATCTCCATTTCAGGCCTCCCAAGACCTAGGTTTTGTCTCTCAGAGAGGTTAAAAGACTGAGGTTCACTCAGCCCATCAATGCCAATGTCAGGACTGAAATATCTTCCCCACAAACTCACTTTACGACCCTCTACTCCAGTATCGTATGTCAGTAACTTTTCTTCTTATCTCAAACTCCCTTTACCTCATACTCCTGGGATCCTATACTTTCTCATACTCTCATTTCCATAGGGAAGGGGAAGTGCTGGTCACTTCTACTGGTGTCCCTCATTGTCCCTGAGGGATGGTAATTTATGGAAAGAATGCTATTTGGAAGACTGGATTCCTAAACCTGCCATCCTAAAAGGCCCCCTGAAATGGAAGATGAGCCTGTACCTCAGTAGACAGACATAACACCTGTCTCATGGGAGAGGATTAGATGGGCTCTAGGAACCCCTCAGCCCCTTTCTCTGTTGAGGTATTAGTACACTGGCAGCAGTAGAGGAGGAGGAGTGGAAGGGTCAGTGTTTTCTGGTCACTGCTGGGGAATTCTGGCTGTTCAATCATCTTCTAGTTTAGTCCTGGGCCTTGATCACAGTGCTTCAAGTTCAGCCTCCACTCTTGAATGCTTTGATCCTCCCTGCATTTCAAGAAGCTGTTCAGTAAGCAGAAAGGACCCCTGGGGACACCCACTAACCCGGCACAGGGGGATCCCAGGCAAATAGAGGTCAGGAGGCCCAGTCATCCCTGGACAGTCTTGCTTCCCCCTGACTTTTAGAATGAACAGTGGTTACTTGAAATCTACACCGGAAGAGGTAGTCATCTAGTTAAGAGAGCCTTTCTCAAGCTGAATAGAGTGCCTGGGCAACCTTGTTGACAAGTACTGACAGAACTCTGGGTGCACTGATGATGGATGGAAACACTCCAGCTAGGAAGAGAATTTGCTCCCAGGTAGCTTAGCAAAGGCCTGCCTGTCTGCCTGTTTCCTCAACTCCCCAGTCTGGCTGAACCGGGTTGTAACTAGACTGACACCACCCCCACCCAGTTTTTCTCTTGTATATTTAGAGATTCCACTCTGCAGCATAGGTCTGCAGTTAGCACAGTGCCAGGGTGGTCCAACCTGACTCTGTTTCTCCAGGGGGACTCTGATGAATGTTCTGGAGGTGATTCATGAGGTCCCATGTTTCCTTGGAAAGAGGAAGGGTGATGTGAGGCTGGGGCTGACTTTAGCTACTCTAACACAGCCCTTCCGGCCTCACAAGCAAAGGCTCCCAACTTGCCCAGATTTCAGTTTGAAAAGCAGGTTATTTTTAGCTATGTCCTGAGGCCGGTAGCAGGAGCAGGACGTGAATTCCTTAAGAGGAGCTGCAGAAAGGAAATAACAGAATCTTCAAACTCTCCAGCTAAACGGGGAATTGCAGAAGGCCACACTGCATATTCTTCTCTAGAAGGTGGGGCCACAGGTGGGCTCCCCTGCCACCACAAGCAGCTTCAGATAGAGGATGCACCTTAAGAGCAGATTGTTCATTCAAGACGAGAGAGAGTTGAAGATGAGGCTGCTTGTCACCATGCCAGGTGTAGGTGCTTGTAGGATAGAAGTGTTCTCTGAAGCACAGAGTTTATGCACTGCATGCTCCTGCCTTCCTACATCACATATTCACATATATGCCTGATTCATGCACACAAGAGTCCAGAGAGTAGAGGCCAGCATCTGATGACACAGTCAGCTCTCTTTCTTCCCTCCTCCATGACATAGTCCGGCAATAAGTGGCTTTTGGAACAAATCTGGAATTAAACTGATCACGTTCCATTCCCATCTTTGTTGGAATGAGCTAATGGCAGTGGCCATCGTGAAACTCAGTGTGGCACTGCAGGAGAACTTCTAGCCGCACCACTGGTGCATACTACATTACCATAAAGGCCTCTGATGGGAAATGGCGCTGGAATTCCTGATGTCTCTTCTTGCTTAAGGTTTTTCTTTCCCATAGATGGACATTATGTGGGGAGCTTTTTATCTGCCTGGCCTTGTGGCAGAGCTCGTTTGGAAGGTTAGTAACAGGGAAAAATAACAGACTCAGGCTAATGTTCTCTGTCACATTATAGCACAAATCTCAATACAAGCTTTCAGAAAACATCAGAGAGGTTGCTGAAAGCTGGATTCTGAGTGTAAACACTGGGCGAATGATTAGAAGGCCAGCAGTCACAGAGCAGAATGAAGTGCAGAGAATTCAGGAGGACTGGTCCAGTGTCCGTCACTAACAAATTATATAGTGGGTATAGTGGCCTGCCGTTTTCCTGAGTCTGTTTCCTGGGTTGTCATAACTAGCCAGTCTGTAAAATTCCTCCTTCTAAATGAAATGATGCCCTGGGGGCGGGGGGGGGGGGTGTCCCATCTCCTTCAGTTCCTAGAATCTGGGTTAAATAGCCACTGAGTCCCTCTGTACTGTCTGTGTAGCTGACAGCACATCTCTGAAGCAGGCCTGTTTCTTTGTACCCCTCTAACCGCATGATCCTGGTGACTAGTCAGGAAATTCACTCCCAGGCCCAGGGGCTACCCACCCCAGCAGCTGTTGCTGGACAGTGGGGTCCAGAGGAAATACTGTCTCTTGTGGTAAGGGATGGAAAGGTTTGGTATCTTGAGGATCACAGATTTGTACGCCAAGATGGATGGAGCCAAGATATTGCTCTAAGGCAGGGTTCAGTGGTCAAAGGTCAGGCCACCCAGGTAAGCTCAAGGTAAGAAAGGCAGCCTCTGTGCCTGTGAAAAGCCTGTGTGGTTAAATGCTGGGGTGAAGAACTCAGATAGCAAGCAGAGCGTCAGCTATACATACCTAGTCAGGGAACAAGGCCCCTCTGGGATGCATGAGTCTAGTCCTGGGACATGCCATTGCAGGACTGAGATCACGCTACAAGCCCTTAGCTCAGCATCAACCATGTGCTATTGGAGGCCAAAACCTTTATTACAAATTGATATTTCTACCTTCTTGCTTCCCTCTACCATATGATCAGTTTCAGAACAGATACTCCATTCTGAGTTTGGCTGAAGCCTTTAACACTGTACAGTGAGTGAGTACTTTCTCTTAACCTTGATTTTCTGCTAATGCCAGACGAGAGTTTTCTTTTAATAAAATGTCCCCTTCCCATTACACCATCTCTCTGTGTCTGGCTCATGGAGTCAGTTGTCATATTCTGGGGCTTTTCTCTTCTACCAGTTTTCTCTCCTTTCCCCAGTTCTCAATCAGGGACATATTGTCCTAGACTTCTGAGTCACCCACAGAGCCTTCCCAACATCTTCCCTATGGAGTTCACACTTCCTTCTGGGGAAAGCAAATGCCACTAAATATTTTATTTGCAGGTTTGATGACACCATCTTCCTGATTAGGATCCAGGAGGCAGGTGCTGGTGACAGCCACCTACAGCATCTGATACCTTCCTGACCAGCTGGCATAAGTGTCAGTGGCAATCCAGGAAGGAAGTGAAAGTGAGGCATTTCCAGCTCAGCTCAATGCACGATTGCCTCCTCCCACCATTGTTGCCCTTTCTATAAAGTCTAGGTGCGTATACCCCATGCTGTCACTAACCTCCCTTACCTCGGGGGAGGTGGTGGCAGGAGGAGTGTGATAGAGTCAAAGTGCATGCTAGATCTCATGCCACAGTACCCCTGGGTAGTACCACCATCTCTATTCTCTCCATCACTGTGGTAGCCTCCAGCATCATCACGGTACTGATAAGACCTGACTGTTCCCCATGGTTTCCATCACAGGTCATCACTGTCACCTCCAGCTCCATCGCACTACATAGAGCTCCATTATCCACACGGCTTTGCTGTCACAGTCCTTGTTACCTCTAGTCACCTCCAGCACCACTGCAATATTGATGAAGCTTAACTGTCCCCATGTTTTCCGTCAGTGCTGTTATTGTCATCACTGTTGACTTCAGTATAATATCATAAAAAAGCGCTCAGTCTTCCATATACTACCATCCATCACTGTTATTGTCATGTTATCTCTAGTGCCATCATGGTGTTGATAGAGCACCACCATCCCAGACAGAGCTCTATCGTCCCAGCTTCTCCATCATTTTCATCATCCTAACATTCAGCACCATCACAGCTGATAGAGCTCCATCGTCTTCACTCTACTCATCACCATCATAGTGTTGATAGAGTTTACCCTTTGCATTGCCGCCATCATTGTCGCTATGAGAACCATTGCAGGGATTTCTGTTACCACAGCAGTAGTGATGCCTATGTTGACCAGTTTTCTACTGGATGGTGGACATAGCAGGACCCAATGAATTAGTGAGGAGAGGGGGATCTTGCATCTTCCATCTCAGGAACTCCCTCATCCACCTTCTTCAATGGCAGAGGATAATCTGTTCTCTCTAGGTCTCTTTTATAGTCAGCTGGACTTTGAGAGCTTTGCTTCAGGGTGGGAACTAAAGGACATTTTAAGGTTACTCTAATCTGCACTTACCTCTGTTTTCAAAGGAAAGAAGAAAAGAAGCACAAACCTTTCAGAAAGGAATTTTCTTGTCCAGGATGATACAAAATCAGTCAGGAACAGACTACTATGCAACATGAAGTTATTATTTCTTCTCTTGATGTCGGGAAGTGGGCCCTGGGAGCTGGTTATATTATTTTACCTAGAGGCTGTGCTGTCTAGGGGGTAGAAGATATCTTCCCATGTTGGATCCAGCATATGACAGAAGAGAATCTCATTCTAGACCAAAGGCTGGCGCTGGGGACAGATCTCAAGAAGCCTAGGATGTGGGAGGAGAGAGTCCAAAGATATGATCACAGTGGCCCCTGTCGAGTCCTGGACAATAGCCTCCCCTGACTTCCTCTAGCCTCTTGAGGCCCTGGAATGGCGTCTCACTTCTGTCTTGGGAGTTCTAATGTCCTCAGTGTGCCACCTCTTTAGGTTACAGATGATTCCACAACTGAGCCACATTTACTCTCAGCACAAAAAATTCCTTTTTCTTCAAACAGAGTTAGAGCTGCAGCAGAGCAACATTGAGAAAGGGTCTCTTTATATAGCCCTAGATATTCTGAAACTCACTTTGTAAACCAGACCAGGTTTGCCTTGAACTCACAGAGATCTACCTGCCTCTGATATCAAAGAAGTGTGACACCACACCCAGCTGAGGTACGTTATTAAGGGAGACAACCCATCCCTAAGGTAGACTGCAGAAGAAACCTTGGAGGTTTTTCTGAAGTAGAACATCGTAGAGGGCTGGCTAGGGATACCCAGAAGACTGTACTATCAGAAGGTCTCATTGAGCTTCAGGTATCAATGAATTAAAGTCCAGGAGGAAGAACTGTCTAAACCAGAGAATTTGATATACATCCTACCCGTCTTCCCTTGGTTCAGTGGAGTTAGTGCAATGGAAGGATAGGATGGCCTCCCTCACAGTAGGCCAAGCTCATATTCCAGGACCAACCTCAGAGCTAGTCCAGGCATGTTGGTAGCACAAGGTGAGCAAGAGGGTGACTGCAAAGGCCCTGGGGACACTGATGGCTGAAAGGCCGCAATTAGACTGAAAGAAGTTATCTGGTATTTAAATAATTATTAGATTGAAGGAATAATCACGGGTTTGAGCCATTTTTTCCCCTACTGTCACCCTGATAGAGCCTATAATAGTATTATTCAAATGGCCATGATTCTCATTGAGAAGAGACCATGGAGAAAGGGAGAGGGGGGGAGGAGTGAGGGGTGGGGAGAAGGTTCAATGAATCTCTTAGTGACAGGACTGCAGGAGGTACGATTAGTCTTTTTCTTATTTCAGCTGTCACTCACATAGAGACACCAAGATTGTTATTAGCGTATTTTATGCACAAGGTTTAAAGGCAGAAGAGGAGGGAGGAGGGAAGAGGGAGAATTTCCTATAGAAAATAACAGGACCAAAGGAACAATTTAGATGTCACTGCTGTACCAGCTGCATGTGCTTCATTACTGGAATGTCATTTTCCTCAGAGACTCCAGTGTTATTCGAAGCTAAGTGTCTAGTCCTGGCTCAGAGCAGGGAAGAGAGAAGAAGGGAAAATCGGGGCTCTGATTTCTCCATATCCCCTAAGAAGGTAGTCTCAGCAGTACTGTAGCCCCTCTTGAGTATTTCTAGAAAATTTAGGCTAATAATAACTACTCAGCCTTTCCCTTTCTCAGTGGAAAGATTGACCCTCAGCTTTATTTTAAAGATGGTCTAGTCTCCATAGTCAAAAGGCCAGAGATGAGGCAGGAAGCAACAATGGGCTGCCTGTCCAGTGTGGTGTCCTATGTTCTAATCTTTCAAAGTCCCCTGGATTCTGTCAAACTGTACTTCCCTGAAACTGGAAAGAGGCTAAATAAATGGATACCATCATAGGGTCTCAGTTCAAGCCAGAAGGATGAGATAATGGGCTAAGGTCCAATTATGTCTTTCCAGCCAATATTTTCACGTTGAGGTTCTAATCTCAAAAAACTTCAGAATGCATCAAAAACTTCTAAATATATTTAAATAAGGGGTCTCTATTTCACTAACTATGTCAACTGAAAAATATAAAGATGAACTCTAATCAACTCTACACACCCAGTATATCCATTAAAAGGGGAATGTAGGGTTCTATAAAGATGGCTCAGCATTTAAGAACACTGTCTAATGTTCCAGAGAATCAGGGTTCAATTTCCAGCACCCACATGAAGCTTACAACTGTCTGAAACTCCAGTTCTAGGGGATCCAACATCCTCACACAGACTTATGTGCAGGCAAAACTCCAATGCACATACAATAAAAATAAATAAATTATAAACGGGGGGGTGTGGACACAGAGAGGCATGCATAGCAAGATAACTCAGAGGTATGTAAGGAGAAGGCATTATCTCCACATTGATGACAGAGGCCTGGAACAGAGTTTTCCCTCACAGTTCTTGTGAGCTACACCTCTGAAAACCTTCAGACTGCCCCCAAACATGTCATTATTTCCACAGCCTGGAAATCTTTGCTACAGCAGATAGAGTCAACAAATAGCAGGGAAGAGTTATGGATTTAAACTTCTTGGCTTATGAATTTTCTTTTTTAAGGTGTGTGTGTGTGTGTGTGTGTGTGTGTGTGTGTGTGTGTGTGTGTGTGTGTGTGTGTGTGTGTGTGTGTGAGATGTTTACCATTGTGGTGGGAAATGAAGATTTAGAGTGCTAAACAAGTGTTCCGGAGATCTGAGGGCAGCAAACTATGCCCTGCTTCCTACCTGCCCAAGCAGTGCACAAAAGACCCACTGCTCTTCAGAGTTTGGGACCAACCCCAGGATTTGCTAATGTGTAGTCTTTTGAGGATGTAGGTTTTCCTTTTTGGAAAACCTCTCCTGTTCACATCCTCCATTCCTACCTAGACACTGCTGATGTTACTTGCTAGCCCTCAGGACGTGATGGGACATGGTGACTAACAGGGATCGTTGCTGCTCATTTCCACTCAAGTTTCTTCCTGCTGTGGATCCTGTCCCAGGACCACTGACCTTCACACCAGGGAGAGTTTTCTAATGTTTTCTTTCCCAGGTCTCTGAGGGTTCTGGCTGAGCCCTGGAAACCACACTAGCTCTGCTGGGGCCTTAGCAAAACATCCACTGTTTGTACTTTCCTCACACAAGCTATAAAAGTTTGAGTTGTCTCTCTGACTTATGAAGGGTCCCAAGATGTGTACTCATTTGAGGGGTTAGTATGGGATTGGGAGGTAGGGGTTCTGTTCCTTTCTGGGGTACTGGCTGGGCTAGCTTTGTAAAGTCAAAACAAGATTCATTACCCTGGGGCCAGGAGCAGGGAGATACACTGCCTGACCTTGCAGACCTGCTCCATATGTCATGAGCCTGTCAGAAATCTCCCAGCATTCCCTTTATTATCTAAAGGTCGACACCATGGCAGAACTGAGAGAGCTACATGGTATTAACTAAACTACAAGAACAATCAATTTCAAGCAGCTGCCTTCCCTGCCACTCAATCTGCCCCCAATTCAGGGGGCTTTGCCCTCTTCAACTCCCTCTGGGTAAAGGACAGGGAGAAGCCTGTCTTGCTGTGGCTATCTCTTGCCTGGGTGGGAAACAATCAGGATACATTAACAGGTTCTGAGGCTATGGAAGCTGATCCTGGGGATACATCTATCACCTGGAGTAAGGGGGACCGGAAAAGGGATCTACTGCTCCCTTGATCCTAATTAGGCCCCACTGAAGCCATCTTAGCAGTGGGTTGATGCTCTGGTAAGCATTACTAAGTTAAAGCACAGGAAGAGAATTCCTAGGGTCTTTCCCAAGGGAATAAAGTAAAAGCATGGAATGATGCTCTATGTCAGATTCATGTTAGGAGACATAAAATCCTAAGGGCCATGAACAGGGCAATCACAGGAATAAGACCAATGGAGAATGTTCTTATCATCTCTGTTCTTATCATTCACCAACTATGTCTCCTGCATACTGGGAATCTTGACATCTTAAGTTTATGGATTGTTCACAGTTAGCAGGTAAAGAAGCCAAGTTAAGCAGGCTTGATCCCCTTGGGTGGTGTCCTCAGCTGGGAGACAGAGCTTCACATAGCTAGTGTGTTTCCCACAATATTCCAAGTGGACTACATTTCTAAAATTTATTTTTCAGCCAAACCTTCTTATCACAAGTCTGAAAAAAACACACCAGAATATTAAGTAAAACTTGGTGAGTATTTTATCTGAGACTACACAGTCCCCTTTAAACTTTCCCTAAGTGGTCATTTATTATATAGTAAGGGAGGCAGGATTGGAATGAGGCTAACTTCAGTTACGGGTAGAGAATAGTGTTCTGTTGTGAAAGGCTTGAGAACAGGCAATGACCATTCAGAGAAACCCCTTATTCTCTAGTGAGGGGTGTGAGAGAGTTTTCTTCTTACCTCTCTTTATTGTATAGGAAAAGCCTGCATCTCTTGTGGGAATGATATGGGGCGAGGAAGCAGGGGTTAAAAATCTCTACTTCTGTGATTAAACAAATTGCAGTTATTCTACATAATGCTATATTATGCTGCCATTAAACACGATGTTTTCAGAGAATGAATGGCACAATTTCAGTCTACACCAGCAGGGCAAGAGAGTAACAAATGGTCGGGAAAGAAAAAGCCAGAGAGAATACCAGACTATCACTTCATATTCTACCCCGTTCTCTGCTGACTAGAAGACCCATAGATATGACCCCAACATTTGCCACAGCTTTTTCATCTAAGAGGATATTTTTGTTACTTTACTACCCACAAGAGGACCAGGTAAGGCACTTTCTGCTTCTTCTCACAGACCATTCTTTTTGCCTTTGGTGGCCTCAAGCCTGGTGAATTCCAGGGAAAAGGAGCTTGTTCCATCCCTAATGCCTCAGTTTCTATGTTAGGAACAGTGACTATCATCACTGCTGGTTCATGGTATCCACATCCAGAAGCTAAGGCTCTCCAAACCCCTGGAAACTCAGCACTGCCTTTCCAAAGATAGAATTTGTATAATAGTCATATCATTACCAATCAGGCCTTCCTCTGTGCCAGACTCTATTGATAGCCATGTGCAGTTAAGACTCAGGTTCACAATCCTATAAGAAGTCCTGTCTCTTAGAGCCCTTGGCCCATGCTGCCAGGCACATGAGCAAAGCGAGGGACTGACTCACTGTGGAAATATCCCATTGCTACTACAACTCCTGGATGTCCAAGTTACTGCCCTTTCTGCTTGCTGCTCCAGCCTTTTTTTTTCCCTCCAGCTTTTATTGTCTACCTCTCTGAGAGTGATTTCTCCCAACAGCATCCCTAGAACCCTTGGCCCAGTTTCTCCTTTATGGAACTCTCTTCCAAAAACTCTACACATTCTGCACCACCTCTCCAAATGCTTTCCACTTTTCATGGCCCTTTTACTTATCTAAAGGTAGTGGGAAATTCTGGTTTCAAGACCTACTACGCCCACCAAAGTGCAGTACCGACCCCTTGGTGTGTGACAACATCCTGTCTCCTAATGGATAGATATTCAGTGAGGAAAGAGCTTATACCTGGTACTTGCTGGACTGCTGTGCAACACAGGCAAGTGCAACATCTTTCACTCAGAAATCAGTGTGATCATGAGCAGTGCAGAGAAGGAAGTGAACACTTGTTCAGTTTTTCTCAGCTGACGCTATCCATGACAGTCTTCCTGGAGAAATGGTTTTATCTCTCTCTCTCATGCTTGGTTCAAAGATTTGTCATAACTGATCATTTGGAACTCATGGAGAAGCAGATGAACATTTTGGAAAGGATTCCAACTGTTGTTCACCTTGAACCTACGTATTCGAGTCTTTGGTAGAGAGAGAAGGGGAAAGAAGAGGTCGTACCAACTGGTGCAGAAAGTCTTGGCAAGAGAACTCTTGAGCTATAGACCATAAAATAATATAAGACACATATATTGATAAAAAAAAATATGGCAAGTTTGTCACACAAAGTGATCAAGAGCAGAATAGTCAAGGGAAGATCCTCTAGGGAGGTTCAGATCAAAATATGTCTTTGAGGAAGTTATAGCAACTCACTGTGGTACTTGTTGTGGAGAAAATACACGGTCTTTGGAGACAGACATGCTCAAATCTTACTCTGTCTATCTGGTTTACCTTGCACATGTTATTGAACCCCTGGAGAAAGAGAACTTTATTTTCCTCTCTGAAAAAAAGATACCTAGGAGGGTTGTGGCAAGAATCAAAGAGACAAGGATATGAACTGTAAATACAGCTCAGAGTTATTATTGCTTCTGTTTTTGAAGAAACACTTTTCACCACCCCATTGGCATCAGTTTATGCTCATAGGTCAATGGGTTGCCGTGTTCCAGATTGGTTGAGAGGTTATCACCTAGCACCTTAATTTGGAGACTTAGCCCTCTTGGACTAAATCAATGTTGCAGGTCCTATCCTTTCCACCCTGCTGACAGTCTTCCGGTTACACCCTCTTAGATTTTCATGGTCTTTGAATGAGTCAAGATGGAAGGGAGGCAGAGGGGGTCTGAGAAAACAGCTCACCAGTAGAAGCCCACATCCCATGATCTCTTCCACACAGGGTTTGATCATCACGAAAAAGAAATTTCTCTTTCATCCCATCTCCCTAGTCTCTCTTCCCGTTTTTGTGTTTGTTTTGTTTGTTTATTGTTGTTGTTTCTTTTCTGAACAAAGAGCCAGCCTTAGAACAGGAGTCAACTCTTTCTCAAGGAAGTTGATTAAACAGTTTGTTCCTTCCCAACTTCAGTCACCATTATTTCTTTCTTTGAGGCTCTGGCTCTTGCAGAACAGATTGTCAAGTAGCCTGTCTTAGGTAGCAGACAAGTTCACATTCACACACCCAGGAGAGGAGGTAACATGAAGCTAGGTAAAAGTGATTAGTAGAAATAGAGGAGCGGGTGGAACTCCTGGCAGAAGTCTGTCTATTTTAGGATCTCAACTGTGCCAAAATCCACCAGTAACCAACCAGGAATGGACCCTCATTGCATTTAGTGGCATCAATTCTTGGTGAGAGAACAAAGAAACATACTTTGGATGCTTTTTGAGGCCTTATCATTTCTAGACAGACATATCAAAGTCTAGGGCCATGGGAGGACTTGGGCTTCAAGGGATGAAAACAACTCCCCAGTGAGGACAAGGAGAATCAGGCGTAGGATGATGAATGGGGTGTGAGAGAGAAGCCTGGAAAAGGGTAAACAGCCAGGAGGTAGCTGGAGGGGAAGGAGCCAAGGGTGAAGAGAAAGAATGCGTCAGGGTCAAAGAGCAAAGAAAATGCCCCTGCGGTGACAGGCTCAAGATCCAGTGTATTATTCTCAGGCCATGCATGTGCATGGGTGCTGCTGCTTCGCTCCCTCCACAAGTGTGTGCGAGCCAGCCCTCTTCAGGCATTTCAAACACTTTCAGAAAACCTTTCTTCTTATGTGTTGTTCCATGTCTCCAAGGGACTCTACGTCGCAAAGATTGCTGTTCCTTAAGACACATCACCCCACTCTTATGCCCCTCGTGTAAGTCTATGAGGGCCAGTGGCCTAAGTATCATCACTTCACAGGTAATAAAACTTGGAGATAGTCCAGGTTAACTATTTTGGTTAAGATTCTAGGTGTACAAGGAAGACTTGGACTCTGGGCTTTAAGAGTTATATGTACCACCTTATTTATCCAGTACCAGCAACTTCTAAGAAGAGATTACCTTCTCTACAGTCCTGTGTAGGCAGCATTGTACCCAGAGTTGGGGATACCTTGTTGGGAATGTGGATTGGGTTTAAAAGATGTCACTGAGTTGAACTCTTGGGAACCTCTGAGAACTTGTGACCAGCCATCAAATGGCACTTGGCTCCTGCCCAGGTCTACCTGATGAGAATGAGGGCTGGGGTTGCTGGGGCCTATGGACAACCCCAGGAGCTGCATTGGTGTTGGTTTAGATGCTCTAATGCATGCACTCTGAGTGTAGTGTGCCAAATCCCCTCCTCAGCCTGACGGTCCCTTTGTCAGGAAATCTGCTACCATCTCCTTTCTGAAGACCAAGTCTCTGCAGCTATGCTAAACTGTAAAAGTTCCTGCTTACTTCGCTGGGGCTTCTCTCCCCATTCACCTCCCCTAGCTCTCAGCCCCACCACCCGCTCTTCAGACATGGCAGATCACTGATTAATTCAAGGCTGTTTAATAACTCTCCTATTGCAATGAAACAAGCTGTCTTGTTCTCTTTATTTTTAACACTGACTTTAGGTTTTTGTTTTATGTTTTTTGGGTTTTTTTTTCCCTAAGCATCTTACTGTCATTTAAATTCCTCTGCCTCCAACCAAGCTGATAATAGACTGGAGTGAGCAGCTGCCTCCGTCTTGTTTATGACAACCAGTAGAAGTTAGAGCCTCTGCTAGCTGAGAATTGACCAAACCTCAGTTCAGCAGCTCTGTCCCTGCATGTAGAGAGAGTGCTAATTTTAACACGACTCTGGCTCCAAAGGAAACCAGGGTTAATCCCAGCCCAGCCTTCCTAACACCCTGCTCTGAGGCCGGCACTGATGGCAAAGTTGTGAGAAGCAACTCTGCTTACTTGGGAATTGTGGCCAGTAGCTGGAAGTCAGTTGTTTGGACCTGAAACTACCCTGTTGTTCTCAACAGCCTTTCCTCCAGTTAATTTACTGAGTAGCAAAGCAAGAGACCCCTGCTTGCAGGGCCAGATGTGAATAGAAAACTCAGCAATCAGCTATTTTGCCTTTCTGACCCACCTTTCAAATACTCAGAACATTTCCCGAATATTTTACACACAACACCTGTTTATTTTTTAATCCATTAAAAAGAGCCCATTACTGAAGACCTGGTAATCTTTTGACTATAGTTTGGTTCCTCCAGTTGTTGCAGACCATGTCCTCTTGGGTAGCCTCTTCCTGATGGCTCTGATTCATGTCTGTCTTCTGTCTTTCCAGAATGATTATACGTGTGCTCATGCTCTCTCCTACCACACTGTCAACTCTTCAATAGCCCATAGGTGACTTACCTTCTGTCCATCATGTTCAGTCTATGGCACATATACTTTAAATACTTGTTCATTCAAACTGAATTAGACAGTACCATGTTCAAATTCCTTGTAAGGAAAGTACATTTCTCCTATCTGGATAGAACCTTGCTGAAACTTGCATTTATCTGGATCAATGTTTTCGCTGTCCTGGTGTTCAAGCCAGCAGTCAGGGGCCTCACTTCCCTTAACTCCCTACCCCCAAGACTTCACATTATAGCAAGGAAAACACTGTGATAACAATACAGGAGTATGTAGCAGAAGTCAGACGTCTGAACCAGTCCTCTGGATTATATCCCCCATCCATCCCCATCCCTAAGGGCCAGACACAGCTGCCTGGGAAAGCCCACAGGTGCAGAGGGCAAAACCTTGGTGGCCTGACACTCCTTGCCTCTTGGCTCCTCTGCAGGCAGATCCCTTAAAGTCAGAGCTCTTGGCCTGTGCCTCCCAGCCAGCAGTCTGCAGGCAGCTGCTGAGGTCATTGTCTCAGCCTCTTCAAGTTGTGAATGCTGAGTCTATAGAGACTGAAACACAAACAGTACCCACAGTGCCTCTCAGGAGGGAAAGGCCGCCTGGCCTTGCCAGAGCCATTGACTGTGCAAATAGCAAGACTGGAGATGGATGGAGGAAAGCTGGTTAGAGCTATTGAAAAGAGGGGGGGGGGGCTTCCTCCCCATACTACTCAGTGCCAGTATGAGCTGTGGATGTGTGCTAAAGGCCAACAGATGGGCAGAAAAAAGGCGTAGTGAGTTCTCCTGAGGATACTGCCTCGTCGTGAGTTGTGCTTCTAGCCAAATCCAAAAACAGAACATTGAGGCTATCACTGGGTACAGAATGGTAGCAAGAGGCTGGAGAGAAAAGTAGACAGGTCTAGTGAGCAGGGACAACCAGAGTGCAGGAGATGATGACTTGCTGTGTGATACAGGGCAATCTACCACTCATTTTGGAAATGGGTTTCATAGATGTTATTTGAACATAGGTTAAAACTATTTTCAAATACTCAGAAACACTTCCCAAGTGTTCTACACATCACATCTTATTATTGCAATTCATTAAAGATGTTTAGTAAAGAGAATTGAGGCATCATGTTATGTCTGTCCCCCGTTTTCTGAAGTAGGCCTTTGTATAGTCATTTCAAACATTCAGGGATTATTTTCTCAAATCACTTTCCCATGTTCTATACTCCAATTCAGAATAAGGCTCTTGTCTAGGTTCCACAGGACAGTCTATGGATCTAACAGAAGACAGGTAATGCTTTCCCCCAAGTGTGTTGCATGGCATTACAAATAATGAGCTAAGGCCAAGAATTAGACCGAAGCTCTGGGTCCTCCTGGACCTGCCAATACTTTTCCTACTGTGCTTGTCCTGTGTACACATGTCCCAACTTCAGCCAGACTCCTGCACTTCCTCATCTGGAGGTTGACTCTCAGAACAATGCCAACTGACTAGCTCTAAGACAGTGTCCTTCTCTACTCCTAAGAGTTGAGGGTCTCAAAAAAAACCAAACACAGCAAAGTCAGAATTCAAATCTCAACTCTCTTATTTAAATGCCAATGATAAACAATGCCTGAGGCCTCGCTGCCAAGGCTGTCATGGGCTTTCCTCTTTCCAGATTCCACTAAGTATCTGGATCTTTATACTCTAAGCACACACATTTTCTTTAAGTAAGCTCTTACCTTTTCAGAAAATTTCAAATACATATAGAGAAAATGGGGCGGTGGTGGTTGTGAATGAATTGAGAACATCCCTGGTTTTATTCTGTTTTAGATTTTTAAAATAACTTTTCCAGTTGGCAGCATTTTTCTAACTCCCTGACACCATCTTCCTCTGCCTAGCTCTGGAAACACAAGTAAGTGAAAGCTCGTGAACATCACAAAAACAAACAAAACACAAACATAAACACACAGAGAGAAGGGGTGCTGGGTAGGAGGGGAGGAGTCAGCTCACCAGAGTGACAGGCATATCTCATCTCCCTCCTGCTACCAGGGAACAAATGGAGGTATAGAGAAAGTCAACAGGTGAGAAACCCTCAGGAAGGGTGCAAAAAGTGTGAAGGGAAGTCCTTTGTTCTTCCTTTGTTCTTATGTGGCAGGAGCTCTATGTGACACCACACTCTTCCCCTGCCATCTGTCTGGCTCTAAGTAGGCCTCACACTCTCTACGTGAGGCTTCCTGGTGACTTGCTATACATGAGGTTTATATTATTCTATAAGAGCTTGAGCTAGAAACCTGGAGGGATTGCTTCCCTGGGTCACTCAGATAAGAACTTCATTCTTCTGGAATACCTGGGGGTGTTACCTTACAGAAGTTCTGGTGCCCTAGGTCTCTGTCCCTGACAGAGAAAAGACAGGATGGGAATCTCCAGGCAGTCATCCCACCCTAGATCCATGGAGACGCTCAGAAACAGCAGCATTTGGACAGGACTCACAGTGGGGCCCTGCTGGCTCAGGATGGGTCTTCTGCCTCCAGATGGAGAAGTGGTCTGGGTTCTACTGAGAACTGGTCTTCCAGAAAGTTCAGACACTAGACTCTTCTCCTTCCGGCATTTTTGTTCCTTGGGCCAAAAAACTAGGAATCAGGGGAAAGGGAGGAGCAAAGATGGGGACAGGCAGAGAAGGTGGGAGATCAGAGGCCAGTGTAATATTTACTAAGCTCAGTGGAGACCTTTCACTTTTAGAAGCAGAAAACAACTTCAAAGCTGTAACATCCCCTTGCTACTTTGCCAGCAGGCTGGTCTTCTGCCTCCACAGGCAGGCAGAGCTCTCTACCTACCCTTCCTGAACCTGCAACTATCCTAGCCTGTCTCCTGCTTAGAGAGGTCAGGTGCCTCGCATGCTTGCAAAAAAAGTTGTCCTGGTGTCTCTCTGAGCAGTTGAGCTGTTCCTGGAGTGAGCCTCCATAGCAGAGTAGCTATATTGGGTTGACACTAAGAGGCCAAGGTGCCAGCTACAGTCCAAGGCCTGGACTTTAAAGGTTCTTCCCAATTAGCAGGCCCCTCTTCAAGATACCCAGCCATATACCCACAAAGATGCTTCAGAGCCTAACTGCAAGGGCTTCTCCTGAAGCCAAGGCCTGTTCCTAGTCTGGACAGCCCAGTGCAATGTGCTTTTATCTAAGGTTCAGGAAGAGTCCAATTTCCCATGATGGGATGAGTGTCTCAAGGAGCTGACATCAGCCTCCTTTTAATCTTCCTCTGCTGGCCCTCCTTGGCCTTCATCTCAGATAGGATTCTAGACACTCAGATTGAAGCAGGGATAAACAGCGACATTTCCTAATGAACCACACCAGTATCCATACCTCCAGCTTTAGGATACTGGGGAGATTTTGCTCTGGAGAAATGGTGCTGTAGGAACCAATTAATAATAAACAACTCCAGTGCTACCTAAAACCAATTCGAGAGGGGTAAAAGGTAGGGATGACACTTAAGAGGTAGTCAGAGGACCCCTTTGAACAGAACTCTAGATTTTTCAGGCACTAGCCAGTTTCTCCCAGAAATCTATCATGCCATGAATGACACAAGGTGCAAACTCTGAGCAACACCCTTCCTTTTCCTTCCTCTGAACCCCTGCCCTGCCTTGTCTGACTGGGGCCTGGGGGTATGTGGCTTATGCATTCTCTCCCACAGCTCCAGATGCTGTGATTTTGTTTCCTTGAAGGTAAAAGCTTTTGCTCCTCTATCTTTGGACTGTGAGTTACCACATTCTTGGCAGCACACAAGTGATTGATCTCTATCTCTTTAAACCAGAATGGATTCCCATCCCTGCTTTCCCTGTCTGTGTGGTTCACCATAAGGGGCAGAAACAGTAGTTCAACAACTTAGGTAATGTTCTCTTAATTCTAAAGGAGAAATCAAAGCCGCAAGGTATACTCCCTAAACACAAAACAGAAAGTCTACCAGACTGAGTCCTCATGGGGGGGGGGGGGGTGAGGAAGGGCAGAAGTAGGTCTGCCCGAAGGCTCAATGCTAGCACAGCCTCTGAGGGATGTAGGTCCCTCTCTCTCCCTGGCGGTCATAGAGGGAGACAATCTGTGCCCCAGGGACCCTCCCCACCTCTGTTCTGAAAGACTAGTTGAACTTACTGCCTTTTCTCTCGTCCTGAAAGTAATTTCAGGCAAGGAAAAACAGGATTAAGCTTTCATAACACAACACATTTATCTTATTTTGCTACTTTCTTTCCTCCCTCCCCCCTCCCCTCCACTCTTGACCTTAGGTAAATTTGAGCCAAAGGGAAGCTGAGATTAAATATCAGGGGATGGTATCATATCTGGAGAGACACTGATCTCTGGTTCCCTGCCCATCCCCAAACTTCAATATTTTTCCATCCCCCATTGGACAGTTATTATCTCAGTGGATGAGAGAAGCCTCTGCACTCTGTGCATGTTCTCTCTCAATATTGTCCTCTGCTGAAATGAAAGGGGGAATTAGAATTCAGAGACAGGCTCCCAGGGAGAATATGAAGACAAAGATTAAGTCAGTGATACAACGTTGACATGCGTTTAGTTCCTGAAAGGTCTTTAAAAAAAAAAAAGTCTCTTCCAGAGCAGTGTTACCACTGCTGAGACTGGCTAGAAATCCACATTAGGAAGTGGGAAGAAGAGAAGGCCTGTGACAGGCACTTGGGGATAGGCCAAAACTTTACTTGCTGATAAAAAAAAAAAAAAAAAAAAAAATCTTGGTGAGGCAGCTAGGATCGGATTGCCTGCTGATTTGAGCATACTCTTTCCCTGGCCACCCAGACATGAACTGTGTGGGTCAAGCCTTTCTTGGTCCTCTATACCCAGACAAGTCTTGTAGAGCTGGCCTCTTATAGTTACATCTACACACACACACACACACACACACACACACACAGAGAGAGAGAGAGAGAGAGAGAGAGAGAGAGAGAGAGAGAGAGAGAGAGAGAGAGAGAGAGAGGGAGAGGGAGAGGGAGAGGGAGAGGGAGAGAGAGAGAGAAAGAGAGAGAGAGACCCATCCTATGAGGCTAGCTTCCCCTACAAGCCTGGTCAACACTGCTTAATGAAGTCTTCTTAAGTTTTTTTTCTCCCCAACCCCATCCCTCTGGGCCAAACAGGTGAATAGCTCCAGCTCTGCCCTCTGCCATTCCAGTTGTGGTCTTTGGGTAACAATGGCTGAGAGTTTCTAATATCCCCCCACACCCCCCAAAAAGGGCACAAAAGCCAGCGTTTCAGGACAAGTATGGTTTTCAAGAGTTCCCTCTAGTGGAGATAACCTGTTTCTTCGCCTTCCTGGAGCCCAGAGCCTCCCGCTCTGAGCCTTTTGAAGGAGTCTGTGCCTGAGGCTTAGTTGCTGGCTCTCAGTTTAGACTCTTGATTCTCCCACATCAGTGCACTGCCAGTCTCTGTCTTTATCTTCCCTCTGTCTCCCGTCTCTCAGCTTATCTGAGACCTTGCCTACATCCTGACTTCTGTTATCACATGGGAGCCTTCATGCCTGTGTCTTGTGTTGCGTATCCCATTCTCCTGCTCTTCTCTGGACTTCAGCGAGGCAGCACTGACGGGCCAAGTGCCTTGCAAAGACCTCCTATAAAGTGGATTAACCTCAGATTTCCAAAGCAGGACCACAGGTCAGAGGCATCCAGAATCTCTAGTGAACCAGATGTTCAATATGAAGAACAGGAAGCTCTGTCCAAATTTCCTCCTCCACTCTCCGGCCACCCATGGCCTAATGGCTTGATGTATTTCCCAAAGCTATCTATACCCAGATTGCCTGAGGTCCTGTGTGAAGCCAGCCCTCCTTATCAGTTCTCTCAGCCCTTGCCTGCTCTTTAGTCTCTGACTGCACCCTGCCATGTGAACAGCTTGCAAAGCTTGGGCAAAGGGACAGACAAAGGAGAGGCAGTGTCTGAAGAAGGAAAGGATGAGTGAGTGGGTCAGGTACTATGCCAGAGGCTACAGAAAGACAGCAGGGAGGGGTGACATCAACCATTCTGCTGGGAGAAGAGAACACCTGCTGGTTCTCAGGGTTTCCCGAAGATATCCTGCCACCCAGATGAGGGACGAGGCCAGACCAAGTGAGGTTAATGGCTAACCAACTGCTGGAGCAGGGAACTTTCTGGAAGAGCTTAGTTGTACACTCTTTTCTTAACACTCTCCCTTCCTTCTCTAACCTTACACTCTATAGAGACCTTGATCTCCAACAAAGAATACTCTTGCCTCTATTCCTGGTCTCCAGTTCAAGACTGAGCAGTGTAAAGTTGCATATATAGGTTCCATATGCCCAGATGTCAGAGGACAGAGCCCCCAAAGAGTCTAGGGGCTGGGCAGAGGGGAGAGGGTGGCCCCTTCAGATCAGCATCCCCCACAGGCGCCTTGGGACCAGCTGTTTGACCCCAAGAGGACCCAGAGGAACTGCCTTTCTTTTTTGTCTCCATGGGGGTTCACCTTTAGAAATAACAAAAAAGGGGGGCAGGGAGTGGCACACCCACCCCTCATTTAATCAGGCATGAAACCTTTGTAACTATGTGAAAAAAACTGTTTCCCATAAGGGAATCAGTTCCATTCATCATTGTTTGAACTGAGCATATGTGATGGGGAGAAACAGAACACTCACATAGAATGAATTGATAACAGACAGCCCAGGGGCAGGGGTAGTAGCACTGGGAGAAGGGGTGGCCTTGGGGTGCTGTAAAAACTCCATCCAGCACCTCAAAGCCTGCTTCTCTTGCTTCCCCATGGGCAGACCTGGATTATTCTAGCTAACAGACTGTGTAACACAATGCTCCTGTCTCTTTATGATCTGTATGGGGTTGGGAAGGGATTTGCCTCTATGCTCCTTGCCTCTCCATTTGCCATGATAGACAGAAGTATATTGTACCCTGGTCTCTCTGTGCAGAGACAGCTGTGTAGCAGTGCAGGAAGACAGCTGGGGAGAGGGGCCTGGAAACAAGAATTGCCTCCCCCACATTAAATTCTGTATCTTTCAGAGGCAAGCATAGAAAACAAGGTGGAACAGAAATCATAAGGCTTCACAAAGAATGATGACTCTAACACCACAAATATTTTGGGATTGCCTGCACTGGCAAGCTTAAAGCTCCTCCAGCTGCTGTCCTGTGTATTTAAGCATGTTACTGGCTTCCCCTCCTGCTCCTGTGGCTCCTTGTAACATGCCCATGAAATAAAGATTAGCGGAATAATCAGGAGTATTTGTAATAGGCCTGGGAGAGGGGCCTAGTAGAGACTCTTCTTTGAGGCTTCCTAACCTTATTTTGAGCCCAGAACTCCTGCAAAACAGATGCTGAACTTAAGCATCTACCACATCTGCAACTTCTCTTGGTCAAGAATGTTGGAGGGCAATCCTTCATTGGCAGTCTGGAGAGCTGCTCTGATAGGGACCGGCATGGGATGGTATGGCCTTGAGCAATGGTCATATGACATCACTGTCTGCTCTTCCTTTAGCTTAGGCCAAAAGCTCAGCAACTCTTCACCCCTGCTTGAATCCAGGCTGCGAAGGTTCCCTGTCCCTATACCCTGCCAATGAAAAGGGTGCAGCCGAGACATCCTTGCCAGGCTGACTGTCACTTCAGGGTTTAGAGCTATTTAGCAGTCTCCCCTGTACATGAGTCAAAAGCCATGCCCTTTTAATTGCTTTTCAAGACTATTTGTCCCCATCCTAATGCAGTTTTCTGAGGACGGTAAAGGCACAGATGACAATTAGACTTCATAGCACCCCTGTATCAACAAGTTTCTAGAAAGGATTAGCCATGAGGAAGAGGGGACAGGTTCTTTAGGTAATACCAGCTAGTGGCAGCAGAGGCAAGTTGTAGGATGGGTAGGGCATAACACTAAGGGAGATGACAGGTAGAAGACAGACAAGAAAACAACCTCCTGGGGTGTGGGACAGATTCCACTCTGCTTCCTTGGTTCTCTGCCCTCTCTCAATTTTCCAACCCTATCCCCTGCTTCCCCCACTCCCCAGCAGAGATCACAGGTAATTACTTCCAACCATGCTCTGTGAGAAGAGAAGTTAATGAATTCTTCTATCTTCCTGCCTGGAGGTCAGAGGATGGAGGACTGCTAACAACTCCAGGAGATTTCTGGGGTGATTGCACAAAAAGTTGTGCATTTCAATTAGGAATTCCTCCAGCCAGGGCTAAGCTCTTCTGAGGATACTGGTGCTCACTGGAATGCCCCAACATTCAGAGCTGGCCCAGAGGGAAGAGTGAAGTTTCAAGATCTGGAAAGGGGCTCATTATGACAGCCTGCTATTGTGCCGAATTGCAGAGAGCCGAACCTGACTCCCCCCTCACCCCTCCCCGTACGGCCTGTGGTCCAGCCCAAATAGTCAACTGTATAGACCTGTTCCATTGCAAGAATGAGTGTGTCTCAAAATGTCTAATCCTCCTTTAGAGACATCTGGTAGCCCTACTCCCCCAAACCCATCTACCTCTGTCTGTTGTGCATACGGGTGGCTAGGGAGCTATGTTGTCTACGGTCTTGGCTCCCTACAGAACTGAACATTCTTGCCCTCAACAACTATGAGTTCTCCTTTCCAGACCGTGGTAATTGACCCAGTAGCTTCCTCCTCCTCTTATCTCTACTTGAGCTGTTTGAAGAGGTAGGCTCCTCCTAGGGCAAGGGTCATGTTAAACAGGTGGACATTTTTGAGGTCCCTAGAATGACAGTTTCAGATGATTCTTTTTGACCATTTAGATCAAGATGAACATTTATAACGATTGCCTGTGAGGAAAAGAAGCTGGAATTTTCTAAGACCCTATCACTTCGCGGGGTGGGGCAAAAAAAAAAATAGAGTACACGGAGGAAAATGAGCTGTAAGGAGCCTCTTGGACTCTGGACAAACTCCCACTTCAAACCAAGGGGGCCGGGCCCAGCTGGGCACTATGCCATGGAGGATGGGGGGCAGGAACACTTAACCACAGTGCTTCCAAACCGCTCTCAGGGCTTCCCGGAACCCGCGCAAAAGATGCCTTCTCCTTCCCGATTCCCAGTCCACAGAAGCACTGGAACCGGCCAGCGGCCACCAAGGACTACAGCGCTGAGTGAACGCCCCCCGCCCCCTCCAACCGGCCCCGGGCCACAGTCACCCCGGGCTATCTCACTAAAGCTACCGAGGCCCTCTCTGGGCTCCAACCCCGGGACAATCTTGCTGCTGGGGCGCTTCCCAGGGCGGCAGACCCCCGGCAGGTGCGTGTGGCCAGAGCGCCACGGAACGCCGGAACCACCGGAGCCTCCGGAGTCTATGGCCCGGAAGCCCAAGCAAGAGACCGCAGCTGCGAAAGTGGCAGATCACGCGCGGAGACTCGCCGCCACAGCCGAGCCCTGGCCGGGGCCGGGACCGACCCCAAGGGGACCTGGGGAGGCTGCGCCGGAGAAGCGGCCGCGGGCGGGCGCGCGCTCAGGGAGAGGGCGGAGGGCTCCGCTTACCCAGCTCGGCGGCGTCTGTCTGTCCTTGTGTCTCCGCTTCGTCGGACTCGGCTAGATGCTGCCCAGGGCAGCGCGCACCCAGTCCCCGCCTGACCCGAGTCAGACAGACGGCCAGGTCCACACGGAACCCAAGATCATTCAAATCCACGGCCCACGCCGGCCGGCTGCCTGTATTCCTGGGGTGGCCCTCGATCGGGTCCGCGCGTCTTCGCCCCGGTCGCCTGCGTGCGGGGACCCGGACGCGAAGGGGCGTGGGGTCCGGCAGGGTCCCTCTGGGGAGGCGCAAAGCTGGCCGTCTTCAGGTTTCCCCGGCGCGACTTTCCGGGCTGCTCTGACATCAGCGATCCCGCGTTTCCTTCCCTTCTGCTCCCGGCCGGCTCGGCCCCATTTCCTCCGGGAACTGCTGCCAGCTCTGTCTGCGACCGGGCCCGTACGCTCCCCGCGGCTCCGCGGCTCACGAGTCCACCGGTTCGCTAGTCCTCGGCTGAAGGATCCCAGCAGCTGTGCCCGCCTCCCCCTCTCTGCTCTGCACGGACGGTGCTGCGCGCGGCGCGCTAGGCTCGGCTCCGGTGGCGGCGCCCTCAGCCGGCCTCCTATATTACCGCGCAGCTCATTATCATAGAGGCCGTGTTAACCCCCTCCCCGCCCACGCGCCCCGCCCGCGCAGACCGAATCCTCTAGCCTGTTCACCCAAGAACCCCGCCGAGCTACCGTGCTGCGGGCGTTCGCCGGGCTCAGCGGACACCGTCGGTAGCCAAAGGGCCTGAAAGGTGCTACCAGGGTCTGGGGACTCGGGTTGGGGCCTGGTGAGTCGGCTGGCTCAGCCTCGGGAGGGGTTCAGAGTGATGAGGGCAACCCATCCCCTCGCGTGGCATAACCTGTCACCGAGCACAGCCTACCCACCTCCCTCTTCACCTGTGAGCTAGGGGCGAGTTCGGAGGGATCTGTCTTGCTGATGGGGTGGAGCAAATTTCTTATACATTCCGGAAAGCCAGCGAGCTGTCAAAGGGGGTTTGAAGTTGTTGATAATTATTATTTCTACAATGCGAAGAGCCTGGCCTTACGTCTCCGGTTTCCTGCTCCATTAGGAGCCCTGGATGTAGGGCAGGGCCTGAATCGGATAGATGATGTATAGATCAGAGGAGCAGGATCATTTGCATTATCCAGAGTCCACCTTGCACTGGAGGCAGGGGGTGGTGGCTAAGAGGTTAAGACAACTTTAATAACCCCAGAAAAGAAGATTTTCAATCCTGAGTGCTTCAGTGCCCTCACCTTGATGGCTTGCCTCGCAGTCTGTGTATCTGCAGCGGTGGCTGGGGCTTTCCCGTGAGGACCTGTGCAAGCTAGACCCCAGCAATGTCTCAGGGTCTTCCAGCTCCCTGCTGGAGACTGAGCACAGAGTTTACTCAACACATCCAAGTGTTTGACAAACGTCCCCTACTGCCCTCTCGTGGCCATACTTTTCAGTGGTATAAAAAGAAAAGGGAATGTGGGATCATTGCCTCTGAAAACCAACTGTTTTGTTGGCTGAAATTCTCAGCAGGGCCTTAAAAAAGAAAGAGAAAGGAAATTAACTCTCAGCAACTATCTCAGAGACACTGGGTTATAGAATGTAGGCCTCATTTAGCTTTTGGGGGTATTTTTAAAATAGGGTTTCACTATGAATCTCTGGCAACCCTGGAACTCTTTATGTAGACCAAATCATAGAGATCTGCTTGCTTCTGCCTTTCAAGTGCTGGAATCAAAGGTATGTGCCACCATACCATGCCTGGCTCGATTAGCTATTCTTACAAATATGCTTATTTAAAAACTCTTCAATTAATTCGCTTAAATTTGTCCAGTATCATTGGCTGTTGCTCACTTGTCCATTGGAACCACAAAGAATCTGAATTCCAAAATGCACACCTATCCCATCCTTTGAATTTATGTAGCATTTATTTTTGTTAATACTCCAGGTAATTCTCACATTTATTTTCCTATATTATTAAGTCTGCATATAAGTGGGTCTTGTCTCCTTACCAAAACAACTTTGTTATCCTCTCATGTAAATAAACATTTCTTGTCTCCACTGCCTGGCCCCAAATAACTGACTCAGAGGTTGAATATGAATTATAAATGCTCAGCTGATAGCTCAGGTTTGTTACACGCTAACGCTTACACTTGAATTAACCCTGTTTCTTTGCGCATGGCTCATGGCTCGTTCCCTCGTTTTTTACACATCCTGCTTGCCCAGCAGCTGACTGGTGTCTCCTTGACTCTATCCTTCTTTGTCTGAGCCCTCAGTTTCACTGTCCTGCCTAAACTTTCCAACCAGTTACATTATTAACCAGTAAGAGTAATACATATTCCCAGCATACGGAAGGATTATCCCACAGCACTCTTATTTCTAAGTACTCTAGATTTAAGGCACAGTTTGTTAAGGAAGATTAAAAGAGGATACAGATTCTGAAACTTGGCATGTGTTTAATGAGCGGAGCATTAGACTGATCAGCTGCACATGAGACCATTCTTAGTAGGGCTGAGGTAACTAACTGATAAGGCTCTCAATTGAATATCAGGGTCCTTTAATTCTAAACCAAGTGTTATGTAACTGTATGTTCAGGGTGTGGGGTATCTTATCTCTTACCTCTTCTCAGTGCCTCGATTTTATTTCATCTTGAAATGATTATAATACAATTTAAATAATTTCAGATATAAATCCCCACCCCCTGCGATCCAGAAATAAACCCTTAAATGACAATGACTCTTCCACATACACCCATCCTCTTCTCCACTCCCCACACTTGCCCTGCCTGTGGGAGAAAGAACACCTACAGACAGATCTCACTGCAGGCAGGGTGACGGGATGCCACCCTACTCCCACAATGCCACTGAGCAGCATCTGAAGTTGAGCCAGTACAGGGTGTTATCACAGAAGCCTGAGCTAGAAGTTGCTTGGGTGAAGCGCCCTTGTCTTCCCTAGGCCCGTTTCAGCTTGAAATCTCCCAGGAGCTGGAAAATTAAAACAAGATGTGATGATGTGTGAAGAACTGGTAGTATCATTAGTTTTGTGACAATACATTTTTCCTGGGGAGATACAACACACATGTTACTCACCCAGATAGGGATCCCATGACAGACCAAAGTATAGAACCACCAAAGACATGGTGAACCAATAAATTTTATTGGGGTTACTTACAGGAGTATAAATGACTCAAAGACAGCTACATCATCAGGTCTACCCCAACAATGGCGACAGCTCACAAAAAACTGGGAAGCTCAGAACACACCATACTGCCTGCAGGTAGCTCAAAAAGTTGGAGAATGTCCTTTCAAAGTGACTCCATATAAATCTTTTCAGTACAACTCAGCTGGCTTGTGTTTCTTCCAGGCAGTTAGTTTGATCTCAGAGTCTTTCCTGGCAGAATCTTCTTTGCAGTTCAGATTCCTTCCATCTGAAGCAGGCTCTCAGTTTTTATTGCTTATTCTGACAGGGATGGACCTAGTGAATCTGGTCACTTTCAGGGACTTCCTGAAGTTATTTTGATTGACCTTCCTGCTTAAGGAGATTCCTGAAGAATGGAATGCTTTTTACCTTGGAGCAAACTGATACACAGCACTAATTAAGCACATAATTACATTTTAAGAATTGAGATAATCAATAGAACCAGTTCCTGACACTGTTCTTGTGGCCAGGAACCTGAGACAAGATAGGCCAGAAATACTATTGTTTCTGCTCAGAGACCAGAGTAATAAAATTACTCCTAATGACATTCTGTTACACCACTGATCAGTGCCTCCTTCAGCCATCATTGGAGAAGTGTCCTCCTGCAGTAGATGAGGTCTAACACTGAGTCCTACAACTAGACAGTGTGCAGAGAGTGAGAAATTTTGGAACACAGACCCAAATGAGATGTTTTCATCAAACTCCTCTCCTTAGGGCTCTGGGTACAGAATAGAAGGCAGAAAAATTACAAGAGTCAGAGGGATGAATGACTCCAAAGAAACAATGTTTTTCTTCCAGACACTGCAGGACTTGAGCACATATTGACTCACAGTGACTATGGCAGCATGCACAGGGCCTACATAGGTTCAAGCCAGATGGGAGGAGTAGACGTGCATTCCCATTTCTAACCTTAAGAAGCTATCTCTAATTGACATCCATGTGCAAAGGAAAAATTAGATTTCTCCAATGGAATCTCATGGCATGTTAACCATACAGCCCCATGCTCAACAGCGGATGGCCAGTGCAAAACAAATTCAATTTTTTTGCCCTGCTGGTCTAATTGCTTCTATTTTATGTTTTAATGGGTTTTGTTTGTTGTATGTGTTTGTGTGTGTATTTCTTGTTTTTATTTTTAAATTTTGGGTTTTGTTTGTTTTATAGAAGGGGATATGAAGTTGGGTATTTGGGGAGTTGGGAAGGTTCTAATAGGAGTTGGAGAAGGGGAAACTATGATCAGAATATACTTTGTATAAAAATTTTTCAATAAAAAATTAAGATAATCACTTTAGGTTCCTATTTCTTACAGGTTAGCAGTAATGTTTATAGCCTCAAGCCTTTAAAGGACTGATCTAATCTATGCTAACTATCATCCATTTGGCCACAAAGTGTTTACTGAAAGCAACTTTATTGCTTGACCATGGGGGTCCACACCTTTAATTTCAGTACCTGGGAAGCAGAAACAGGCAGATCTCAGTGAGTTTAAGGCCAGCCTGGTCTGCAAAGTAAGTGCAAGAACAGCCAGGGTTTTTACACAGAGAAACCCTGTCTCAAAAAACTGGGAAAAAAAAAAAGCAACTTTATTCCATTTCTTTCTTCTGTAGAACTGTATATTGTATATAACTAAAACTAAATCAGAACGTTTATAATTTTAATTGATACATAACAACTGTACATATTTATATGGTGCCCTGTGACGTTTTACTATATGTAACATGTCACAATCAGATTGGACTAATTATCATATTGTCACTTCAAATAGTTATTATTTATTTTGTAACACATAATAATAATTGCTTACTATAGTAGCCACACCATGCTAAAGACACTGTAGCTTGGCTCTCCCACCCCGTTATAACTAACCAGTCAGCTTAGGACTTTGTACTTCTATAAGACCTTTGCATGAGCCTTTCTGTGGCTGTATTCACTCATTTGACATAAAGTGCTCTGAATACATGACTGCCACAAGTGAGAGATTTCACTTCTTTTCAATGGCTAAGTAGCATCCCGTTTTTCAGTACATCAATAAAGAACAGACTCCAGGTTCCCATGCTCTGCAGCTTTTCTGAGGACTCGTTTTCTTGAATCTTTCTGGCCTTCTGGTGTTTCCTTGTCTTCCTGCTCAGCTGATGTCAAATCACAGACCTTGGGGGACTGGCCAGTTCTCTTATTTCTATCAAGAGGGACAGCCATAGCCCAGTGCAGGTTTAGGCAAGTGTCAGGTATTTAATAAATATCCATCATATGAAGGATGTTCTTATCTTTGGAAATTGTTTCAAGCTCCAGTGGCTCTTACTCAACTGCTCAGCAGAATGTCCTGGCACAGTCATGTGCAATGTGCAACTACATTGCTGTTTTTCTTCCTAGGCCTCTTCCCCATCACTACAGGACTGACTTAAGTAAAATGATAAGACAAGTAGGAGCAAACAGGAATCTGTGTTCTAAAGAAGGGCCAGCATTCCTAGGAAAGGCAATAGCAAGCACGCCTGTATGCAGGAGGAGAGTGGTCCCAAAATGGGCAGCTAGCCCATCCCCAAGGGAGTCCTCTTTCATAGCAACGGCTTCAGCTCCACAAATAGATGCCAGTTTGGTAGCCCCTTAGATCATAGGAGATATTTTTGGTACTGGAAGCCAGCCACACTTTGGCAGGCTTTCTACATTAAGTCTGCTCCTTTGCAAGATGGGGGTGGTGAGTGTCAATGTTTAGTGTGGGATTGCTGCCTAGAGTGTGTGTGTGCATATATCAAGGGGCCTGGGGCCTGGGATTAGAAAATATGCATGGACCTTGGAGACGGAGTGGACTCATCTAATGGTGTTGATGGCCATCTTTAGGCAGTGCATCAACTGTCTTCCGTTTTGTTTCTCTTTCTCAGGACTGAACCTGACATGGCACTTCCCATTTGAACAATCTATACCCTGAGATGGGTGTCATTTTTCTCCTGCTCAGATCCCAAGACAGCAGTACCCCTGTGGGTGGGCCTTTCATGTCAGGAAGCTGTACTTTACTTTCACCCTGCAGACATTGTCAGGAAGCCGTAGCAGAAGTAGCAGCCTCCACTCCTCTCACATACACACTGTTAGCAACAAAGGCATCCATCTGAGAGGCCAAGTCCCATGAATGGAAGTGAGAGGCTGCTGGGCCACTTGAGTGGATGGCCTCTGCCTGAGCAATGGGGCCCAGGGCCAGAGCAACACAGGAGCTGGGCACCTGCTCTGGATTCTCAGCACCATTCATAAAGACTACTCCCCGGCACCCTTGCAGATCTCACTTTCCTGTGCACTTGAAACAGTAGCAAGCTTGTTAAAGCTCCAAATCAAACACAGTGGGCTTTCTCTCTCCTTTTTTCACTAAATCTTCCATGAGCAGAGCTCATGTCCCTGTGTATTTCATCTTCTGTCCCAACCTCCTTTCCTCCCATTCATCCAAGTGCAACTCTGAAAGGAGAGCATTCTCTATACATATACCTGGGCAACTTCAGCTAGAACCTCCCAACAGAACCCTGGGACAACCTGCCAGGTCAGAGGCCGCAGAATGGAGGATGGACTGCCTTCTGATCTTTGATCATAGAAGGCAAGGGCCAAAACTTAGGACTCGGCTGCTATGTGTCTGGCAGAGTCTGAGAAGCATTCTGTGCCCTGGTTTCTGTTTTATGAAAAGATTTCCCTCTAACGAAACTCTATTCGTCCAGTCAGGCATTCCCAGGATAGTACTCTTGGTGCCTGTTTCATTTCCTCATTTATAAAGTAGAAATATTCCTTTCCTGTGTGTCTTTCAAGAATTCAGAAGGAACAGCCAAGATGCTAACTGTGAATGGGCTTCTCACACTGGGAAGTGTTACATGAATGCATGGTGGTGTCTTAAAATCTAAAATTCTGGAGGTGGCATATGCTTGCCTGCACTGTCTTCCTTGTTCTGCCCCTGACATTTTAGTTTCCTTATTCTCTAGTATTCTTCCTGGTGAAATGTAACCAAGTAAAGAAATTTCCACTAGTCACCTTCCTTTAAGGAATCAAGAAGTGTGTCTGTGCTGAAATAGCCCTTGTGTTCAGTCAGTACAGACCTTGTCCCTCAGCAACATGTTCTAATTGCACAGGAGGCAGAGGCCTGACCCTTATGACTGACACTTACTGAGTTGTACCTTTGAGGTTCTTCCCTGATCAGCTCCCTCACCAGCTGGAATATTATGGGGTCACTCTTCTTGGCTGCCCAGCTCGTGTTCGATGGCAGCAGTTCTCACCAGTCAATGGTCCCTCAAGGAACCTCTGGGGCAGGGGAAAGCTAGGTAGGACAAGGCCAATGGAACATATTTCTTTGGGAGAGGAAGCTCAGATCCTACAGCAAGTGGTCATTTTATCCAGGCTTCTTCATTTGGAAGGACATCATCCTTTCCATTGTCACTGCCACAGAACAACATGGTATGGTACAGTCCACCCAACACCATTCTATTGCTTAGAATCTTACGACTATAATCCCAGGACCAGGTCTTTCCACACCACCCACAAATGCAGAACAGATAGCAGGCAGCCAAAAGCTGTAGTTTTGTTGGTAAGAGTCTCTACCAAGCACACGTGAAACCCTGCTTTCAATCCCCAGTACTGCATAAACCAGCATAGTGATGTACACCTATAATCCTAGGTGCATCTCAGGAATGGAGGAAGGAAGACCAGAAAATCAAGGTTATTCTTAATTACATAGTGAGTTTGAAGCCAGCCTAGGCTATGTGAAACCTTGTCTCAAAAAAGAAAAAAATTAAGTTATACTCCATTGTTAATAAGTAGCGTGCAATGGCTATATGTGGAACCAGGTGTCTGACTTCCATCTTTTTTTCTACTTTGCCCACAGTTAGGTAAGAAATTGTGATGCAGTTGACAACTATTCCAGGTTCAGGAAGTGGGAAGTTCTGGGCCTCGTGCCCTCTTAAGCTTCACCTAGTAGAAATCTAGAGCCACAGAAATCTGCCACAGGAGGGCTGTAGCAGATTCTTCCTGGGTCCTACAAAGCTTCAAAAGAGCTGCTTTTCTACTGAGGGTGAGGACTGTCATCTTTCACAATGGAGAATGTTATAATTGTTATCATGATTATTATAAACAATCATACTAATGAGGTCAATTCACCCAGATCTTACAGGGTGTGAGGGTTTAACAAGGAGAGCTGTTTGTCCCTGGCAGAGAAGTTGCAAATACATGCAGATCTCCATAGCTTATGTCACCTTTGCACCACACAAGACCACATTCATGGCCTTTCAAAGAAATGGGCTAATTGGGGTGCAGTATGTGGCACCCCCACCCCTTAAAGTGAGTATGCTAGCTTGTCTTTGTGAGAATCCACAGGGAGCCCAGTGAGCAAAACGCTAAGCCTGACTTCACCTTGATTACAACCCTGCCCTACAAACCCCAGAAGAACTGAGCTCTCACTCCTTCTAATTAGGGGAGAAAGGAAGACAGTCTGCTTCTGACTGCAAGCTCTTCTGGGACAGGCCATTCAACTCCCCCTCTCCTAGCTCCCACCTCCTCCTTCCTGGCGGGTATCTGAAGTATCTCACCCACTGCTAAGCCTTCCCTGGGACCAGAGCCCTCAGCGTGAATAGGGTGACAGCAGAACCTGGTTGGAATGGCTCCACTCTGCTCTAGGAATTTGTTTCTAGTCTGCTGTGAGGCAGTGCAGAGCTACAGCCAAAGAGTCTGACAGCTAGGCAGCCAGACAGGTGGGGGCTGAGCAGGGATTGGGTGTGTGTGTGACTGGGGGGGGGGCGCTGGCCCTGAGGTTGCTGGCAGAGAGCAAAGTCCCTCACCCCATGAGAAAATAAATAAATGCCCTGCTTAAATAAATCGTTACCCCAACACCCAGGTGCAAAGCACAGAGTCTGGCTTTAAGTTGTAAATTTAAGGCAGGGTGTGAATTACTAGGGATTTAAAAAAAAAAAATCAAGAAGTGGCACAAGTTCTTGGCAAGAGAGAATCAAGCACATCACTACTAACAGTATAAAATGGTTAATTGCTGTGTTACCTTGTTGCCACATTTTCAGTTTTGTGGATACCTAGGAAGGTTTAGTCTTAAGCCTTACCCCTTTGCCAGTTAACTATCAAGCTCAGCCCTGTTCTTTCTGTAAAATGGTCTCTTGTAGGAGATTCTAAGTGCTAGAGAGGTGAATTCTATTTCCATCCTTCACATGTGGCTTTCCACCTTTCTCATCCCTTGGAGTAGCTCTGTTTATTGACTCAAAATCAACACGAATTTGGGAGACAAAAATGTTCGGTGACCTTAGACTGAGTAGCTTTAAGGCTAGAATGTGATTCTTGACTTTGCAATGGTCTGTGTGACCTCACACAAGTCTCTTTTCTCCTGACTCTGTCCCTAAAATCCAGGACTCTATGCTCCTACTTGGCCATGACCTTAACTTCTTCATGGAGAGCAGAGAAAGTACGCCAAACTCAGAAGGTCTTCCTTTGCTGTCTAAGAAAGGTTGGTGCCTATGATATGGAAAATAGAGTAAGGAAAGACTGAAAATAGAATCTTACATCAGAATCTTCTCTGATTGTGTGCTTTCTCTTGCCTTTTGCCTTTGATAAACACTCTGCATTGGGCACCACTGCTATGACTCTTCCCGAGTCATAGGAGGCTGTAGCTCCTTCCATCCATTCTTCTGACGATACTGCTACATGTTTGAAGGGACCTAAATATGGGGCCATCCAGTAACACATACCTTCTCTCCTCTTTCCACACCCCTTCTGAGCAGCCTGTCCCTCTCTTTGGGATTCCTGTTTCAGCCTTGTGGCACAAGGCTTGGGATGACTGAGGCCCAGCCCTGGCTCTTGAGAGGATGGTAGACATCCTGGACCAGAGAATATGCAGAGAACCTCTGCAGTCTCCCTGACATCATACCACTTAGTGAGTTTCTTTTTTCTTTTTTTCTTTTTTTTTTTTTTTCTGGCTTCAAAAAAGCCGGGCAGCCTAGTGGCCTTCCTTCTTCCCTGAAGTTGTCAGTGAGGCTAATAATTATTACTTCGTGATAATCACGACACTGTAAGAACTTCAGGCCATTATTTTGAAATGACCATTCCCAGTCATTTAGGACTTATAACAGCAGAGGGGAGCATCAACCCCAGGGAGCTCCCATGTAAACAGGGAGTTGAATGAGAGAACAAGAATCATGGAGCATGGGTTTAGTCCCATTTTCCTCCCTGAAAGGATCCTGTTGAGTAATTTCCCCTCCGTGAACCACACCTCTTCATTATTTACTGTATCTTCTGGGGAGAATAAAATAAGAGGGACCCCTCCTCCTCCCCATGCCCTCTGTTGCCTCCCCTCCCTGCCTCCTGTCAATTGTGTCTTTTTCTGGGGTTTGGCAAACATAGCCACTTCCTCCTGCTGTGCTTTCACAGGAGCTAAACTGAATGTGGCTCTAGTTATTTTTTTTCTCTTAATCATTCTTTCTCTTTTTTGCTGGAAAGCGTTTCCATGAAGCACAATCATAGAGGGACAGAATGTCCTGATGTTTGGGTGAGCAGCAAGCATTTTCTTTATTCTTCCCTTGAATAAAAATGACACCCCATAACCGTAATATTAGAGAGATGAAGGCCATCTTTTAACGATTTCATTTCTCATAGCCCTTTCCTGAATGCCCTGTCCTGGAAAAGGCTTGGGTCACCTGTCTCCTCAGCTTCTGCTCATGTTACTCTTTCAATCTGGAAGATGTCTTTCTCTACTCACAGCTGTCCAGTGCTGGAAGCACATTAGGACCTTCTCAAGCTGCCTCTCTAAGAATTTGTCTTTCCAACCTGGGCTTCATGTTCATCCAGTTTATAATTGACTGAATGTGGTGGTGCAGGGCTATCATCCCAGTACTTGAGAGGCAAAGGATTGCATACAAATTTGAGGCCAGGCTAGTTTATACAGCTAATTTCATCTCAGCTAGGGCTGTATAGCGAAGCCCCTGTTTCAAAATAGCAACAACAACAATAAAAATAACCTGTATCCTTTCCATTTTAAGTCTGGTGCAGAGACAAGCCATATAATAAATGTTGAATCATGATATCTGTTTGTTTGTTTGTTTGTTTGTTTTAAAGCTATTTCTGAGACAAGAAAAATAAGGGTGCTTGGAAAGGTTAAGTGGTTCGCCTATAGTGCCCAGTGAGAAGCATCGAGGAGACTGGGACCATGTTTTAAGTTCAAGTCAAGCACAATTCCTCTCATTAAGCTGTTTCCAGCCATCGTCTCCCTGACTCCACTTTTCCGGAGTCGATGTCCTTAAACCTTGGCATTTCCGTTTTCTTGACATCTTCACTGGGCTACAAGTTACCAAAAGGGAGGGACTGCACCTTATTTTTCTCTTCTGCAATGAAAGTTGGCAATTAATCTTTGAAACAACTTTCCAGCCCACTTGGTTTCTCTGTGGAGCCAGGATAAGAAGTTTTGCTTCTAGTGCTGAGGGCCTAGGATGGCAAATGCTAGAATTTCTGTTCTTGTCTAAGGTGTGTTCTGAAACTACTCATCTCCGTCCACTTATCTAGACTTTAGCTCCCCAGAAGCTAAGGCAAGATATCTCCTTTGGAACATTATAGAAACCTTAGGTTCATTAGCTGCGGGGTCTCTTTCAAGGTACGGTTCCATGCCTCAGTGTTATTTAAACACAGCTCTGTCCTCCATTTTCTGTGGACAGTTGAGGGGTCTGATTCCAAAGTGTGACATATTGCTTTGCACTTTTTATGCCTTCCTCTCCCAGGGCCCATGAGCCACCTGTGTGCTTCAGAGGAGCTATAGTATCAAACAGACCCTCATTTCTTCTAATGTGATAATTAGGCTTTACAGCTAATATTAACAATCAGCACAGTCATGTGTATAGTAAGCTGCCATTATCCAGGCTATCATGTACTAAAAGAGCCTGCTGCCTTTACAGTGGTATTTGAAGCAAGGGTCCTATGATGGTGTCTTAGTTAGGGTTACTATTGTTATGATGAAGCACCATAACCAAAAAGAGAGTTAGGGAGAAAAGGGTATATTTGGCTTATACTTTCACACTGTTGTTTATTATTGAGGGAAGTCAGGACAGGAACTCAAACAGAGAAGGGACCTGGAAACAGGTGCTGACGCAGAGGCCATGAGGGGTGCTTCTCATGGCTTGCTAAGTCTGCTTTCTTATAGAACCTAGAATCACAAACCCAGGGATGGCACCACCCATAATGGGCTGGGACTCAAAATTATCTGGCATAGATGGCTGATTCCCAACTTTGGAGCTCATTCAGGAACTCCTTAAATGTTAACTTTCTCAAAGTCCTCAACCAGAAAGCAGGTCCAGAAAAGAGACATCATAGAGTAACAACTAAATGAGAAGCTTGCAGTAAACAGCGTATTCAGCAAGGAACATTGATACTTGCAAGGCAATCACTGTCACTACCACTATTCTGTCTCTAGGCTTCAGTCAGGTAAGGTCAGAATCTCCCAAAGATACAGAGGTAGTAAATCTTGTTATAGTTCAATTTTCATGACAGAATTTTGAGTGAGAAAGGTCATCATGGTTTTGGTCACCACCACGGGTACTCTTAGAATGTCTGTCTTCGGTCTGATGGTTATTAAATCTTAACTCCAGTTTTCGTGCTCAGCTGGTACAGTGATTGTTAGGAAACAAGTCTAGAACCCCAGACAGTGCTGGCATCAAATGACATTTTCTTCCTACCTACAGGTTGAATTGTCCTTGGTTTCAAATGAGAAAACTGAGGTTTGGAGGATGAAATGCTTTGACTAAAATTGACAGTTGACAGCGTAAATTCAGGGGAAACAAAGTCTGTTGTTCATACCCTATGCATAGTGAGACCACCCCTCTTAGATGCCCCTAGATATTTCTGTCCTTGTCCTCGGGGCACAGGATGTTTCTGCTTTGGACACTAATTTCTCAGAAGGAGCTTTCTGGTACTTACCTCTGGCAAAGCTGAATCATGTATCCCACTCTAGGAGAACATGGCGATCTTGAGGCTGAACTCAGGATGCTTTGTTGTTACTGTTCTCCCTCCTCTAGCCTGAAAAAAATCTTCCTCTTATGGTGTGAATGTATAACATCTCTGATGAAAATGGCTTATCCGATTATGTTGGATTGAACTGAGATAAGTCATAGATTCTACTTGATAACTCTGGTACCTTAGACTGACTTACGAGCCAAGAGTAAGCACATATGTATTTTTTCTTTGTCAAAGGAAAGACAAAGGGAACATCGTTTGAACTCTGCAGCTTTGGCCATGTGGTTCTGGTTTTAGAGTCAAGGATATTAGGAATGGGCTGTGGACTGTCCCTCCGTGGCTTAGGAAAGATGTTGAAATCAGGCATGTGTCAGAGGTGTCCCTGCTTGGAGACTCAGAGGACATTTCATGAAGTTGTGAAGGTAAAGCCTGGGTTGTGTTGGAGACCAAGATATTAGAAATGACAGATTGTGGGATACCTGCCGAAGAAAGCTGAAGACTGGGTATGGAACAAGAAAAAGAAGTATGTTACAGTCAACAAAGGAGTAGGAAATCTGGGGAGCACTTTGACATTGGCAATGGAGGTGCCAGCATTTGGAGTTTGCCCTGCTAGATTTTGGACTTGCTTTGGTCCAGTATTTTCACACTATGCTCTTCTTCCTCCACTTTCAAATGGCAGTGTATATTTTGTGCCATTGAATGTTGGAAATATGTAATTTGCTTTTTTTTAATTTTGATTTTATAGGGAGTTACAGTTAAGAGATTGTCTTCATCCCCAAAGAAACTTTGGATTTTTAAATAGTGTTGAGACTGTGCTAGACTATGGAGACTTGAAGTTGGACTGAATGCATTTTTACATTATGCTATGAGTACAAGCCATAGGAGTTAGGGAGTAGAATGTAATGATTTGAATGAGAATGCCCCCCAGACTCATATATTTGAATGCTTAGTCATTAGGGAGTGGCATTATTTGAGAAGGATTGGACTATGTTGCCTTGTTGGAGTAGAAGTGGCTTGTTAGAGATAGTGTGTCATTGGGTATGGGCTTGAGGCTTCAAGAGTCTAAGCCGGGACTGGTCTCCAGCTCCCTCTCTTCCCTGTCTCTTTCCCTGTCGCTATTCCTTTCCCCCTTCCTCTCCCTGCAGATCAGAATGCAGCTTTTGGCTACTTTCACACATGCCTGCCACCATGCTCCTTGCCATGATGACAATGGACTAAGCCTCTGAAACTGTAAGCCAGCCCCAGTCAAATGTTTTCTAAGAGTTGTGTCTCTTCACAGCAATACAACAATGACTAAGACAAGAACTCACATGAGAAATAGCCTCCACCTTCTCCAGGGAAGCCCATCTGCAGTAGGGACTCTTCATAGGACCTACCATGATTGTCATCCTCCCTGATATGTATCATGCTTGTTCGTGAGAATGCAAATGAAACTAGGAAGATGTTTATGTATAAATCCCCAGCAAAGACCTTCTCTAACATAGGCTGCAGTTGGCTGCAGTTGGCTGTGGTTCTAAGAGTCCCTCCAAAACAGGGAGTCCTTTCTCCTGTATTTTGGCATCCTAGGGCTCCACAGCAGATGACACACTTGGTGACTCAAGGAAACAGAAGTTTATTCTCTGGCAATTCTGGAAGCCACAATCTAGAAATATGGTTCCTCAGAAAACTCTAGGAAAAATCTTGCTTGACTTTTATAGTTATAGTGCAGATGTTTCTTCGCAGTAATCATCTTATATTCACACAGATTTTTTAAAATATAGTGTGTTCATGTGTTTTCCTGCAAGATACCAGGCATCAGATCTAAGGGTACCCTAATGCATCCGGATCTCATCTAGAGGTGTGCCCTTTGGGAAACAATCCAACTGTACTATGCATCCATTGTGATGATCCACACTGGAGCCTTAGTGGGTGGTTATTCTTCATTCCTTAGACCCATCCAATGAGTCAGTGTTTACCAGCTTATCACTTCTGAAAGAGTCTAGAATATATTACCAATAACTATGAAAACTATTTTAGCCTTATGAGAATCTTCTTTCATGTTTTCTTTTTAAAATACGGATCTGATGGAAGTGGTCAGATGGAAGTGAAGAAAGAGGCCTTTCTACCACTCTTGTCTTTTCAAATGGAGACACATGAACAGCTGGCCAATTCCTACCTCATCCTAGTGAGAAAAAGACCCAGAGGGTTTTTGTTTGTTTGTTTGTTTGTTTGTTTTGAGACAGGGTCTCACTACATAGCTCCTGGAATTCACTATGTAGACCAGGCTAGCCTTGAACTCACAGAGATCTGCTCGACTCTGTTTCAGAGTGCTGAAATTAAAGGCATATGCCACTATCCTGGACCAGAAGGTTAATGATTAGCATTTGTATAGGATTCTGACTTAATAGCCTCAAAGTCCTTCTTAGACCACTCATATTCATGTTCATCAGTATGTCTGCCTACTCTCTCACATCCTTGCTCTTGTGTCCTAAACATATTTTTTTTCTACTTCACAGGGAAAAAGCCAGAGAGGCTATAGGGAGGAAGCCCTGGAGAGAACAGAACATTGACACAGGTGTTCTCTCTCTCTCTCTCTCTCTCTCTCTCTCTCTCTCTCTCTCCCTCAGTCTCTCTCTCTGTGTGTGTGTGTGTGTGTGTGTGTGTGTGTGTGCATGCACATAGTAATTGCATGCATTAACTATGATGACCCACCTCCCTAGCACTAGTCAGCTGTGCTGAGGGGATCTCTTTCAGTCTTTGCGTCTGGCTTGTACTGTGAGGAAAAGCACACAGAATGTCTAGAAGCATAAGGATCTACACACTGAACCAACCCAAAGCCCTATTTCTATGGAGTCCACTGCCATGCCTGCCCACCAGGACACCAATTAAGCTATCTCTGGCCCACTGCCCTGGGGATAAGAGTAAAAAGACAGATGCAGAGAAAGCCAATTGTGCTGCTATCTCAAGGGAACCCTGCTCCCAGCCTTTCTACCCACCCATTACCTCTTTTTACTGTTACAAAATCAAGAAGAATCCAGCAAAAGAGCTCATTTAAAGTTACTTAGGAAGAGGAAATAATACTTTCTCAGTCCTCACTTTGCTCAGTTCATGCTGGGTGTGACTTCCAAGACAACATGTCTGAGAAAGAGAATAGCCATTGTCCTTAAATTCAGCAAACACAGTGAAATCAATTTCTATATTTCAGAGTTTCATAAAGGTGTTATTAGGCCATTTGCTTGAGACTATATGTTAAGGACTCCAGCTTGGCTTTATTTATACCATATCCAGTGCACTATCCTGGAAGAGCAGTTAAGGCTGCTCTGCTTCTGCACAAAGTGGACATAGGCACAAGTCCATACCAGAGTGAGCACTGCTGTGAACTGCCTTTGGCCCACAAAGAATCCTAACTGAGATTGAGAAAGAGCCTTTGGATGGACCAGAAGGACCTTTCTATTGCTATCTTAGAGCAATTCTCGCATTAGAAAAAGGAAGTAGCTGCTTTGTTAATGGTAGGTGGAGCTCTCGGCTAGAGCAATGGTTCTCAACCTTCTCAATGCTGTGACCCTTTAATACAGTTCATGTTGTAATGATCCCCAAACTATAAAATTATTTCATTGCTACTTCAAAACTGTAATGTTGCTACTGCCATGAATTGTAATAATATCTGGGTTTTTTTTTTTTAATGGTTGTTTGACCCCAAAGGGATTGTGACTCATAGGTTGAGAACTACTAAGCTAGAGATAACCAAGCTAATTTTCTTCTTCTTGGTGATAACTGTAATATACAATATAGTAAGAGGTTTCTGGCCCAGACTTGCGGACCTAGCCTCATGGTTTAGGCCCGCAGACCCACAGACCCCCAGAGACACACAGGTGCTTACAATAGTTTTAGGCTGATTGGCCTAAAGCCCAGGCATATAACTTGCTAGCTCTTGTTCTTAATCTAACCCATGACTCTTATCCTGTTCAGCCATGCATCTCAGTATCTTTTCTCAGAACAGCATAGTTGTCCTCTGCTTCTTCTGGCTTCTCTCTGGCATTCTGCTCTGTTCTGCCTGTTCCTAGAGTCTTCTCAGTCTGGTAGCCCCTCCCATACTTCCTGTCTGCCTTTGGCCAATCAGCTCTTTTTATTAAACTCATGGGCGGAGACAATTATTTACAATGAATAACATAATCCCCCTACAATGTAACAAGTTCTTTGTAAGGAGTAAAGCCCATTCTCCACTGTTCTTATGTTTTCTCTGAAGAAAACTACCTGGAAAGATAAAATGACTAGTTAAGCCTTTCTTCTGGTTTGCCAGCAGAATTGTACAGTCTCAAACAAATAAGGGGAAACTCTTAGGGGAAACCTCTGAGTGTGCTGATATGTGCTCAGTGTATGCAGGTTCCCAGGGAAACTGTGCTTATGCAGGGTAGCTATGCTTTTTGGTCAGTAGCTCACACATTCCTGTATCATAGAAACATGCTTTATTATTTGATTTAGGTCTTGGTGATTACTTCTTGAGAGTCCATGACTCATGGGTAGAACTTGGCAAATTGTACTTTGAAAATTTCAAAAGTTTGAAAAAAAAAAAAAACCATGTAGGTAATTTTGATTCTTATCCAGGGCTAAGAGACATAGATCTATGCATCTAAATCAACCAGTTTTCATTGAGGCTGTGGCTGTGTGGGATATGTTTTAAGTATAAGGGTTATCTGGTGATGTGGGATGTCTTTCTGTGTGCTATGAATATCATTCATTAATAAAGAGACTGTTTGGGCCTATGGAAAGGTATTTTAGAAGGAGGCAGGAAGTCTGAGTGTAGATAAAGGGGAAGGAGGGTAGAGTCAAGGAAGATGCAATCCAGCCACCCAAGAAGCAAAATGTAAATAAATAGGTGAGCCATGGGCCGTGTGGCAAGACAGATTAATGGAAATGGGCTGAGTTAAGATGCAAGAGCTAGCTAGCAATATACCTGAGCCATAGATCAAGCAGCATGTAATTAATGTAAGCCTCTGTGTTTTCTGTGGGACCGTGATCTGCAGGTTTAGATCATGGGCCGGATAGGTCAGAAACTTATTATTACAATCTGGTCTTGTTTTTCTAGGAGATTTTTTTATATAGCAATTCTTGTAAATAAGGAAGGAAAATACAAATTGATGAATTTTAGGGGTCTCCAAGTTCTTGTCTTGTTAAAGAAACAAGTTGATCAACATACATGGACAGTTTTAGCAAAAGTTTATTTAATGAAGTAAGCAAAGAAAATACTTTAAAAAAAGATTGGAGTGAGATGCCCCAAGGCAGGGAGCAGCCCAGTGAGTTCTGTACTGTGGATTTTAAGGAAACTTTTATGAATGTTTTCTTGTTATCTGCTGGGGATTTGTAGTCATGTGATCCCCAGGCACTAACATTCACAAAGGAGAAGCAAGCAGACAGAATGAAGCTCTCTGGAATCTATCAGTGTGGCCATGTATATTATTAGGCAAGATATGTTTCTGTCTGAAGTCAGTTTGGGGAGTACTCTGAACCTTGAAAAATCAGTGGGATAAAAATACATCTGTAATTGTCTAATCATTTCATAGAAAAGATAAAGCGATAAATTATAAACCAACCATACAATTAATGTATTAACTCCTAAAACAGGATGTAGGAGTATGGTGGCTAATTTTGACTGCTGTGTTGGACATTAGTAAGGTGCATCTCTGGAAATGTTGGAGATGGTATGCACAGAGGCAGTTAGGTTGTGAGAGCTCTGATCTTATAATGGATCAAGTGGATTCATAATATGATAGCATTATTGGGAGGCAGTGAGAAGTAGGAGTGGGTCCTTTTGGAAAAGTAGGTCCCTATGAGTGAGTGGTCCTCTGGCATAGTCCTTACCCTGGGCCCTTCCTGATGTCACTACTCTTCTCTGCCTCCTCCACTATGATGAAGCTTCTCGTTCATGTGCTCTTGTTGCCAGATTGTTCCTCCTAAGCATATGCGTCCCGGTGACAAAGAACTGAGCTATCTGAAACTGTCCCTCCTTTATGTTGCCCTCTTAGATGCTTTGGTAACCGTGAAAAGAAACACCTAATATAGTGTTTCCTGAAGACAGAGAAGAAAACACACAAGGCAACGTCGGGAATTGTCACACCAGGAAACATAAATATCAAACAGGATGAAGTGACATGAAGAAGGGACTCTAGAGCCAGATGCCCGCTGATCAGAGATGAGGTAATTGTAGGATGAAGAAGGATAACATTCACAACAAATACATTCATGTGATGAATTCATGGTGTTGTTTCTATAGGTCACTGGAGGAAACTATCGCACTCTTTTAAAAACTTATCAGAAAACCAAGCTTGAACTCTGATTAGTAAAATCAAGCTTGAATTCTTTATCTTTTAAATCATCTTTATTACAGCAAATAAGTGAGGGAGTTTCTTTTCATTAACATGCTATAGGTAATGAATAAAGAAATAATCAAATTAAAACAACATTTTTCAATCTTTACCAGAACAAAAGCTCAGCAAATAAAGACATGAAGATTCCTAAATATAAATTTTAGATAATCAGTAAATAATTATGTAGTGTAAGTATGTCCCATGAAACATTGGGGATATTGTTATTATATTAAGCATTCATTCATTGTGGTTTGATATCACGTGTCTCATTTGACAACAGCCACTGATGTTACCACCATGCATATAAGAAACTGATACAACCAGCAAACTCCCAACAGAAACAAACATGGCCGTGAAGTAGTCTCCTAAGGCTATTGAACATGAGATTGACTATCAATCTATAAGAAACACAGCGTGCAGGGGAACATATTAAATAATATCATATAAACCATTAGAAACTGGCCAACAAATGATTAAATTTCATAATGGAAACCTTGCTAGGTAGATAAAAAGGATTGAACAAGACACCTATACATTCAAACGGATGTAAAAGAGCATTAACAATGGCAACATGTAGACTTTTTTTTTACTTGTTTTTTTTTTGAAGAAGGAGGGATAGAAAGGACAGTGACCACTATTTAATATTAATACTTTTATTTTTAGAGAAGACAGGTGAACCTATAGTTATTTTAAAGACATTTTAAATACACAGTGAAATGCTAAAAAATTAATAATTTCCTTGAAATAATTAGGTCAGGGGTTAAGAGCATGCACTTCTCTTACAGAGGATGGGAGTTTATTTCCTGAACCTATAGTAGACAGCTCACAACCACATGTAACTGCAGTTCCAGGGAATTAATGCCTCTCGTGGATTCATATGTGCAGATACCAAAACCACACACACACACAAAATAAAAATAAAAATGAATCTTAAAAATTAATCAGAGATGTGGATAGGATGGGTGGGTCCATGGATAAAGTAAGGATGAGTCATCTGTGCATATTGGCATATGGGAGGCAAGAATATTGAGACAAGTTTGAAGCCAGTCAGGACTAAAGAATAGGCCTCCATTCAGAATAAAAGCAAACAAGCAAAGAACTGAAAACAAAAGAAAATAAAAACAATACCATGTGTTGATCTTTGTGGAAGCTAAGGTATTTGTTATACCATTTAAATATACGTGTGCTTATTATGCTAATTATTATAGTTTTGCATACATAATAAAATTATAGTAAAAAATTTTAATGAAGAGGATCTGAGGTGAAGTGGAATTTTAAACACATACTACCTATCTTATTCATAACATTTTATTTTAGTTTTGCCAGTACTGAATGAGCTAGGTATTTTTTATTATTATCATTTACAGAGGAGAAACTGAAGCACAGATGGAAAGGTCAAGTCATTTAAGGTCATCTAAAAGGAAACTGGTGAACCAGGCCGTGAACTTAGAAGTCTACTCCAGGCACTCTAAGCCCAAAATCTTGACTTCGACTCTTTTCTCTAAGCTGGATGATATGCCTTAGGTCACCTGGCTCCAGATGTGCTGTGAGTAGCGATTGCCTTGTCACTGGGAGTAGGCTGCTCATACAAGCATTCGTTCATTCATGAGACAGGCTTTATGATTGTGTTTAATGAAGAGTCTGTGGTTCACATAGTTGTTTTTCCACCAAAGTGAGTGTTTCAAAAGGTTTGGATAGCAGAGCTTCCCTTCAGGAGCTGTGACAGCAGCAAGGAGAAAATTCAGCAACCAAAGGAAAGGCAGTAGAGGGACAGAATGTAAGATCTATACAGAAATAAGTCATGGCACCAGGAATCTCTTAGGAAAGAGGCTCTTCCCTCTTACCAGCGTTTGCCCTGTCCATGGATAACAAACATTATTTTTTCAAGTCAGATTATTGTCAGGACTAGTTCCAGAATATTCTCATCATGGCTTTTTTTCATGATGACCCACTCACCAGGATGTAGATAATTCACAAAGATACCTTGCTTCTTAACAGCATAGATCTTCTAAGCTGCACCAAATCATCCCGAAACTGCAATTTTACCAATTTTGTGACATGAATCTCTTGCAGAATGAAATAAAATTTTCTACAGGCAGTCTTTTCCTTCATTCTACAATCTTCCTCTTCTTCTGTTGTGCACTCATTTCTGAGGAGGATTTGGGAACACATTTTAAGAAGCAGGGCAGGTGTCTCTCTGGGGTAGCATAGTTAGCTTTGTAGTTGGAACAGGTGCATTGCCTTGAACAGTGTTTTAGTCAGGGTTCTGTTGCTGTGAAGAGATACCATGACCACAACAAACTTATAAAGAAAGAATTTAATTGAGGCTTATTTACAGTTGCAGAGACTTAGCTCATTATCATCATGGCAAGGAGTATGGTGGCATGCAGGTAGGTGCAGGAGAGATAGTTCAGAGTTATTCATCTGGATCCCCAGGTAGCAAGAAGAGAGACACACTGGGTCTGGATTGAGCCTTTGAAACCCCAAAGCCCACCTTCAGTGACACATTTTCTCCAGCAAGACCACACCTAATACCTGTCAAGCAGTGCCACTCTCTTATGACCACACATTTAAATACATGAGCCTATGGGAGTCATTCCCTTTCAAACTATCATTCAAACTGTCACAGCCAGTTAAGCACAAGAAAACAGATTCATGTACATAGCTACTTTATTCAAACTGGGGACAGGTACAGGGTTATCTGATACATAATAAGTATTGTTCTAACAAAACTCAGAACCATCTTTGGAACTGCCAAGAGTCAACTAAAATTCTCTGTTTGGATAAGATGGAAGCTTCAAAGGAAAGTTTTCCTTGGCAAAATGAATGTCTTGGCTCTAGTAGCCCAATGATGAAAACACCCAAGACCAAAGGCAAGACAAGGCTGCTTCTAATTATGAGGTTGAGCTCATTGGGAATAGCCTTGTGACAGTTTTGCATTAGAGGCAGATGGTGTTTCAATTGGCAAGGCCAGGAAGATGAGAGATTTATTTCTCTGCTATTTGGTGGACTTTTCCAATTATGAGTTGGTAATTTAAGTCTTTGGTGATTTTGGAAATTTTCCCATTGGAAAATTCCCATGGATTTTTGGTATTTAACTTATTTTGGAAATAGTGAGAATATGCTAAAGGGGGCAGTGAGTAAGATGTTGGAAGAACTGATAAGAATTTCAGTAAGGATTAGAGATATCTAGAGTGGTAAAGTGCAAGCATGAAGACTGAGTTCAGTCTCCAGAACCCACAAGCATAGTTGATTGCACTTATAATCTCAGCACCAGGGAGGCAGAGATCCGGAAATCCCTGGGGCTTGCTGTCATAGCCTGACCTTGGGTCAAAAACACAGTGGTTAGCACCTGAAGATCAAAAACAGGCCACTAAGCACACAAACTCAAATCATGGGCAAATGCTACTAGCAGAAAGAGACTCACACATGTGTATAGTTACACATATGAATTACAGGCAAATGATACAATCAAATACACACACGTACTCAGACACAACACACACACACACACACACACACACACACACACACACACACACACACACAAAATCACAAGCAAGTGTACAAACCAAGATTTTATCCAGGACTTCCATAAATGACTCATAAACATGATCTTGCTTCCCATGTGATTTGAATTCATGACCACAAAACAAAAGCAGCTCAGCTGAGAGCATAGAACAAATAAGAAATATCTTCAAGGCTGAGAACTCAGAGAAATTTAAGAGGTCAGTTCAAAATGACTAGGAAGGAGAAAGATGGGAAGGAACTATAGGAAGGATGAGGTAAAATTATAGGAGGAGGGGAGGAACTGTAGTGGATGGGGAGGATCTATAGGGGGTGGGCAGGATCTATAGGAGATGGGGAGGATTTCTAGGGGATGGGGAGGGTCTATGGGGGTGGGGAGGATCTATAGGGGATGGGGCGGATCTATAGGGGATGGGGAGGAACTGTAGGGGATGGGGAGGAACTGTAGGGGATGGGAAGGAACTGTAGGGGATGGGGAGGAACTGTAGGGGATGGGGAGGAACTGTAGGGGATGGGGAGGAACTGTAGGGGATGGGGAGGAACTGTAGGGAGGATGGGGAGGAACTGTAGGGATGTAGGGGAACTGTAGGGTAGGGATGTAGAGAACACATTCCTCTTTTCATGGAAGTCCTTTCCTTTGTTGGTGATCCTCTTCACCATAAAGTAGTGGGTGCCCTCTGTCTGGACCACTCATGTCATGAAGATCAATGTATGCAGGGTTGTTCTTTGATACTACCTGGCATTCTCTCTGAACTTCACAAATTGTGAAAGATTTGGGTAGAGATGAAATGAGAACTCTTTTACTAAATTAAACAGTTCTCATTTTTTAAAATGCTTATTTATTTTAATATCCTAACAGCTACAACCTTCTCCACAGCTACATCTTGTTTTCTTCCTACCTGGGTTCCCATCTCCTTAAGAAGGTCTTAGAACACTTGGCATGCACCCATAGCTTTTTAAATTACCACTCATGTGACACTTAATAATCCCAAGTTGTCTCAACCACAGGGAAAGGAGGCAATGCTTGAATGCTTTGGGACTCCTTTTTCTAGTAAGTGAAAGCACTAATTAAATGAGAGAATGACCATCTTATTAGCATCTAATACTTGCTCTTTACAATCTATCCATGCCCACAGCACTATTGTTTTGATATCTTTGCCACTGGTTATTATCCTGTTGAGTTGTGCTGATTGCTTCTTCATGTGCTACAAATGGTTGCGATCCCAACTCCTACTTTTTTCTCAGGATTGACTCTTAGATATCACACTGAAAACTATCTAGCTGAGAAAATGGAAGGGTCTGTCTATCAGCTCCTTTTCTAGTCTATAGGACATTTGGGAGCTAAGGCATCTCCACACAAAATTGTTGGAATCCATCCTTTGGTGCCAGCCAGCCTTTTCCATCTTGCTTTCTGCAACCGTGGAGAAAGTGTCTGGGAGAGAAGAGGCATTGGCCAAGTTGAGAAACTTCAAGGTTAGTTTCCTAAGTGAATACCAGTAGCAATAGACTTAGAATGATAGAATGTTTCTCCTAGAAGTTTCCAGAAGGTTACAATGCTCTAGATGCAAATGGAGGCAGAAGGAGAAGCAGGACAGGACCCTCAAATCACTCAGCCCACTGTCACCATCCACTCCTTTCTCTCTACCTTCTGTTATCCTGGATAAGGGCTCCAAGTTCAAGTGTCGTCCAGGCCTCTTTATCTTCCTCCACCCCAGTCTCCTTTCCCAGCCATTGAGCCCGTTTGAACATACTTGATTGGGACTCATGCTCTCTGATTTGGGGGACTTGATGAGGTCAATTTTCACACATCCAATACTCTGCCTTTCTATTCTGCCACAACATGTCCTTCCAGCCTAAGGAAACTCTGATTTGTCCTTTTAAACTCAGACCAGTCTGCAACATCCACATCCACACAATGGCTCACTGTGTCACAGAATCACCCAGTTTCCTTATGATCATTGGAGAAAGGGAGACCCAGAGTAGGGGAGGATTTTATTCATGTAGCATGGGGGGTAGGAAAGCCCTGGTAACAGTACCTGCTAGGCTTGGAAGAAACTCTCCTGACTTGTCCTACTGCTTCTTTTACAGCCTCTGATCATCTTACCAGTTCATCGGCAATCTGTCTAAGGGGCAGGGACTTTGCTTCATCTTTCTGAAGGCTTCATAGCTTCTGCCAACTCTGCACACTTCTAGCACACTGTGTGCTTTTAGCTGTTTACATTATTCTGTTTTTACGAAAACACTTCCCAGAAGCAAAAGCGGCTGCCACTGCAATAGAACGGATCCCCTTTACAGATGAGGAAACCTTGATGCAGGGAATTCAATGGTTGGCTCAAGGACACGAAGACACACAAGTGTTTGTGGGGAACAGCAGACCCTGGCACAAAATAACAGCAAATCAGTAATCCTGATTACTGCCTATCTGGGAAGGTGATGGGTACACATGGCTCAGTGTGCCTTGTCTTGTGCTGTGGTACTCTAATGTTGTGGTATCTGGTCCTCTTATATTTTTGCTTTAGAAATGGTGGTATTTAGAGGCAGGCTGAGACAGGAAGAAAGTGCTTATCATTATTAAATTCTTCCTCACCCTACCCCTTTCTACATGTTAAGTCTGGACCTTGGAGAAAGCTGGATGAAGACACAGAGAAGGAACATAACTCCTTGTTGAGGGAAATGGAGTCACAACTTTGCATCTGTCACCCAGGATCTACCACCTTGTCAGCAGCCTCTGGTCTGGTCAAATTGCTTTTCTGCTTCATGAGACACATAGCACAGCAGTCCTGAGCTTCCTCTCTGCCTCACTTCACCAGTGTCGGCTGTAACCCACTTTGCTCTCTAGCGCATTTATCATATTGATCGTATAAGAAATAGATCATAAGCAGAATGAAATTACGAATGCAATGATCTGGGGCACCCTGTGGATCAGATCAATCTTGGGGCAGCTGGGGGGAAAACTTGTCTCATGCTGTGACGTTTTCCCAAGTTGATATTCATTGCAAATAGAAATTTCCATCAGTTAACATACCCTGTAGGGGAGAAGTATGCCATGCAGATGTGTGTGTGTATGTGTGTGTGTGTGTGTGTGTGTGTGTGTGTGTGTGTGTGTGTGTGTTTGTAAATCTTCATGCATATATATGCTTGTATGTGCATGTAGGTCTCTGTGCACATATGTATGTCTATTTCCCTCTGTGTGTGTGTGTGTGTGTGTGCAATCTGTGTCTATGAGTGTGTTATGTAGAGGCATGATTCTCATTTGTTTAAGAAGCTTCTTAAGGATCCTTTCAAATCTGATGTGAACAGCTGGAATGAGAGCCACCCTTTTTGTCACTGTGAATGGTGATGACCTGGCTTGTGAATTTTCAGCTTCAGGAACTGGAATTGTAGCAGTGGAACTGGTACAGGATAGTGCAGATTTGTGAATAAGCAGCTACTCAGAAGCCTAAGCTCTCTTCTCTCCTAGACCTCAGGCTTCAGAACTGACCTCTGCCATCCTTAGAATGCCCTCTCTGTCTGGAGACAGAAGTGGTGAGTCAGCTGAGGCTGGAAATCCAAGTGAGCAAGGTTCCTGGCAGCCTGCCACCACTTCAGACAGAGAGAGAAGCCCACAGTGGGAATGTGGTCTGAGGCCCCAGCCACCCCTTCCCACTGTGAAATCTATCCCCAGACACTGAGACTCAGTGCTATTGGCGTTGGCAGCATTTGTCATGCCAATAAACTCATTGAAATTGAAGAAGCCAGAAGGGGAATGAGCACAGAGAATAGAAGGGGTGAGGAGAGGGAGGGAGGAGGGTGTTCAAAGAGCAGGGAAGGAGAGAAGCTGCCCAGAGACTCTCCAGCAAGCTTGAAGGAAAGGACATTACAGATGCCAAATGACTGAGTTCATAGAGAAAAGACAGTATAGGCATGAACAGACCTCTCTCAGCCTACAAATTATCTCTGCCCAATCTCTGTCACCACTGAAGCTTCAAGAATGTGTAAACATCTCTGGAAACCCTCCCATGGGGGCAAATGGCCAAGGAAACACACATATGCATACCCAAACACTACTATCACTGACACAGGAGTTAAAAATTAAGAAATCAAGAAATAGAGAATGAAGTTTTACAGATGTTGATTGGCTAAAATATTAGATGGGATTAATACAGTTAAGAACCATTATTTAAATTTAGGATTGTCTACTTTTTTCGAAAGAGAATTTATTTTCTGAACAGAGACTATTCTAATGAGTTCTAATCAGCCATCTAATATTTGTTGCTGCTTGTCACATTGCTGACCAAAAGTGTAGATATCACATGTAGCTCATCCTCCAGCATGGAAAACATGTCCTGTGGGCTGAGGCTGGGTGCTCGAATTCATGTTTGGAAAGGATGAGGTATCTCACACAGGATTCCTGGGGGGCTTGGAGCACATATGCCCTGTGTAAGAAGAGCAGTGTTCATACCATGAGCCAGCTGGGCTCAGAGACTCACAAACATGAAGGCCTGGGGGTGGGATAGAGGAATGTTCCCCTAGTGGTTCCACAGGAAACTTCTTTTTATCAGCTGGGGGTTAATTTGAGACAAAAGATTGGTGCTGTGAAGGGGATTCCCAACCTGTCCTGAGCCTGATAGATCCATTCTCTAATGAAATGCATGCAGTTTATTTTACCAACTCTAATTACATGAAGAATGAGTGTCAGGTTTCTTTATCCTTCTGTTGGCCCTGAACTCATGCCAACTCCAGAAGCCTTATGTGTACTGAGCTAATGGAGCTTTTATTCCAATGAGCTGAGAGCCAACCCACCTTTGAAGAGGGGGGAGTATTTAAAAAAAAAAAAAGAAATACTTAATGTTCGTCTAGCGGATGAAAAATTTCACAAGATAAATTAAAGTGTTTTCTGGATGAACAGAGAAACTGGGACAGGATGGTGAAGATAATTTTTCCAGGACTCAGAATGATTTATCTTATCTTTGCATTCTTTAGACAAGAGTTTCCATTTATTTAGTCATTTATTTTATTAGTTTCAGAAGATCCTTCTAGATCCAGACTGCCATCACAGACGCAGGCATTGGCACGGGGGATCCCAGGTCTGGGCCTGGAGACAGAGATGGCCATCTTGTTATTCACACTGTCTTGGTCTTGGACCAGGCTCAGCTGTGTGCTTGACTGAGCACAGTACTCAGGTGGGATCAGTTCTGCAATCACAGACTGTGCTCTTGATGGAGACCCAGCTTCCTGGGCAGTAGGGAGACTACACTCTCAGAGCCTTCAGATCACCCACACACCTATAATGAGCTTGATGAGGTCTCAACATATCCTTAGTTTTCAGCAGTCTTCAGTGAAGATTATTTGACCACCAGAGGCGTGCAACAGTGGAGACAGTTTTGTTTACATAGTGAGCAACCACACAGCAACAAGCATCATTGATGTCACATGGGAAGACTCTACTGTCATCCCTCTGCTCACTCAGGCCTGTATTGGAAATCCACAAATCTCACATCTCTATGGGGCTATGCTCAGCCTTGCTGAGTGGGCCCTGGAGAGGTGTTCTCTTCCATTGTGCTCTATCAACTGGAAACAGAATTGCCTTTTAAAGTAGCATTAATGAATAAAATTGTTTATGTGAAGTGGTAGAAAATTCTTCAGGAGAGCATCTTAAATTCAGAGTGGAGTAGATGAAGAAATAAAGCACTGCTACCTTACCTCCACCCTCCACCCCCTTCCCATCTCTTTGTGAATTTTGCTGTGACAGAGAACTCCTCTCTTGGAGAGGTAGTGGGAACAATTTGGGACTAGGCTGAATCCTTAAAATGGTTTTGCTTTTGCAGACCTCAGTCATTACCCAGAAGTTTGTAAAAGACGCTGCCAGCGCTTTTTCCTCAGATCTGCCTGGGACTGTGTGTTACATACCATGGAGTTCTCTTTGAGCAATTAAGGCTCCCCATGCCAGGCTTTCTCATCGTATACCAAAACCATTTAAAAAGGGCCTTATGTTTGGCTTTTCCATAAAAACAGATGGCATTTTGGGTACTGGCAGGAGACAGGTGTGAAGTTTCAGAGGCCGGAGGGCTTGTTTGGCATCCTATGTAAATTTGGCTCCATTTTCAGCCCTCCCAGGAGCTGCCACCAAATGGAGTTTCTATATACATGTCACATGCTCAAGACTGTATGTTAGAGATGGGGGGAGAGCAGAGAGGGAGAATGAGGGAAGGAGAGAGGGAAATACACACACACATACGAGAGAGAGGGGGGGGGCTGTGTGAGGAATTGTGTATTTGTATGAGCAAGATAGAGAGGCATAAACAAACACAAAATGACAGAGACTGTGACAGAAGGTGTGTCAGAGACAGAGACACAAATCATCAGAGGACACACACACACACACACACACACACACACACACACACACACACACGACTATGATGGAAGAGAGGTAGACAAAGAGGCTCACCAGAGAGGCTCTAATGGAAATAATGGAAATGTAAGTGTGTGTGTGTGTGTGTGTGTGTGTGTGTGTGTGTGTGTGTGTGTGTGTGTGTCTGTGTCTGTGTGTGATGATGGAATACACATTGGGGCACTCAATGTACATTTTTCAGATGAGAACAAAACAATTATTAGGCAGCATATAAACTGATGCTTTATTATGGTATAAATTGTATGAAGTGTCAGGTTCCTGGGATGACAGTGTACAGTTCTTTCCTTAAAGTTATCATCAGCCTCTGAGCCTGTTCCTTGCCTATAGGATGTTGAAACCTGGAGACAGTAGCTTAGCAGTGAGGTCACCCAAGGGCTTAGCTCAGGATGCTCACGCATCCTTCTTACGTGGTCCTGTAGTTAAGTAATGGTTGTAATTAGTGATCTGTGTTAATTGGTTTATCCCAAGTATATATTCTGCATTTCTTTTTAGAAGGGGCACTGTGTGAGAGTCCACATGCCAAAGATGTTTTAGGATTGGTCTCTGTTTAAATGTTTTTTTCTTATGATTCCCAAATTACTTGTCAAATTATGTTTAATTTTTGAAATTTTAGAAATATGTTCTCTGTAATTATCAGATTATTTTGTCATGGAAACACCTTCATCCCTGGCATCCAGGAGCTAGAAAAAAAAAGCCTTACTTCTAGTGACTTCCTGGTTTCTATTGCACTTACTTCTAGAGACTTCCTGGTTTCTATTGCACTTACTTCTAGAGACTTCCTGGTTTCTATTGCACTTACTTCTAGAGACTTCCTGGTTTCTATTGCACTTACTTCTAGAGACTTCCTGCTTTCTATTGAGTTATCACTAGAACCTAGAAACACAAAAGTTCTAGAGTGGGGATGGTTTGATTGTAAATAACTAGACATACAAAGCATACTTCCTTCTTCCCCAGAAAGGGAAGTTGGAGGCACCATTGTTGATTCTTATAGTTGGTTTTAACTTTCTTTCACTCAAATTCCCCAAAAGTGCCAGAATGGGTCATTGATGGCCCACAACTAGCTAACAAACGTCTTTGTATGGACTTAAGGAGGGCATATATTTGGCTTTGTGGAAATAGTCATCATAGTTTGTGCATATCATATTAGTCATAAAAATGACTGCAGTTTACAGAAGGCATCCATCCCCAGGAAACTCCTAGGAAGATGAAAAGTATATAGAGAGGAGTAGATCATGTCTGCTAGGGTTGGGCATTAAGAAGCTCTAGTGCTATTAAAAAACAAAATGTCCCCTACAGACAGGCTTTTTAGGCTGAGTGCAGGGACAGTACATCAATGTTTACCTGAGTCTCATTCATCAGTGCCCAGCGCATAGAAGGCCCTCAGAAATGTCTGTATATATACCACACTTCAGGCATTCCAACAGAGTATAAACAGCAAAGACCATGACCTTAACCACCTTTTAGTAATAGAATGAAAAGCATCTACTCTACATAATAACATCTCAAGATAAAGACACAAGTGGACCACTATAAGCATCACTATAGTGTTCACAGCTCCACACGCTGTGTCCCCAAATCCCTTAACACTGCTGCCTTGTATCCTTTTACCAGTTGCTTCATCCAAATCCTGACTACCACTGTTCCCCTGGGATGCTGTCTCTTTTCTCATCTCCTCTTTCCCTAACTTACATTTTATTGAAGTTCTTATGTATAGGAATGATACCATGACTAAGCATAGGGAAGAGCAGGCATTGGAGATCAAATTTAAAGGCAAATAATAAAGAATATAACATGAACTATTAAGGAGGAAAAGGTGCTATGGATGAATTCATTGAGGTGTTTTTCAGGACATTCAGTGGCTACACCTCATTTGATGTCATGGGTAAACAGGGCGCTGATGAAGTGGTCTCAGTTCATGCTTTGGTATAAGAGACTAGTATCACTTTCAGTTCCATCATAGACACAGCCTGGATCTAGCCTCTGTTTTCTGTTTTCTTGTTGACTTGAAGTTGTTGGAATACTGTAGCTCTTCTCAAGAGTTGAGGATCATGACAGTCCCAGGGTTCTCCAAAGAGATCTAGGGAACCAGTCCAAAGTTGCTTTGATACCTCTAGGCCCATGTTAATACACCTGCCACAAGGTGATATGATACTAGATAGACCTTTTTTTTTTTTTCTTTCCTTAATTCCACAAAATGATGGTTTGAATGAGAATGTACCCCAAAGGCTAAAATATTTGAAGGTTTGCTTCCCAGTTGGTGGAGCTGTTGGGAAAGATAAGGAGATCTGACATTGTTGGAGGAGGTATGTTATTGGGGGTGTGTTTTAATGGTTCAAAAGCACACACTACATTCAGGCTTTCCCCTTTCTCTGTTTGCTGCTTTCAAATCAAGATATTAGCTCTTAGCTAATATTCTAGTGCCATGCCAGCCTCCCTGCCTGCTGCCATGCTTCCTGCCATGATGATCATGGACTAATCCCTTGAAACTGTAAGCAAGCCCCTAATTAAGTGTTTTCTTCTATAAGTTAGCTTGATTACAGTATCTCTTACAGAAATAAAACAGTACCTAAGACACAAAGAATCTCCGCTACAGAAATTGTTATGGTCCCTAGCATCTGGGCAGGTTTGTTGGGTCTACTGAAGTAAGAGAGCTCTATGCAAGCAGGAGGCATATAAATTTAAATCATGTCCGTATCCCAAGCATTTCTCAACACAAAGGACATAAAGTATTAATTGAATGCAAATGTTTTCATAGGCAGCTGAGAAAGTTTGCAAGTCACATCACTGTGGTAGATACTTTAGATCAGTTTTGGGGTATGTGTGTGTCCAGTTGGATGTGAGGTTTCAACTGTGGATTTGAGTCAAAACCAACCATTATTGGGCTACTATTCAGGTAGCTTGGGTTGTTGTGTATAGAGAGGCCATTATTGACTAAACAGAGTGACCAACTGGATACTCTGCTGCCATTTTCCCTTTAATGACTTAGAGTTCAGTCCCCTTAGCACACGAACTTGTTAGACCGCATCACAATAAGTGTATAGCTGAAGATCCCCCGATGCTCTGACTTCTCCCCTACTTTCTCTATAACTCTTCAAGTCTCCATCTGTCCTATCGCTCTCAGCATGAACATTTCATATTCTCTAGGTTGAGTTTCCTTAAAGACACATAAAACATCAGTGCTTTGGGGGTTCTCATGACTTCAGGTTATTAAGCAATTAGTGTCTTTTAAATTGTCATTGCATGGTATACCCCTGTTAATGAGCCTAGAAGGGTCCAGGTGACCATGAGACAAGTGTGTCAGAATGTGAACTCTGAGAGATGTCCTTACTTCTTGTGGTCACTATTGTCATTCATTAAATGGGTATCTTCATTGCAAGCTTCCACATCAAGTGCTGTGATAAACTCGGGGGCAACTGAACTGATTCAGCTCTCACCCTGAAGGCACTCATAGGAGAGAGATAAATATGCAAGTAACTGTCACAATATTACAAGCAATTATCAAAATGTTAGTCAAGAGCACAGAGGAGGAAGAGGCTGTGCAGAGAATGTCTTTCAGTATCTGTACCTTAACTAACTTTAATGCATGTCTGAAGATGGAACAGACATAGAGAAAGGAAAAGCATATTGACAGCAAGAAAATAGCTCACCCACAGAAGTTTCTTCTGGGAGTGAAGAACACTGGGCACTGAGTGACAAGTCAAGCAGCAGAAAAAATCAGCTATCAACTCATCATGTAACAGATATGTAGTCTTCCACACTCCCTTACAGGTTTAATATCTACTCAAAATGTGAATAGTAACATCCCCTCTTTATGTAGCTATGGAGTAAAGTCAGGTACAAATATGAACTCACTTTCGTGTATGCAAGTAATACACATGTTGGGCATTATTCATATACTATGGGATGAAATGAAATGGTTGAGAATAGAGCAGGATGTTGAAGATAGGCAGGTCCTACATGGTGGAAAATAGTGGGAAGCACACAGTGGCTCATTGATGCTGAAATTTCACAGGTATTATGAGCTGACAGGTGCTCCACAATTTATTCTGGTCTGAAACATCCCATGTTATAAACTTGGTAGTATGGCTGCTGACAGTTTAAAAGAATGACTGCTCAGCTTTGAGATTGAGTAGCTGTAGAAACGTAAAGGATCATTTGATTTTTGTTTTTTTCCTGTCAGAAAGATTTAGACCAGGAGAGTTTTTCTGTAAAACACATGTGTAGTGTGGGGACAGTTTGTCATCATTGTGGCTTCTGGTTTTTACATTGTTTAGCTGTTGTCATGATGATGAGAAAATTCAAGGTTACTTCTGACATTCAGAACAAAAGGAGGCATAATTATGCATCATAGTCTTTATTAAACTTGTTTTCTGATGGAATGGAAAGCTTGCTGCTATTGATTTAAATGCATTCAGATACATTCAGGAGTTTTACCTCTTTCAAGGGTCCATATTCTCCCAGGAGGGTTTCTGTCAGCCAAACAGTGTCCCTGAGAAGACTGTGGTGTGCCAGAAGAGTCTAGCATTCAAGCAGACCCAGGTGATATGCAGACACAGGAGACCAAAGTAGGAAGTGCAGGCTAAATTGTACACAAGTAAAGAAGCAAATTGAGGAATGGTAGACCTCAGTGGGAAGCCAGGAGCTCTGGATCCCAGTATTGTTACAGAATGCGATCTGGACAGAGGAAAATGGAGCAAAGAAGGTCAATGACTAGGATTGGAAAGAATGCAGGAGGCACAGGACTAGCTTTCTGTGTGTCTGGGTAGAAATACTTACATTATTTCTTACAGCCAACATTTCTCAAGTGCTGGTTACCTGACATTACCAAAGCCCTCTGAGATGGATTAATGATGAAAACTATCATTGAGTTCACATCTCCCAGAGTGTGAAGAGAAAATGCAAATGGTAAATACAATAAAGATCTAGGCAGTATGTTATAAAATGACAAGTGCTGTGGAAAAGAAAAAGTATAAGGGAAAAGGTGTTTGGAGAAGGGCAGGAAGGTTGTAGCATCTTCTCCAAGATATCTAAGAAAGAGGTAAGACGCCTGAAAGGTAGTGTATGAACAGACTTTATATAGTGAGATAGAGAACCAAGGAGTTTTTAATAAGTATTTTTAAGTTAAATGAATTATTATTATTATTATTAATTACTGTGTGTGTACATACTATAGTCCTTCTGTGGAAGTCAAAGGGCTCTTTATGGAGTTAGGTTCTAGGGCAAACTCAGGGTGTCAGGATTGCCTGGCAAGTGTTCTAACCTGCTAATGCATTTCACTGACTTCAAAGGAGAAATTTTATTCTAATCAAAAAGAAAAGTCAGGGCAAAGCCTCTGGGATGGATGAGTTTGTAGAGAATTTTAGGCTGAGTGGAATAAGGGCAAAAGGGAAAGAATGGTTCAGGGTTTACAGACCACTGCCATGGACTTTTGCTCAAGCCAAGTGCTGTCTGGTTTGAGCACCCTTAAGTGCAAATACATCTAGAACCAAAACACGCCTTGGGCCACTGGTTGTCAACTGAAAAGCTTCTGATGGGGAACATATCTTTGTTGATTGGTGGAGTGGAGATACAGAAGACTTCTTGGCTGTGCCAGAATGCTAAAGAAAACTAAGACATACAATCCTGGGAGAGCAAAGCCTACACTGGTCTACCTTACCTGCATTTTGTTTAGGGACTGGAGCACCGAGGCTCTGTTAATTTGTGTTGTGTTTCAGGAATGTGGTGCTGGAGTTCTGCTTACCTTCTTTCCATTTCTGTAGCATGTAGACGACCCTGGGTGGATTGTGGCATGTTGCCTGGCTGTGCTACTGCTTTACTTTTATGCCAACAGGAGCTGTACTTGTTAGAAATTGTAACTAGAAAAACTTTGTTTGGATATAGGAAAATCTTTCTAGTAAGGCTTGTCTTCTTGCCTTGGAGCCATGTAAAAGGGAAGGGCCAAAAGGGATGGAACACCTGAATAGGGTGTTGGCATCCTAGCCTCTGCCAAGGTCAGCAATGGAGCAGACTAATACCATGTGTCTTTTCTTCATTTGGGAATGTATCCTCTCCAGTTAGAATGATGTGAGAGAAGATAACTAAGGGCATTTGCATCCTAGAACTTATGTTTGATGGTTGTGAAGTAATGATTTCCAATAAGGGATGATGAAGGAGCACAGAATTCATTTAGGCTACGTTGAAGGTTGAAGGTATCTACAGAAGTCATGGGGTGAGGCCTGAAAGAAGGCGATGACTCATTTTGGAATCAAGTCTAGGAACTCATTTTTGTTTGTTCCACAGGAATATGTTGTAATATTCTAGTTTTGCTAATCTAATGTTGTTTCAAATGCATAAAAATGGCAACTACTAGTGAGTCTGTAGATCACTGGAAAAGAAAATGAGGCACACCACATCAAGGTCAAGTGTTCCAGATGAAGCTAAGGGTTTCCCTGGAAAGCCACCTTCTTTATTTCTCCAGAACCAGGTAGAATTCATCTCTTGTTAGACCACAGAATGAGAGCTGATTGTGTGTGTGTGTGTGTTCATATGTATGTGTGTGTAACTGTGTGCTTGTGAATGTGAGTATGTATGTATGAGTATGTATGTGAATGTTATTAATAGTCTTCTAATCTTTTCCTCACTGGGAAGGCTTTCCTATGTCTCTTCTTTCAGTTAAAACCCTTAATAAGCAGTTTCTATCAAAATAAATGCAAGGCAGGGGTTCCAGTATTCCTTCATACCAGACTTGCTTCATTGTTGGAGCTGAGATATACATTGTTATTTGAGTCACCCCTGACCCCAACAATTTCCTCTGTGACCTATCACAGTGTTCCAAATAACATTACAAGCAATTCGTTTCTTTGCCCATTGAAGCCTTGTTAAGAGACAGGCTATTAAAATGTAAATATCTCTGAGGTAGGGAGCCTCAAGTAATACTTTTTGCTTTGTCATGATAACTGGTTGGAGTTTATGAGATCCTTCAGGGCTACAAGCTTGGAAATTCTTTAGACTTGAGTTTGAATCTTGACTGTCTCTGTCAGTTAAGAGTTGGGTGATCCTGATAACATCTTTCACATTTCTGTTTTCTCTTAAAGGGGGGGGGGGCTGCAATATTAGCTTTCACTTTGCTAAAAATGAAAGGAGAAAGAAGCCGTAAGTATTTATCTGGTAGTTAGAATATAGAATAAATACCTGAGGTGGACTTTAGAATCACAGAGGAAGAAGTATTCAAAAGTATTGACAGCAAATACAAAAACTTGAAGGGAAGAGAGGCCAGAGGCAATTGTCCTTACGCTTTCTGGCCCAGCCTTCTTTCTTCTGGACTCAGTGGGCAGAGAATAAGCTAGAAGGGAAGAAATGCTCAAGGTTGCTTCTTCCAGACTCCTAAATACACCCCTCCCCCCTCAGTACCCCTCTTATTCTCACATTGCTGTGGACTGTTTTACCTCCTACCCAGAGTGTACTAGAGAGAGAGAGAGAAAAAAACTTGGCTTTTAGCACCAGGCTCCCCTCATGTGGGCAATGGGGCAGCCAGATGCCATTCCCAGTACTGCCTCGGAGCCGGTGAGACTCGGGCATCATGGCCCTGGCACAGCCTAGACTGGAGTGAGCCAAGGCTCATGCTGTGCCATCATACCACTTCCTCTTCTGAAGTCTGCTACATCCACAGATTTAGGAACCATCTTGATGGAAGGGAGTGGGCACTGGGGAGTTTTGGAGCATCAATCCATGCATGCCATCTGTAGCTAGCTTTATATAGAGCAGGGGAAAAGGACAGGCTAGGATGAAATGGCTTGCTTTGTTTGAATTCTATGTAAGGTGGTCCAAGAGGCATGGGATGCTAAAATTGCACGAGAGGAGGTAATACTAAGACCCCCCTGCACCACCTCCCTCCATATATTTTCCTTCCCACTATTCTGAAATAAATTTAGCAAGTTCCACGCACTTCACCACCACCACAAAGCATTTTTTTTTTTTTTTTGCTGGTACAATGGCCATAAGTGATAAAGATGCCAGCTTGAACCTGTAGGCTCTGACACACACACAAAAGTAAGGTGTTATTATTGCTGAATAATATGGAAAGTGGCGAAAGGAAGAAAGTAACTGCTGGAGGGTATCAGTTCGTCTCCTCCCCCACAGGTATAAAATGAATCCCTACGAACGAAGGATGCTTGGGAGGAGATCTGTCTTCTTCATGTACAGAGAGAAAAGGGACACACACTGTAAGGATGCCTTTCAAGGTGATGTATTTGCTGTTTGGATCTCAGGCCATCTAATCTCAGCTCTACAAATGAAAGTGTTAATTATCTGCCACACAGGAGATTGGTAGTCTGCTTCTTTGGTTAAGAGACAGCTCAAGACAAAGAATTCTGGGAACATGTTTGCAATAGAATAGATAGAAGTGATTGTTACACTCATATTCAGAATTCTGCTCTTCCATCTCCTGAACCATGTAGCTTGCTCTGCCATGGAGAGTATCAGTCATGTTTTCATTTTTTTTTTTCTCTTCAGCACTGGCTGCTGGCTTTTATCCTTGCATATGGTACTCTGATTTCTGATTGTTTCTGAATATGCCTCTCCTGCTGGACTGTAGATCTTAGAGCACTGCTTTGTCTTACTTATCATTGTACCATCTTATGCCTGGTTCTGTGATAAGGGTAGATAGTTGGTCTTTACCATGGTTGGGGCCCACGGTAGAATATGAAGCAGTACATGCTAATAGTATCTCAAATGTTTGGGAACATTCTTTTTCTCAAACCATGATATGAAGCCAACATTGTTATTAGCAAATGACTCAGCAAGGACTCATCTAGGTGATTGTTCTCAAATCATTCTCTACAGTGTAACCATCAGCTGGACCCAACGTGAAAAGAAGCTGACCAGACTTGGAAAAACTTGAAGTTTAACTTACTCTCCTAAGTGACCAACAGTTATTTATCATTCCTCCAAGTCACAATTGTACTTTAAAGAGGACGAACAGGCTCCCAGTCTGTCACCGTTTCTAGAAAGGTTGTCGCGATTCTTTGGAAGATTGTTCTTTTGTTTGTTTGACTCTCCTTTCCAGCCTCCAAAGGGTACCATTACGATCAAAACGCAGCTCTCAGGTCAGTGGAGAGATTCAGATTTTAGATTTTATGGAAGGTAAACCGTTCTTCCCCCTCCCCCAGATGTTCACCTTCTGTGACACTTAATCCTGGTTGGGAGGAGACTTGGAATTCGATCCAAAAGAACAAATTTTGTCAGCTGGCAACAGTCCCTCTTCAAGCTTTGGTTTCAAAGTCACTAGCTTTGTCTCCCAAGCAACTTCTTCTATCAGGTGCTCAGTTGGTGTAAAAATAAGGAATTGGTCTTAGTGGGAAAAGGCTGTATTTGTACGTTAGTGCCTCCTTCATCATTCCCCAAGAGATTATGAGCTCAAACTGAGGTCTGTGTCTATTGGCCTTAGTTTTCTTATTTATGAAATAACAAGAATAAGCAAGGACCACTTGCCACGACCACTCCAAAGAAACTAGAAGTCAGATTAGATTCTTCTAATAAGATTGGTTGATATTGGAAGAAGTAAGGTTGTATGCCATGGGCCAGACTCGGTTCCTCTACTTCTTGTCATTCTCTCCTGTTAGCCGTCCAGTGACCAGCCATGTAAAGAACACCAACAGAACACAGGTCAAATTATAAAAAATTATAAAAGTAAGCCCCACAGGTAAAGGTCCATACCTATTTTTCCTCACACATACCTATACCGTGACTTGTTAGAAATGACTTTTGGACCATTTATTTATTTGGCTTATTGATGTCATTTTTTTTTTTCTGATAAATCAGGTGATAATTGCTTTCAAAGTAATTAAGAGTGGATACTTCTCCCCTGTTCTTTCTGTTTTACCAAAACACATGCAAATAGAGGTGTGTGTGTAAATAATATATATGTGTATATATGCATGTGTGTGTTATATGGGACCTGTTTTAGGTAGGAAAATTGTTTGTTAAGCGCCAACAATGTGCCAGCATGCATCTGTTCTAGGACTGGGAACATGAACATGAAATTGCCAACCTCTATCTTAAGAATGCGATTGGGCAGCCTGGCGTCTTAGTTTGCTTTCTCCGTGGATATGATAAACACCATGATCAAAAGCAACAAGGGAAGGAAAGTGTTTATTTGGCTGACAGCCCACCATCAGAGGAAGTCACAGCAGTATCTCAAACAGGAGCTGAAGAAGACCATGGAGGAATGCTGCTCACCAGTTTATTCTGCATTACTCACTTTCCTCATTTTCTTATACAATGGAGGCACAACCTGCCCGGGGGTGGGGGGATGGGGGCAGTGCCCATAGTGGGCTGGATCCTTCCACATCAATTATTAATTTAAAAAAATACCCCACAGACATGGTCACAGGTGCATTTGATGGAGGCAATTTCTCAGCTGAAGTCCCCACTTTCCAGGTGACTTTATGCCAAGTTTACAAAAATTTATCTTCACAGATGACTTTCAAGGCTGTGAAGCTTCAGTAAAAGGGCTGCCTAGGGGGTGTTTTCAAAGCCCAGGTAGGAGAATTTTATTCAGCCTGGAGATCAGGAAAGGTTTCCTAGAGGAGGTGGTCTGTGACTAAAGGGAGGTGCTTTGAAATCTGAAACAGATGAATAGCGTATCTTTATTTTGGGTCCTGAAAGGGGAGAAAGGAGTGTATGATTACTAGGGACAGTAAGCACCCTTTTATGGACAAAGTGCAACATATGTGCACTGGAATAGGGATGAGCAGAGTTGAAGCTGGCAAAGGACTCAGGAGCCTGCTAATGAATGGCCTTATTACAAGGCTTTTGGATTTTATCCTGAAGTCAGTAGGGAGTCATTTAAGGATTTAACAGGGAGTGATATGAGCAGATCTAAGTTTTAGGAAAATCACTCTGCCAACAGTATCAAATCTTAGGGGAGGGAACTAGGCAGGAGACCAGTTACAGCTGGTTTCCCTATTCTTTCCAAAACATTGTCCCCACTCTGGGTCCAGCAAGGGATTAGCCACATGTCCTGGTGGGAAAGCTGCACTTTTCTTCCTCCTGTTTAAAATGTCAGATGAGAGAGTCTGCATAAGCAGCTAGGAATCACACAGTGGAGTTTTGTTTCCAGACTTAGCACAACTGCAACCTTGGACAATATACTTCTCTGGACCTCAGATACTAAATCAGGAAAGGCTTTCACATTGCAGCTACTTTCTCATGGGGTGAAAGAGGTGGAGGGCTCTTGGAGGGCTGAGCTTGTTAGCTTGTTTCTGGTCTCCCTGAGCCAGTCAGATCATCATGGCTCAGCTCCCTGCCTGCCTTGCCCGACAGCCTCTGCACCAAATCTGTGAATGGTGGTCCCCGGTGCACTGTGAAACTCTGCCTCTTCTGAAAGATGAGGCTAATGGTTAATTAATGAATCTTTGGCCTGATTAAAGAAAACAAGTTTGGGAAGAGATCATTCTATTTTCTGAGTTGCTGGAACACTGAGCAGGGGACAAGAGCTTGAGCTCTTCAGGCAGCTTCAAGTTTTCAAAACAGCTCATTGCTATGACATTTTGCCCAAATGTTATTTTTGATGTTGGCTGTAGCATCCACCAGCCATGCTAGTCAAAGGGACCTTTTGGTTATGTCTCAGCCTCTCAGCTGAGATGGTAACCATGGAAACCAGACACCTCAGGGTACTTCTCCAAATTATATTATGTGACACAAATTTCCATCTCTCTGGGACAGTTTAGATAAAGTTTCCGTAGAAGTAAGGGGAGAGGGGTGGCATCCAATTCTACTGGATCTCCGTAGCCTGGGAGACTTTAAGTTACAAAGGCTCTTGATATAGAAGACAGGTTTTTAAGGAAACACGTTTAATATTGAGAGACTGATCGCCATGTCCTGAGGACTGTTCTTAGCCTTTTATTAGTCTTCCAATACCATTTCATTTGCACTGTTTGGACTAGAAAATCATTGAGAAAAGACAAGAACTTGACCAGGGCCACTCAGCTAACAAGTATCCCGGATCTAAACTTCAGTGGTGGATTTTCTATCTTGGTGTGATTCTGCCTCTTGCTCAACTCCAGAATCCACAACTTGGAGGACTCCCTTGATTGCTAGGCCCAGACCTGTCCCTTAGCAGTTATGATTTTATTATATTTTCTGTAAAAAATTTAGGAGGGGCCAAAGGGTTGTCACTGTTACTATGGAGACAGGTATAGTATGAAGTTTCTGGCCTGTCTGGCCTGTGGTCCAGACCCACGGACCCACAGTCCCACAGTAATACACTTGTACTAATTTTATGCTGATCAGCCTATGGCTCTGACATATTGCTAGCTAGCTCTTGTTCTTAAACTAACCCATGCCTCTTATCCTGTTCAGCTGTGCGGCTCAGTACCTTTTTCTCAGAGCAGCATGGCTGTCCTCTGGATCTGCTGCCTTCTTTGGCATCTCTGTAGCCTCTCATATGTATTTGGGAGTTTTCATGCTTCCCCATTTTATCATAGCCAAACAAAACAGCCTCTTTTGGTCTATTGTCATGATTCCTTTTTTCCATCTGGTACTTCACATCTCCCAATTTCCTAAAGAACATGGTGAAGACTTAGTTCTATGTTTATACTTTATATCAAAGAAAAGTTTGTAAAGACATCCTACCTATCTGTGATTAGTCTGTCTTGAGTGGGTCAAATAAGTGAACAGCATCCCATGGATTTTTTTCTGGATCATATTCTACCCTTGACCTTAGCTTCTGTGAAGTAGCAGCCCCATTTGAAGAGAACTTTACAATATTGGGGGAAAAGTGAACCTGGCTTATGAAATGGAATTCTGGTCAGTGTTTTACACTCTAGATTCTTGTTTAAACTGTAAGTTAGACACAAGTTTGCATAGCCAGGATTTACATTATTTTTCTTGCTGTTAAAGTTATGCACACACAATAAATTGCTAGGCATGCTCATACGTTCATATACAACACATAGACATATATATGCACCATACACAGCGTGCAGACAAATACATGCCCATACATATGTACATTTAATTTTCTTTAAAAGTCAATGTTGTTCTATGTTCATCTGTGTTGAAGATTCTCCAAGGTCAATTGCTGGTTAGAATGTGATTATTGTGGAGAATTAAATGTTGCACACCCAGACCTAGAAATATTTTGGGCTATCTTTAGCTAATGACAAGTTAGCTTCTATCTTTTATATCTAACTCAATATCCTTCCAGTTGTCAGATAGAACTTTTGGAATATATTAATTTAGCAGACTGCTAGCTTCAATCAATTAGTAATATCTGAAGCTGACAGCAAAAGTTTCCTCATTTTGTTGTAATTCACTGCCTTATGTCCTTACTGGTTCCTTGATTTATGAATTTTTCTTTGTTCTTTGAATGTTCAAGTCATTATTTCCATATTAGAAGATGCCAACAGGACAATCTGAGTCTGTGTTTCTGGGGTTCTTCATTCATATTTGGCTCAGCATAAACTATTTCTTAGCATTTTTAAGGTAAGAGCTATGTTTTGCATTAAACCATGAACATACAACTATAAATATGTGTATTATGGAAAATAAACAGATTCATATGCATCCACACATGTACACACATGTATATGTACTACATATTAATACACAATCACAGCACATGTGCACATAATGGCACAACACAAAGTTGAATATACATGCATCCATGTACAACATTATGCTGATACACATACATACTCATGCACACTCACATTACACATGCATATATGACCACAATGCAAAACACTGACAGATTTTTACTCTCACACGCACATATATACACACACACATGTAAAACACTAGCTCACACACACATGTGTACATATATACATTCAATAAACAGCACGCTAAAACATGAATGCATAAACATGCATGTCATACTGGCATGTAGTAAGTGGTTTCTGGCCCAGACTTTTGGGCCTAGCCTCAAGGTTTAGACCCGCAGATACACAGACCTACAGAGACACACAGATGCTTACAATAGTTTTAGGCTGATCGGTCTAAGGCCCAGGCATATAACTTGCTAACTCTTTACCCTTAATCTAACCCATGACTCTTATCCTGTTCAGCCATGGGGCTCGGTACCTTTTTTCAGAGCAGCCTAGTTGTCCTCTGCTTCTGGCTTCTCTCTGGCATTCTGTTCTGTTCTTCTGGTTCCCAGAGTTTTCATAGTCTGGTAGCCCTGCCCACACTTCCTGTCTGCCTTTGGCCAATCAGCGCTTTTTATTAAAGTCATAGGTGGGACAATTATTTACAATGAAACAACATAATCTCCCACACTGGCACATCCACTTAGGTACACATACACACACATATTCCCACCTCCCCTCAAGAGTTTATTATAAGCTACTCATTCCTCCTCCCTGGGGATGAGGTCAATATAAAATGACAAGCAAAGTCATTTCTCAATGCTCTGAAAGAATATGTTAACTTCTCCTTGGTCCTTATCTCTCGACAAAGCCATCTCCAAAACCAGGACTCTGCCTGCATGGTGCATGTCCAGGTGGTGGGTCACCATCCACAGCCTGGCCTTTCTCCTGCTTCCTGGTCTTTTCCTTTGGTCATGGCTGACAGCAGGGGAAAGGAGTAGATAAAACAGATGGGCTGCTGTGCTTCACATACTGGGACGTCTCTATTAGATAAACCTGAGAGAAATGTAAAATGTGTAGCTTGAGGTATAGAAAACTTACAACACTAGGGTACAAGTTACATGTTAGCCAGTCACCAAGGTCTACTTCTAGAATGGCTCTTATCACCCCTTCTTTCCACTGTGCCCTAGCCCACTTTAACCCATATGGTCATCATCCCCCCCACCTTGGATGTCTGTAATTTTTTCTGTTGACCTTACCACTACTGTTGTAGGCTACTCATACTTTATTCTCCACTAAGTTAGCAGAGAGATTTTCATGAAGAGAACCAAGCCAGTCCTCTGTGTAGCACTGGGAACTCAGTCTCACAGTGAAGACTGCTTCCTGTTGCAGCCACCAAGTCCTGTGTGCAACAGCCTTGTTGTGACTTCTATTGCTTTAGAAGACTCTTTATGCACCCTAGCCTCTCTAGCCCCCGTTATTCTTGTTCCTCTCAGAGGCCTTTGAGCATGTGACTCTTCTTTCCTAGCACTGCCTTCCTTGCTCATTATATGAATTCCCTTTTCCGTTTCGGGTTTCAGATAATTGTCCCCTCCTCTGAGATATTTCCTTTCACCTTCACATCTTAGTGCCAGCTCTGCCACTCTCCATCAGATCATCCTGCTGTGCCCTCAGCCCACATCACCATCTATCAATGCCTTGAACAATTATTCACATAGATGTAGTTTCCAACTTTGATTACTTTCTGTATTTAGAAATAAGCTTGATAAGAGCAAGGTCAATTTTGTTTGCTTTATGTTAAATCTCTAGTCCTAGAATTTCATGGCATTTACTAAATATTTGCTGAATGAGTGAATGAGTCATTTTGACTCTGGGTGGGAGAAAATTCAGAAATCTTGCAAGATCTGTTAAATATAGGTCATCTGTTAGAAAGCTAACAAGAAGAAAATAGTTTATGGAAACTTTTGTTGAGAGTTCTATGCAACCTAGAAATTCATATATTCTAGTTTTATGTATTCTGTATCTATTTGGCACCTCTGTCTTTCCTCTTGGGACCTTATCATCTCCCTCACCTATGAACTTAGTTTCTTGCTTGATAACACTCCTTGCAGGAAAAATGAATTTGTTTATGATTCTTGCAATGAGCATGATGAATGTGCTCTCCCCTCAGTTCAAGACCTCAATTAAAATTCTTTCCTCTTCTTCCCAATCAGGAAAGTGTCTGTATCTATGCTGAGACAAATCTCTGTGACCACAAAACATCAGATATTTCTCATGCATTGGAGACTCCAGGCTGAGGGAACTCCTAGTCTGGGCATAGCCTGCCTTGTTCCAACAGGTGGGAGAGTGAGAATGTGCTCTTCACAGCCACTGATCACACACACAGAGGATATGTGGATGGCCTTCTATCTTATTTATCCCTAACCTTTTGTTTGACAGTTTCCTATGGTCTGCTGGTCACACATATGGTACACACCACCACTAGCAGCAGTAGGAGATTCAAGGAATTTATGGAAATAACCCAATATTTTAGATATGAAGCAGCCTGTGTCCTAAAATGCAGTTTGGAGTCAGTCTGTGTAGAATTAAGTCTTATATGTGACATCTGTATACATGACTTTGCCTATCTGAAACTTAGTTTGCCCATCTGTACAATGGGTATAAAATAGCTATCACACCATACAATTCTGTGAGGTCTGAATGGGGTAAGATGTCTAACTCAGATTGAATGCGTAGCATTTAAACAAAAAAAAGCAATTTTGTTAATGGAAGGTATAGTTGTTAAGACATGAGCTTCATTATAACACAAAAGCTTTGTCTTATAATACCTCTCAATTTCCACATTCAAAGACTGGATATAAAAGCACTTTCCAGGCTGGTGGGATGTAGCTCAGTTGAGAGAGTGCTTGACTATCTAGCACATTAGAGCTCTAATTCAATCATTTGCACCACATAAAATCCAGCTGTGATTATGCACACATGCTATCACAGCAGGTGGAAAGCAGAAACAAGGCCATTCTCAAGTATGCAGTGAGCTCAAGACCTTCTCCCACCCCCTACCCCCCACCTGTCACCTAAAGTTGTTCTAATAGTAAATAAGTATGAACCATACAAATGGTGATTAGCACAAATCAACCACTCAGGATATTATTTTTTATCACTGTTGTTCATATACTATTTGTTTTATTATTATTATTATCTTTGCTATTTTATGTTCTCAGGAACTTAGCATAGGATTTAGACTCTGGTAGACAGTAAATGTGTAGGAGTGAATGAAAGGAACAGGGGAATTTGGGTCTTCTGACTTGTGGGTCTATGGATCTACAAGATCTACAAATTTACTCAAAAAGTGTTTCTACCCAGTTAGTACAAATCTGAGTTAGACATCTTACCCCATTCAGACCTCACAGAATTGTATGGTGTGGTAGCTAATATACCCATTGTACAGATGGGCAAACTAAGTTTCAGATAGGCAAAGTCATGTGTCCAAGATGTCACATATAAGACTTAATTCTACACAGACTGACTCCAAACTGCATTTTAGGACACAGGCTGCTTCATATCTAAAATATTGGGTTATCTCTAGTAAGCCATCCTGGACCAACCAAGAGCTTTCCCTGCTCCCTCTTTAGTACAAAGCCAAGCTTTTGCCCTTCAGATTAACTGCAGCTAGTCCTGTGGGTATTTAAATTGGAGGTCACTTTCCTATGTAGCTCAACAATCCTCCTCAGGCTACTTGGGAGTTCATTTGTTCTCTGATTTCCTTTGTGCATTTGGTCCTAGACTCTTGGTTAATTCTGGAATTATAATTGTTAAAATTCATGTCTCTTTTCTCCTTTTTATCCCCTTCTCCCATTGCCTCCATGTCCGGATGCTGTATATTCGATCTGGTCCAGCTAAATGGGGGGTCTCTCTAAGCTCTGGTCTTACCAGATCCTCTCCTGGACCCTCAGCTTCTCCTCTGTTCATCCTGTTTTCTCTAGCCATGCATCCACTAACTTTATAATTTCATTCTGGTTATCATACTCTCCCCTTGAAGACCCACCCTTGGGTCCAAACACCACTTCCCTCCCAAATGCAGAAGATATTACATGCATACATCCAAAGCAATACCGCATGGTTTTAGAAAGTTTGTAGAGATTTTTATTTTACATATTATTAGTTTAGGTTACATAATTCACAGTTTCTTTCAATGGAGGGCAATTTTTGCTTTTGTTCTCTTAATTCTTTTGTGACCTTGACTCTTGTATTTTGCTTTTGCTCCAGGGACCAGCGGCAATGGTATCACCCAAGCACTGGATAGACATGTGGAACCGCAGGCCTTCTTCAGAACTTCTAGTAGCCATAAGTGGCTTGTGTGTTTTTTAAGGTTTCCCAAATATTGACTGGTTGTGTTTTTCAAACTTCAGTGTGAATGAGAGTCCCTTTATTTTTGTTAAAAGGCAGGTTGCTTTCTTTCATATTCAGAAGGCCTGGCGCATGTGACTGGGATGCCATCCCATAACCAGAGCTTAGTAAGAGGGCTAAAAATGACGGACTCAGCTGTGGAGAAAACTGTAGACACAAGATTTTTATTTATTTTATTTTTCTGAAAGTTAAAATAAGAAATAAAAGTGGGGGTGTGGGCCAGAGGTAAAAGGGGTCAGTTTAATACCCAGGCTGCTGGTTGAGTCCTTTAGATATCAGCTAATGAGCTAACCTCCTTGTATTTTCTTGACAACTTGTTAAACACTTGTCTGGAATGGGTTCCATGCTCTGTTGAGTTTTCATGTTTTCAGCGAGGCAGATAATATCAAATAATCATAACAAAATTTTACTTCCCCCTCCTTAAAACCTTATCACCAAATTCCTAAATGGGGCTAAAAGAGCGCAGAGTGGTCCTATGTCTTCTCCCTCTGGCATCCACACTCTGATGATTCTCTTTTGTGAATGTGGACAGGAGCTGCAGTTTGCTTTTGTCCAACAGAACACAGCAAAGTGATGGGCTGTCTCCTTTAAATCATTTACTCTATAATGTGATTATGCTAAGCTGTTGCAGATTCTGTTTTGATATCAGACTGTAGGTGGCTCCTCCTTGGGGTCTTGAGCTAGTAAATCTGGAGTTGGCAGAGTCCCTGCAGAGAGATAAGGTAGACCTTCAGGTATGATTGACAACAGGTGGCCTATAAACTGAATCCTGCTAACACCATGTGATTAGGCAAGCAGGTTGTGATGGTTTGAATAGAAATGGTCCCCATAGGCCATTTGAATACTTGGTCCCCAGTTGGTTGAACTGTTTGGGAGTTATTAGGAAGTGTGGTCTTGTTAGAGAAGCTGTGTTACTTGGGGTAGGCATTGAGGTTTCAAAAGCCTATGTCGTTCCCAGTTAGTTTTCTCTCTTTTCTGCTTATTGAGACTGATGTAAGCTCTCAGCTGCTGCTCTAGGACCATGCTTATCTGCCTGCTGCAATAGTCTCTGTCATAATAGTCATGGACTCTAACTCTTTACAACTGCAAACCCCAAATCAACTTTCTTCTTTAAATTACCTTGGTCATGGTGTTGTATTATCACGACAGAAAACTAACCAAGACAGAAGTTCCTGTAATCCAGGGGGCATCCCTCAAGAGACCCTAAGAAGAAGGTTGAGAAAATCTTCTTAGGTTCCTGATCCTCGGGAGCTATTGGATAGGAAGTGGAGATTGAAACTTACATGTATATGGTTATCTGTTCCATAGCCATGGAAATTAGCACTCTTGTCAGCTTTCAGTGACTTGCCGGAGACAACTTATCAGGTGGGAGGCAGCTACTGAGGAGAGTCAATGCTCATGAAAGAAGTATACTTCATTTGATATAACCATAGATTTTTCATTAGGTGACCAGCATGAAAGCGGTTCGTGAACAGGTGAAATGTCCTTTACTTTCTCACTGATGACCCCTCATTCCTTTCACACTGCCAAAGTGTCCCCACTTCTAATAGAAATCAAATGTTTCCCCATGGGCTGACAAAGTCAGGTGACAGCACAGGTGACAGCATCTAATATTCATGACCTATTTAGCAACTGGCACAAAATTTGTTCTCTGAGTGAAAAGTTGGGTTTTTTTTCCTTCCTTTTTAATCAATTAGTGTTGTTCCCGGGACACATACCATTTCTGTAATACTGTCTAGTATTTCAGCTTTCTTCTGAATTCTGCTGCTCAAGTTTTCATGGCAAAATCAGATACACAAAGCGTTGTAAGTATGTTTTGTCATCCACCAAAAACTATGGTTTATAGCAAGGAGCTCATTGTTTTTACCTCTGCGAAGACAACATATATGCAGTGTGTCCCTGTGGAGAGTAACACATCCCAATATGTGAGTGTGTGTGCCTGTGTTCCTATGTGTGTGTGTTTACATGTATGAAATCTTGATCAACAATCCATTTGAAGGACTCCCCTTGATTGGAACTCCTCTGCTCAGTTTTTTGAGATCTCTCTAGTCACTGCATTATATACACACACACATACACACACATATATATACATACATACATATATGTTTTCAGGAGTGAACATCAACACGTAGGAACCAGGGAAGAATGTGTCTTCAGTTCTGCTTAGACTTGCTGGAATAAAAGGATGGTGGCAGACAGGTTTCTTCCCTGGCAGGGCCATAAAGCTCTGCCCTGCCTTGACAAAGTTAAGTCCAAAATCTGCTTTTCAAATGTAAAGGGTTAAATGGCTGTGCAATGCTAAGCAAAAGGCATTGAAATGGGATCATGGGATCCACTGCTCCTCTGTAGTGTCTCCTAGTCTCTGATGGCTTATGAAGGAGGCCTTCCAAGGGGCGCTCTCCTGCCTCCCTCCTCAGAGTATTTGAAGTGGAGGGAAGAGGAGCTTTATGAAAATAGTCTCACTGCTCCCCAATTAATGTAAGATCCCAGGGTAGAGTTTTAGGGTATAAGTAAGGTTTTAGCAATGAATAAATGTGAAGAGGAAAGTTCTATTAGTGAAGGATATGTTGGAAAGAGTGGTAAGCTCATCCTGTCCCCGCCAGCTGAGAAGTGTTTTGCAGTTGTGATTGTCAACCACTGTTAGTCCCGGGCCTGCCCATCCCCATCTAAGATAGCAAGACTCAGAGGCATGAAGAATACCCATTCCTCGCATTCAGATATGATGGCAGGAGAAATGAGCCACAATTACCAGGCCCTTCACTAGCCCTGGCAAACTTTTGCCTTAGAGTCCCTGTACCTCGATTCTTTAATAAGGGTGTGCAGCATGTGGGAAAGGATATTCTAGAGAAAGAGAAAGCATCGTGGTGTAAGAACATGCTGAGCAGTCTGTAGCAGATCAGTGTAGTCACTAATTCTCTTATCTCACACAGGAAAGAGCAATAAGCATTGCTGTCCCATTTCCTGCCCCCTTTTTAGATCAGAGCACTGAGTTTAATTTTCCAACTATCATTTAAGACCATGAGAAGGTAGGTAGTTTCAGAGTTTCGTCAACAAGTGCAAAATGCCTAGTTCTAAGTGCACCACACATTCTGCCAAAGCAGTAGTTCTCAACAATTCCTCATGTTGTGATGACCCACAACCACAATATTATCTAAGTATAGTATTGCTACTGCTATAAATTGTGGTGGAAATATAAGATATGCAGGATATCTGATACACAACTCCCAAAGGGTCTGTGACCCACAGGTTGAGAAACACTGTTACACGAAGCTAAAGCCAGCACACCAGCTGACATCAGTTTCTACCCTGAAGAAGCTAGGGGTTTAGGGAAATAAAATAGAGTGTGGACACTTTGAGACAGAATGCACTAGAGACTCAGAGTTCTTCTTATGGCTTTAGAACTCAGAGAAATACAGACAAGTAGGAAAGCTAATGCAGGCAACTCCAGGAGAGAAGCAGGATGGGAGGGTACCAGGGTCAGTCCAGCACTCACACCAGGCCATGTCTGGAGGCAGATAGTCTTCATGGGTTGGTTCCATTTCCTTGTCTGCCCTCCACACCTTGACTTGGCTGCTTTTGTCTCCTGTCTCCAAACATCCTTGGTGATTAGGTGCATTAAACTCTTCTAAGGTTGCTGTTCCTCAGGACTTGGCCCCTTACAGAAACAAGGGGTACCCAGGTTCTCTAACCTTCAGAGACCCCTTAGCTTTTACTTTATGACTTCAAATCCCTATCCCACTCAGCTGTACAAAAGGTATTCACCTTTCTTTGGGCCTTCTTTTCTAATTTGGTGTGTGGGTATGTGGATACATGTACTTCTATATGACACAGTATCTTTGGCATGTTTATTTTATGTGTGTGAGCATGGTGGTAGCTCTGGGAATGCTTATTGTTTCTGGTATGTGTGTATATGCATGTGCTTGCATGCACATGTGTGAATGACAGGTGACACTAGGCATATTTGTATAGTATAAATAACCATTGTGCATCATCTCCACCCCATCATGCACATATGGTTAAATGCGTAGCAACAAGTAGTTTATTGCTATCATACTATTGGTTTGTTTTGCTGACTAGTCTTTTCTCTGGCTAATATTAAAGCTAAGGTGTAAAGGTAATAAAATCATAATTGAGAGTAGAAAACTTAAACAGGATTCTAGGCAGCTTGGCCTCTGTACTGTTTATAATGAGACTTCTATCACATACTCACTCACTCTTGTGCCAGATTTATTCTTCTGGCCTTCTTCTGTCTTTATAACCTTCTTAGCTAACATCATTTTACAGAGACACACCTGCTCTCACCACATGAGTGTCTTTGTTTACTTCATACTGAATCTTAGGCCATTCAGAATTCTCTGAGTTTTCGCAAGTGAGAAATCACTTTCCCTACCACCTTCCCAGGAAACATAGCCATAATGTCCAAAACACAAACAAGTCTACAATGAAGTGTAGTGACAATTTTGTAGAATAGATAGTACTGTCCATGTCATGAGTGTCTCTGCTGGCCATTTCGGAATGTTACATACAGTGTTCACTCCACAATCAAGAGGCTATCAACCACCAAATATGAATAAGTACATATTTGATTTTATCCAGTATGAACAGTTCCTTATAGCTTTGAAATATTACTTTATTGTGCCTCTGGCTATCAGTCAGAAATACCAGGGTCCTTCCCAGGTCTGTACCCTCCTCTTACCTGTATTTCATCTTTAAGGACTCTATTTCAGACTGCCTATGAACACCTGGCTCTGAGAGACTGTCCTCTTGTAAGAGTCTCTACTAGTCTGGTTTTGGATGACTTTCTTTTCCTAGGATCTGTAGAGAGGCGACAGAAACTGCTTGCTAGCTAGTCACCACTGATCACAGTGCCCAGAGTCAAGTTAAATGGGCTGGTCTCCAGGCTGTCTGGTGACCATATATTTATGGACATGATGTGGGGAGGCTGTTGAGAGTCCTTGGGTGCCCTCTCCCTTGTCACTTGCATGCTTTCATTTTCCTTCTATCTTTACCTATTCTGGGAGCAGTCAATCTTTGCCTGTATTTGCAGCCCCAGCAGGGAGCCCATTTCCATCTGAGAGAGGACTCCTTTAATAAATCTGGCTCATTTGTGTAGCAGTAGTGGAGCCATTGATTAGAGGGCTGATTGGAGCTGTGACTTTCCCTAGGAAGAAAATTAAGAAAACAGATTAAAGGCAAATGATGGGAGTCTTTGTCTTCCTGGGAAGGGGGTGGGGAGAGATTCTCTGTGTACTGTACTGTGTGCCTCACCTACGAGTATTCTGCAAGGTGAATTAACTCTTTCAGGCCACTGTGATGCTTCTCACCCCATAAGGCAGGGGTTGCAGTCTTGGAGCAGAGGTGGATCTTGCTAGTTATTTATCTTAAGCCCTTCATTTTATAAATGAAGACACTAACATAACCAGTGTCAAGTGGGTGGTAGGTGTGTCATACAAGCTCCAGGCTATGAGATGTCTCTGTTTTTGATATCAAAATATCTTATACAAAATCACAATGGGTATAAAGCAATTGCAAGCTGAAGATAATTTCTCCATTTGAAGTGAACCTGCTTTTCAATGATTGTCTGCGCTCCCCTGTAAGTACATATTGTAAAGCAGGCCAGTACCTCTTGCTTAAACACTTCCAGCTTAGTCTCACTTTCACTGCCTTCCTGATACCTTCCTTTGCAGCTTTCATTCTGCCTCTCATCATATTCATCCTCTTCCTGTGCATACGTGGGGATATTTTCAAATATAATAAAAACAGTCGGAGATATCAGAGGACAGCTCCACCTCTTCCAGTCCTTTTTTTTTTTTTTTTTTTCATGTATCCCCACATGCATACTTTCTTTTGACATATGTGTCAGTCCATGTCCTCTTGCTGTGAGGAGACACCATGATCATGACAGCTCTCATATAGGAAAGCGTTTGACTGGGGCTTGCTTGACATCATGGCAGGGAGCATGACAACATGTAGGCAAACGTGGTGCTGAGAGTTCTACATCTGAATCTTCAGGCGGCAGGAAGAGAAAGCCACTAATACTGACATAGACTTTTGAAACCCTAAAGCCTACCTCCATTGGTACATTTCCTCCAACAAGGCCACACCTCCTTATTGAAATAGTGCCTCACCCTAAGCATTCAAATATATGAACTTATGGGAGCCATTCTTATTCAAATCACCCAGCATATAAAAGTAGGGTAACTCCTGTCTCTTCAAAGCACCTTAGACACTCACCAGACTTCTCCTCTCCCCCTCTTTCTCCTTCTCAACCTCTTACTCTTCCTTTAAGGCAGGTTTTCTTGTGGCCCAGGTTTGTTTCCAGCTCACTATGTAATCAGAGCTGAATTCCCCATCCTTTTGTCTCTACCTTCCAAGCACTGGAACTGCAGGGATGTTTCATGATGTCTGAATAGCCCTAGCAGCTCTTGAAGCTGCTTTGCATTGCCATTTGCTTATATCAAATTTAACTACAAAATAATTAGATGAATGCTAAGCAAACAGCAGGTGTCTACTCATGACCTATTGTAAACTGAAAGAGAAACAGGATTATACTATGCGTTGGTAGGCATTTCTTGAGTGTTAAGGAGTTTAGCTTATCTATACTCAAAGAACCTTTATTGAATGAATGAAAATCTGAATGAGATCAACATATGAGTATGAGAGTTAACATCATCTGCCTGACACTCTAGAGTTCTGCAATTCTTGTTGTAATGGTCAATGATTTTTAAAGTCCTTTATAGGAGCTTCATCAGATTTAATTTATTAATCATTCCAGTTCTTTACAGAAAATAATTTTTACGTTTACTTTGAGAATTTGTACTCATGAGAAACTATTGCATGTACAACTTTTGATCTCCATAGGAATCTTTTGAAGAGATTGTTGACATTCCCACTTTACAGATGAGCAATCTGAGGCCTTGGGAGACTCTCCACTCACTTAAAGTCAAGGTAAATGTCAGAGAAGAGAATCAATATCATTTTCTGATGCAGAATATTCAACACTTTTGCTATTCCATCCTGCTCCCCAAATCCCAAAGTGTCATCTGAGTTATTTCTCAGAGTTCTAAAATGATCAAATCAACTCACTTTCAGAAAGTGAACTAGAACCTCTAACATAGTTCTCAGGGATGTGTTCATTCATAGAAAATAGTATCAGTTTTCTTAATAATGCAGGTTTTATTATAAAATATAACTTTTAAGTATGTATTCTATTTTTCATAGATATGGACATATAAGAGGTGCAAATGTATGTTCTCAAATATGTATGAACATCTGTATTCATATGTCTGTGTCTATGTGTGCCAATGTATATGTGCATTATTTTGGGTTAGTTTAGGGTCTCTGAGAGCCAGTGAATAAGGATGCTAGTAGCACACTATATTTAATATCTTTATATATATAATGTTATATAACATATAATATATCATAAATATATATAATTCTCACCTCATTGTTAATAAGTTAACTCCTGGAGGTTATGAGGGAACGCCAATCTTCACATCATGCAGAGCAGACCAGTCTTCCCAACAGCTGGAGGGTAAGTGGGGAGAGGATGGGCAGAAAGAAAGTGAAAGCATTTCTCTGCTCATGCTAGAAGAACACAGCGGCTCTTGATTGGCCACAGTTCTATTTGCCCTCTGCTAATTATGCTGGAGCTGGCACTGAGCCTGTGTGTGAATGGTGTAAAAGGAACAAGTTACCCTGATTCTGTTTATATTGGATAAAAGCTTCGATGCTTGAGAGTAATCTGTATCTCAGCTCTATTTACTTTGCAAATAGAATAAGAGCTTTACTGCTCCTACAGAAGAGTGATGAAAACTAGGAGGAGAGAAAGGGATGGAGATATAGGAGGAAGGACAGGATTCTGGTGTGGAATCGATAAAACAGTGCTTAATCTATAGCCTAGACTTAGTTCTGCCCCTGTCACTGTGGTTATGTGACCTTGTGTAGACCACTTTCCCGCTCTGAGCTTCAGTATCAGGGTCTATACATTTTTTTTATTTTTATTTTTATTTTTTTTAATTTTTATTTTTTTTGTGAGAATCTAAACTTCCACACTAGCATCTAGCAAGCAGATTCCTGGCCTCATTCAATAGGATATTTTTATATTTAAAACAACTAAAAAACAACCACTACCAAATATATTAGTAGACTCCTCTCACACAGCATCTAGGCCCTATTGTACCTCACCTATTGTAAGGCTCACTTACAGGCAGCTGAGACAGGCACAGATGGATGCCTTTTACAGAAAATATTCCAACCTGGAGTGGGGTGCATATAGGTGGTAAAGCATTTACAAAGTATGTAAAAAAAAAAAAAAAGCTTTGGAATTTGATTCCCATTTCAGGGAACAAAAAGGCCACAGAGTTATTTGATTCTGTTGATCACCAAGCTCACCAATGTTAGGATCTAGATAAACAGGTGTGTAAGGTGTAACATGGTTTGTTGGGGATAAGGCCAGGTGTAGTGGGATTGTGTTCCCTTCCATTGTAAGTAATTGTTCTGCTTACTGGTTTAATAAAAATGGCGATTGGCCCACAGGATGTGTAGGTGGGGCTACCAGACTAAGAAAATTCTGGGAACAGGAAGAGCAGAGCAGAGAAGCCGGAGAGACATCACGGAGACACCATGATGAGACATGAGCAGACACAGAGGAAAGAAGTTGAAATGCTGCTCTGAGAAAAGGTACCGAGCCACATGGCCGAACAAGGTAAGAATCATGGGTTAGTTTAAGAGTAAAGAGCAAGTTATATGCCTGGGCCCTAGGCCAATCAGCATACAGTTAATATAAGGGTCTGTATGTTTGGATCATGGACTGGACATGCCAGAGACTAGTTACCAAAGCCAGGCTTTAGAGAAATTCTGTCAGGTGATCCTCATTCTGATTCTGCCTACTGTGCTACAGATCTGTTCAGGTGCCTCAACTTCTTCCTCAGCAGAGGATTAATGTTCCTGGTAGTACTAAATGCACCAGCATCCACAAAGAGCAGAGAATACTGCCAGGCATGTCCTGAATGACCAGTGGTGGTTTAGCATACACTAAGATTAACTTTATTTTTTAATGTAATAGACAAGTTCTATCTGTTTACAAATGATCTTGAGATATTTAGCCAACATGATCAAGTATAGTGTTATTATTATTATTATTATTATTATTATTATTATGAAATATGTTAATCATAAAACACAAGAGCTAACACAGGAACCATTTAGGAAGTCTTTCTAAACAAATAAATACTTGAAGACAGCAGGTGCCCAGGATTTTGTTTATCTATAAATTGTTGTCTGCTACTTAGCCACTAAAATCCTAGGAAGGCTTACTGGATAATCTTTGCTGACTTCATATAGTTTCATTCCGTATTCCATATTTTCAGAAGAAGGGGTCTCATTTCTTCTGGCCTGTAGGTGTTTTTGTCTTTCGGATGACTTGGACTTGTAGGAATGTATTGGACCAGTTTGTACTTTTAAGAGCACCAAAATTTCTCTCAGTGAAGCCACAGGTTAGAGAGAATGCTCAAAGAGAAAATTCATCAAATATAGCAAGTATATTCCCATCCACATTCCGTGTAGTGTAAAATAAAAGTAGATGCAATTAGAAAATGAAGGAGAGTGGGATGCATGCTCTCTCTGCCCATTGATATGACCTATTGGAGTTTCAGTAATAAGCATGTTTATTTGAAGTGTGCACATCACACTAATCAATTCTATATTTGAGACTTTTAGCAGACAGATTCACAACCTAGTTCATGGAGCCAGACACATTGTGTATGCAGTTTGATGGCCCTAGGAAGACTTACTTGTGGCACCTGCTCCTCTAAAAGAGAGTACCAAGGGCGGGGATATCAGCCTTCTTTGAAAGCAAGAAATTGGCAAAGAATGGGTATGTGTGTCTCCCTTGAGTAGAGATTCTCTCTTGACATTGATGATCTTTATTCAGAACAAGCTGATAGAGACACTGGGAACTGTGAGAGGCAAGTAATGAACTTTACAGATAAGGACCATAGTCCTCAAAATGAGAGAAAGAGAAATGGGAAGGAAGAAGGGCAGGTAGGGTCTCTGAGTTTGCCAGTCACAACTTTCAGTGCAGAAACACTACCGCCTATGAAGTTACCCCTCTATAATGTTTATTTGTTGGAAGGGCTACAGACATATCAGACCTGATCTGATTCTGGAGTTGAGACCTCCATTAAATGCACAGAAAGATTCATTGTGTAAAGGTCTGCATCTCCTGGGTTTTCAAGGTTGCAAAACTGTCCTGGCCTCCCCTGGTCATCTCTGCTACAGGATTGTATCTTATGATATATAGATGAAGGCAGGGGCTTCATGTGCCCCTTGCTTATTTTTCTCAGTTGGATGATAATGACATATAGAGTGGCTTTGTCTTGTATTGTGTGATAGGATGCTAAGAGACCATCATTCCTGCTTCAGCCCACTACATGTTGATGATAGCCCACATGCTTTCATATGTCCCTTGTTCTAGAAAATCTAACAATGACTAAAGAGATTTACCACCAAGAACAGAGTGGTGCTTTCTCACTTCCTGACAGAGAAATGTGACTTTATTTATTGGAAAATTGAAGAAATTAGATGAAGACCCTGAATGGAGGCTGTGCTCAGCTCTTCACCTCTCACACTCAGACTTGCCTGTTTGTAGAGCTGGCTCAGAGTTTTTGGGAGGCCAGGGTATTCTTATAGCCTTTTGGTGGGGGAGGCATGTAAGATGGACAAGAATGAAGGTTAGCAGACAATTTTTGAAGGAAAAACTTGTTTTAATGCTTATTAAAAATGCAGCATCCTGATCCTTCTTTCTCCTGAACTTGAGCAGGGAGGGAAAAATGAATTACTTCCTGAGACTCTGAAATCTTGGTGGCAATTTGTCAAATGGTGGCCAGGTTCTCCCTTTCCAGCTTTCTGCCCAGATTTATTTTTTATTGCCTGGTGGATAGAAGAATGTAGTGAAAAGGGGCAGTTCGCTATCATCATTGCAACTGTGCTGGGAAGACCCTTTCAAAGAGACATCAGCATAACTTTGTGATAGGCACACATAATGAAGGTTGAGCCCAACCTCTGTCCCAAGAAGACTTAAGATCTCTCTGTTTTTCCTTTCAGGCTCTCTCTGAGTTCAATTTTGTGTACTCTCTCTGAGTACAATTTAATCAGGTTAAAGATTCCTTTCTCAATTCTGGAAACAAGCTACAGAGAGTCTCACCCAAAGAGAACTAACCTGGTGGAATAAAAACCAAGACTCTTCTGGGTACCAAAGCAGCATCCCTAGCTGGGATAGAGCATATCATTTTGCTTATAGGATGTTGGTGGCCTGGGAGGGGATACAGAAACCCTGAATGTTGCCCAGAGTGAAAGTCAGAACAGCTTTGTCCAGTCCAGGGTAGGAGAGCATTTTTAGAGTTGCTTTTGAGGCAGAGCCTGAGCTCAGAGCTCTTGTTCAAATTAGTTTTTGTAGGATAACTCTTTAGGAAGAAAAACCAGGGAAGGAGCACAGGTCAGGGGAAAGGCCACTACAAGAATGACATCGTTCTCAGGAGCTAGTGGCAGGTAGCACCAAGGGAGGGAGGCACTAGAATTCAAGTTAGAAGCATAAGAAGGACACATCTTGAGATCAGCTCTGTTCTTATACCTCTGGAGGTGGTGGAGAAGGTACCTCACAGGCTGCTGCTTAATAGTCAAAGATTATACAACTGTGCATGATAGCTGTGGCTACAGGTGGAAAAAACAAGGTAGTCCTAACAGCATCCATTTGGTGGAGGCTGCAGCACTGTTCCAGCAATGATTCAATCCAGTCTCTTTGTTCCATGATATCCCACAGATACTCTGTATGTATACAGCCCTACTCGATTCAGAGTGACCGGAGAGTACTCTCTGAACAGTGACATTTCCTATAAGGACCTCATAAAATGGCATATCCTTCCTCCTGGTCTCTTTGCTTTTTACTTTTAAGATGAATTAATGAGGATAGTGTTGTTAGGACCAGAATAAATTAAGATTTGAAGTTCTTTATTCATTATTACAAATATACATGCTTCTTTACTGGGCTTCCTCCTGTCATTCTGTGATGTTTAAGGTTCCTGGAGCATCTTTGCTCTATCCACTCTCATCTAGTGACTGCTTTCCACCCATTAGCTGCTTGTCACAAGCCCTGCATGGGACCTACATGTTTCCACTTATCCTATAAAGGCGGCTCTCCATTAGGTTACATTCCGTTCAGATCCCGCTTGCTGCTAATGAGATGATACAGGACAACACATTTGCATTTGAACAAGACCAGCTCCCAAATAAAATGCCTCTGCCCCTGTGTGAGACTTCGTCTTGGTTAAGGTTAACATTGCATAAATGAGGCTGTGGAAAGGAGATATGCAAAGCAGCTGCTGGGCAAATGTAAATAGAAGAAACTCATGCAAACACAAACCTCGGAAGGGTGAACTATGCTTAGGGAAGGAAAGGGAGAAACAAAATTATGTATGTAGAAGACTGAGAGGTGAGTACGGAACCTACTGTATAGAGGGAAAAGTTTGCCATGAGAACATGAAGCTGGAAATGGAACAATGTACTGGAGAATCTGCTGACTACAGGAGTCAGAAATATTTGTAGCTTTAGACAAGAGAAATGCAGTGGAAAAAGAGAATGGCTTTGGGGTCACAGAGAAGAGTGATGGAGGTTTGGTCCAGCAATTAGTAGCTGTGTTTAGTATTTTCCTTGTCCTAGGCTCTGTGTGATTATCTTGCATGTTATGGGAATATTAGTAATGAGTTTTTGAGAAGTTGGACAAATGCTTCACATAGAACCCCAAGAACAATAGCTTCTGAGTAAAAAGAACTGGAGAAACACAGCTTTGTCTTCATATAGTCCCCAAGCAAAGCTAAGAGTCACAATGCCCTTAGGTTAAGTGAGAGAGGGAAGTGGTAGAAATGGAAGACATGTTACATGTGAGAACAATAAAGAAAAAAATCAGTTTCATACCGAATCAAACAATATCCTGGAAAAGTTTTATAGTATCAGAGTGTTGAGGAGAAGATAACATGTGCCTGGATTTGGGATTGTTTCTGGAAATTGCCATTTAGGTCTTGCTCCATAAAAACGTGTTAGAAAAGATCACAGAAGAAATGGGGTACGGGCAAGGTCAGAAAACTATTCACCACCAAACTGAAGGTTAAGGCTGAGAAAGGCAGGGCAGTCTCTAGAGAGGGCTGAAGCCTATGAATGCTGGAGTTTCAAATTTCCAGGCTGTAATCAGCTGCAGGGTGATCTCAGTACTGTCCAGCTGCCTAATCTGCATCTCAGTGTGTTCATTCACAAAATAAGACAGTGGATATTCCGGTCCCTTCAAAACTATGTGAAGGATGAGTAAGGCAGCACACACACCACTAATGATACACACACTGCTAAATTCTGAAAGTTTCAGCAATTCTAGGTATTGACATCATCTGCAATACCCTGCATGTTGATGAGTCCCTATGTGGTGCTTCTTGCGATTCTGTACATATTATGTATGGATGCTGGGGATGCTGGAGAGATTAAAAACATCATAAGAAGAAAGAGTAAAATTTAGTGAGGTCCATAGGGGCATGAGGAAAAAGCAGAGAGGTATGAAAAGGAACAATGTGGAAAATCATTCTGTTGAAGTTCATAGGAACAGAGATACGAGGAGTAAGGAGCCATGCAGGCTAAGTTTGTGCAAAGGAAAATAGACACACAGTCATTGAGGCAGGGAAGACCATGGCATGTTGTCTGGAGACAGTAAAGGAGGAACCAGAACAAAAAGTGCCAGTGAGGCAGATAGAGACCTGATCATCTTCAGTCACAAGCTACTGCTAAAGGCTTTAGATTATTTTTAAGAACAATAGGATGCTGATGTAAAGATAATGGCAAAAGAAATTACCCTCTGTTAGGTTTATTTAGCTGGTTCCCGAGGCTTGGCTAGCTAAAGTGTTACAGAATGGAGACAGCAAGGGCTGCTCCCCTGACTCCCAAGCACTCTTGGCTTCAGGTTCTAGACACTAAAGACCAACAGCTGATGGGAGCTTCCTATTCAGGCTTCGATGCAGATGATTGCCTGTGGCATGTGGAAGAACAGGCACAGAGCAGGAAGCAGGTGGACTTGGTCAGGGTTGAGATGTCCTTCTATCCCAGGGAATCTTTTGGATCCACAGAGGCAAAAACATGTCCAGGGTAGTTAGCAATTTGTTTTTGAAGGATTATTTTCTGGCAAGAGACATGCAAATATTTAATAGCAGAGTCAAACATCTATGAGTCATGGTTTTACATATTTAATCTTCATGGTGATCTTATAAATATTTTTATAATGAAGCCCATTTTATGGATGAGAAAATTAAGTCCTAGCACAGCTAAATAGCTTACTGAGGAAAAATGTCTCATTTCTTTTGGAACCAGTTGCAACTCTCTGCCCTCCAGCATCCCAGGTGATTAGGCCTTGAGATTAAATTACCCTAAATTAGTACTTGAACACAGGCTATTTTAAGAGCAAATAAGAAAAATGGGTGAAATTAATTTTAATCACGATCTATCTATCTAAATATCTATCTATCTATCTATCTATCATCATCATCATCTATCTATAGTCTATCATTTATCTATATAACCTATCATCTATCTACCTATCTATAGATCTCATCTATCTATCTATCTATCTATCTATCTATCTATCTATCTATCTATCTATCTATCTATCTATAGTCTATCATTTATCTATATAACCTATCATCTATCTACCTATCTATATATCTCATCTATCTATCTATCTATCTATCTATCTATCTATCATCTATCTATAGCCTATCATTTATCTATATAACCTATCATCTATCTACCTATCTATATATCTCATCTATCTATCTATCTATCTATCTATCTATCTATCTATCTATCTATCATCTATCTATCATCTATCTATAGTCTATCATTTATCTATATAACCTATCATCTATCTACCTATCTATAGATCTCATCTATCTATCTATCTATCTATCTATCTATCTATCTATCTATCTATCTATCTATCTATAGTCTATCATTTATCTATATAACCTATCATCTATCTACCTATCTATATATCTCATCTATCTATCTATCTATCTATCTATCTATCTATCTATCTATCATCTATCTATAGCCTATCATTTATCTATATAACCTATCATCTATCTACCTATCTATATATCTCATCTATCTATCTATCTATCTATCTATCTATCTATCTATCTATCTAATCTGTCTGTCTGTCTGTCTGTCTGTCTGTCTGTCTGTCTGTCTATCTATATATATATCTCATCTATCTATCTATCTATCTATCTATCTATCTATCTATCTATCTATCTATAGTCTATCATTTATCTATATAACCTATCATCTATCTACCTATCTGTAGTAGCGAGGTCTCGGATCCACAGACCTGCCTGGCGCCGCTTATCTGCGCCCGCCGCCGCCCGGGTCCCCAGAAATAACTCAGAGGCTTATATTAAGTTCATGCTGTTTGGCCTATGGCTCAGGCACATTGCTAGCTAGCACTCATATCTTAAATTAACCCATTTCTATTAATCTGCGGGCCACGTGGGCCCAGCCCGTAGCTCACCAGTGTTCTTTACATGTCGGCGGCTTCCGCGCGGTCTGCCTCTAACTCCGCCCTGCTTCTATTACCTGAACTGACTCTCCTCCCACTTCCTCTATGGTACCTGCCATGGCCTAAACCAGCTCCTTTATTTAAAGATACAGTACGCACAAATATATTCCCACATTTCCCCTTTTTTCTCTAATCAAAAAGGAAGGTTTCAATTTTAACATAGCAAAATTACATATAACAAAATAGCCATCAAGCAAGAATTATAGTTACAATATCTAGTCTACTTGCACTTAGCAAAATTAAAGAAAACATTTTATCTACTTTATTTTTATGAATCTAAAGTTTTATATCTAATATATTTTTTAAATGACTAAGAAAAACTGTACATATAACTATCTAATCTTCAACTACATCAAAGACCACAGAAGGATATAATATTTACCCAAGTAAACCAGAAGTGCAAACGACTTCTAAAATCTAGAAAGGACAGAGATGACACCTATCTGCCTGGACAGTCACCCAAAGTTCCTTTATAAAGTTGGGGCATCCGTCTTCAGCCTATAGGCCTTGAGTCTCTTTTCATTTCAGTGAAGCAGGAAATCCGCTCTGTCCATTCTGGCACAGTTCATCTGTTGCTTCTCCTTGAGTCCTGAAGAATGTCTGACAGTTTTCTCTGTAAAGCAGGAACCCGAATGATGATCTTGGCTTGCTCTGCCAAAGTCCAGAGGTCATCTTCTTATGGAACCTGCATGTCCAGTTTAAACAGCATACTGTCAAGCAGTCAATATAAAAACAGTTTGTTCTCCAGTGGCTCACCATCACCACAAATAGATGAGATTCTATATGGAGTTTCTTCAATGCCCATTTTCCTGTTGAAGTAAATTAGTGCTGCCAGGTATAGACCTGTCTCACTGTCCAGAAAAGTCTAAGCTCTTAAAATATTTTAAATGCCATATTCTGTAGGTCTTAGAAGTATTTGAAGATTATCTATTTAATTGAAATATATCTTTGTATACTTAAAAATCCTAACTAACCTAACTATAAGTTTGATTATCAAAAGTGACTATTAACCTTCATTTCTTAATTATACACTACAATTTTAAAACAGTTACATGAACATCATACCTTAAACAAGAATAGAAAAACATATACAGCATAATAAAATTGACTTTAAATTTGTATCAATAAACCAAAATCTATACCAATGTAAAGCATTTTGAGATTAACAGCTGATTACCTGTAAATTTAATAATCTAATTTTTTTAAAAAAGCATTCACATACCATATCCCCCGTTTTTTCTTAGAAAGAGATTGACTATGACCATTAACCATTTATAATGAAAACAAACATTTAGAAACAATATTTGGGGAATTTGGGCGTTGTCTTTCTATTACTACTTCCTGCTGATTAAGGGGCGTTGAAAGTCTCACGGTTGTTGAGGCTGAATCAGTCTGTAGCTCTGAAGCTGTTCTGGCCATCTCTTTTCATCAGAGGTTTTTTCAGGGGGTCTTGGTTGATGAAACCATATTTGCCTGGAAGCAATCCACAGGTTCTCATCTGTGGAAACAGAAACAGAACTCTTCCAAAGCAATAAATCCTTAGACACAAATTTCAAAATCAAAATACCTTTAAAATATACATTCTTGTTTAACTTAGTAGCCTTTGCAATCCATTGTCCTTTTGCAGTTAGCTCATTAACAGTTAAAAAATTAAAAGAAAACACAATAACAACCAAAATCCAGATTTTGTGTCTATTTTCCATCTTTACGTGGCTTATTATCTTTTTATTACTTTATTTCTCGCTTTAAAAACTTTTCCTAACCTCTTTCTTTTTTCTGTGAAGCCTATGTATCTTTTACAAACATTGTAACCCGTTTACAGGTTTTCTTTTTATCTGAATCTGTTTTATTGTGAATCCTTATTCATCTTCTAACCTTAAGAGCTTTTAAAATACATTCTCCAAAAAGAAGCACAGTTTTTGCAAATTAGGCTGAATCACTAAGTTTTCTTAAACCGTAACTGCCACGAAGAAAATTTGTTTCTCTTTTGTTCAAAATAAGCAGAAATCTAAAATCAATCACATTACTGAGTCTTTTGTTAGTTTTCAGGAACCCGCCTGATTGTAGCTCACACTGCCTGTCGCCAGCCCGCCGCTGGCGCCATTTTGAGTGTGACCCGGACCATGTTTTGTTTGTACAAAGACCCGCTCCACACACACAATTTGGAAGCTGCCCTGGCTCAATTTCTGCGATCTAGAACTCTTTTTAATCTTTATCAGGCTCTAAGTGGATAATCGCCCACGTTGGATGCGCCATCTGTAGTAGCGAGGTCTCGGATCCACAGACCTGCCTGGCGCCGCTTATCTGCGCCCGCCGCCGCCCGGGTCCCCAGAAATAACTCAGAGGCTTATATTAAGTTCATGCTGTTTGGCCTATGGCTCAGGCACATTGCTAGCTAGCACTCATATCTTAAATTAACCCATTTCTATTAATCTGCGGGCCACGTGGGCCCAGCCCGTAGCTCACCAGTGTTCTTTACATGTCGGCGGCTTCCGCGCGGTCTGCCTCTAACTCCGCCCTGCTTCTATTACCTGAACTGACTCTCCTCCCACTTCCTCTATGGTACCTGCCATGGCCTAAACCAGCTCCTTTATTTAAAGATACAGTACGCACAAATATATTCCCACACCTATCTATACATCTCATCTATCTATCTATCTATCTATCTATCTATCTATCTATCTATCTATCATCTATCTATAGCCTATCATTTATCTATATAACCTATCATCTATCTACCTATCTATATATCTCATCTATCTATCTATCTATCTATCTATCTATCTATCTATCTATCTATCTATCTATCTATCTATCTATCTATTTGTCTGTCTGTCTATCTATATATATCTCATCTATCTATCTATCTATCTATCTATCTATCTATCTATCATCTATATCAATCTGTCTATCTTTTATCATGTGTTTCTGAGCTTTTATTCACATATGCCACAGATCACATGTGGCAATTGGCTCATATGTGACAATTTATAAGAACTGATCCTCTTTCCATGGTGTGGGTTCTTGGAGGGCATCAAACTCAGTTAGCCTTGGAAGAAGGTGCCTTTACCCATTGAGCCATCTCACTGATCCTGATCATATATCTTATTTAATCCTATTTACAAAATATTATTTCAGTATATAGTCAATATATAAAATTGTCAATAAAGAATTTTACATTCTTTTTTTTATTCTATTCAAGTCCAGAGCATTTTTATACACTTACAATGCTTTGAAATTTGGTCTAATCCTATTTGGATACTGAGAAGGCATTTGTGGCTGATGGCCACTGAATTGTGGAAGGCAGATTTAACTGAAATCTGTCTAAGGTAGTATTACTGACTTTTACAAGTCATGAAAATTGAGAAAATACATATAAAATAGCTAGTTCTGTGCTTGGCAGCTGCCCGACCCTTTGTAAATTCTCTTTTGGATTCTTGCCCTTAAGTCCCCAGATGTGGAAGGTAGCTGTGTATGAACCTGGTCTTTCTATTACTCACATTGCATTCAGGAAACTTAGTACATAGGATATAGTAACTTATTTCCATATTGCTTTGCTGTGCTTTGTATAGTTGAAGGGCTGAATATTTTCTTATGTTAGTAGGTCTTTTTTGAACATAATCCAGAAGTTTTTCTTTTTTCTCTTCTGATGCTAGAAATGGAGGCCTAAAGCACTCTCAGTGGGTAGATGGTAGGGTGATTCCAGGGGCACAGAGGGACAATTAGTTTAATTATCCACCAATGAGGGTAGGCATTTGTACATCAAGAACAGGGCAAACTGCTTATATGGGTGCTACCATCAGGACAAGTGGACATGGGCAACTGGTTTCTTTGGGGAAGAGATCTGGCTATGCGTGGAAGACATGATGTGTAGGTGAGCTCTGCCTCTTTCATCATGTGATCAGTGTTCTCAGATCATGATGGCACAGGTTGGAACTGTGAACAGTAATATTCCCCATGTTCTTTTTATTTAAGCTTTTCTGGTCATGACTGTTTAATTCACATTCACTGTTTCCATCCCTTCATCTGCCCATCCCTCCCTCCTTCCTTTCTTCTCTCCCCTCCTCTTCATTATGAGTTGACTTCATGTGTCTGGCCATTGGCCTCGAGTACCAGTCTGCATTAGCTGGCTGGGCTGTCTTCCAGGGCATTACCCACTGCCCATGAATTATTGCAGAAGCATTACTGTTGTCAGCACATCCCACTCTATACAACTTCCTATTGTTATTATTATTATTTTTGGTTGGACAACACTGAAATTTTAAATAGCTCAATCTTGCTTAAGTAATGTGAAATCGGTGGCTCTAGAAACAACCTTCTGCCTCATCAGTGAGAATCTGCCTACTGAGATAGAAGGGCTCAAATGCAGAAGACAGTTGGTCTAGTACAAATGGAGCCTTGAGACAGCTTTGATTTGTATTCCCCAGTCAGACTTCACCTACTTCCCAGCATCAATTCCTTTTTTTATCGTCAATGGCAAAATAAAGTTTCTGAAAGTCTGAGTAAAGCAGCAGAGGAAGCTGGGGATTAATCATCATGGTCCCAGCAGAGTCTCAGGACACTGCTCAGGTCTCTCACCAGAGAACTTAGAACCACATATTATTGCAATGGTCCCCAATATAGCTCAGTGTCCCTGTGATTCATATGGACCCTATGCTGTAATGGAAACTATAGGCTAAGTCTGGAACCTCACAAAAATAATTATTTTTGTTTATTTTATGAAACAAAACTGTCACAAAATGTATCTGTAGTCACTTTGGAACATTGTGTATTGGGGCGTGGGGGCAGGAAGGTTGTATAGCGGCAGAATGGTAAGTTAGGTGTTGGTATCTAGAAAGAGGTCAGTCAAAATTGGGGATGTGTTGACAAAAGAGCTGGGTTTACTAATGGTGAAGTCCAGCGGCGTGGCTAAGAACTTAGACACAGAGGAACAACAGACTTAACTGCATCTCAGAGTTGAACAGGAAGGAAAACGAGGTTAAGGATGTGTAGTAGCAACTGTAAGCTTGGTAAGGTTGCTGAGGCAATCTTGGGTTTCAGTTCTGGACTCTGTGTTATTTTTGTGTGAGCAGGAGCAGGAGGATGGTCAAGGATGTGTAGGAAGAGCCAGAGGGAAGAACTGCCTCAGGCTGAATGAGGAGGTAAGAGTAAATGGGCTTATTTGCTAGCACCCAGCAGACTGAAGACTTTAACTCTGATGGCCACATATATCTTTGTTTCTCTTCAACATTGTACATGGTTAGCACTTTATCATGATGAACTTGGCTAGCACATGCTGCAGTGTGTGAGTGATTTTGTAGCTACAAACTTTATCCATCAGTCAGCCACTCTTCCTCAGCTGGTTTATCTAGAGAGAGCTCCCATTTCGGTTACTAGGTCAAGTTCAGGGACATTGGAAGTTCTTTTGGCTTACGTTGATTTGGGAGTAAATTCACTCTATGTGATCGTGAGTCAAAGGCTCACCTATAAATTCCAGTCTTTTCCTGACTCTATTCTAGGTAAGTCTTCAATACTGCGACCTAGGAATCATCTCTAGGGACTTGTGCAAGGCTCCAGTCTGTAAGCAGTCTCTCTGTATCCAACATGGACCTGATTCACAGGGGAGGCTTCTGCCTAAGCTGAGGCTTCCATGAGGTCAGCCTCACTTTTACCAAGGGTCTGTCAAAGCCTCTTTGAACTTGAACTAAACTTATTCTGTCAGTGTTGATGTGGGACATTGAGACAAGAGACAAGGAGAGTGGAGATAGAGACTCCTTTTTCCTGGTCCCACGTTCAAGACAAACCTTGAAAATTACCAATTTTATTGGTTGATATGATTCCAACTGTGGGTATCTTTGCCTTCTATGAAAAGCTCTATGGCAGCTGAAGAGATCACTCAGAGGTTAAGAGTGTTTGTTGCTCATGCAAAGACTAAAATTTAGTACTCACACGTTGAGCTGCTCACAACCGCCTGTAACTCCACCTCCAGAAAATATGATGCCTTCTTCAGGCTTCTGTAGACATACACAGATGCAAACATATACACAGACACACACACAGAGATAAACACATACAAAAATAATAAAATAAGAATTTAAAAACCCTTTACAGTGTCATATGCCACAGTGTCTGGTTGCTTCTTTAGCAAATTAAAACACTTCATCTGCTGTAGCAAATGTTGTAATTTGTGTATTTGGAAAGGGACTCTTGCATCTAGTGAATTAAAACAAAAAGAGAAAAAGAACTGAGATTGGAAGAAAGGCAGTGAAACATGGTCAGTCTTGCTGTTGAAGCAAAAATGTACCAACTTGATCCTGGGAAAGATGAGCACATTCTTATGAAAGACTCCACACTTCCAGAATGCTAACTGTAAACCAAGTTTTCTATTTTCTGGGAATATGAACTATTTTGTTCTCTAGGATGATGCTATAAGCAGATCTGTTTCATGCCAGAGGTGAGGAAAAAACAGATGTACTTGAAGGTAGTTAAAGCAAGGAACCCATGAGTTTACCTTAGGAATGTGTCTACTAAACTGTTTAATTATGTCAGTTCACAAAAATGTTTTTGGAGATTATCTGTGCTTTACATGTTTGTCATAGGTGGCAAAGCTATGATGAAGGGACATAGAAACAGGTCCTCTGCACATTTCTTCATGGCCTTTCCCAGGCATGGACCTAGAAATTAGCCTCTTCTGGAAGTGGAAATTGGTTGGATATAGTCAGGTTGAGCATGTTCCATAGGTGATTCTGAGCCATGAACTTTCCATCTAAATCTAGAGGTAGGACAGTGGAGGAAAAACAGGATTCCCAATTGTCTTTTTAGGGAACGATGAACATTCTATTTTGCAACCTTTCTGAATCTTTGGCAGACTTTTGTATATGTATATGCATGTACATGTTTGTGAGGTAGCAGAATGGATATGTGCTCATAGGACCCTACTATGTTGAAGACATAAGGAGATAATCTGCCAGAAGAACACAGCTTGCAATTAGGATTTCAGAAGATAAGAACAATGACATCTATCTTGGTAAGACTTGGGGCCTAACAAGCTTAGAGAAAGGTATCAAGGTCTTTCATAGTATCTATGAGATAAAGAGGTCATGAAAGAGCTGTATGTACTTGAAGGATTGGCCAAAGGTGGGTTAAGTGTGAGCTGGTGACAGATTACACTCTTCTGACAAATTCCAAAACTCAGGTATGATTTGCTTTCCAGATTGGGAATTCTGAATTTTTAAAACAATTTTATTAGATCAGAAAATGAGAGAAGGTCTGCTGTGTTTCTTTTGAACATCTTTATGATTTCCTTGTGTTTATCATACTGCATTTCTGTTTAAATGAATATATATAGCATGGAATTACTCAGGAAGTATAAACTGGGCTTGTGAGAGTTGATAGACTATCACAGAGTAGTTCTTCTAATACAGGATTTATGTTGTCCTAAAAAAATACACACATGTTGATACATACAAACTCTTCAAACCTTACCTGTATGAAGATATATGACATTTCAAACATTTAACAAATGTGATTCTCCCCCTGAAGCTGTTCTGTAGCAATAGATGATATAAAATGCTTTAAAAAAACATCACCCACACATTCTTGACTGATGACCCTGGATTGGGCTGCTCCTGAAAACCGTTCATTGTAACAGGAAATATAATGCAGAGGGCTTTGGCCTCAGCAAGTTCACATACTAGCAGACAAATGTTCTTGACTGTGAATGGAGGTTGTGTGCATGTGTGTGTGTGTGTGTGTGTGTGTGTGTGTGTGTGTGTGAGAGAGAGAGAGAGAGAGAGAGAGAGAGAGAGAGAGAGAGAGATGCACAGGATGATATCCAGAAGACTAATGATGAAGACTTCATAGCTGTTTCAATCCTCCAAAAGTTTGGGTGATAAATCCAGCCACTAATTGAGCCAGTATTGTCTTCAATCACTTTACACACAAGGAAACAGATGGGGTCAGAGCCAGGGCTTTACTTTTATCAGGTTTATAGGTCCTTTTATGGCTTAGTCAGGTTGAGTTAATAAATCCTTGGAGTATTTCAGAAAATACTATGCTTAGGGCTCTGCTTTTCTGACTGATCAATGAATATTAGCTTCTTTGTTTGTTGCTTGGTTTTCAGTGATGGAGATCAAACTCAGGGCCATTTTCATGTTGAGCAAATGCTTGCCTGTTGAGATACATTTCTGGCCCTTGATATATTTTTAGACAAGGTCTCTCTCATAAGGTAGCCTGATATCAAACTCACTATGCTGCCTCTGCCTCCACTCTAGAGTGCTGGAATTATATGTGTAGGTCACTATGATGGGAGGAAATATACTTAGTAAATAAAGATTTTTCTGTTAATTATGTCTGTGTATTTTATACAGTTTTCTGCAGCTTGACATTACCCCATGAATGCATGAGCTAGACTTTGTTTTACAAAGGAGAAAAATGAAAAATTATAAAAACACAGCTATTGTTCTCCATGCTTATTGTCAGAAAATAATGTTATTAAACCGATAGTGATCACATACGGATAAATGCCTATGTGGCCAAGCCTCCCTTCAGTTTCTTTCATGGCATCTTTATGGACTAACAGAATATGGGTAAGGATAGCATAGAAACAGAGTGATGTAGTGAGTCTGATGGCTGACCAGGAACTGGAGATACAGGGTGTGTATGTGTGTTTTAAAGAGGCTCAGATGATGATGCTTAGGGAGTCTATCTTGAAGGTTATGTTAATGGGAAAGATACGTCCCCTATCAACTTCTAGAGCTCTTTTCCTGCCATGTTCCATATGTTTCTCAATGGCTTGAATGGAACATCAGCCATGTGCTGATTAGATCTGCGATGACACAGGGCAGAAGTCAAGTAAGTGACAAGCAATCTGAACAATTTTTAAAAGCCCTGATATTGAGGAAGATGGACTGATCTTAAGAAGATAAATTTGAGAAGGAAAATCTTAGGTCTTGCCTTAGGTTTGAAAGACAGCTTGATCTTACAATAGAGATAGGAGAGAGCTAGTCTCAATGTAGAGCTTCTAAGAGATGGCTGCATTTTGGCTGACCATAGACTTTACCAGGCCACTGTGGTAGACAAAAAAGTTTTGCATATAATACAGAGTACTACCTATCTTTAATCTGCCCTCTATTATTTATCTGTAATCTATAAATCATATATTAATCTGTATGTCTATGAAAACCCGCCTTTATAAACTCATCATGTATATGTATCTATATCTACCATCTGTTCATCTAGTTATATGCTTACTGTCATTTATCTCTGTAATTAATTATCAAAAATTTGCATATCAATCATATATATAAACTATATAGCTACTTACATACTATCAATCTCTATAATCAATAATCATTTGTCCATTTATCAATCATGTATATAAAACTATCATCTCTATAATCAATTATATATAATATATCATATATATTCTACATTATGTGTGTGTGAAGAGAGAGGGAGAGAGAGAAGAGAGAGAGAGAGAGAGAGAGAGAGAGAGAGAGAGAGAGAGAGAGAGAGAGAGAGCAAATTGCCCTCTTACATACCAGGTAGAAGTCTTTAAGAGTGCTCTATTCAGTTCTAGGCTCCTTCCTCTGAAGCAACACTAACAGAAAGTGATGCACTTGCTCCCCACTACAGTGAAGTGTGCCTGGACATCCCTTACCAAGTGGTGATGGAGAAGTGAATTCAGGACAACACATTTGTGGGACAATGACAACTAGCACCTGATATTTAAAAGTCTTCTGAAGAAGATAAATTAGATTATTCTGTTGTTCCATAATAGAGAGATTGTGGGGTGGTAAATTATGGGACAGAAATATAAGTTGAATTATGTAAAAACTTGTATCTGGACACAAACACGCTATCTCCTGCATTGGTCAGCTTTGATCAGTGAGAGTTCTGACAGTTGAAGTTGTATAAACACTGAATGATTAGGGCTGCTGCTGCTGAGAGCATTCTGGGTAAAATGGCAGTGGACCAAAGGATTTCTGTGGCTACTTCAAATTCATAAAGGTGATGTGTATATGAATAATAGAGGAGATATAGGTAAAAGGTGAATGTAGGTATTAATATATGATAGAGGAGAAACAATAGATGATTGGATGATAGACTGATAGATAATAGATATATGGCATATAGATGATGGGTATATGAATGTTAGTGATGGATGATAGTTGATAGATGTTTATAAAAGATAAATATATGGATTATAGATAAATGATAGAGGGATAGGGAATAGATAACAGATGAACAGTAGAGGATAAATGACAGATGATGAATGAAGATAGAGGATAGATACATGATAGATATATGGTAAATATAGATAAATAATGATAGCAGGCAGACACACACACAGATGCTTCTAACTCAGTGAGATGGAGCCTGCGCAGACCAACTTTCTACCATGAGTGGGTTTTGGCATTATTATTGTGTAGATATAGTAGCCACTATTCTTCCCTCCACCCATCCCCTTGCAGGAGCAGATAGAAAGAAGGAAAATAAATGTCTTTAAGCAGAATCTGTTTCTTTCAGCATTTGAGCTCTAAGACTTACAGAAAGCAACGACCCCTCCAGACAGCCCACATGCCAAAAAGCATTTCTGAACTTCAAATGAGAAGGCAAGCGGCCACTCCTTTGAAGTGCATGAATCGAAGCTCTAATAAGAGCTAATAAAACTGTTATGTTGGGTTCACATCTCTAGAGACCAACAAGTCAAAGCTTCCTGGGGTAAGAAACTATGACATAACTATTCTTATGAATCTTATTTTCTCAGAATGCATCCTTAATGAAAAGACTAAAAAATTATTTTGCAGTAATTAAAGAATACTAATTAAGTCTCAATTAATGTCTTTAGATTTTATTTCTAGTCATGAAGATATCCTGTAGTGGCTAAAACCTGAACAGGTGATATATTCCCCCTGGCAGTTTACCTGGCAGAGGGAAGTATGTCTCAAGCTCCCAATGCCCTTGTCCAAAGCTTCCATCAATGGGTAATTTTATCTGTGAAGTCTTAAAATTTCCACAGTGATCCCACACAAAGAGAGACAGATTCCACAAGCTCCTGTACATACTGGCTTCTAGTCTGTGAAACAAAAGCTAGAATGCATTTCAGGAGTCAAGGGTGGGACATTGTGACTGTGTGCCCAGAATCAGTGACAACCACGCTAGTTCCTGATGCATTGGCAGAGAGAGTTCTGTTGAAGCCAAAGGGACTTGGGTGAATTGCTAGTGTCTGTGCCGAATGTCATGACAGAAAGTGGGTTTATTACCGACAGTTCCCAGCCAAAGAACCCAAAGCAAAATTACAACTAACATTCACTTTAAGTTATACAAGGTAGACGGCAATGTTGAGATTTTATTCTGGTGTGGCGGGTCCTCACCATACCATACAGCCCGTTAGGGAGGGTATTTGTTTTTAGTTCATGAAGGAGTGGCCATCATGCTTCCTTCCAACTGGGGCTTATGCATTCACCTGTGAAAATGTCTTGAACACTAAGCTTCCATCTGCCATTCATGGTTCTTCAAGGAGTAACAGTGATGTGAAACCAGACAAAGGAGGGGTTAAAACCATCAGAATGTTAGAGAGGAGCTGCTCACAGGAAAAGTAGGAATGCACTCTTACGGCTCAGAGTGTGAGTAGAGCTTTGAGCAGAAGAGCAGTGTCTTGGATCACAGAAGAAGGGAGAGATCAGTGTCTAAAGCATCAGGAGAGCCTGGTGGCTGTGGTGGCACACACCTTTAGTCATAGCACTCAGGGAGGCGAAGGCAAATGGATCTCTGTGAGTTCAAGGCCAGCCTGGCCTACAGAGTGAGTTTCAGGACTACATAGAGAAAATCTATCTTGAAAACAAAATCTAAACAAACAAACAAAAAGGCATCAGGAAAAATAAAGACAAGAAGGCTTCTTTCTGGTCTTAATACTCAGCAAAACGCTCAGTGACCTAAACACCTCTGATGTGTGCTATTTATGTGTTTAAAGTTGAATCAGAATGTAATCTTTTCTGTGTCCCTTGGACAAAGTGGAAATACAGATTCTGCCCAGTTAGCATGGTCTTAGTCTAAACTGAGGGAAGAAAGGGCTTCAGTGACTAGATCTCAGGGAGTTGGCCTGGTACAGCTGTCATCTGAGCCAGAGGGGCATCAAGCCTTAGGGATTTTCTTTATCAATCTCCTCAGTTGTTGCCATGGCTGTTGGTTTAGGACCAAACTGTCAGTAACCAGATATCAGTCAGATCTCAGGAAGGAGGCTGTATTCCAAGGTCTCACTGTCCCTGTAGTCAGGAAGACTGCCTCTTTGCCCAAAGTGTACTGTGGAAAACTAGCTCTTGTTCTGCTCATAGCAAAGAGGGAAGTAGCTGTCAGAAGCCTTCTTCATGTGAACCCTTTGAGATGTTTACATTTTTTTTTTTCAGTGCTTACAGGGTCATCTGGCAGCAGGAACAGCAAAGATCTTGACAAACCAGAAAAGACTAGTCCCCGAGCTGTACCGTAAGCCATACTTGTGCCGTTCTAAGTGATGAATTGGAAGGACCAGTGTAACAGCCACTGCCAGCACTGGCGGAGATAATGCAAGTAAGGAATCTGGAAAAAGTCTTCACGTTGAGTCAAAATTTTGTGTTTCTGACTCTTTGGGGGTTTCATGCTCTCCCCTAAGACTGGTAGCACAAGCAGCTGTCATCATCTGTCCCCTGGTCATGCTTTGCACTAAGCTGCCTGAGCTTTCCTGCTGGTCCAAGTGGAGTGTTCACAGACTAATCTTGGGAACAAGAGCTTGATGTGTGCTTCTGCATGAAGAATCCCAGGCATGCTTATTTGCTGTCAGATGGCTGTGAGCAAAGGGCCATCTGCTATACAAAGCCATCTTGTGCTTATTAGTGGAAGTTGGAGCTGTGGTGCAGCCCTGGTTTCCAAGCCTTTGGGAAAATACAGGAAGGTCTTCTACCACTCATTTTATGGTACCAGGTTGTTGTGGGCTCCCCCTTCAACCTCATAAAACTATATATCTTTCCCCACAGGTTTCAGTAAAACTATATCTGCCTGTTCTCAGCCATTGGCATATCTATCCTGTAAACATGATTGATGTGCCAAAAGAACTGTCTTTCTGAAACTCATGGTCCTCTATGATAAAGAAGATCATACAGACCCAGGCCAAACTCAAAGTTGAAAAATAACAAGAGTCACAAGTATTCCCTGCACCTGAGGCTGCTTCTCTGCTTTCTTTGACCCTAGTAATAGGGTTGAAAACTACCCTGCATGCAACATCTTACCTTCTTGTTTATTTGTTTCATTTGGTTTTGTTTTTGAGACCGAGTCTATCTATGTAACCCAGGCTGGCCTTGTACTTACAGCAATTCTACTCCTTTACCCTCTAAAGTGCTGGATTACAGGCTTGCACCATCATGCCAGACTAAGCAGCTTGCATCTGACACCTTGGATATTTAAACTCCAATAACAAACAGCAATGAAAATTAAAACACTCAGGGCTCAAGAAAGTTAGACATGGGATTCTAGAGCAGATGTGGGTAGTTAGCCATCAAATTATATACCTTTATGACTCAGGTTTTTTTTTTCCTATGACTCTAAAGATGTCGGATTCATTCATTATTTTTTTCATGTGTTTAATATATGATAATTTAATATATAGCTCATGTCCAGCAGAAAGAATCTACAGAACTGTTTTGTAGCAAACACATAGGAAATGAAAAACAAGTTTGTAGAGCACCTTCTCTTCAAACTGTGGAAAGAACTGATAGCATCACTGTCATCATACATTTCAAGTCTTGGGTCCCACTTCAGGCCACCAGTCAGAAGCTGCATCTTAACAAGATCCCCTGGGTGAGTTGAGCTCCTCCATAAAGGGTTGAGAAGCATCAATTCCACATGTGGTGTTTCTTCCTCAGTTTTTACATACATTGTCTCTGGAAAGTATCCTTTCCCTCCAGGAGCTCATTGTCAGGGGTGAGAGGAAGATTTTGACTCTCCACAAAGTGCTGAACGTCTTTGAAGAGACAGGAACAGGATGCTATGGAAAGTTAGAGTGCCCGACCACAGACCACAGATTGTACCATCCAGTCAAGAAATGCTTGGATATTTACAATATGCTTGGAACTCTCCTGCAGGCTGGTGAGACACAGATAAACCTAGAAGGTATCAAACACTTTAAATTTTATTTATTTACTTATTTACTCTCTCCCTCCCTCCCTCTGTGTGTGTTTAAGTGTATGCAAATCACAGTATGAGTGTGAAAGTCAAAGAAAAAGAACAACCTTTTGGAATTCAGATCTTTCTCCTTCCACCATGTGGGTTCCCAGATCAAATTCAGGTTGTCAAACCAGATGGCAGGCACCTTTACCCATCGAGCATTCCTGTTTTATGGAGTGTGCTGTCTGATGTCTAGTGTGGAAGATATGTAATGAATAAGGGTTTTTTTCTTTGTTTATTTGTTTGTGTTTTTGAGAAGGGTTTTGTATATCCCAGGCTGGTCTCAAACTTCTTTGACCTTTCCTAGTACTGGGACTATAGGCAGGAACCACTCCACGTAAGTTTATGCAGCATTGGAATTTAAAAACAGGCCTTGACATGCTATACAAACACTCTACAAACTGAATTATATTCATAACACATGAGGAATTTCAGGTGTTGATGGGCACTGTGAAAAGCAGAGCTGGTTGTGGCTGGGAGCTCTGTTTGGTGGTTTGCCTGTGGAGTGTGGAGATCTACATGATAAGGACATGGTTCGTGGAAGGCCTGAGATTTAGGGCTTTGGAGACAAGGGCTAGAGGGAAGGAGAACAGAAAGGCTCTGTGGAGTGGATAAGTATGACTCCTTGGGGGAACAGGCACTCAGATGAGTTTGTGACAAAGGAAGTTTTATGGTCTAGCAGAAGCCATTTTACATTGGGGCATGCACAAACAGTGTAGTTGCAGCAAAATGTACTGATGATGTGTAGGAAAACTACATTTGTCTTGATAACGTTACATTGAAGAAAATAAGGCCCTAAAAGGGCTGCCAATATATGATACAGGTGATATGGACAAAGACAGCAGATGAACAAAACCAAGGATGGAAAGATTTAGGGCTTATTCTTATAGTAGAATTTATTAAAACAACAAGAACCCTAATCTCCATCCCAGGGTCCATCAAAATCCTAGGGATATTTTAAAGGGGATGATGAAATAAGCTTTGAAAAAAAAATAGAAATCTACTAGATACCCCAAATTCCAGGAGTAGAAGGTTGCAAATCACATGTTTTGGATGATCAGGCCATGGTGTTCAGAGAGAAATAACAACGTCTATATAAACTAAAGAATACAGTATATGCCCTTCTCTTCCAATGCAATTCTGTCATTCATAGTGCCAGACTTCAAATGGGTGGAAACATTCTTATTTCTGAGCAGGGTCCTCAGAATTTTTCTGCTGTATCCATATTACAAATGTTTGGTCTCTTGGGAAAGCTACTCCCTTTGTTTTTAGCTTATCAGATACAAGTCTTGGCTCTGCTCGTATGTGCCTACTTGCAGAGAAGATTCTCTTGGTTTCTGAACTGTAAGTTTTCAGCATCTATCTGTAGCTTCCCCAGTTCAATCAATCCAAACAGGAAAATGGATGTGAAAATCACTAACTCAGCAATCTGGCAGCTGAGGATGGTCCCACTCACCATCAGCAGTTCTCTGTAACTGGCATCTGTCATCGTCTTGAAGATTAATTGTTGGGATCTATCGTCTGTATTAATAGATCATTTATTTAGATTGATCTTTCACTCATTGATCTTTAGTGTCTGCACATGGCCAGGCAGCTATCATTCTTGTGATCTTTCTGAGGCCAAGCTTACTTTAAAAGCCCCTATGTGATTTCTTCATAAGCATGGCAGGCCCCACGCAGACTCCAGGTTTAAAAAACTGTAGTCAATTTAATTCTTTTTCCACAGCATTCTGTGGCTTCCCACATCCTACCATCTCATTTCTATTATCCTAAGTTACAAACCTGAACCACCAACAGTATCATGGGACAGTGACTGGAGTCCTAAGCAGAATAGGCATAGCCCCTTGGAAATATGAGCTTCTTTCTTATCTTTGTACCTTCCTTGTGTCAGCTGACAACACTGGACCAGACAGTCAAAGTTACATTAATCCTTTAATTTACTGATTCTTAGCCATCTGTTCTGGGTATCCCCCCAAATCACAATTCTTAATAATCCCTAACTCAGAATGTGTCTATATTTGTGTTTAGGGCAATGAAAGTGTCAATTAAAGTAGTAATATGGGTAGGTCCCAATATAAAATAGCAGGTGTCTTTAGAAGTAAATAAAGGAGCTTTGAGTGGCAGATGTATGTATAGGAAAGTGTTGGAAGAAGACACTCTTTCACCTTGGGTGGAACCAACTCTGCCAATGCCAATGCAGAGTTGGTCTTCCAGCTTCTAATACTGAAAAAATAAATCGATACTATTTGGGCCACTCAGCTTGTGGCAGTTATGGCAGTTCAAGCTGACAGTACATCTTTCTTCTGATCTCACCATAAATGTACATTTGCCAAGAAGGACTACTTAGCGCTTACATTATCCTGGGCTGTCTTGCTATCTGCTCCAACATTTTTGTCTCTGTGATGCTCCAGTAGCCATCACATGGCATTATAGTTTCTTATTGAATTACTTTTTAAAAGTCTACCAGCTCTAGCAAGGGATGTCTGCCACATATTCACTGCTCTATTTGATATGAGAAATAAAAACAGATAAACCTCTAAATCACAATAATGACACAATCAGGGAATGTTCTCATTCCTATCACAGTCCAATGTGGGTTCAGGATTTAAGGTCTTAATTTGGTAGCTACTTCTTGCTCTGGTCCTCTGAAGGGATCTCAGTGTAGTTGTATATCTGTAAAAAGAAAATAGTCTCTTTGGAAAGGTTTCTACAAGCCAGATGAGACAATGGAACTCTTTATTTATTAACATTCTTGATCACTGTCTACAAGTCATGTGATCTCACCTAACTGCAAGGGAAGATGGTAGATTTAGTCCAGGACGCAAAGAAAACAGATATTGGTAAATATTAGCACTTTAAAATGCAACCACTAATCTCTAGCCCTAGCTGCAATTGCTGGCTCATAGTAGATGCTTGATAAATCTTTCAATCAATGAACATTACACGAACAACTCACATAAGCCATAGGTAGAACTGGCTACAAACTGTAATTGCTACTTCTCCATCATGGTGCATCTCAATAAATGATGCTACCTTATTTGTGCATATTTGGAAGATACAATCTTCTCAAAAATCTTTCAAGAAACAATTCCAGCCACAGAAGTTATTTCATTTCCTGTGCCTGGATACAAACAGGCAGCTCAGGTGACTGCTACCTTCTTCTGGTCTAGATTCCATGTTTCTAGTTAATCTGGACCTTCCAGTCTTTGGACCTGGAACATCTTCATCTTCTTTTCCAGTCTGCAAATCCTGAACTTTTATTCTATGCTGTGGATGTGTGAAGCACTCACATCCATGAACTTATTCAATTCCTAAGGAGTAGCAATATTTACAGCCTTTTTACATCTTGAAACCCAGTGCTCAAGACAGCCAGAGACAACTTGTTGGTCAAAGAACTAGTAAGTAGTCCAAGCAGTGGGTCAAGGTATAAAATTCAGAGCCTATCTTTTTAGCACTGCTGCCAATCTTGTCTGTGTTCTTCAGATGAAATAGACATCGACTGTGGGCTTCAGAGCTGAGTTGCCTAATCTTTCAGTTAACCAGGGCTTCACTGTCTAGGTCTATTCTTGTTTTAAATTTACTAACAGAGGGGAATAGGCTGTTTATGTTGCTCCCAGAAGTCTTAGCATAGAGCTTCCATGGAAGATTCTCGGAAAATGTATCAATTCTTCACCAAGCTAATAAACTAGAACCAAAAAAAGCAATGGAGTAGTCCATGGGCCTCTACTGGTCAATGCAAGTATAACTTCTCCGTTCCTTACCTTTTGCCCAACCTCTCCATCCCTGGTGCTCTTCCTCCTTGGTCTCCGTATCCTTTGTAAATGAAGGACAGCGGTGATGATGCTAGGAGAGAAGCCTCTGGTGGGATTTCCAGATAAAGGAGAAGAGAGACACAAACAGTCATCACTAGGACGGGACTTCTCAGAAAGTAAACGGGACTTTTTCCCTCTCAGCTCTTTTATTCTGAGCCAGTTCCAATGAAAGGTCCCAGAACCCTATTTTTGCTGTGGGGCCAAAATGTCACTGCGCTTGGAATACTGTCCTGTCATGATTTCTGAGAGGGCAGGCCTCTCAGTCTTTCGCGTTCACCCTACACGCTGCCTTGAAGTGAAGAAATCCATTTGGATGCATGTGAACTTATTTTAGTTACTCATTTAATTTCTTTTAGTTCTAGAAATGACATTTTGCCCAGGATACTTTATTAGTGGGCTTTCCTGGCAAATAATAACCTGAAAAATAAAACAAACAGTGTTCTTTTTGCATGCATTTGGCACAAATGAAGACCCCCTCCTGTGCGAGTGCTTGGCTGAAGTATCTCTGCTTTCCTGTGCCTACCATTCATTGCTCTGATGAAGTTAGTGAATGTGGAAGCCTGAGTTCCATGGTATTGATGCAATGCCTCCCTCCTTTTTCTCAGAGGATGAATTCCTGGCCTTGTGACAGAGCCACTTACAGAAGGAGGCTTTCCAGAATGTTTGAAGGAAACCCAGATTGGCCCATGACTGTCCAATATATGATTGAGATCCTGCCCCTACACCCTCAGAATTTTACAATGCTTCTCAAGTTTAAGCTTTCTGGCCGAGGTTCTGCAATAGGCAGGAGCCACTTGGGAACGGCAAGTACAGAGGAACTGAAGAAAGACATAGTCCAGTCAGCCTCAAGTTTATTTTCACTGCAGGCTGAAGGCTGAGAGGGAGGTGCTGTCTCTTCCAATTTATGTGCATGGAGGCTATCCATACAGGCGAGCTGCTCTCTAGGAATATTGCTTGCTGATGTCAGAAGGCTGACTGCAGACTTCAGGATGGCTGGAAGGCTGTCTTGCCTGCTAACACTGATTTTATGATATGCTAAACATAACATTCAATAGCTATTATTTCCACTGTCAGAGAAACAACTTGAGCCATCTATCTTCTTCCTCTGACTATATTACATTTCTCTCTACAAATGACAATGCATTATAATATCTTTTATTATAATATTACTTATTTATCACCAAAGGTTTTCTAGCATTAAATCTGAGGGCTCTTGTCCTTTATCTGCTTTTTGGTTTGTTTGTTATGAATGTCACATTTTATTTAGCAAGATGGGCTCTGCTCAAAATTTGTGGAGACGGACATCCTGATTTACTTTCTGTGCAGACCTAGGCTTTTATCTCATTAGATTTTTCAGCACCGAATAGGGGACAGGAGGGACGAGATATTCTGCTTTCTTTCTTTGTTAGAAATGCCAAAGGGTAAGAATCGGGCTATGGGATTCTGAGGTATGTGCCTGGATAGAGGGCCATCTACCCAGCTCCTCTCTTCAGGAATGACATTTGCTTTTACTATTCACTTCCAGCAGAAACCCTGCAGAATGTTCTTGTTTATGATTGTTCCTGGGAACTTATAATATGTAGAAGGTTCTCCTTCTGAGATGCCCCTACTTATGAATTAGACCGATTTCTAATTCACTAAAAAATGTAGCATTCTATTGAGATCTTAGCTCTTTGTGAAAAGTACTGGAAGGCCCAGTATAGGAAAGGTTTTAAGTAGTGCACACACTTGGAGACAAGTATTTGTTGAAAGAGGAAGAGAGAGAGGGGACGAGGGAAGGAGAGGAGGAGGGGGAGAGAGAGAGAGACAGAGAGAGAACCTTTGAACTGATACTTCCTTGCAAAATGAATCTTCTTATTTTTAAATAACTGTATACATCATTAATGACTAGACAGAAAGTTTTTTCTTTTTTACTGGTTGGAATTTGGTAGATATAAGAGCAGAGGAAATAAAATTAAAGTGCCAGGCAGCAAACAATGTTCAGTGCAAGTCTAACAAAATTCCTATACAGTCCTTGTAAAAAATAGAGATGTCTTTACATTGACAGATTGGCATAAAAACCATCAATTCACATTCTGCGTTGTTAGAAAGTGATAGGGTTCTACTGGGCTTGAGACTGAAACATAATTTTGAATTTCTCTAGAAGTTTCTCTGGTACCCAAACACCAACAGAACATCCAGAATCTTGGTTATCTCAGCCGTGAGCAAATGATGATAATGGAGGAAGACAGGGTTTTTTTCTTTCTCCAGATAATTCCTTTGCATTGTAGACTGCTTCATCTCAGTCTACATTATCACCTGGACACAAGAATGACAACTTCCTCTGTCTTGTTCTTCATTCTTCTAAGAGGCTAATGGTGATGAAACTGAGGCTGGTTGTGTTTTCATAGAAACATGTTGAAATGCAGCCATGTCATTTCAGTGATTACATCCCTGAGTAGAAATGTAGATGTCATATCAGAGAGTCTGATGAAAAACATAGGGGCTCAGATCCTTCTGCCATAAGTCCAGAGCAGCATGTCCAACTGATCTATCCCTTCTGCCCTGTATCCCAAGGGCTTCTCTGTTTGGGGAACATATTAAGCACAAGTAAGACAAAGGCAAAATGCTAAACCTTGACCACACAGAGTTGAATGTGTGATGCCTACACAAAATGACTCCATGTGCTTTCAGCAAGATATGTGATTCTGGAATGAAAGGCTTAGCTCCGAGTGTAAGATAGACTTGGAAGTCTTACAGCTGCTGTTCTTGTATACATGTCTACTGTCCACCCTGGTTATCTAGGATTTCAAAGTAATGTCCCCACAGACAGGGTTAAAGCATAGGAGAGGTCATGGGAAAGCTGGCTGATTGCAACTCTTCAGGTATTATTAGGAACTCTATGCCTGAATATGTACTGTCCATGGAACCCTCAAGCAAGCAGCCTGTTGAAGGGATGTTAGCTGGTTCTGTGAATTATTTACAAGACACAGGACCTCATCCAAATCAATGTAGATCTGTTTCTGTAGTAAGAGGTTTCTGGCCCGTATTTTCGTTCCTAGCCTCATGGTTTAGACCCACAGACCCACAGACCCTCAGAGACACACAGATGCTTACAATAGTTACAGGCTGATCGGCCTCAGGTCCAGGCATGTAACTTGCTAACTCTCTACCCTTCATTTAACCCGTGACTCTTTTCCTGTTCAGCCATGGGGCTTGGTGCCTTTTCTCACAGCAGCATGGTTGTCCTCTGCTTCTTCTGGCTTCTCTCTGGCATTCTCCTCTGTGCTTCCTGTTCTCAGAGTTTTTCTTAGTCTGGTAGTCCCACCCACACTTCCTGCCTGCCTTTGGCCAATCAGCGCTTTTTATTAAACCAGTGGGTGGGACAATTATTTACAATGTAACAAAAATAATCTCCCACAGTTTCTGAAATACAAAGTTTAAGATCTGGAAAGTGAGGAAAAGGGATGTTGAAACTATACATTTTTTTTTTTTTTTAGAGCTCATGAGTGGCTATTTTATATTCTTCAATGTCATTTTTCTTCTCATTAAAAAATGGTCTTCTAGATTGAGCACAAAGGTGCCATGACCAGAAGTTTTTTTAATTTCTCCCCCATTTTCTGACATGTCCAACTTCTTTCTGTTCTTTCTCTTCCTGCTCCATATAGTGAGTTTGGTGGGAGAAGAGGCTAGACCATCTTCTTCTTGGTTGGTCCTGGGCATTTCCTGCAGAAACTGTAGTTCCAAGCCTGCTGTTTGATGGCGCTATTTTCTCAACAATGGGCCAATTTCAAGATGTCTTGGAAAGACTCCATGCTGAGGACTGCCCATCATTTTAGTTTACAGTTTAAGAGAATAAAAACATTATAGACCATGGTTTGGGAAAATTTTCGTATTGTCTTCTATTGACCCATAACCTGGGTTGGAAATGTTGGAGAGCTCTTCAAGATAGAGCCAAAAAGTCTTTTTCCTTGCCCTGCATTGCATGGGGAAATACATGTCTGCTATGACTCTATAATTGTATTTAGATAGATTCTGTTAGCTATTTCATAGTTCTTTATTTGAGATACACTTTGAAATTTTGTCTTCTCCTTCCCATAACTATTTCCTTGATAATTTCTGGGGAATTATGTTAACAGAGTACAAGGGTATGATTACCAACCAACTTGAGAGGGCAACTCTGGGTCTCAGAAAATATGTTTCAGTTGCAAAGCTCAAGAGATTAAGTAAATGAAGTAAATGTGATGGTCTCTTTTCAATCTGATCAAGGAATTCAGGCTATGTCCTCTCTCTTTAGCCTCCTGATTCATGAAGTAACGAACTAGACATGGTATTGCTGATTCTGCCTCATCTCCCATATTCAGGACATTGCTTTCAATACATTCTTTGCCCCACATTCCTGACCCCACTGCAATTTCCCTTCTTACACATTCTCTCTGACCTCTATCATTTAGGCACAGAGCTGTTTTCAAATGAAAACTTGACCATTTCAGTTTCTTAGTCAAAATCATTTTCACCACTTTAGGATACTATGTAACTTCTGATTTCACCATCTTTCATCCTCCCATCCCAATCCCAAACCAGGAAGCATGTATCCTTCACTAGGCAGTATGTGTCCCTCCCCAGACATCATGATATGTCTGTTTCTGAGGAGGCCCTCACATAATAACTTTCTTCCTGGGATCCTATCTAAAATAACCCCTTCCTACTTGGCTACTTCTGTGTATCTTTGGGATTCATCTGGGAGTGTTTCTTCATCCTGACATATGATGACTTAGAAGGATAACACTACAGCTAAGCGCTTGTTTAGGGGTGTATAGTAGCTCTGGGGCTTACTTCCAGGGTGGCAGAATTTCCACGCTTATGGTTCTGTTTGATTTCGTAATTGCTTATAGGCCTTAAGTGAGACAGAGATTGTGACTTAGTCATCTTTTTAACTTTGATACTTGGTCAACAGAGTAGGCACTTAGAAAATACTGGATAAAATAAATGCTTGAGATAGTTAAAGGTTCTTCCTGTTATTCGTGTCCCCTACACCTCTTTCTGTTCACTGTTTCTATTCTTATTCCTGACAGCTTTCTCCCATCCTATCTTCCTTTTCGTCCTTTACCCTTCTCCTCTTCCTTTTTCCCTCTTCTAATTTCAGAGACATTGTTTTTTCTGGTTGTTCTGTGTGTAGTACTTCACTAGATTTAGCAGGAGGCTTTTTTTGTGGCAACTATTACTGCTATTATCTCTCTGGCTTAACTAATGCTGCTGATAATTGAATCACCAATTTAATATATAAATATATTTGTTTTCTATATATAATATTTAAGGTAATCTATAAATGTACATATATATACACACATAAATATATGTTGTGATCGAAATGGCCATATTCTCCTTTGCCCCATTCCTGAAGATTGGGCAGGTCATAAAACTAAGTAATGAAGTTCAATGGAAGGGCTTGCTGCATTCCATGGTCAGGATCAGGCAAGGTTCAATTATTCAGGCTTTTAGCCCTCAGTTACCAAATTTCATCTGAGATGGGAATCATCAACATTGCCCATTAAAAATTTTCTAGGTACTTGAGAATGGATTAACTTTTCTGGAGGAAAGGAAAGGTAGTTTCCAGAAAAATCTGAGACATGACTCACCAAGCTCAAGTGTTAAGTGCTCTGCCAATTTGGTTATAGAGGGAAGGGCATGATCACCTCTTACCAACCCATACTGTGTGAGAGGTGAGGTTCTCTATTAGCCTCCTGTGATTTGCCTATGACATCACCATCAGTAGCTGAGACATAGCTTCTCCACAGTAGATGCTCTGTAGAAAGACCACATAACACCCTTTCTCCTCCCTCTTTTGAGCTCCAGTTCTGCTCTCTCTGGAGAACAGCATCAGATCCATGACCACTCCAACATAGGTGTGCTAGTTGCTGCATCTATGGAAAATGGGAGCTTTCTGATACACACAGGACTGGGGCAAGAGTGATGGAGAAAGAACAATGATTCCAGTTTTGTGAGCTGATAGATGAATGCATTCCTCCCTTCCTGGAATACCATTTCTGAAAACATCTCCCTTGGTTCTTAAAGCAATCTGTATTGTTTATCTAAAAGTTGTAACAGGAAGAATTCTTACAGATTCACCCAGTGACCTTGGATCTCCTTTTTCTGACTGGCCTTGTGTCACTGTGACTTCTCACTATGCTGTGGTAGCAAATATACAAGTGACCTCATCTTGAGTCATGGCTGTCTTAGTGAACAGATATCTAGCTCAGAGTGATGCAGCCATATGTCTTCTTTGGCCACGTGTCAACCACAAACTCACCTCAGCTTCCTGAGGACAGCTGTAATGAGAAAAGAGTAAAGAAGAATAAGCAGCCTACACAACTCATACTCAACCTCATAAATGTTACCCTGAAGATGCTCTGTTCAGGCAATCTCAGAGTTAATTTCCTCTCACAGTGTTTGCAATTACAATGCTTTCTCAACCTCCCTCTACTTTAGAAGAAGTTAATTAGAAAGGGTGACGGAAGGTGCCTTAGGTCTTATTTGCAAGAATTGCCTTTGATAGTCAATTCTAAGAGGAATCAGAAAAACCATAAACTGAAGGCAAAATTTGCCTTATGGCTGAGGCCATAAAAAGTCAGAAGAACATTGACTCACACCACTGAACCCCACAGGACCCCAAAGGCACATGTACCTTATCACTGACTTTAGGGCTTTACCAACAAGAAGATGCTATTAATGGAGGTCCCAAGTAAACTTGGTGTTGAAGTACCTTTATGATCTTTGGTTTCTCGAGGCAGTGATGTTTAATTCACTTAAAAACACAAAATATAATTAATTGTTTTTAATGTTCAAAGGGTGAAACCCAAGTGTTTTTAGAAAAGTCTATTGAAGTGCAAAGGAATGCGTTCCCACAGTGCTGGGTAGATGAGGTGTTCTGTATTGTTTATTTTGTTGGTATGTACACTCTTTAGTAGGATATAACACTGTGAAGCATTTTGTAAACACTAAAACACAATTCAAATAGTCTCTGTCATTATGTTTGGGTGGGAAGTTGACATTGACTTCCATGGACTTTTGTCTCCCCAGACACCCAAAAGGAACAGTTCAAAACTTAGTGTGAACAAGGCTTCTCCTTGGAGCAGCTTGTTTGAAGTGCAGATTTCCAGGATATATTTAGATTCAATAACCTTTGAGTAGAATCCAAAATCTGCATTTAAAAATAAATATCTTTTTTTCTCAGTGACTTCAACATAAGACTTACACACTCTAGTACATGCAGACATGTGCCCCGCCCCCAACACAAGCTCCTGTATGCTTTCCAGTTGGTGCCAACTTTCCATGAGATAGTTCCCTTGTTCACACTTAGTCTGAAAAGAAATCTCAGTATCCTCCTGTACTGTGCTGTGGCTAAAGTAACCAAGAACAGAGGCTGGAAATCATAAAATATAATAGGATGTGGTTGAGGTGACTAAAATAAGTTGAAGGGGAAAAAGGATTTCCTGAGTCTAGTTTTAGGTAGTGATATAATTAGAATTATTATCTATTATTTATATGGCAGATGATGTACTTGAGACTCTGTTAATAGCTGGTGGTTGTGCTGAAGGAGTGCATGACATTGGCCTGTCTTTCTTTCCCTCTCCCTCCCTTCTGTCTGGCACTTTCGGTTGAGAACTTTGTAGGACTGGACAGAACAGTGCGGTGCCACACTTGGTCTGGAGAGTTTCACCGTTTCTCTGGACTGTGACAATTGGTGGTTCTGCTGTCCCTGGGTCAGTCCCAGTGTGTTGTGGATGACCTCACTCAAATCAACAGCAGATGTTCATAGGAGAATTTATATCATCTTCATAAATGCAATCATGGTTCGAGAAGTCAGATGACTAGTACAATCAGTGAGTATATTCAGGTGACCCTGAGTTTATCTTACAGGCTTCCAGGAGCACAAGGGGAAGGTGTGCCAAGGCCTTCATGGTGATCAACAGGACCCTTTTCTGCCTGGACATATCTGTTTAGTCTTCATTTCTCATCGCTTCAAGACTTGGACTACTCATTAAGTACTACGCACTTTAGGTAGGGAAGGGGTCAACATTGACTTGCAGGTTTCCAAGGACATAAAGCAGATGAACAAATCCATCATCTGAGCTGGTAGATGAACCACATTGGCTTCATTAATACCTCCCTGTGATAGGTCATTGTTTCCTCCCTGGTGCAATAAGGTTTCTAGCCCTGGCCAACCAGAGGTCCAGACCCACACCTGCAGCCTCAGACCGCTTAGCCACCCACCTTTTCCTCCCCCAAATTACTCAGACACTTATATTAACTTCATGCTGTTTGGCCTATGGCTCAGGCACATTGCTAGCTAGCTCCTTCATCTTAACTCAACCAATTTCCTTTAATCTGTCTGCCATGTGGCCCGTGACTCACCTGTGTTCCTTACATGTTTCTTCTTTGGGTGTCTGCTTGATCTGTGTCTAACTCCACCCTCATTCTCCTAACTATTCTGATTCCCCACCTACTTCTTCTACGGTGCCTGCCATGGTCAAAACAGTCCTTTATTTAAAGATTGATATGCGCAGCATATAGAAAGACATTCCCACATCATCTCCCTTACCTGCATATAGTTTTTTCAAGAGTCAATTCCTGTCATGTGAGGTTGGCATATCCTAGAGAAAGGATAACTACAGAGTTTAGCACAGCCTGTCAAAACAAAGGGCAAGTGGACTGGAAAATCCTTACTCTTCTGGGGCAGTGATATCCTGGTTTAGTGTAGCAAGAGTTCTCACACCCAGTGTCCTCCAACAATCTGATTCTGATGGGGTTACTACAGTAGGGTAAAGCATTTTATATGGAACCAGGTTTACATTATCCTACTCTTTAGAGATCTTGCTTGCAATGCTGTTCAAATCCTTTAATCCATAAATAGGATTCCAGACAGCACTGGGCTGCCTTCCAAAACTGTAATCTTCCAGTATATGAATTATTACCAAAAGATTAGGGTGTTTCTAGTAATAACATTTCAAATAAATCAGCTTTCATGGAGGAACAACAAACTAATATTGGAAATAACAATATAAAGACATTTATATAGCCACTTGCTAGAATAACTTCCCTAACCAGGGGCTTCCTTCCTCATTTACATTCATTTCATTTGAAATCACCAGCTATGGGCTTTAGCCTTAAAGCATGCCACATATTCCCAAGTCCCAAAACTCTTTGAAGTCTGTGAAATCTCAAGCCTGTTTTCTAAGTGATGGCCAAAGATGGGAGCTATTGTCCCCAGAAGCTTCTGGCCTTGCTTGGCTTTGAGGAAGTGTTTAGGCTGGGAAATACGGTTTGGGCCTTTACACCAAAGATCGTCAATAAGACTGTGAAGTAGAAAGTACTTTGCAAGGCTCTGAGCCCTGTTTGACGGTACAGCTATCGCTGCTGATGATCGGAGTTCACCTGCCGGTTTGTACCCAAGTGAGGACCTGGGTTGTAAGATGAAAGGTGAATGGACTCTGGCCCCAGTGCCCAAACAATATGGAAATTGTTGATGAGTAGATCTCTTGGTTTCTCTGCACCTCCATTTTATCATTTTATCATCCAGTGTATAGCGATCCTTACAATCTTATAGCATTAGTGAGATGAAGGGAGCACCTATGGTAACATTATCACTCTGAAATCTTAATTCTCTCTCTCCTTTCTACTGTTCTCTTTAAACCATTTGCATTAATGCCAGGTAGCTGGTGGGAACATGGGGCCCCCCCTTTCTCTGGCATACAGATGGCCGCTTTGAGCAAATGTCCCCAGGCTAGAAGCAGATACTTGTTTAATGCTGATAACTGGCTATGACCTTGAGTGAGCTGTCACATTTCCAGAACTGCATTCTATCTTCTACTTCCAGAAGTGTCTGGCTCCTCCCTAGACTATAGAGTATAAAAGGCAGTAAAGCCAACCCACTATGTAAGATCCAATTTTAAAGAGACATTTCACAGTCATAGAATTTTAAAGCTGAAAGGGTTATCCAGAAATGGAGGAAATTAATTAAATGTACAACTATTCAGAGTTCTTGTACTTTGTCATGTTTAATACTAACAGCCTTGTTAGGGTTAGTTTTTCTCAGTTTATAGAAATGGAAACTGAGGCTCAGAATCATACCCAGGTAGCCTCTTCCATGGCACACAGTAGAAATGTGGCAAAAGACTCAAACCCAGATTGCCTTGACTCCAAACCATAGTGCCTGCCACTGTATTATGCAGTTATCCATAACTGTCATTTTAGAGGTGTACAGCACAACTGGGGGTTAGGAGATGCTGTTCACTGATGAGAACCCAGGCTTCCTCACTGCTGTCCCTGAGAGTTGCCTCTCCAGCACTGGCACAAATGGGTCTTTTTAATCTAATGACTAAAGTCTTTCCAAGATGTTTTGCTTTCATTCCTGATAGACTTTTGACAGAAGCTCCTAACATTTTTGTTCTGTGACTCTCTTCTTATATAAAAAGGTTAGAATGGTTGATTTCTTTAGTTCCTTCTAGCTCAAAAATTCCATTTCTTGTATGATCTTCCATTCCCCATCATAGTTAATGATCTGTGAAGAAACGCTTAAATGCTCAGGTTTACTACCTTCTCGGCCTGCAAGGGAGAGAAAGAAGCCAGCTATTATTTCTCTTCTTCAAAACGGAGATACGAGACCCATATTGCTTGAGCACCTGACTCAAGGACATAGATGATCAGTAGCTGCTTTGGGCCGGGAGTGCATGAGAGAGGGTGCTTCATTGACCTTTAGCGAGGGTCTGGGACAGAGTATGTCTTCCCCATAGAATTCACATGTTCCAGTGGGGTATGAGTGGAGGTGAATCCAGGTTTCTCAGCTCCCAGGGTAAGCATCTGTTAGCTGTGTACTTTTTCCCTAAACTGTTTGAAGAAGGGGCATGGTAGGACTTGGTTTCTAAGTATTTTGTACAGTACATTATACGTTATCAAAACAGCAGGACCATAGTATGCATCTGGAAAGGAGAACTTTGTGGATCACAGCAGCTGAATATTGGCTCAGAATTCAGACCTGTGAGGACAAATGAGAGAATTTGCAAGTGCCACTCCAATTCCCTCCCGCTCATTCTGTTTAAGTCAGCATTAGTGTATTATTAATAGGATGGGAGAGGGGATGCCTGGAGAAGAGATGCTTGTGGAATGTGTCCTCAGATTAAAAGAGCTTTGAAATGGAAAGCATTGCCCTCTGATTACATGAGGCCTGCGCTTTACATTCTGGACTTTTAACAGAAAAGGGAAAAAAAAAAAAAAGGTAAACAACTGTGTGTTTGGAAGCTTGTGTCATTTCCCCTCTTTTCAGCCCTCCACTCAGCTGCCCCTGAAGGCAGCAGGTGTTGATAAATGGTTTGTACTACACAGGGGAGCCTGTGGGCACACATAGCCTACTCAAAAGGAAGGCAGTACCATATATTGGAGCTAACTCTCTTTTTTCTCCTTAAACAAATGTTGTTTCTACTTAAATGGCAATAGATTCAATTACAAAGAGAAAGGGGAGAAGCACATCTATTCTTCCTCGAATGTCAGAGTGAGATTGGAAAGAATGGATAGGCTGCCCTCCAGACAGTGGCCCTTGAAGCCCCTTACCCAATGACTTGGTTTTTATGTAGGTCAAAATAGAAGCTAAACTCTCCTAAATGTCTTCTGACTTGTGGTTAGACTGAGTTTACAAATAAATCTGCTGACAAAAAGTATGCGTAAGGGAAAAAAGGGAGCTCTGTGTGAGGGTGGCTTTAGCTTTTAGCCCCAACACTGTGAGAGCTATGAATGCATTGGGAAAATGAAGAAGATGGAGCCTTGTAGCTGTAACTATAACTGTTGGGTTATCCCAACAACATCTAGTGATTTCTGCTGGCCTTGGTCCTGTGGAAATAAAAAAATGAAGATCAGTACATTGATAGTGTTTTCATATCTCTAAACATCTCTAGGGTAGAGCTAACAGTAGCCCATATATGGCCAACCACAAAGTGAAAAAAAAAGTGGAATGTGATTTTAAAAAATCAATTTAGCATCATTTTTACCATGCGCAGATTTTTAGAAATTAAGCTAAACCCTGATGTTGTTATGTGAGGGTACTTACTTGGGGAAAATATATGGATTAGAAGTCCTGGTATTTAGGTCCTGCTTTCAGTTTTGAGGCTAACCAATTAGTTTATCTAAATACTCTATGTTGCAGGATAGTGAATGCTAGTAAATTCATTGGCTATGGGGAAGCCTTTCTACATGTGCTAGGAAACACATCACCTCATGGATGTGGAGGGTTTTATACAGCAACAATCTATGAGGCTGTGAAGTTCTTTAGACACATATCTCATGGGTGTGAGATTCAAATTTATGTTATAATAATCAGGAAGGAAGAAAACAGAACAAGATTTTAATTTTGTGTAAACTGTGGTTTTAGTGAGGGAATATTTCTAAAGAATGGAAAAATGATTCGAGACACCCCCAACACCAGGTGTTTCTCCTCTTTCTTCCAGGGCTACCTCTGTTAAATCCTATGCAGAATTTCCCACAGGGCCAGGCATTGATGTGGTATCTGTCCTTGGGCAAGGGCAATGGAGACAAGTGGAAATCTTACCTCAGGAGATATAAAGGAGAAAAGTTACCCAGACTTTTGAATCTGAAACAGGAAACATTGTCTGCATCAGAGCAAAGAGAAAATCTTGAGATATGTATGGAACCAATTTGGTTAGTCTCCCCTGTCTGGCGAACTTGTCTACCCTTCAGGACGTTAGGGTCTCTCCATGTTCCTGTTGCCTTATTCTCTGGCACGTGGCATCTCTCTCCTCCTTTGCTTTACATTTTTGGCATCCTTTATTTCACCCCAGACTTCCCTATAATCAGCCTATGATTCCACGTGACTCTCTCACCTTAAGCATAATTAAGCCTCCACATTCACATGAAACTTGAGCCCCCTCAGAGCTGGCCAGGCCTGGCAATTAAAATGTCTTTTTTGGTCTTTAAACACTTCATTTACCATTTAGTGTACGTGAGATGCCCTCTGTACCAATTAGGAGCCCCGTATGACTGACAGGAGGCACCTTCTGCTCTTAGCTTAGAAAGATTTGTATTTAGGGGCTATATGCCTATAAAGCCCTGTCATCCTTTGTTTCTAAGCTTTTTATTTCACTTGCTTGAGGAATGAGATTTTAATTTCCCATGCTTCCCTGGGCACCTAGTGGAGCCAATTTCTGCCTTTCTTTCACAAAAACAGTGGACCTTGCATCCCCCATCCTCAAATAGCTTGTGAGTACTTTTCTGATCCAGGTGTGGGGACATGAGGTGGAACTCTGGATGAAAACAACAAAGCCAGAGACTGATTGCCAAATACACTTGGGCCTGCTTATTTGTGTGTGTGTTTTCAGGTGTGTGAAGGTGCATATATATGTGTGGATTCATGTCTATCTCTGTGCACAGTATATGGAGACCAGAAGACAACCTTAGCTGCCCTGAAGTCAATGATGTCTTTTGCATCCTATGGAGAGGCAGGAGTTCATAATTTAGTTTGAAGTCTTGATTAAAGGATATGGTGACCGGCTTTAATTGTCAACTGGAAACAATATAGAACTGGGTGGAAGAGTCTTAGTGAAAGATTATCAACAGCGTGTAGGCTTACAGCCTGTGGGCTTGTCTGTGGAAGATTGTCTTCACTTCCTTAACTGGTGTGGAAGACCAACCCTAAATGTGGGTAGTACCTTCCGGTAGCGTCCACACAACAGGGCATGGAAGGAGACAATCTTTTTACTTTTTTATTTTTTACTTGTTTGTCCTATACTCTTACCGACAGTTCATGTATGCTGTTGTTACCACTGCTAAATCGTTTGCTGATCTAAGAACCGGCATTGTGAGGATTTAAATGTGAATTAAGGACCAGAAAGCTGCTCTCCATAAATCTTTCAGGTCTTCAGTACCAAATTATAACTGTTGAGGTACCCAACCTTGTGGACTGAGCAATTATCAGGTTCGTCATCTCTTTAGTATCAGACAGCCATAGCTGGATTATTCAACTATATAGTGTAAGTCAATTTAGAGAATCCCTTTTATGTGTATGTGTGTGCTATACATTACATTCCTCTTGAGCACCCTGAAAAATACAGTTGGGTAGAACATGGGGGGACCTTTTGGAACAATTCAGTGCTCATGGAAACACATTGAAATCATGTTGATGATACTAAGATCAATTAACCTGGAAGTAGAATTAAACAAAGTTAAATATTGTCTTATTTTATTACTGACAAATAATAAATATATTTATAGAGAATAATACAATGTTTTAATACATATGCAAACTGTAGTGTTATAGATACAGCTTAGCATAGTCATTGGTTCCAATATTTATCATTTGTTTGTGGTGAGAATGTTTATTGAGTGTTTACTGTATTCCAAAAGTACATGGTGGTCCTTGGATAAGGAAGAAAGTCTGTTGTAGTGCTGTTAGCTGGTGTACTTGAGCTAAAAAGAAAAAGGAAAGAGATGCCCAAGAAAGCCGAGCAAACAAGACTTTCAGATATTGCATGTTTACTCTGGAGCTTCTTGAGATATCTGCTTTGTTCTCTTTCCTGCCAACCAGGTTTTTCTGTCTTCCACATGGTCTCAAAAGTTACCACGGATCTAAGGCTACAAACCCAGGGCTCCAGCATCTACTTTCAGCATTGGCAAGGGTCTCTGTGGATCTCAATTTAAATCCTTGAAGAAAGTCAGACATTGCAGCTTTTAGATACTGGAAGAAAGGTGCTCACAACTCTCTGTACCCATGACTTCTGGGTCATTAATACATCTATGATTTGACCTGCTATATCCAGGGGAATTGGAAGTAAGGTCCATATTGTTTTTTGTATTTTACTATTTTTTTCTTTTCACATGTGAGTTTCCAAATTTCTTGACAAAACAATCATCTATGTCCAGAGCTTCACGGAGGAGTGTATAGACCTAGAGACAGACTGCGTGGATTTGGATCTGGCTTCCATATCCCAGTTTCATTCTGTATTTATGGGAGTTATTTTTGCAATTCTACTCCTCAATATCTTTTCCATGACATGAAGTAATAAGGAATCATGAAAGAGGCATATCATAATACCATGCAACTTTCAGAATGGAGTAGAAGGTGGGCAATGGGAAGGGAAGTTGTTCTATTCATATATCATATGCAGGCATACATTTTTTTCAGCCTCTTCTTCTTAGCTGAGAATGTGATGTTCTATCCAGATGTTTAAAAAAAAGGACCACTTTACATGACTATAACTAGGTAATACCTGTTTGCTTCTCCCCTGGCTGCACATCAATAGATTTAAATGTTTCTTTTGATCAATACATAATAATAGCAGCCAAAACTGAAAAATGATGACAACAAATGAAAAGTGAAGAAATGAAATTACTATATTCATATCTACTCTGAAAAGGAAGTAAAATATTATTGGGCATGTCACCTATCTCATAGCACAGCCTCTCAGCCCTGCAATATGACTATCCTTTCTGTAAGTACGACTTTTCCTTGGTGACAAGATGCTAGAAGAAGCCAGAGTCACCCAGGCCTTTTTCTCAAACACAGCGTGTTTCTGCAAAAGCTAGCATTTTTAAAGCACAAGCCTGAGCCTCATGAGCAGCCAGGCACATTTAAACAAGTTAACAATTTCCCCGCAGACACCAAAGCTTTGTCTCTCAGTGGTCAAGGCTAGGCGGCTGGCTGTAAGAGTGCAGAGCCTGTCCCTGTGGCACATGAGCATCAGCTACCCGTGTGCTGCTTTCACTTTCCACCTCCGACTAGCACTTCTGGTTTTCCAATCAATGCCTTAATTGTTGGGGTTTTGGCTTGTGAGCATTCTCACCCCATAAGTTCCCACTGAGTTTGGAATCAGTGGAGAAAATGACTGAAGAATAAAGTACAAATAAATGTGTCAGTTCTTATCGGTAGCATTGGAGCTTAGAGTGTGCGGTTTGTACTTATGGTCAGACTTGTCTAAAAACACTGTCTTGCTTATTGATCTTTGATAATTAAAACAGAGACATGAACTGCTACATCCCATACTGTGAGACCACCTGACACCCATTCCTGCTTTGGAGGTAGAACTGAGAGCCACCAATCTGTGGGCAGACTATTGTAACCAACCAGAAATGCCCAGTGAAAAATCTGAGTGTGAAAGTCACTTTAATTGTCAAATTAACACAACCTAGAATCAACGGGGAAGAAAGCTTCACTGAGTGACTGTTTGCATTGGATTGGTCTGGGCATGTCTGGGGAGGCTGGTCTTAAGTTGATTGATGTGGAAAAACCCAATCTGCCAAGAATGGCATTATTCCCTAGGAAAGGGTTCCTGAACTTTGTAATTATAGAGACATGAAGCTGAGCACAAGCAGGCGAATGACTATACAGATGTTTATTTCTTATCTTCTGGATGTCATGTGACTAGCTGCCTCCAGTTCCTTCCTTGACTTCCTCTTGATGGACTGTAACCTGGAATTGTAAGACAAATAAATCCTTCCTTTCTTAAGTTGCTTTTTGTCAAGGTATTTTATCAAAGCAGCAGATATGAAACTATAATACTGGGCTAGCAATCAGACCAGCCGTTCAGTTTGAAACATGCCAGTGACTGAAGAAGGAAGAACAAAAGCCCTTTTTCTAAAACCAGAATAATGGAAACTTATTATTTTGGGCTCAAGATAGAAACTTGAGAATATTGTCTTTGTTAGGGGTTCTACTGCTGTGAAGAGACACCATGACCATGGCAACTCATAAAGGAGAACATTTAATTGGGGCAGGCTTATCGTTTCAGAGGTTTAGTCCATCATTGTCATGGTGGGACTGACTTGGTGGCATGTAGGCTGATATGGTACTGGGGAAGGAGCTGAGAGTTCTCCATCTTGATCCCACAGGCAACAAGAAGTGAACTGTGTTGCTGAGCATAGTTTGAGCTTAGGAAACCTCAAAGCCCATCCCCACAGTGACACATTTTCTCCAGTAAGGCCAAACCTATACCAATGAAGCCATGCCTGTTAATAGTGCCCCTATGGGGGCCATTTTCTTTCACACCACCACATTTCACTCTCTGGCCCCCATAGGCTTGTAGCAATATCAAAATAGAAAAAAATGCATTCAATCCAACTTCAAAAATCCCCATAGTCTATAACAGTCTAAAACTTATTTAAACGTCTAAAGTTCAAAGTCTCTTCTGAGATTCATGCAATCTCTTAACTGTAATCCTCTATAAAAAATCAAACTAAAAAAAAAAAAAGCAGATCACACACTTCAAACTTACAGCAGCACAGGATATATACTGAAAGCGTTTGATATACACAACTTTTCAAAACAGGGAAGGGAGCATAGTGAGTAAATACTGAACCAACAAGACTGAAAACCATCTGGACAAACTCCAAACTCTCCTTCTCCATGTCTGGTGTCAAAGTGCTCCTCAGACTTCCAACCTCTTTCTGCTTTGTTGACTTTAATATACTTCTTTCTCTTGGGCTGGTTCTACTCCCTTTTAGCAGCTTTCTTTGACAGGTATCATGGCTAAGGCATCTCCAGTATCTTGGGGTCTCCAAAGCAATCCAGGCTTAACTGTCACAGCCTCACAACATGGCTGGTCCAGATCTTCATACAGGGATGTTCCTGACACATGTGTGGTCCCAGCAGCTTTTTTTAGTCACAGAAGAAGATTCTACAACCCTTTTCTTCTGTTTTTGACTATAAAGCCAGAACCATGTGGCCAAGGCTGCCAATGCTGCTTTCTGGGGCTGGAACATGGCCCCTTTGTTCAGTCACATCTTCACCAGTCTTCTGTTTTTCATAGTTTTCTTTACTCCGTAAGCTTGTCTGTCCTGAAACTGTAGACCAGGCTGGCCTCAAACTCAGAGATCCATCTGCCTCTGTCTCTGAAGTACTGGGATGTAAGGCATGCGCCACAATAGCAGCCACAAGCTTTCCTTTAATCCCTTTTCATAAACTGGAAATTTAGCTGGATAGTATTTTGCCCTGAGATCACCACTTTTGTTATTCTGTTTTTAAGTCTGTTCATCTCCTTGAACACAGGACTTAACTCCACTCCACTTCCCAGTGCTCCATTTCTCCTCAATTATACTTAAATTTTTCTTGTTTATCTTGCTCTATTTCATTATATATCTGCATTAAAGGTAAGACTAATAGCCACATGACAGATTCTGTACTAGGCTATTTTGAGAGTTCCTCTGCCATTGGGATTAATCCAAATCTCTTCACTTTAGCTTCAAGTACATGCTTCGACAAGGGCAAAAAGTAGTCACATTCTTCATCAAAATATCACAGAAGGATTTCTAGGCACCGTACTAAAATTCTTCATCTCTGAAACTTCCTGAACCAGATCTCCCAGAGTTCAAATTTTCAATGCTCCTACTTAATGGCCCACTAAGCGGTGCTTAAAGCATTCCACTGCTTTCCTAACCCACAGCACCAAGGCCAAGTTCCTCCAAACAACAACATAGTCAGGCCTATTATAGCAATACCCCAGTCTGTGTTACCAACTTTGGTCTTAGGGTTTCTCTTACTCTGATGAGACACTATGACCATGGCAACTCATAGAGGAAAATATTTACTTGGGGGGCTGGCTGACAGTTTCAGAGGTTTAATTCATTATTATGTCAGGACATGGAGGCATGCAGGCAGACATGGTCCTGGAGAAAAAGCTGAATTCTACATCTTGATCCCATAAGCAACAGGAAGTGAACTGTGTCACTGGACATAGCTTGAGCATATGAGATCTGAAGGCCCTAAGGTGACACACTTGCTCCAACAAGGCCATACCTACTCCCCCCCACCCCAAGCCATATCTCCTAATAATGTGACTCCATATGAGGACTATTTTCTTTCAAACTGCCACACATAATGAGAGATTAGTTTGTGGACTGGCTCTCAATAGGATAGGCAGCCTGTACAAGGTGCTCCTTAAAGACCTATGACTCTAAGACCTGCAGAAGATCCTTATCTTTGGTTTGGTATTAGCAGTGATGGTAAGTATTCCTAATTAAGTAGATGCCAGAGAAAGCATCAGCTTGGATAATAGAAAGTGGGAAGCACTTGGCCTTCCTATTGGCCCTTAGCCATTGACAAGGAAATAGCAGAATATTCCTTAATTTCTCAGCATTCTGTGAAATTAGTATCAGTAGGAAATGACCATAGCTATTTGGGTCTAATTCAATGTTCCATAAACCCACAAGCTTCTATTGAGACTGACTAGTGTCTAACTACCTCCTGAGGGCTCACTGATGTGGGGTGTCCTTCTGTACGCTGTGAAATACCATTGAATAATAAAGGAACTGTTTTGGCCTATGGTAAGCCAGTTTATAGGCAGGCAGGAAATCAAAGCATAGATAAACAGGGAAGGAGGGCAGTCAGAGAGAGAAGCTGCAAGTTGCTGTTGAAAGAACATATGTAAAAGATGTAAAAATACAGGTCAGCCATAAGCTATGTGGCAAAACATAGATTAGTAGAAATGGGCTGAGTGAATATGCAAGAGCTAGCTAGCAATAAGCCTGAGCCATAGGCGAACAGTTTGTTATTAATATAAACCTTTGTGTGATTATTTGGGGCTAAGTGGCTGTGGGTCTGGGCCAGAAACTCCATATTACAACTTGCTACCCAGCTTCCAAATAAATCCACAGAGACTTATTCTTTCTTATAAATGCCCAGCCTTAGCTTTGCTTATTTCTAGCCAACTTTTCTTAAATTATGCTGTCTACCTTTTGCCTCTGTACTTTTACTTTTCACAATTTCTGTATATCTTTTCCTTCCTATACCATGACATGGTTGTGTGGCTGTGTGGCTACATAGCTGCATGGTTGTGTGGCTGTGTGGTTATGTGGCTACATGGCTGTGTGGCTGCGCGGCTGTGTGGTTATGTGGTTACATGGCTGCATGGTTGTGTGGTTGTGTCGCTGTGTGGTTGTGTAGCTACATGGCTATGTGGCTGTGTGGTTGTGTGGCTGTGTGGGTGTGTGGCTACATGGCTATGTGGCTATACATGGCTGTGTGGCTGTGTGGCTGTGTGGGTGTGTGGCAACATGGCTGTGTGGCTGTGTGGTTGTGTAGCTGTGTGGGTGTGTGGCTACATGGCTGTGTGGCTGTGTGGTTGTGTAGCTGTGTGGGTGTGTGGCTACATGGCTGTGTGGCTATACGTTGCTGCGTGGCTGTGTGGTTGTGTGGCTGTGTGGCTGTGTGGCTATACATGGTTGTGTGGCTGCATGGCTGTGTGGGTGTGTGGCTACATGGCTGTGTGGTTATGTGGCTGTGTGGCTATACATGGTTGTGTGGCTGCATGGCTGTGTGGCTGTGTGGCTGTGTGGCTGTGTGGCTGTGTGGCTATACATGGTTGTGTGGCTGCATGGCTGTATGGGTGTGTGGCTACATGGCTGTGTGGCTATACGTTGCTGCGTGGCTGTGTGGTTGTGTGGCTGTGTGGCTGTGTGGCTATACATGGTTGTGTGGCTGCATGGCTGTGTGGGTGTGTGGCTACATGGCTGTGTGGTTATGTGGCTGTGTGGCTATACATGGTTGTGTGGCTGCATGGCTGTGTGGGTGTGTGGCTACATGGCTGTGTGGCTGTGTGGCTATACATGGTTGTGTGGCTGCATGGCTGTGTGGCTGTGTGGCTGTGTGGCTGTGTGGCTGTGTGGCTGTGTGGCTGTGTGGCTGCATGGCTGTGTGGCTGTGTGGCTATACATGGTTGTGTGGCTGCATGGTTGTGTGGCTGTGTGGCTGGGTTGGCTGTATGGCTGGGTGGCTGTGTGGCTGGGTGGCTGTGTGGCTGTGTGGCTGGCCCCTGGCATCCTCTTCTCCTCTCCTTTTCTTGCTCTTTGATTTTCTTTTCCCAGATTTCTCATATTATTTTCTCTGCCCCTCACTCCCACCTACCCTTTTTTCTGCCTAGCTATTGGATGTTCAGCTCTTTATTAGACCAATCAGGTGTTTTAGGCAGGCAGAAAACTACAGCTTCAGAGTTAAACAAATAAAAGAATGCAATAAGTAATAAAAAATAAAAGAATGCAATGCATCTTTGCATCATTAAACAAGTATTTCACAGCATAAACAAGTATAGCACATCTTTAACTAATGTTCTACTACGTTCCCACAGCCTTGAAAAACTCAGGTTTTAGTGTGAACAATACATGTGTTGGGTCACTCTGGCTCCACGTCGTGCTCCCCCAGCATTATGCATGAGATTCTTCTGCCCCAGAATCTTCTACTTCCACTGTGTGTCAAAGAACCAAGACCTGAATGGCATGCAGTAATAATCTGGAGGGGATGTTTGTAGTTTTGTCATGGATATTAAAAAATGTTAAACGGAGAGACGACACATATTTACAAGAAAAAACTGAAAGGAAAAAATAAACACTATGGCCTCTGTAGGATATTTGAGGAAGAGTGAAGAAAAGCTGTTGGTTAGAATAAATTATTTGTGTGTGTGTTTGTGTGTGTGTGTGTGTGTGTGTGTGTGTGTGTGTGTGTGTGTGTGTGTGTGTGTGTGTGTGTGTGTGAGTTTGGTGATAATTGAGAGGCAGTATGTATAAATATACCAGAAAAGAAAAATCCATATTTTCCTAATAGCTATAAAATAAGAACTTTTTCATATCTTTCCTATCTGACCTGTCTGGGACATCTATGGGGCTGCTAATCTAATTTTCATGCTTAGAGAGAACATAAATTTCACAGAAGCTTTTTTATTTATATACCAATTCCCAGACACAGAAAAGGCTGTATTATTTGATTCATGAGTACCTTTTATTATAGAATCTTTCCAACATACAAACATGTGCACATGCTCAAACTTCCCCCCACCACAAGTCCCATCTCCTCATTTTTTTTTTTTTTTATGATTTTTTAGGATATAAGAGAAAACATCCCCTTCTTTGGACTTTGGAACAACCTTTCCCTTTCTATTCTATATACCAATGTCAACTCCCCTATAGTAAAAAGCCCTTCTGTAGATGTGACAGCTGACATCTAAGGAGTAACATGTCCCTCTATGGTGGTTTGAATAAGATATCCCCTGTAGTACTGGGCAACAAAATGCTAGGTTTCCAGTTGATAGCACCGTCTGGGGAGCCTTAGGAGATGTGCCTTATTGGAGGAAGTATGTCACTGGAGGCACGTTTTGAGACTTAAAAGTATTGAGCCATTTCTAGTTTGTTCTCTCTGCTTTGTGTTTGCAGTTCAAGATGTGAACTTTCAGCTCCCTGCTCCTGCCAGCAAGTCTTTGCTCTGTCATTATGGACTCTAACTCCTTTCCTTTATAATTTACCTTTGTCATGGCATTTATCATTGTGATAGAAAAATACCTCATATGCTCTCCCTCTACTTGACCCCATTAATAAGAATCTGGACTCTGGGAGTCCCACAAATAAAGACAGGTTTTAGACAGGGGAGTGACCCAAAGCTAGCTAGGAAAGTGAGACCCCAGTTACATTTTCCAGGTGGATTTTGGATTAGCCATTGAAGAGGAGATGGAGTGTTTGAGGGGGCTTTGGTGTGTGGGGTCAGTGAAGACATAATCCTTGAAGGGGTCAGCAGTGGTCAGGACATTTTACTGGACAGCATTTGGCTCAAACGCCTGAGCTTTTGGGTGCATGATCGAAGCTGATTTCTCCAGTTTCCCACAGCCTTTTGGATTTACTATGTGCACTACCAATGTCACCCCTCACTCCAGTCCCCTTTGAATTTCTGCTGACACTGAGCAATGCCATAGACTCCCACCTCTCTCTTCTCAATGCCCCAGGGCATTTTTGCCCCTCATCTCTTAGATGAAAGATTTATCTAATGTAAGAGGGAAGGGAGCTTCTAGAAAATCACATGGTATGTTTTCATCGGTGTCCGGGCAAGCAAAAAAGTGAGTGCCTGAGCTGATGATGTGGAACACGGTGGGAGGGAGAGTGGTGGGTACCATTTTAGAAGAAGATGCTGTTAAACCAACCACGTAATTTCCAAAGTGCCACCTCTCAAAATCAGCTCTGACCAAAAGAATATTTTAATGATGAAATGACCATCTTGAAGATTATTTTGCAAGTAATTGAGTAGAATTCCCTGGTGAATAATGTTTGGCATCCAGTTCTTGAAAATGCTTCCTCCTCTTTGTTCCTAATGGACAGAAGCACAAACACTCTCTAATCACATGAAACACAACTCTCCTTCCCAGCCTGCAATTATGGCATGGCCCTGGAGAGAGGCTGGTTAAAGACTCTGTCAACTTGTCCATTAAAAGAGCAGGAGTTCAGTGGGGGTGGCCCGCGTTTCTTTTATTTCATTTTTCTTTCTTTTTTCTCTGTAAGAGCATAGATCACAACCATTTCCAGTGAGGCTGAAATCTGGACACAGATTGTCCGCAGGGGAGTAAATTATTGCCAACCAACTTTACAATATTTAGAAATGAAGGAAATGTTGCTTTGATTGGAAGGGAGCCAAACTGTCCCTGTAACCCTGACTGGATTTAAAACTGGTGCTGGTCTGGAGTCTGGGTTCATGCTTGCTGCCAAGTTGGTAGGAAGGACAGAGAGCACTTGGTCTCCTGCTATCAGGAAGACAGTCCCATAGGTTTGTGCTAAGGAACTAATTTATCCACCGCCCCCATCTTCACTGCACACCAGTTTCTTTCATTTGCTACCAGCATCTTCAGCATGGGGACCACGCCAGGTTTTCAACCCAAACATCCCCCAATTAAAGAAAAATAAGTTAATCTATATTCCAAGGATTATTATTCAAAGCATTTCTCCCGTATGTCTTTTCTATTGGAATTGCTTCTGTTTCAGACCCAAAGGGAACATGTGATTTTAAGAAAATAAAAGGGTGGGGACAGCATCCAGGCTTATGTGGAATTCAGTCATGGAGGTGAAGCTCCGGGAGGTGTGAGAGGAAGAAGCCAGTGCCAGTTCTGTGTGACCTGAACCACTTTCTTCTTAAAAACTTCAAGTCACCTTTGTTAGTGTGTGTGCACCCCTTAACTCTCTCTCCTGCTCCCTGGGCCAATTTGCCAAATACCATCCCCCCTAGGGTATTCTTTTCTAATTCAACCAATTCTAACCCCCTCTCCTTCTTCTGAAAAACCCTAGCACATTATCCCTCCTCTACTAACAGTTTGTATATTTGCATATTTTCCTTATATCCTTCTAGGATTATGACTAACATTTGCATAATCAGTAATACTTAATTCCCAAGACTGTTTCTGCTATGTTAATGTGGTAAGCCAATTCATTTTTGCTCTTGGGGGGGGGAGTTCTGGTTTCCTTTCATTTTTAATGATATCTTCATTGAAATGGAGGATTAGTGTAATCAAAGAGCCCCAAGAGAAAGGTAGAGTGTGTCAGTCTGTTTTCCCCTACTGTGTCAAAGTATCTGAGTTATACAACTTCCAGAGGAAAAAGGTTTATTTAGCTCATGGTTTCAGAGATTTCAATCTATAGTCTCTTAGCCTTCCCATTTTGGGCCTATCTTTTGTGAGAGAGATTAGTTTAGCAGGAAAAACCATGGGGGATCCTGGGGAAGTAGATTTGCTCACTCCACAGAAGGGAGAGAGAGAGAGAGAGAGAGAGAGAGAGAGAGAGAGAGAGAGAGAGAGAGAGAGAGAGAGAGAGAGAGAGAGAGAGAGAGAGAGAGAGAGAGAGAGAGAATACTTACCTACTAATCAACACACAGTGCACAGTGGCTGGGAAAGGGAGAAGAGAGGGAGCCAGGGTTCCTCCCCAGGGGCACATCTGCAGTGACTTAACTCCCTCTCTCTAAACCTTTAGTTTCACTTCCTAATGATTCTGGCATCTTTTGATAGAATCCCAGGCAGATGACACATGGCCTTGAGGGCATTTGTTCTAACCTGGAACATTGCCCCGGTTGTCTCCTATTTGGGACAGTTTCAGGGTCTTCATATTTCTCGACCAGAAAATACATCCCTCAACTTTTGCTGATGATTTGGAATTTCTTGGCCAAAAAAGCAGGTTCTTGGTTTCCCTGTGGGATTTGTAGCTCCTATAAGAATGCAACTGGAAGGGAGATAAGAAGTGATTTAAATTCATACTAGGTAGAAAATGGCCCATATAAATTATTTGTTAAGAACACATTGTAATGGAGACAGCAGCTCTGGGTGCTTAAAAATAAGAGACAGAGGTTTCTGAGAAGGGGCAGGATCTGGAAGTCAGTGATATAAACTAGATTTCTCATCATTTTGCATCTAAGTTTTTTGACAGTATTTCAGATGGCCCTGCCCCTTTGTTAAGACCATGTAAGTACTGTGTGATTAGGCGGAGCTAGACTGGATGCTACAGGAGGCTGTGTGCTGCTTTAGAGAAGGGACCTCTACCTCTGACAACCCACCTCCTGCTTCACTAATTTACTGGAAGGCTCCAGTCTATATGAGAATGGAAATGCCTCCACTGTTCCTACTTTAGTGATTTTTTTTTTAAAGCAACTTTGCCTAGAAAAAGGTGAGAGAAAAGAGACCCTCAGGCCTTTTGGTAACCCAGAGCAGAGAAGCAGTAAAGCCTCATTGCATAATGGGCTGACAGAAGCCCTTACCTCCTTACCCCTCAGCAGCATCTTATGCACTCAGACAACTCCACTGTTTTTCTGTCTTGGAGATAATGCTTCCTTCCTTCTGTCAAGTTCCTACTCAGATTCAATTTCAAATTGAATTCCCTCCCACTTTCTCTTATTGTAACCCACAGGAGATGGTGAGCAGCTGGTCACCATCTTCCTTATGATAACCCTTCATATGGCACAATTTTATTTCCTTAAATTAATGACAGCGTGTTGGGTGCCTTCCATTGCAGACACATTTTAATAGAAGCTTTTAACATACGGTGGGCTGAAGGAGAGAAAACAATGCCTGTGTCATGTTTGGGCACATCCTATATTTGAACATCATTAAATTTCAACAAAGCTAGTGTTCTGATAGGAGATGGAGTTTATGGAGTTTTGCACATCACAGAGCCTGTGTGAGTCCGTGCAGTTCAGCACCAGCTGCCCTTAGGAGAGGTGTTTGCATTGTTCAACCCTAAATCCCACTTTGTCTGGTCCGTTATTCACTAACTGAATATTGCTGCCATGACATAGGACCACTCATGACCAACACACTGTCACTCGGATTAGGAATCTGTAGACCTGTAAGGGAAGTTGGTAGCATGTTCCGAAAACTAAAGATTTTCTTCGAGTCTTATCCACTTCAGCTACCACTTTTTCACTCTTGTAGCCTGCCTTTTCAGACGTGTCTTGGTTTTTCCTGTTTCCGAGGCTGCTTTCCTGTCATGGGTTATTGTTATTTTGCTTTTAGGATTTTGTAGTATATTTTTAAAAACACAGTCTTCACTCCTCTTTGTGTAAAAGGTTTTTATTTTAAATATATATATATGTGTATATATATATATATATATATATATATATATATATATATATATATTCTCCGTGTGTCTTGCCTTTTCTCATTTATTTTCCCTCGTTCCTTCCCCATTGAAGACTATAGTCAGGTCATTTTCTGGCTAATGCATGGGCTGCAAGCTTGAATCTGACTGTGCTCACTATATCTCCTTTAACACAGTTCCACAAATTAGCTGCGTAATTCTACCAGTGTTCTTGAACATCACAGGACAAGAAAACACATTGGAAAGAGAGGAAGAAGGAGGTGGATTGTTGCCTCTTAAAGATACAGAGCCCCCTTTTTTATGATGATGACCGTGCCTCCTACCCTAATCATTTCTTGAAAGTTCTACCTCTCAACTCTCTTACAAAGACAGTAGAATTTAAACATATTTTCTAGAAGAGCATGCAAGCTGCCATGCTCCACACTCTAATTCTGCCAGTGCAAACTTGGTGACGTTTCCAATTCTGTACCTTGGCTTCCCCGTGTGTGTGATGGAAAGCTGGAGGATTAATCTTTCAGGACTCTTCACATCTCTGATTCTTCCCCACTGTCATGCTTGCCACTTCATGACCAATCTGAAATGCCATCACTTTCCCGATGTCTTTTCTGACGTACACTTAGTACACTTAATCAAGACCCTCTCTTCTCTAAACTGACGTATTTCTTTTGCGTATATTGTTTATCTTGTTAAGATACCTTTTGTTTACTTAATTTAAAATTTTAGTTTTAGAGATTGTGATGCATGAGTACTCTATTTACACTATTTTCACTTCCTCTCCCCCCATTTCCTCTCAAATTATTGACCTCTTCTTTATTGTTGTCTCATACACACACACACACACACACACACACACACACACACACACACGCACACACACACACACACACACACTCTTTTGAGTCAATTTACTATTGCCCGTAGGTATGTGTGTTTAGGACTGGAAATTTGGAATTGGATAACCCATTAGGATGTTCCTCCCTGGAGAAGCTGATTCCCCCTCTCTCAGCAACCATAGTTTGCTTGTAGCTTTTTATCTTGGGGGTGGGCCTTGTGAGACTTTCCTCCTCTCCACATGATATCACATAATGTTGTTGTCACTGCTTAGGTGACATTTTGTTAAGGTTTCATGGATGCAAATCCCTGTTGTATATAGAAGACACTATCTCATAACAGACATCTTGTTCCTCTGGCATTTACAATTTTTCTAACTTTTCTTACCAACTGCCCTTGGGTGATGACATCATGGGACATAAAAGAATACCTTCTACTGTCACTTTCCTGTGGGGATGTTTTCAAACATATTAAAAACAGCTGGAGATATCAGAGGACAGATCTACCTCTTCCAGTCTTTGTTTTTGTTTTATTTGAGACAGCATTTTCTGTGTAATAGTCCTAGCTGTCCTGGAACTTGCTTTGAAGACCAGGCTGGCTCTTGCTTCTACTTCCCAAGTGCTGGAACTAACAACGCGAGCCATATCTGTAATATGAGGTTTCTGGCCCGGACTTTCAAGCCTAGCCTCAAGGTTTAGACCCACAGACCCGCAGAGACTTGCATTAATTTTAGGCTGATCGGCCTAAGGCCCAGGCATATAACTTGCTAACTCTTTACCCTTGATCTAACCCATGATTCTTATCCTGCTCAGCCATGGGGCTCGGTACCTTTTCTCAAAGCAGCATAGTTGTCCTCTGCATCTTCTGGCTTGTCTGGCAACTCTGGAGTCTCTGTGGCATTTCTGTTCTGTTCTTCCTGTTCCCAGAGTTTTCTTAGTCTGGGAGCCCCACCCACATTCCTGTCTGCCTTTGGCCAATCAGTGCTTTTTATTAAACCAGTGGGTGGAACAATTATTTACAATGGAACAACATAATCCCCCTACACTTTCCTAAACCAGTCTAATTCCTAAATGCATTCTGAATATTCATCCTTATACTCACAGGTAAGTGTAGCTCTCATCCATCATCAAAGAAGCTTCTTTGTGCAGCAGATAGAGACACAACAGATATCCACAACTAGTCAAAATGAAAAAGAACAACTCAATAGACACACATACAAAACAACATCTACACCTAAGGATCAGGAAACTTTGCACATCCTCTGTCATTTTCTGCTTATTCTACATTGTGTCTTATTTTCAGGAGAGACCTACACCTTATTCATTGTGTTCTATACCTTCTATCTCTCCTACCAGGTTTCTGCTCTACTCAAAGCTGTTGCTCAAGGTGTGATTGGTGATGGCCCCATAGGCAATGTGGGGTTTTTCTCTACCCAACAGCAAGAAGAGGGCAGTTATAGGGTTGGAACTCACTGATTTGGATCACAGCCAGAGGTTAAGTACAGGGCTGAGGGAGGCAATCAGTGCGGTGGGAATCTATGCCCTTCCAGGAAGGGTCCCATCTGTACTGGCATGCTGCCTGGCATACAAGATGTGCATCATAAATGCTGGCTGGAGCAGCAAGAAAGCCCAAGATGTACAATTCATCCATTTGTAATTCATTTGCCACTGGACCTTTCCAGATGCTTTCCAGTTCTTTTACATTTGATCCCCAAAACTAACATGGAACAAATGACCCTTATCTACTTTATCCCCATTTTATACATTTGGAGATTGCATATTTTATAAACTTGATCAATGGACTGTTTAACAGCCATGTGTTGAATACTGAAGGTACTTTGCTGTCTGTGAGTAGACGGCAGATAGACAAGCAGTCAGAAAGCTCTAGTTGCCGCCATGTGGTGTCATATTGTCATACTTGCTGTCCTTGCTCTAGAGGCAAGGTCTGGGAGGATGAAGGACAGAGTTCAGCCACAGCCATGGCGAGCAAGATAAAGGGTGAGCAGAAGGAGGGTAAGAACTCAGGAATCTTCAACTCCAAGGTCAACAGCTTTTGCTTTTGTGGAAAGTTCCCCAACTCAAAACCATTTTAAATTTGTAATTCAAAGTCACACTTCTGTCTTCCAAATGCAGTGGACCTACTGTGTGATCCGGGGAGAGGCCAGTGCTGTGAACTGGAATGGTCAACATACAGATAACTTCTTAATGTGAAATTCATGACAAACTGTGGAGACAGGAAGGTCCCTCTGTAGCCAGATTGTCTTTGTACCTCCTGCTCCTGTGGCCAGGCCTCTATATTAGCCCAGACAGCCCTAGAAGCCTCTGGTTAGAGAGACAGCCATTAAAGACTTGGTTCCAGCCGGTGTGTTTCTGGTCTGGGGCTGGGCTGCCACAGTCAGGGCTGGAGAGACAAAGGGATGAATGGCCCAGGGTGTGCAAAAGTGGGAAAAGGGAGGCGGGCAGAGGAGGGGCTGGTGGCAGAGTGACTGACTGATTGCTTTGTACTATGGCAGGAGGCTTTCAGCAACAACAGGGACATGAAGCTGTTGCTTAAGTGCTTTTCATCATCCTCACCTCTGCCAATCCCGTCAGCTGTTTCCATCGGCTCATTGCTAGTCAGAGGCCATGGTGTCCCAGGCTCACTCTTGTTTGCAGCCATCTCTCTCTGTCTTCATATCAGGCCAGACCCAATTCCTCTCAATCCCATTGCTCCGCCCATAGGGACTCAACCTGTTCCTACATTTGATGGATCCATCTGGGGCCTGCCTGCCACTGCCTCTGGCCCTTTGTGCTTCTCCTGCTACAGTGAGAGCCAGACTCTGCTGTCGCTGTCCTGCATATGTAGTTCTATGGCTCTTTGTACCCATGACTTTGGATCTGGTTACATCTCAGTGGGCTTATGTTTCTGTGGTATCTGGGTCTCCTAAAGACCGTGGAAATGATCTTTTTCTAGCATCCTAAAATAGCAATTTTTCTTCTACCCAAATGCTGAGTTTGTATCAGAACTCCCTCTGATTATGCTTAAACTGACCGTTAAAGAAATGGATGATGCGTGCCTAGAAGTAGTCTGGAACCACTTGTGTGTCCTCTAATGTGCTGAAGATACTCATCTCCAATTCACACAGAGAAATCTAAGCATAAAGAGGTTAAGTAACTGAACTTGGATCATGTGAGCATGACCTCATATTGTCCTCAGAGCTGTAATTTAAGATTGCCTATGTGGCTAACTAATTTATTTCCTAATCGGTACCGTGAATAAGTGATACAAAGACTGGATTTTGGAATGCAACAAAGCAAAATTCCTGCTTTTCACACTTAATAAGTTATGTGTTGACTCTTATCTTTTTATCTATACCATTTAGATTGATATCTCCCTTATTCCCTTTGTGGATGAAGTGAGGTAATATATAAAAATGCCTAGTGCAAAGTCTTTAAATAAACGGTAGTGTCTTAAAGATTCATCATCCATTAAAGATCACAACTGGAAAAAACTATTGGGCTTAGAGGGGGTGACTGCTGCTTACACAGTTTGTTTCTTTTCTTTTGTATTTGTGACAATTAGAGGGAAAAAAGAGTGACATCACAGTAACAAATCATCTCAAGTATTCCTTGCTTGCAACAACGAAGTCTTATCTCCCTCCCCGTGCTGTGTGTCTTAGTCTTTGTGGGCTGTTATATAGAATGCCATACACTGGGAAACAAATGACAAAACAACACACATTTGTTTCCCACAGCTCGAGGCTGGGAAACCTAATATTGAGGTTTCAATAGAGCTGGTGTTGGGTAGGGGCCACTTCCTGTTTATGGAGGACATCTGTGTCCATGCATGAAAGAAGAGGCAAGGCAGATATCTGGGCTCAATCCTCATGACATAACCCCTTCCCAAAGGCTCATGTCCAAATAAAATCACCTCAAGGTTAGGATTTCAACGTGTGAGCTTCAAAGAGGAACACACTCTGGCCACTATATGGCATGTCTACATGTCAAGTTGCCTAGGTCTCTATTTTGTAGTTATCTTTACTTCAGGGTCCAGAAGAAATGTGCCTTCCTGGCTAGGATACATGAGGCACAGTGACATAGAGGAAAGACATGGTGGAACACCGAAGATGTATAGATAGGTGTTTCCATCTATACATCATTGGTCAAAGCCAGATGCATGGTCCAATTTGTTTGTTTAAGATCTCACTCTGGAGTTTAGGTGTGCTTGAACTTGCTGTACAGCACAGTCTGGCTTCAAACTCAGCCTGCACTCACCATCACAACAGGCTATATGGTTGCTCCTGGTCTAGGAGTCTTTCACATGAAGGGAGCTGGAATCAGCATAAATAATGAATAAGTCAATCTACCCCCAGTTTTAAATGATTTGATGATCACTAACTGATTTTGGTCTCATCTTATGTGCTGCTCAGATTTTCTGGGGATGTTTAGGCTTGCCACTTTTGACAAACCAATACATTACATAAAATGAGGAAAAAACACTTAGGTACAGTAGAAACAAATTTACTGCTAAAATTCCTGTAGGAAAAATAACACTATTGCATATCTAAAAATCTCTAGAACCAAGTCTTTTACTACCCATTAAAATAATTGCTATTCTTGGTAATGTGATATTTCTTAGGAATGCATAGTTTTATAGTAGAAAAGAGTACTTTTCATTTCTCATTTTTCAGAAATATAAGTCAGAATAGCTATGGTTCTCCCATGTACCAGAAGGAGGAACAGGGAAGCTTCAAAAACCCATTTCTACAAATCCCATAGTCTCTGTTCACACATGACTTTGCTTGCATCTCTCCTGAACCATTTATCACGGTTCTGCTATGTTTTGCTTTTTTTTTTTTTTTAAACTTACTTTCTTGTTTATTTGTTTGCACTTTTGAGGATTGAAAGAAGGCCATGTGCATGTGAGGCATGTACTCTACCCCTAAGCTGCACCTCAGCCTGATTTCTTTATTTATTTGTTACGGTTAGCTGCTACATTGTCAGTTCCTGTAGGGCAACAACATTTTTCTTTCTTATCTTTGACTTTCTTCTTCTGGTTCCTGGTTCTGATAGAAATAAACATCTCTGAATTGACCTGGGTAAAAGCAAAAATTAACATTCACACAACATAAAATAGGCTATTTTCCTCTACCCTTTGGATGAAAAAAGCTAAGCAAATTATTTTCCTTTCCTCTATGGAAAAAACCATGGGCTTGCTAACCATTCCTAGGGGTTATACCTTTAATTGGCCTTAATTTGTTCCTTTTGAGTACTGTGCTGACTCTGCATGTTGCATCCTGATGCTTTTTCCCTTCCAGGGTGCAGGCCGCAGTTAGAAGTGTTGCACCTATCTGTGTTTTCCATGGTGGGTGTGAGCATGGAAAGTGAGAAGAGGAGGGTGAGCAGAAATCACAGGCAAAGGAGAAAGGGAACTTTACAGGCTGCGAAATAAGGAAAAGTTTTGATCTTGAGAGAATCCATAATATTAAATTGAGAGGAAATTTTTCTTCTCTGATTTTCTGGCTGAGTTTTTAGATCAGCAGAGCAGAACCCAATTTTAACTGGTGAGATTCCATGTTCAGATCTTGTTTAAAACCAGGACAATAGACAAAGACAAGGGGAGAGCCATAAAAATGTCTCTGCTGTTGATCGGTGGGTGCCATGCTTTAATCAGGAACATTCTCTAACCCTGGTGACTGAGACTTGTTATAGCTTTTGGTCTTTGTGTTTACCAAGTCAGTGCTTAGAATTCAGCACAGAGTTCTAAGGATAGCTTCCAGAACATCACCTGGAGGCTGCCTAGCCTTAATCCTTTGTCTGTCTTTGTATGCACTCAAGGATTAGAGATGCTATACATATATCCAATGGCCACGCCCTGTTCACTGGGGTCCCATCTCATCAGCCCCGACTGTACTTCCACTAATCACAACTCCTCTTAGTTTGTGGTTTCTGGACTAGATGAAGTAAGTGCACATGCTCTATATTGTTTCGACAGCAGAAGGAAGATAGAAGAGGGGACCAAATGGGACCTGGAGCTCCCATCTCTCAGTCATAGGCCATTTTGTTCCTTATACAAAGCCTTTGGCACTCATTTTATCATGATATCTGGCAGCAAAAATTTCTGCTCTGTGATCCACGAACTTGAACTCAGGCCTGGGTGTTATTTTCAATTCTTTTCACTTGTGTATTAAATAAGTTTTTGAGAGGCTCTGACCCTGTGCAAGGTCTAGGTGACACAAAGATTAAAAAGACATTGTATTCTTCCTGGTCTTTGAGAGAATCAACATGTATTGGGGAAATATGTAAAGAATGTGATAAAGATACAATAGGACGATGTGCCTAAAAAGGTTTAGCTTTTAGGTATCACCTGGGAAATATGAGGGAGAACTAATTTTCTGCCTTAGTATTGCTTTCAATATTTTCATATTTTATTATTTATTTTGATTTTGTATTTCACAACAATATTTTTATTAATTCTTTGAGAATGTCATCAATGCGTTTTGAGCATATCTGTAATTTTCTCCCAATTCCTCCTAGGTTCCCACCCCTTAAACTCAGGAACTCTCTTTTTCTTTCCTTCCTCCTCCATTGGGCCTAAAGTGTGGTTGATATATTAAGTGTCACACCACTATTCTTTTAAATAAACTTTATTGTAAAAGCTTTCAAATAAATAGAGAAAACCAACCTTTCCCTCTCCAGTAACAATCAAATGTCAAGAGCCCCTCAGCTAAGGGAGAGGTTTCATGCCAAGCTTCCCTTTCATGCTGAGATTTTGTCTAGTTTGATCTTGTAAAAGTCTTGTGCATGCTGGCATAATCCCTGTGAGCTCATATATGCATTTGTTCTGTTGTGTTTAGAAAACACCGTTTTCTTTAAATCATCTACCACCTTTGGCTTTTACAACTGCCTCCTTCTATATAGATCCCCTAGTCTTGCGGGTAGGAGTGTTATACAGGCATCCCATTTAAGGCTGAATAAGGCCCAACGTTTTTATTTCCTAACCATCATTGACCAGTTGTTTCTCTGATGAGGATTTAGCAATGTACTTGCTGTCAGTATTAATATTTAGTTCCAACAGCAGTACATTTGCTGAACTATAGGGATTACTAAAGTAAGTTTGTTTCTGAGGGTTGAGCATGGATAATTTGGGGGGGGGGCAGAGAGCTAAAGAAAGAATATAATATCCTTGAGTGAGAAGCTGGATGAGGGAGGCAAAGCATGGAAACATAATCTTTAGGAGAGGATCACTTCACCAATTAAGGGCGGTATAGCCTGTGTGTTTTGGGAGGAGGGTTGAAGGGGGATGAAGCTTGGCTAGAGTGTAGCAGTTTGAGTGATGGGAAGTAGTGTATGGAACTAATTCATCAATTAGTTGACAAATCTGGATTTCATTCCCTTTGTTACAGGGACAAACAGCATTTCATATATTTCAGGTTTTTATTTTCAGAAACTGACTCCTAAAAACTAACCTGTCAGTGCAGGACTGATGAATGTATAGCCCATGACCTGCCCATGAAGTCAGAATGTTGTATGCACCTTATTGAGAAATAAGGGCTCCCTTTCACAGTGCTTTCTTAAATGTGTCATGTAACATGTCTCATGACCTCAGGGACTTTGCTTATACCACACACCACTTTCCTACTGTTCAGTACAGTTTCATGATTTTCTTCATGTTTTCAAATTCATCAGGTGCAAACTAAATAGTTCAGCTTTGAGAAGCTTTTTTTTTTTTTCTTTTAGCATTCTAAGGAATGTTTTCTTAGGCTTAGCAATATGACAATAAACTTAGTGACTTAAATAGCACCATTATATTATCTCTAGTCTTTAAAGGCAGGAAATCAGAAGTCTCTGAATAGTTTAGGTCTATTTTTGTTTCAGGGTCTTATAAGAGCAGAGGTATGATGGGGTCTGGCTGTGTTCCCTTCTGTACTCATAGCCCTCAGGTGCATGAATTTGTCAGTATGCTCTGGTTCTTGACAGTTGCAAGATGGGGGTCTTTACTTTCCTGCAGATTAACAGTCTGTAGAATCCCTCCTCTAGGGAACGCTACCCGTAATGTCCTGCCGCATGGTCCCCTCTACAGTAGAGTGAATTGTATTCTCACAACCAGGAAGAAAACATGTATGGAAGCTTATAATCTGTTTCTTCTCTTTCTGATTTATAATACTCCCTGGGAAAAGTGCTCATTGGATGAGATTAGGTCCACCTCCTCTTAAGGGGATGGTGTTCCACAGGGCATACACACAAAGGGACTGTCTTAAGATTCTGATTGCACCACATCCTTCACTATCCTAAAGTAATTTACCTTATTGAAATTCCTAAAGTCCCTGTGTGGTCTGTTATCAGCTACTCCAGGAAACCACTTAATCTTGTACTGCCTCCTATTAGACTTGAGTGGCTGCAGACTCATTCTTTACCTACTGGAGCAGGAAGACATAATCTTTTCTGTCCTGTCCCTGTTTCTCCACCCATTTCTTTTATTCTTTTTTTTCTTCTTCCTCTCCTCCTCTTCCCTTTCTCTTTTCTACTTCTCCATGTCATGCAAACTCCCACACTACTCCAACTCAGTTCTGGGTAGATGGGAAACTTTGAGATAATCTTTGGTTCACCTTTGGTCTCACACTGAACTTTTTGTGCATATGGTCTTTATTGCTATGCTAATAATACTCAGAGCCATGACCTTGCTGTGGAGGAATGCTCCAGGCCTTAGGAAAACCCGCTGGAATTCTATGCCACATGATATCTCTGTAAGCACCATTCAATGTACTCCTGTAGATTAAAGATACTGAATTTTGGAGCCTTAAGGTAACTGGAGAAATAGCTTTATTTCTGAACAGGGTTAATATCTTCTCTCTCTCTCTCTCTCTCTCTCTCTCTCTCTCTCTCTCTCTCTCTCTCTCTCTCATTTGCTCTGTATCACTCTTAGTTAATCTTGAACAGAAGCTTAACTAAAGCTTAAGTTTGCTCCAACAAGTAATCTATCTTTGAAATTAGTTTCTGTTTTTTATTTATTGTTTGTTTGTTTGTTTTGCTTTCTTTAAGCCCCAATTTTAAAGGTAGGCAACTTGCTAAACTCCAAATCAACATCCCTGTATTTTATTTCTTGGAAGTAACCTTCCAAAGAAGGTGTTGGGCATTTGGAAAACAAATGAATAGTGAATTCTGTTTGAGGCAAACCATGTCCACTTTGGTGATAGGGCTTGACAGAGTCCAGGAGAAGATGAAGCACTGAATTATGTTCTCTCCAGCACACAAAACTTATAGCTGCTTCTCCAGACCTTAACTGCTACTGCACAGCAAAGTCACTCAATGACTTTTGATGTTGAGTTTGCAAGAGAGTCCAGTCCTTGTTTATTTTTCTTCATTTTATGTTATGTCAGATTGTTAAGACAGGCCCATGAAATGTATAGGTACATTGCCTTGTCCCAGCCAGGTTCAAATATAAGCCACCCACATTGTATATATAGATTAATGTTTAAAGGCACAGGCTGGCAGTGTATATCCAGGGCGGATAAATGCACTGTGTGGATAGAGAAAATGTATACAATGGACTACATTTCAATATATACACACTCTTCATGGTTGCTTCTTGGAGGATCTGGGCTGAGTGTCAGAGAATGAAAAACTACAACCTTTAGAGCCTCATTACTGAGCTAACCTGAGTGGAGGAAAATATTTGGTGAATAGAAATGTATCAACAATTCCTCCTAAACTTAACAGTCTTATTATCTCTGCAAAATTGCTTACAAGAATCTAGAAAATCTAGGACATATTGTGACCCATTTAGGCTGGTCATTGTAAGAATTATCACAGTACAGAGGAACAGATTAAATGCCAGCTGGATATGAGGCTGTGTACACATGTGTATGTAGGTCTGCACACAAACAGACGCACATAGAAGGATCATACATATATGAGCTTGCACACACATATACAGTCATGCACAAATATGTACATGGCTTCCACAAACATGTACATTGGCTTGCACACACATGCATATGGGCTTGGGTGTGGAAATGGGCTCTCAAACACATGATCTGTACACACATAGGCTTTCAGATATACACACAGGCTTACATGTGCACATGTACACAAGATTTCATGCATTTGACAGAGCTTACACACAGAAACACACGTAGACTTGAGCATACATTTAGGCTTCCAAACACATTCCAAAAAGCTTGAAAACATATGTATATGCCTTGCACATGTATATAGACTTTCATAAGATGCACATCGTTTGTATGAATCTCTTCACACATGGATTTATTGGCTTGTATTTGCACACATAGGCTCACACATGTTTTTAATAGACTTGTGTTTTTCCCACAGACTTATGCACACATCCACAAAGCTTTCATGCACACTAGCTTACACAAGCACATACATAGAAGTTTTCACATACATGCAAAGGACTTGGAAGCATAGACTCTGTAATGGTCAAATGCATGCCTTTACATATGCATATAGGCTTGCACATGGGTTTACATAAGTACATAAGCACACACACACACACACACACACACACACACACATGCACAGTGTTTTGTGAACATTGAATTCATATACACCCAGGCTTTCATAGACACATGGGTTTGTGCAAGTACACAGGCACACGTAGATGCATGGGGCTTATACATATATAGACCTTGATTTGCACATTCACTCTCTCACATGCTAGCTTGCACGTACTGAATAACACAGTGATGGTCTGATCTATTAGAGAGGGAAGAGGGTGAGCCATCATTCTCCTTTGCTGAAGATTTGTTAGAATTCATAGGAAATCAGATCTTAAAGCAGTCCTAGAAATTGTCTCACCAAATCTCCCAGTTTGCAAATGAGAAAACAACTGATATTCATATCAGCTAAGAATAGCTTGTGTAAGGTCAAACCATCAGGTGGGAGCTAAGAATGGCCTGGGGCTCAGCTCTCTCGTTGCTTCATTCTAATATCCTTCCATGATCACTCACACAGAAAAGAGCTTTAAACTCCATTTTCACATAGATTGTAGAACACTCGGTAAGTGTTTATTGAGTGGCTACTGAAAGTAGGGCTATGCACTTGACTTGTTGGAAGCAACTCAAAAGCACACAAACAAAAGATTTCTCTTGCCCCATGTAGAGAAGCAATTTTCACCATCTTTTGGAAGTTCCTTTTACTCTTTGGAACTGCCAGAAATGCTGACACAGTGCTCTATCATTTAGTTTCAGACATATGAATCTATCAGAATAAAGCTATCTTTAGATGAGTTGGCACCTGCCACCTAATCATTTTTTTCTCAGGATAAATGCTTTCCACATAACCCTTTATGTTGTAGAAAGAAGCATCAAGGAATGCCAACAAGGCTAGAGAGAGGAGAGGTATCAAAAGTAGATTATTGGGGTTGAAAAACAAACTTCACTGAATCATTCGGGCTTCTAGGGTTAGCTTAGTAGTAAATGCTGGATCTTGTGTGTACAAGAATATGAAGAAATGTGAATGGTTGAAGTTGGTTGCAAAAGTGACCACAGCTATCTACTCCTTGAGTCTAGGCAGGTTGTGAGTTTCTGTGGCCAATAGATTATGCTGTAAGTAATGCACTAGTTTGAGCTCAAGCATAGAAAGATCCTGTATGCCTTCTCCTTTCTTCAATAGGTGTTCCTATGAATAGTGTAACATGAGCAAACGATTCTCACTACTGGAGGGTGACAGACATTGGGAACACAGCTGAGCCATTAGCCAATAGTTCTGATACCATAGGTACATTTGGCTGCTCTGTTGTGTCATGCAGAAGTCCTTACTCATTAAACCTCAGAATCCCACTGTAATTAAGAACTAGGTTTTTAAAGAGGTAGATAAGACAAAGAAGAAGGTAGCCACATGCCTTTCGAGAAGAGAAACCTTAGAAGAAATCAGTTTTGTTTCTTACTTATATATAACAAATGAAAATTTGTTGCTAAAATTACTAAATGTGTTTAGCCCTAGCAGTTGATAACACCTTCTTAGCAACAAGTCAGACATCTGCACTCAAGTTGTGCCAAGGTCAGCCAATCCACTGCTGAGATGAACAGAAGAAGCAACCAATAGATACCATTCCAAACTTCTAATCCATAGCACATTAATACTGGCAAATGTTTTTTCTTTTAAATCTCTAAGTTTAGGTGGTAGCTTTTTATATAGTAATGGATACTTGGTACAATGGTGAATAATCTATAGACATTCTGTTGAAATGTTGACCTGACCTCAGAACTCCTGTCCCTTTTCACTGCCCTGGATGTGGGATGTGGCTGAGGGTATGGATGGATGTTATAAGAGCAGAATGTATGCTGACCTGAGTTAGACCAGTGGTCTTCTACTCCAAGTTCCAACACTGAGATATGACTGATGCTCTCTCAGGTGTGTACTCTGTCATATGGCTTAAAGAGATTCTCCACAAGGACTAGACAACTTATTTGTGTTGCTAGAGCAACCACCCAATGCTAGGCTATCAGTCCTGAATTCAATGATGAGTGTGAGCCAACAGGCTGGGACAAAAAAGTGAGGTTATGTGTAGTACTAAACACTTCTAGATTGGGTTTGTACAACTAGGGATTCAAGTGTCTTGGGTGAAGTCTCAAATTTACCTCTATATGTGAACAACTGGTTAACAATACAACAATTAAGACTGATATCACATGAATTAAATTCACATAATAGCCCTGCACTATGAGCTAGTTAATGTATGACGATTGTCTTTCAACTTTTTCTGGCACTATGTAGATGCTCAGATCCACTCCTTCACCTATGTTTATTTAGTGCTACCAAGTGCTAGGCACTACTTCAGACTCCAGTAATACAGACAAACTGTCTGGGCTCTCATGGACAGAGTATATTCTGCAGAGTGTTAAAAAATGATATCAGAAGGTTCCATAAGGAGCCTGTCTATCCACACATTTTTATCTATTAGTACCTTTGCTTGTTAGTTGTGTTGGGGATTGAACTGAACATCATGTACATGCTAGACAAGTGCTTGGCCACTGTGCTTCATCCTTCCATCCTCCATTCTTATCTCTCCATCTTTATCCATTAATCATTATCAATTGAGGTGTAGTGAGGTTGTGCTCTCATCATTTTAGCTATAATCAGATCAGTTTTTCTTTGATTTTATTCAGAAGTTGGATTTCTAAGTAAAGTTTGGCTTTAAGGAAAGGTTACCTATTTAGTTAAGTTAAAAACATTGGAAAATTACTTCACGTGTTCATCTGCCCTAGGGAATTCTATGTTTTTCCTCATGCAGATAATTTTATAAGTTTCTTTGAGCTTTACATTGACAATGCTATAAAATATATAGAATATAAAAAGGGAAATTAAAAGATATGACAAACTTCTCTTTAAATAGAATATGCTGAATACAGAGTATATTGACCATGATGCAAGCTTTTCTGAGTGGTTTTGAGATCCAACTTCTCTGAAGCACAGAGCACCCATCCTAGGGCTTCCTTAGACATTTGCAGCAGTCTTTGAAATCACTTCCTTTTCAGCTTCCCTAACCTATGTTTTTCCCTCTTTCCACAGCTTTTTATTGAAAACATCCCTTTTTTTCTTTCATTGTCTGTGAGAATAATGTCTCTTTCTCACGCAGTGTCTGTTGACTGCTTCTTCCCTTGAAGATGGCAGGTAACCCTAATTTTGTATCTCTTAGCTTATTTTCTCTGGGGAAACAAACACCTTGGCTTCTTCTGTTAGCTAACCTTCCTGCTGAACTTGTGCCCAATGGCCCGGCCTCTGGTGGTTGTGCTAGTCTGGGTGGAGAAGATCTTTATGGTAGCCCAGGGTGGCCAAGAAACCCCATTCCCACGGTGTTTGTAAGTGCTCCTAATTCCACTGTCCTTGGCTGTGCAGCAGTATCTATCTGCCAGTTACCCTGTGTAGGCCCTTGGGGTCCCCATCATCTAATTCTGCTTCTTCATGACTGGCTGCCAGGCATTTTTAAGAACTTCTGCTTACATTGTATAAATTATAATTTTTAAATATGCGGTCTTAGAATCTCTGGTATGGCCTCGATTTGAAATGTATCTTAGAGGCTTATATTTTTAATGTCTAGCACTGCTACTTTGGAAGGGGCTAGGAACTTTAAAAAGTGGATATACCTGAAGGAATTAGATTATTTGTGCTCTGCTTTGAAACCATATCTGGTCCACATTCCCTTTGCTTTCTGTTTTCTGTCTACCAGAAGGTGAGAAAATTTCACTTACCCCTGTCACTGTATTCTGCCCAAGAACACAAGGCTAGGCAACATGGGCTGAACTCTCTTAAATCTTGTTATAGAGTAATCCTTCCCTCCAAGTTGTTTACTTCAGGCGTTTCATTACAGCAGCCAGAAAGTAACTAAGAAGACTTAGTTTTCGGCAGCTTTGTTTTTAAAGTGTTTTCCTAAAGCAGGGCTTTGGTTCTACTTATTATATATTAGGAACTCTTTACAGCTTCCAGAGACCAACAGAATAAACCCAATTTCAGAGTTTACCACCCCTTTCCCTGGCTCCAACCTGCCTTTTTACCTTGCTTTTTGTTTTCCATTGACTGAGATTCTACTCCTCTTTAAAAGTACAATTTTAGGTGCTTTTCTTAGGGGAAGGCTGAGTGCCCAATATTATTTGCCTACAAACCACAAACACAGAGCATATTCACGCTGCATGTGTTTGTCAAAAAACTCACTTGTATCCAACAGAACTTTAGTAGTCACTTCCAAGGTCATGCTTCATCAGGACAAGTGATCAAGATAAGAACCTTGGGTCAGAAACAGAAGTAGATGCCATGGGGGAAAACTGCTTACTAGCTTGCTCTCAGGGCTTGCTCTTCTACCTTACATATGCAATCTAGAACCACCTGCCTAAGGTGGCATCATCCATAGCTAAAGCCTCTCCCTATAAATTATTAATCAAGAAAATACCCCGAAGATTTGTCCTCAGGCCAGTCTGATGGAGGAAATTCTTCAGTTGAGATTCACTCATCCCAGGTAGCATCATTTTATGTCAAGTTGAAAGAAGCTAATCAGCATAGAGTCCATTGATATGAAATTCTAGAAATGCCAGAATTAATGTCTTTTTGGAGCAAAAAAAAAACCATGATGTTTACCTGGTTCTGAGGAAAGCAGGAATTTTATCTTCCAAAAGAACATGAGGATACTCTTTGAACTGATGAAATTATCCTCTTTCTTTTCTTTTCTTTTCCTGCCCTTCATCCTCCTCCTCCCCCTCCCCTTCCTCCTCCTCTTGTGTTTTTGGATTGGAGTTAGCTAAGGATAATATAATTTCTGAAATCTCACTAAGGTGTGTGCCTAAAATGGCTGTATTTTGCTATGTACAAGTTATATTGCAGGAAAGCTGATTGCTAAGCAAAAGCATTTCACTACCTGTGTTCTCTGCATTAACTCACCCAGCACTTCCCTGTGGCGGGATTAAGGTGTCAGGTGATAAGGTCAGAAGACACTTCCGGGACCCTGGAGGGGGTGTGGCCAAGCCCATTGATAAGTGGCTGCTGGGACACGAGGAGCTCTCTTCCTGGTTCCTGGCTGCTGGCTGCTGGACAGACAGAATCGGAATCCATCGTGCTTCCATCGTGCTTTCATCGCTCCTCCATCGCTTGGATCCACCAGTCCTTGTTCAGGTGCCACCATAAGCTGTTACTAATATTGTGAGTGTTAATTTATATTCTAATAAATATTAATTTTGGACTGGCGCCTTGAAAGTAAAACTCCATCTACACTTCCCCACTGTCCCCCAAAAACATGGCTTATTTCTTTATCTTCAATAAATTAAAACTCTATCTACTGCGATGTTTCCTACCTGAGATGAGACAAATATCTCATAGCTCAAACACTTCATCCAGGCTGTTCAGGCTGAGGGTTCTGCTGCATACGCTTGGCAAATCATTTACCTTCTGTGCTTCATACTTCTAAGCTGTTAGATGTAGGAATGAAGAGCACTGTTAGGGTCTGTTTGTTGTCACAGAGAGCAAATGTGTTCTCTATATAAAACATTAACTTTAATGTTTATAATTATCTAAGTATTATATACATTGTGTATGTGTGAGTATGTGTGCCCTGGAATGGCACCCAGGATCTATGCTACATATATGTTCTACCGTTAAGCTACTCCAAGTCTTACTGTGCCCTCCCACAGACTAACCATTTTCAAAATGTTTATCATATTCTGACTTGAATTGGAAATATTTGTCTTTATTTTTTAAATTAAGAAACAATTTTAACTTTGATTTAAGTTCACAGTATACTTGTAAAGATAGTATATACACTCAAAGGATGATAGTCTTCCTCAGAAAGCCATTGAGCACTGGGCTACAATTCCCCTGGAATGTTTTATTCTTGTGTCTTCTAAAGGCTCTGCTACAATATTTTAGGTAGTTTATCAAGTTTTTATTAACTATTAAAACCAATGTTGACTATTTAAACACTATTCAAACACAATGTTGTCTTAATTTTAGAAGCTTCTCAATGGTGAGATATTGCGCTATTTCTATTTAGTACATAATAAAACTTGGAGAAAAGCTGAAATATCAGAGAGACAGGGAGCAAACCACAGCTAATTTTTACCCAGCCAACTCCTCAAGTTGAACGGGGTAGGTCCTGTCTCCACAAGTCCTTAGACTGTCTGGGCATGCAGACAAAGGGGCAAATATCTGCCTTATATTTCTTTTCCCGGCCCAGCTATCTCAATTCCTGGATCAACTTTCCTAGTGCTAGGATTAAAGGTTTGTGCCATCACTGCCTGCCTCTGTTCAGTCTTAAACTTACAGAGATCACATAGATCTCTGCCTCCCAAGCACTGGGATTAAAGGCATGGGTCCCCGTTCCCTGAACTTCATGGCTTGGCTCTGTGAGTGGCTCTACCCTCTGATGATATTCCAGACTATTTTAATTAAATATAGAATATATCACCACAGTGAATATTGCTCCATGGAAACATTTAGTATCTTATCTCCAAAAAATATGGCAGAAGAAGCATTATTAATTCTATTTTTGTTTTTTTAGACAGAGATCCTTATCATGTAACCCTGGCATACTTGGAACTCACAGTGTAGACCAGGCTGACCTTAAAGTCACAAAATTTCACCCACGTCTGCCTCCTGAGTGTTGGGATTAAAGACATGCACCACTGTGGCAAGCTTATTAATTCCATATTGAATGAGACTATTATTGATAAGAGAGACCATGTGGTCAGATTTTCATGCTCTCTGAATTTACGAAGATTGCCTGCTGTTGTTAATGAGCTCACAGTTACTCCATTATTGTCTTGGTAAGTCTGATCTTTATGTTGGGGATTTCATTTTCACTTCTATCTTATCTCAACCCCTCTCTGCTATGTTATACTTTTCCCGTAATTCAGTCTTGTTATTAATAGAATATATCCCTCTCTAAAACTAAGGACCTCCGTTTGGTGATAAATGTTGACTACAGCAGGATTGTCTGTCTTGCTCAGTTTATTGCTCCTATGAAAAAATTATCTAAGAATCAACTTATATGGTAGAAAACCTTACTGTGGATAGCTATGGTTTCAGAGATTTTACATGTTCATGTTCCCCTTATGACTGTAGTGATGGGGGTGACCATGGGGAATAAGTATAAGGAACCAAGCTATTGACCTGATGGTTATGATGTAGTGTTTGAGGAAAGTCCCAATCACCTAACTTTCTCCACCTTGTCAGTGTTCTACACTCTGTATAGAGCCACAGACTGGCAACCAAGCCTTTGGAGATTTTCTGTAAAGCTAAAACCGATATCACTCTTCCAATTTTTAGCATACACAGACTTTCTTGTAGGCTTTGACCCTCTTGGAGATGATTGGAGGCTCTACTTTCCCCAACATATCTCAGGAAACAGCTTGTCTTTCTGAGTATCACCTCACCTTTGCCCTGTTACAGACATTCTTTCATTATTATCTTTGTTGTGAGGTGGTCTTTCTGTATGTAGTGAATATGTGTTGCCACCATTGTTTAATAAAGAAGCGGTTTTGGCCTATGGCAAGACAGGATACAAGCCATACAGGAGATCAAAGAGGGATACAGGGAGAAGAAAGGAGGAGTTGGAGAAGATGCTGTAAGCTCCTAGGAGAGCAAGATGTAATGGAACACGGGTAAAGCCGTGAGACACATGGTGATATATAAATTAATAGAAATAAGTTAATTTAAAAGAGAAAGTTAGCAATAAGCCTGAGCCATAGACCAAACAGTTTGTAATTAATATAAGCCTCTGTGTATTTATTTTCAACTAAGTGGCTCTGAGACACAGGTACATTTCTGGGTACATGCCTTATCCCTTTGATCTGCTGAAAATGTTTTCCCCCATACTTCTAATTAAAATGAAATTAAACCTGGGAGGAGGGAGGGGTAGCTGGGATACGTATGCTACCTGAAGTTATGGCTGGGTTGTCTTCCAGAAACTGGGAGTCAGCTCTGGCCAGTGGGCCACTGCAGAGAGAGCTCTTGGGGAGGACTGGATAACGTACCCTAAATGAACCCCACCTTGGTGTTTCAAGAGATACAGTTGCATTTGGAGGATTGACACCCCTACCGAAGCCAAGAGAGGGCAATGACTGAGCAGCACCTATCCTGCGTTCTGTAAACAACAGGCTAGACTCCTCTTTCTTTTCTGTTTTCTTCCAATGATGAGGGAAGAGACAAGAAAACTTCAGCAGATTCTAATCTCTTTCATAAACCATGGCTCTAAAGTATGCTTTCAGAAGGGAGCTAGAAAGATGCAGAGTCCTGTCAAGTAAGTTTAAAGCTAACCCTGGCATTAGCCCTGGTGGGGTCCCATGTGGGAGAACCTCAGAACAAGTGCTGCACCTTTCTTGACAAGTCTTGCTTTGGTATGTTGGAGGACAGTGGCCCCACAGGTAACCATAAGCCAAACACTTTATAATTAATATAAGCCTTTATATAATTATTTTATAAGTAACAGCTGGACCTCAGATAAAAAGATTCCTCTTGAACTCAGGACCTCAGGCCCAGACGAGTCAAAAACTTCTGGCTACAACTCTGGCTTCTTTCTTTGGCTCCAGACAGGCCCAGTTTCTTTCCTTGGGTTTCCTGCCTTGATTAAAACAAAATGGATCTTTAGAAAGACTTTCTTAAATGCTAAGAGGAAAGAGGAGTGGAGGAACCCTGGAGAATTTAAAATATCTCTGAAATGCCCTGGATCACTACCTGTGTGGGTTCTTTCTGCTCTAAAGGCCAAGGTTTGCTGCCCGTTACCAAAGTTCTTACTAATTCCAATGGCCCCTTGCCTGGATTCTTACCTTTTATGCCTCAACTCTCATCAGCATGAGAGGTTTGTAAATGCATGAAAATGACATGCTTGCCCTCTATTAACCTGTATTACACACCAGACACTCAACACAGTGGGATGCATGCATTGTTTCATTTCCTCTTCCCAATAATCTTCTGTGGAGGGTATTAACCCCATTCTACAGATAAAGAAACTAAAGCTAAAATAAATTAAATAGGTCAAGGCCATGAGCACACACTGGCAAGTAGTGGAGTCAAGTTTTTTTTTTTTAATTGCATCTCCCAATAGTAGTATTTATCACAATCATAATAAAATAAATAGTTGTATAATTAATTGCTTAACTCTTAATATCTCCAACTGAATACAACTCTCTGAGCACATGTCTCTTTCTGCATCGTGTTCTGAGGGCACTGCAGGAACCAAGCTGTCAGAGTTTGGTGGAGAAAATTGAATTTATTTGTCTAAGAATACTGAGGGGTCTAGAAAGACAGAGATGTGATGGATACAGTGCCCCAAAGAAACTAGGCTTTATAAGGCACAGGTGCTAACACTATCTTGGACAACCTGAGATCCCATGTTCTGTAGTCTTTCAGAGCCCCTCTTCCAGTTATTTTCTCTAGAGTGAGTGATAGGACTTTTTTCTGGGTAGCAGTCCCAGACGGTATCTGCAACCCTGCAACCAGGGGTTTTATCTCTGCTACTAACTACAACAACATTAGTGTGAGAAGTTGTACAGTAAAGGAATTGTGTGGTTAACAAGAGTGTGTGTGTATGTGTGTGTGTGTGTGTGTGTGTGTAGAGGTCACTTCATGCCTTATGAAGCTTCAGCGTAAGATCCTTTCAGAGAAAAAAACATAGCCATTCCTCTCACTAACTGACTGGTTTGTGCATAATCACATTGAAATGCATCTACTCTGCATGAATAATCACTATTGTAGTAGGGGCAGCTACAGTTTATTGAATGCTTACTGTGTACCTCAGACTTTATATGAACATTTTAATTTATCCATCAAACCTTGGCAAGAAAGGTTTTAGAACTGAAGTAACAAGGTATTTTGTGTGTCTGCCAAGATGGGTAAGGAAGGTAGACATGGCTTGATAGACTTAAGAGACTCCATTTCCTGTCTTTCTGGAGGGAAATGTGTATCTTTCAATTGCTTTACTTCTGTCATCATATTATTATTCCAAAAATGTGTTTCTTTCTTATTTTGGATAAAGTCTCTGACAAATACTTGTAGTTTTTGAACTTGCGGCTTTTTTGTGTTGCATTGCTCTTCAAAGTTACCAAACATTCTTCCGTCTTCAGTTGTTCCTTCGTCTGATTCCTTTAGAGCACCATATCCATTATTGTTTTTCTATACATATTCTAGATGTCTCAGTTCCTGCTAGACCCACAGAACACATTGCAGAAAGAGAAAGCTACTTCACATGTTCATATTGTTGTATTCAGTTGAAGGTATCAGGAGTTTTAATTAATTATGCAGTTATTTATTCAATCAAAATAGTGATAATATAATAGGAAGATATAAGTGAAAATGGATTTTTAGAAACACCACTTTCTGCTTGTGGAAAGGTACAGTGCTTCTGGCTGCTTTAATTATTTAATTTCTCTAGTGAGCCTTTGAAGAGTGCTCTGCTGCCATGCAGTAGATCAATAAACTGAAGTACAGAGATGTAAAATAATGGGTTTAAACTCCCCTACTCTGCCTGTGAATGTTGGAACTGAAACCATTAAACAAAGGGCTGTAAGAAATGAAGATGGAGAACAGCATACTAAAGAAGCATTGCTTTCAGCCTCTGGGATGGATGCTGACAGGATGGTAGAGTGAAAGAGTGAGTGAGGAGCTCAGTTTGTACAGGAATAGTGTGTGTGTGTGTGTGTGTGTGTGTGTGTGTGTGTGTGTGTGTGTGTGTGTGTGAGAGAGAGAGAGAGAGAGAGAGAGAGAGAGAGAGAGAGAGAGAGAGAGAGAGAGATGGCTTTGTACTTGTTGGGAATGGCATTTTTCTCTTCACTGAAGTTACCTGGTCAGGAAGTATTGTACAAACTCTAGTTAGCTTATAATGAAAACCCAGAGGCAGATATTGGGGAAAAGCTGGAATATCAGAAACAAGCCACGGCTGTTGCAATGGGGTTTCTCGGTCCCAGGTGGCCAGAGACCCAGACCCACAGACCTGCGCGCCAGACCTCTTAGCCACCTGCCCACTGCCATTTAGATGCCCAGAAGTGATTCAGACGCTTATATTAACTTCATGCTATTTGGCCTATGGCTCAGGGACATTGCTAGCTTGCTCTTACATCTTAAATCAACCCATTTCTGTTAATCTGTCTGCCACGTGGCCCATGGCTCACCCGTGTTCCTTACATGTTGCTCATTGGGTGGCTTGCTCCATCTGCCTGACTCCGCCCTGCTTCTCCTATCTATGCTCTGATTTCTCCTCCTACTTCTTCTATGGTGCCTGTCATGGCCCAAAACAGTTCCTTTATTTAAAGATTGAGATTCACAGCATACATAAACGCATTCCCACATCACAGGGCCACCCAGCCAACTCCTCAGGCCTGTCTCCAGGAATTCTTTAACTGATGCCTCTGAGTCCTCAGTCAACAGGGAAGGAAGTGTCTCTGGGAAAGCTGAAGAGTGCCCCTCTTCTCTTACTCTATCCAGATCTTAACTTCTTCTTTCTATATTCTTAAAGCTAGGATTAAAGGTGTGGATCGTCCCTCCCTGACCTGGCTTGGTTCTGTAGTTAACTCTGATATTCCAGATTAATTTTATTAAGTGTATGTCACAACAAGGAAGCTCTTTCATTAGAACATTGATGAAATACAATCAATTGAGAAATGTGCTAATAATTCTAACCTGACAGACTCAGCACTGCAGTTCTATAGCAGACTGACCATCCCAGCCTCCATTGCACCAGCCTGAAAAAAAAAATCATGAAATGCTGGCTGTTTAGACTCACAATGCACATGTCTGCTCCATGGGAAACTTTTTAACCACCAAACAGCAAGTACTATGGGAGATGGGGGAGGCATCTTCTGTAGTTTGGCCCCAGTTATGTATATGGGACTGAAAGAGTAGGGAACAGAACCTGAGACCTGATCTTTAATTTAAAATAGTTAATGATGAGTTTATTTGGTATCTAACCTCTGTCATCACATCTGGAATATCACAGAGTTAAGGCTGTGGAACAAAATTACAGTTCATATATGGAAAGATAATCCAATGCTTATGAACCATTTGGGAAAGAGGTCTCTCTGAGTACTAAAACATTTTGATTGGATATGGTCTGAATCGGAACTAGCCCTCGTGCTGGCTAGTTTAGGCCAAGTTGACGCAAGTTAGAGTTACCTAAAGGGAAGGAGCCTCAATTGTGAAAATGCCCCTATTAGAACAAGCTTTAAGGCATTTTCTTTATTAGTGATTGATGGGGGAGGGCACAGCCCATTGTACGTGATACATCCTTGGACTGATGGCTCTGGGTTCTATAAGAAAACAGGCTGAGAAAGCCATGTATGTTGAGTAAGTCAGCAAGCAGGACTCTTCCATGGCCTCTGCATCAGCTCTTACCTCCAGGTTATATCTCTGTTTGAGTTCCTGTTCTGGCTTCTTTAAGTGATAAACTATAATGTGGAAGTATAAACCATATAAATTCTTTCCTCCCTAACTTTCCTGGCTTGTGAAGTGTCTGAGGGAAGTTTAAAGAGTCTCTCAGGGCCATTGAGTACTTTAAATTAAGATTCTGTGGTTCTGGCTAGCTAGGGCTGGAGAATCAGGTGTAATTTACAAGATAACCAGAACTGTTAAAGTGAAAACCATTGCTTTTCTGGAGCTGAGAAGTTAGTGGTGATTAAGATGAGACCATCATCGGTGAGATGAGATCTTCTGGAAAGTGTTTCCTCAGGATCAGTACACAGAAGCTCTGTTCCAGAGCTGATCAAGGTTGCACCTTACATTGGCAGCCAAATTTGGTAACATAAAAGTCACCCAGGTGATTCTGGTTTTGAAGGAATGAAGAGGCCATGGGAAAAAGCTGAGGCTTGGCACTGTGAGAGGCCGTTGATGAATGTGCAGCCTCATGGCAGTTGAAGGCCCAGAACTGAAGTTGAGGTTGAAGTTTGTCACCATGAAGAAAAGTCTAAGATAGGCTACTGGTGAAAGTGTAGCTTAGCTGCAGCAAGGAACTCTAGCATTTTGGAGATGCCAGTACCATGAGATGACCATGAAGAACAGCAGCAGCTATGGAGTGGAGCTAGCAGGACTTTAGAAGACAAGTTGTGAATGCTGAATATGGCAGGGCTGGAGAAGTGACCCAAGCCCTTTGGTTAAGTCCAGAAGCCTAGTAAGAGAATCCCAGACATTGGACATTGAGTTACTTACACTGTTGGAACTTGATTTTGCTTTGTTTAGATTTTCCAAGTATGATTTTATAGGAGTCCATAATTGAGAGACTTTAAACTTTTCAAAAGGAGATTTTGAAGTTTAATAGAGAATTTGAATTTTATCTATCTATCTATTATCTGTCTGTCTGTCTGTCTATCATCATCATCATCATCTATCTAATCTACCTATTGGTTGGTCTGTCTGTCTCTCTATCTATCTATTTACATTCTAACTGCAGTTTTTCTTCCCTCTCTTCTCTCTTCCTATTCCTTCAGAATACCTCCACCCCAATCTATTCCTCTTCCGTTTCTGTTCAGGAAAGAGCAAGTCTTCCATGAATATGAACAAAACATGGCATATCAAGTTTCAGTAAGACTAAGTACCTCCCCATGCATTAAGTTGAACAAGATGACCCAGTATGAAGAGCAGAGTCCCAAAAGCTGGTAAAAGGCTCAGAGACAGCTCATGATCCCACTGTTAGGAGTCCCACAGGAAGACCAAGCTACACGACTGTAACATGCAAAAGGCCTAGGTGATGAGTCCCAGGCAGGCTCCCTGGTTATCTCTTCAGTCTCTGTGAGCCCCTATGAGCCCAGGCTAGTTGATTCTATGGGTTTTCTTATGGTGTTCTTGACCTTTCTAGCTTCTATAATTCTCTCTCCCCATCTTCTTCAGGATTTTCCAAGTACTGCCTAATGTTTGGCTGTGGATCTCTGCCATCTGTTTCCATTAGTACTGGGTGAAGCTTCTCTTATGACACCTGGGCTAGGAACCAACCTATCAGTATAATAGAATCTCTCTAGGCATCGTTATGTTGACTTCCCCACCCCCAGGTTGTGTTTGGTTCTATCCTAGGTCTCTGGGTCATCCAGGCAGTGCCAGGGGTGGACTTACTCTCATATTATGGGTTTTAGTCTAGACCAGGCATTGGTTGGCTACTCCTTCAATCTCAGCACATTTCATAGGCAGGGCAGACTGGAGGTGGATGATTACGTGCCTGGATTGGTTTTCCATTCCTTCTACTTGAAGTCTTGTCTGGTCATAGGGCCAGACCAGGTTATGTTTCTACTATTTCTAGGAGTCTTCCTAACAAAAACTGAAGTGGCCGACTTTCTTCCCCTGCTGTGATGGGCTGCAATCTTCTGAGACATGAGCCAAAATAAGTCTTTCTTCCTCACAGCATTTCTCCTAGTTATTGTGGTCATAAGGATGCAAAAGATAGTAATACAAGACCCTTAATTGCAAAATGCCTGGTTGAGACACTTGTGTGGCATTTTTCCCTCTGGTTAGAACACAATTCAATTTTGGAGTAGAGATTAACTTGACCTTTGTAGCCTTAGTGATTAATGAGCAGAACAGTACAGTGATATCCAGGTCTGTGGTGGTGATGAAGAATAGTAAAGGAAGGAAGGAAAGTCATAAGATCTTTAATTGGGATTTCAGCTATTCCTTTGTTCTACCCACCACCCTAGCTGCAAGTGATCTTGGGATATACTAGAGTATATGGGAAGTAAAAATTCATCTGGAAGTGGAGCTTTATGATGCAACTTTCCTGAGGCCATTGTTTTGGGGGTGGGTCTTTGCAGTTATGCAGCTGTATAAGGGGTCACTGATATATCTGTAAGTAACTCTTATATGTGCTCTGTAAGTAACCCTGATAAATTCATTGTTTTTCCATGCTTGACTTTGGTGGAATCATACTTTGGTCTGTCATTGGTTCCTTACCTGGAATAAGCAAGTGTGTGTGAGTGTGTGTGTGTATGTGTGTGTGTGTGTGTGTGTGTGTGTTCCCAGGAAAAGTTAGCAGAGTAATGCACAATGCTTCATACTCTCCTCAGTGTCAAACTATATCCTCAATTTCAAGTGTCCTGCTTTAATTAGTTGGAGAAACTGTGTGGGTTGCTTGGGAGAGTCAGAGCTTTCCGAGCCTGTCCTCCCTTTAGAGACAGTTCTTGAGCTGCCCAGCCACCTGCAGCTGTTTGGTCACCAATAGGAAAGATGCATTTCCTTGAACCTGTAGTCTGTGTCATTTAAGCAGCCATGAGGCTGAGCTATTGCCCCAGAGGCTCATTCCCCTGCGGGCTCCCTGCTCCTTATCTCTGTGTGTCATGTTTTCTACCAGCGCATCTAATGGGAGGTCATGGTTCTGTAGCTCTGCAGTTTCCTCTCAGTGTTTTACCACAGTTGAGGCCAGCCCTCTGGGAAGTGGGAAGCGTGGGCTGTCTCCTCAGACTCTTGCTCAATGGAGCATGCATTCAAAATAAATTTTATTCTCCCTTCAAAAGCGTGACCTTTGCAATGCTCTGTTTAATCCACAGAGAGCACCAAGGCTAGAAGAAATAAGATGTGGGTGAAGAGTCTTCAGTGGGCACCTTTGGTTTGTACTGGTTATGCCTGGCATGTGCGCTAGAGGTATAAGCTGAGATGGCATTTCTGAATTTGGCATTTAGTCCTTACATGTTTGATTATGATTAATGAACTGAGTTCAATAGTATTGCCCAAATATTCATATGACCCAATTTGAAAATAGGGTCTTTGCGTGTGTATTAATTAGAAATCTCAAATTGAAATCACATTAAATTTTGGGTAGTTTGCAAGTCTAGTGACTTGTGCCCTTACCGAAAAGAATGCATAGAGAGTTAGAGAGAAGAAAACTGTAGGAAACTAGAAATCAGAGATTAGTGATGCACTAAGATATATCTAAAGGCCCAGGAAGCTTAAAGAAGCAAAGGAGTCAGAATCACATTTGGAAAATCTCGACCCTAGAGACACCTTTATTTTACATTTTAGCTTTCACAGATGTTCAAGAATGCATTTTCATTGTTTTACAGAACTTGTTAGTATTGTTTGATAGTACAGCATCCCCAAGGAGCTAAAGAACCTTTTAGTTTCTATAGATTGTAGCAAGTTAACTCCTACATGGATAAAGATCCAACTCCTCCATATCTTGGAAGTATCCAGAGAGAAATTAATGATGTATCGTAGCCACTAATTTTAGAGATTTTCAGATTTGGAAGAGCTAATTTGTGGAAAGTCATCAAGTCACTTACATTTTCTGTGAACTACAGTCTGATGCTCAGCATGGAGGAAAGTCTTCTGTTCTCCTTTTTATTTTTCTTGAGTTCCTGCTAGAAGTTTCAGTGGAAAAACTTGTGAAGAAAACCATTTACCACCATCTACACTTTTCCTTCTTCCATAACTTAGGAATCCATCTGGGATAACTTTTCCACACTCACCCATAAAATCTGCCATGAATTGGCTGTCAGGTCAGGCTTTCTTGTCCTCTAGACTGTGAGTTACTTGAGGTAGCTCATTCATGCTCAGTAACAGCTGACTCAGAATAGAATATTTTGTAATGTTCTCATTTGTAATTCATTCCACACATTATCCATTCTGAGAGAACAGTTCAAGTCCAATGTAAATGCTTAGGTAATGTGCTCATTGTGGTATTTTTAAATGGCAAAGAGCAATGTTTTTCCCATGAGATTTTTCTCTTTAGTCTCTCCACAAATGTCACTGCATTTTTGGTTAAAGTTATAGAAAATCATCTGCTATTGTGAGTCCAAATCAGGCTTTAGAATTTTATCAACTGTTTCTTTATCTTTACAGTACCACACACTTCTCATAAGCCATGAACATAATCATTGGTGAATACCATTAAAGCTTGGCATACACACATATGATGACCCCGTCAGTGGGAAGAGTGGATGTCATAGATGGTGGAAAACAGGCAGATGAGCCAATGAGACCTGCCAGGTATTGTGAGTACTGAGGTTTGTGTTGACTGTCCTTACTCTCTAGGTATTATTATTTAGTTCAGCTTTGTTTTATTTTAAGGTGGAAGATGAGCATATCTACAATGCAAAGTCAGTTTGATGTCTGACTATCCCTCCATCCATCCCCCCACCCAACCATAAGTCTGTTGTATGAAGTTTCTGGCCCAGACTTTCCCCAAGATTCCAGAACAGCAGTCCCAAGTAATCACACAAAGTCTTGTATTTATTTTATGCTTATCAGCCTATGGCTCTGGCATATTGTTAGCTAACTCTTTACTCTTAAATTAACTCATGATTCTTATCTTGTTCAGCCTTGCAGCTCGAGGATACCTTTTCTCAGAGCAGCATAGTTGTCCTCTGCATCTGCTCGCTTCTCTGGCATCTCTGTGGCATCTCTGCTCTGTTCTTCCCATTCCCAGAGTTTTCTTATTCTGATAGCCCTGCCCACTCTTCCTGTCTGCCTTTGGCCAATCAGCATTTTTATTAAATCAGTAAGTAGAACAATTATTTATAATGTAACTAGATAATCACATGACATAAATTTTTTATCCTATACTGTCTATTCTACTATGTGTGAACCAATGTACTAAGTTCTTACATGCATTAGTTCTGACACACTCATCCTTCCATTTAACAAATGGGTAGAAACACTCTCCCAATTCATCAAGATGGATATCAGAATGGGAATTTAGGTAGTTGACTCCTGTGTCTGAGATCTTAATCATTATTAATGCTACATTCAAGTTATTGATATAAGCAAGCAGAAAAACATATCTCCTTACTGAGTAGCCCAGCTGGAACCCAGGTCTACTTTGATGTTGTGTTAGTCAGTGGTAGAATCTTCACAGCTGATCCCATAAAATATTCTCTATTAAGCATGAGAGTGACGATGAAAACCTCATATAACTTACTAATGCCTACAGTTTGCTTTCATTTACTTCAAAGTTACCCCCAGTGAAACAGGTGCATGGTGCTGGGTACAGGCAGCACTGGGATCGAAAACACTGACTCAAGCTAAAGTTTCAATCTTAATTCTTTTCTTTGATAGAATATAAAAAGTGCCTGGCAAAGATCAGATATGATGCATAAGACTTTAGCATTATAAACCCATGTAGCCATTGATTCCAAGCTTGTTCTCATGACATAATAGTATTCCATAGCCACTCTTGCAGTCATTAGTTGCTTCTAAATAATCATTAGAATATGAAAGTTACTACCTGACAGCTCTTGCTTTGTAGAGTAAATTGTAATAAATGCTCTGCTTTGAGTTTCATGAGGGTCTTGAGGAGGAAGGAAAGAGTTAAACTGGTGAGAGATTTTTCACAGCCTAAAGTAAGGAAGAAAGCCTCATCGGGTGTTGACTACCAAATGGAGGACAGCTGAGTGGAGGTTTTTGGCATTCTTGTGGTTTCTTGTTTTAGAGGTAGAGAATCTACTTGTGATTGATGGTGACCTTGGAAGACGGGAGGTTAATCTTTAGCAGTGTTTAGCACTATTGGTATGTCTTGTTGTTTATACACTTTATTTCAAAAATGCATATCATTATACACTAATGTGTACAAATGTAAGCTAATACATATATGCAAACATACATGTATGCATGTACATTCGTAGTATATACAGAATACATATTTATGCTAATACATATATCATCACACATGCACTCATATATACACTACTTGTAATATCGTGTGAAGGCTTAACTGAATGCCTTCATTTCTTGCCATTCATTTCTTAATCAGCAAATGCTAAAGGATGATTGAGGAGAGGGAATTTTTTTATTGATATTAAAAGGGTACATCATGCTGAAAAATATCAGTAATTCTTGCTCACTGATGATGAGAAGGGTGATATTACAGAATGGCTATTTCTGTTTTTCTCAAAGTGGTAACCCATGCTGCCAAATCATGTTTTCAAAGGTGAGTGACTGAGAGCACAGGTTGATGACAGGAAACCTGGTGAGTCTCTGTGCACCACTGGGGTCAAATCCTGGGCTATGGTGACACAGCACTGTGGAGGGACATGCCTATATCACTGATGTATGGTCATTTGCAATGAAATTTGTTAAAGTCGTGTGGAAACTGTCAAGTCATCTTCAAGGTTAAGGGTTTACGAGAGTTGAAGTAAGGGGCAGAGCCTTTGCCAGAATGGGCAATGGTTTGAGTACATCTGTGAGGTGTTGGGAAGAAGGAATAATTAAGGACTGGATCTAGAAGATAAGACAAAGACACCGTGTGTCAAGGATTAGCCCAGTGCCCAGGGGTTCCTGGCAGCAGTTCACAGAAAACTTCTATAGAACTATAAAGAGCTTGATATTTCAAAAATGAATGGTTTATGATCTTCAAGGAATAAGATATTATACCTCATATCTGAGCAGTTCAACACCAGGTGGAAAGAACAGATTTTTTTTCCCTTCTCAGTAGCCTATGCAGTGGTCACCCGTTTTCTGCCTTTAATCTTTAGTAAAACCAGTCCCCTTAAGGAGAGGAGGAGGTCAGGTTTCATTCAGGAAAAGAAACCTTTTTAAAGCTGGCGACGGTCCTCAGGGACATGCAGCAGTGTTTCTTTGATGGTCATTTGAAAGGAAGCAAGAAGATGTCAAATGTTCTGAGTTAGGATGTGGTAATTCTTGTGAATTTTAGCAGCACATATCTATATGTGTAAATAGGTTTTATAGTGTGTGTGGTGGAGAAGGGGGAGGGGGAGGGAGACTGACTCAGATTAGAAAGTCAAGAGATTTCTTTTTAAATATCTCAGAATCTGGAATCCCTTAGGAGACAGAGCCCAGAGTACAAAAGTCTGTTTTGACTCCATCCTGGAATTTTCTTACTCTTCCTTTTTTACCTGTTTTTAGTATTTTAAAATTCAGTAAACTTAATGGTGATTTGTTTATCTTTTTGTACATTTACTTTGATTTTGTTTTGCTTGCATCCATATACCTCCTCTCCCTCTTCTCTTTCAGCCCCAAATTTATGGCTTCTTTAATCATTACTGTATATATAATGAATATATGCATTCACTATATGAATATATACATATATAAACAAGCTTTGCTTATATGTGCGTGTGTCCAGGGCTGTGTACTTAGATTGAACAACGTGTGAGAGCTCATCCTGGAGGAAACTGTTTTTCCCTCTCTCAATATCCATTAAACACCTGTAGCTTGTTATTTAGGAATAGGGCCTTGTGCGATTTTCCCTGCCGTGTTTGCATGTCAGCAGCTGGCATTATGCTGGTCTTGTTCAGGCCACCATATTGGTGAGAACTCAAGGGTGCATTTTCTCTATACTGATTAGGGAACACTATCTAACAGAAGATGTCCTGAGCCTGTGATTTTTGTAATCTTTCCATTTTCTTTCTGCAATGCCTCTTGAACCTTACATGTAGTTTTCACTGCGGATGTACGAGTGGAACTAGGCAACCCATAGTCACTTATTCTGTGTATTTTGACCAGTTGTAGATCTCTGTAATAGTGTCTGTTTTTACCTGCATGTCATTGTGCATGTATGTTGTGCCAGCTGTGGGAGAGGTGGTTTAAATACTATATAACACCTGGGTGAACAACAGGGGGTCTCATCCATGTTGAAGATGAATAAAACATAGCCCAGTCTCAAAAATGCCTCTGAAGCCACAAGTCAAAGGAAGCTGAACAAATGCTTTCAAAGTATGTGTGAATAGTCCCTGAATAATTTCCTTATTTCTGTGCTTCCCAAGCCCAACCTTACTTACATATTAGAGGGAAGAATTACAGTCTTAAAAGTCTTTCCCAAACCTTTCTCCTAAATTGCATAATTGGATCTCAAATTGAATTTCCAACCTGGCGAAGATATGCAAAAGAATAAAATATGAGATTTTATTTTTGTCTATAATTAATTCGGTCTTTTCCCCAAACTTCCACTTAGTGAGTGGAATAAATGAACTTAATATCTGGTCATATATATATATATATATATATATATATATATATATATATATATATATATTCCAATTTTAAAAGTTGTAAAGTTAAATAATCCCTTCAGGTAATGCTCAATTTCTTTCTAGAAAAAAGGTGAGTCTAAGTTTTTGGCATATAGAAATATGGAAGAGCTGGCATGTGTAGTATTAAGTCAGGATACACCATGCTACCTTCTATAACCCCACCCCAACCTTAACTTAAGCTTAACTTAAGGAAAAGCAATATCTTCTTTATCTCTCTCTGCAATGTGGAAGAGATGGTTTTCTTGTAAGCACATGCTAATGATGAATGCTGTTTCTCCACCTCTCTGCCACTTCCAAGCACACCTTACTTCCGTAGACAATTTGGGTGCTTTGCAGTGATAAAAGACTGGTTCAGAATTATGTATAGGCTTGATGTTATAGCTGATTGAATCTGGAGAAGTTCCTCGGTGTGTATAGTTTCCAGGTATTTGAATCTACCCTGAAGTGATAGATAGAAATATTGTAATACTGCTCATATTCCACTTATAAGGATCTGGTCACTTGGCCCTAGTTGTACTGGCTAATTTTTATGTCAACTTGACATAAGATGGAATCATTTTGCAAAAAGAAACCTCAAGTAAGGAAACTGCTCCCACTAGATTCGTCTGTTGTAAGCTTGTGTTGCATTTTCTTGATGAACAATTGATGTGGAAGGGTCCAGCTCATAGTGGGCAATGACACTCTCAATGAGTTTTTGGAGTATATAAGAAAGCAGGCTAATCAAGCCCTGCAGATCAGGGCAGTAAGCAATACTCTTCCATGGCTTCTGCTTCAGTTCCTACCTCTAGGCTCCTGCCCCCTTCAGTTCCCTACCCTGACTGCTTTTAATGATGCAATATGATGTGGAAGTATAAGCTGAAATAAACCCTTTCCTCCCTCCTCTTCATGGTATTTCATTAGAAATCCTAATTAACACATTAGTAAATATGGTTTTCCCATGTGCTCGAGAAAGGTTTTCCCGTGACTCTCTGGTCTGCTTGATTTCTTATGTTTCTAAAGCTCCTGTAAGAGGCTGGTAAGACTCAGGCTCATAGCCCATGACTCTGCTAGCACTGCAGTTACATCTTGCCTTCACTGGCACCTTACTGTTGAGCCTCATATTGTGTCTGGGTCTGATTTTTGGTAAGGAATTCACTCACAGACCCCACTGTGGGTTCATCTTTCTTCTTTTCAGGACATAGTGATTCTTAACTCAGCAGTTAAACCTATCTAGGAACATGCATGAATGCTGGGTTGCCCTTGGTCATACCACAGGCATTCTCCTTGGCCAAGCCCAGGCTGGTAGGAGGCAAGCTGTGTATTAAGAAGATTCCTTTCATATTCTCCCAAAATAAAAGGACAGAAGTGTTATCATTACCTTCCTCTTTCCAATTATAAAGCTAGAGGGCAGGAGGGTGGCTCTGTTGATTTCTGTGTCTTATCTTATTCCTTCCAACAATACAAGGATCCATTGACGCCTGTGTGCCTCCCTCCCCCACCTCGGTGGTGTAGAAACTACCTGTGGTCAATGCCAAGTGGTGACCTGGAGCAGGGACTAATGTGATAAAAAAGAAAACAGAGATTTGAAGAATCCTCTTATGAGGCAGAAAGTTGGCTTGCCAACTGTTGGGTGTGTAGCTGCATATGTATACATTCAATGGAATATTACCTTGTTTTGTTTTAAATTCAATTTATAATAATTTCTAATATCTCCTACGCAGGAAGATTCTTAGGGTAGAGAATAAAGCTAAGGTATGGAAAGGGCATACCCAGACAGAAGAGTAGCCACAATCATTATGTAGTATTTCAATTTAATGAGGACACACTTAGGACTATGTCCCAAATTTACACATCTAGCAAATCTGTATTGATTATGTGGTCTAGACACTATTTTAATATATATATATATATTAAAAAACCAAATTAAATTATTGTCCTTAAATGCCTGAGTTCTAATCAGAAGGAGAAAGTAAGTAAATATATGCATGTATATAATGCATATGTATAAAATGCTAAACAGTGGTAAATTATAAGAAAACATTTGAAGCTAAGGAAGGCCTGGGACATTAGGCAAAGTATCAGGTTGTATAACCCAGAAGCCTTTACCATGAGGAATTTTAGCTAAAACGTGAAAGAAGCGGAGGTTCTGCTGCATAGATTTTGAGAGAACTATTCTAGGAAGAGGGTTACAGAGGCCAAGAGGACAGAGAAGAAGACTATTGGTTTCTTAGAGGAAGGAGAAGAGTTTACAGAGCAATGTGATGTGAGTGATTCTTGGTGCAGATGAAGTTAAGATTTCACATGCTATGGAATCACTGGGAGCCATTAGCAGAGAAACGATCTGGTCTCACCATGGGATAGAACGTCTGTGGGCCAGTGTCATTGTTATTGAACAGTGGAAGTGCTAGGGAATGTTACTTTGTGTGGAAATCCACAGTGGAGGGACAGTTTCTTTGTTAGTGGAATCTTCTTTCTTTCAGAAAACTATTGGACTATGGGACTGGAAAACTATTGTCTGAAAATCTGACCTGCCCTCATCTGTCTTTGCAAACACAGCTTTATTGGAACAGAGCTGCATTTGTCTACCTACAGTTCCCTCAGGCTGTCTGTGTGTTGAAGCAGCAGAAAGTAGGAGCAGATGTAGAGATCATGACTATATAAAGCCTGAAGTATTTTCTAGCTGAGCCTCTTTAAATGAAGGGCTTGCTCACACTGGAAAAACAACAAAGAACAAACAATACAAGTGTACAAGATACAGTAGTAGGACAGTTTGAACAAAAAAAAGTAAAATATGATACTAATTATTTATACTAACATCAGCCATAAGTTAAAAAAATAGAAATTTCTTTTCAAGATAGAACTTAGGTATCTAGAGATTTGTGGGGATCAGCTTTGTAAGGCTGCTGCATAGCAATGGTGCTGGTATAAGAACCAACCCATGGTTACTTGTTTTTCCCATGATAGAATTGAGTGGATTGTGCACTATACTAATATGTTCCATTATGGGTTATCTTAGATGTGTTGACAGTTGTCCTGATTCCTCTAACAATCTTGTCTTTATCCTAAGTGTATGCTTAAGTATGTGCTGATTTAGCCTAAGACATTATTAACCCCTGTTAATCACCATCAGCTCCTGTATATTGATGTCAGAAAATTGCCAATAAGAGCTTTAATACTTCTAGAAATGTGTGTCATTTTGCAAAAATAATGAGGGCTTTCTTCCTCTCATAGAACCTATTCCATGTTTCATTCTGCTTACCACCAGCACAAGCCGAGGAAGCCTCTAAAAGAGGACACTGCTTGATAATGCAGAACTTCTAAGTCTTGGGTGGACAGGGCTTCTTTACCTGAGTCCTCTGTGAACAGCTGCCTGGCTGCCTAAGTATTTGGCTTCATTGGTTTAATTGGTTACACTCAATGCATGCATAGTCAGTAAGATGTTTTCCAAATTACTTCTAATTAATGCTCTAGTCATTACAAATAGACAGTCTCAGGTTGACTCCAATCCCCTACTCAATGGTCTGAGCAGGCTGCACAGTCAAAGTTAGGTTACAAGCACCCCAGTCACCCAAGAGGGTGAAATTCCTGCATGGACTCATGTCTGTATCTCCTGCTAAAGTCATATGTGGCTTGGTATAAATGGCAGTTTTTCATAATTTGAGAAAGTAACAAAATACACCTTTGGACATTGATATTATTCTAAGAATATGTAGCTCACTGTAGTGGCTCCAAGGCTCATGTGTGAAGTCCTCTGCAGGGATGACACCAATACCTGGTGCAATACCCAAGTACAGGAGTGTTTTGCCAGCACTATGTCGTTCACACTAACTGACAGAAACTGTCTTAGTCCTCTGAGCGTTGAGAGTTCAGGGGCATTTTGGCCTTGAATTAACTGTTGTTTTTTAGAGAAGCTTATGTTGATTCCATGTAAGAGCTTTAATCTAGAACTATTCCGGAGTTGAACAGGGTAAGACCAGAGTGATTGCTTTCTTTAAAAGGCTTTTCACTGGGCTCAGAAAGTGTGTCTTCCTGAAGTCCAATTTCCTTTGTCTTATTTTATCTATACTACCATCCATTGGTGGAAGTTGGTATTAGGGGTTGTAAGTATTTGCCTTCTTAGAACCCAAGACAAAAAAACCCCCCAAAAAACAACAACAAAAAAACAAAACAAAACAAAAAAAACCCCACTTAATTGGGAAAAAAGTGATACAGTTTTCAGAGGCAAATAGTTCAACTGAGAAAATAAATCTGGCTGTGGACGTGACTGACACTAATGTTTTACCTGAAGGTACACTGTTGCAGGACACCCTCAGTACTCAGCCCTACCAACAATAGTGGCGTCCTACTATGGAACACAATACTAGTGCTGTCTGTGAAGATGAGGCCCACTTGATAACAAAGAGCAGATGCTATGTTGTCATCAAGGGACATTGAAGCTAAGTTGTGCAAACATTGAAGAAGAAGGTATGGAAATGTGAGGTGAACACTCCAGGGCACAATTTGGCTGGACGATCAAGAGGAACCTACCACTCAGCCATAGCTAGTGGTTCATTCAGTCACAGGGCTTGTATATCAGAAGAAGTGGAAAAGATCTTTAAAAGACAGAACTCATTGTGTGTCAGGCCTTTGATACTATGAAAGACGTTAAGAGATGTGGGACAATGTAAAGATGAAAGAGATGTGACCCTTATTTTCAAGGAGCTCATGGGTCAGAGGAGTTCCTACATGACCATATCGTAGTAGCTACAGTTAGCGGAGGCAGTTGTTATCACTGGATATTCAGGTTTAATTTCTCTTATTATGACAAAAAATAACTTTGGAGGAAAAATAGCTTGCTATCCAACTCCAGGTCCACCACTGAGAGGAAGCAAATCAGGAGCTCAAGTCTTGAAGTAAATGTGGCCTGATTGTGATTCTAAAAGCATTACCTTCAACCAAGGAACTCATTTCACAGCTATGAAAGTATGGCAGCATCACGGAGGATGCTTCTTACAAGCTTATAGACAGGCTCATCCTTAGCTTATATTTTACATAATTCAGGACCACCTGCCCAGGGATGGTGCCTCCCACAGTAGGCTGAGTCCTGGTCCCATAGTAGCCACAGATGTCTACATGGCAATATGACCCAAGCAATTATCTGACTGAGGATCTTTTCTCTAGTGACTTTAGACTATGTTAAGTTGACAGTAAAAACTAACCATGATACCCAAGGCAATGTTCTAGAAGAAAGGCCGTGCCTTCAGGCTCTGGGTTCCTAGTGTGGAGACTGATATTGACACTGTGGAGGGATCAAGGGAAGGGGTACCCAGCAGTCCTAGTTAATTTATATATCAATTGAACTTGGCAGATGTCTTTGAAACTATTTCACACTTGAGCTGATAGAATGAGCAGAAGCAGGGGCCTTTGTTCTGCCAGTTAAAGGCCTAAATATTACTGAAGGCTATGCAAAACTAAACAGTTCATTTCATCCTGGCTGCTTGTGCTGGGACAGTGATCATCTTCAGCCTTCTTGGTTTTGCCCTAAAACTTGATTGGTAGGTTCTTCTGCTTCTCAAGTATTTGCATTTTGGCTTGTACTCCCTGTATGTATTCTTGTCTCTAGGTTATTGACTGCAAATATTAGGATTCTGGATCTTCTTAACTACATGAACCAATTTCTCATCATAACTGTCTGTATACTGTTCACTTACTCTCTTTCTCCCAAGAAGCCCAACGATACATAAGCCCAGTCAATAAGCACCCATCAGCCTCCACTTTCAAATTCACCAATACAGGGATCCTCAGCTCTAAGCGCTTTACAACATTCTCATTTCATTATTATATGACCTTGCAGTCAGGAAGTTTCTGCTGTGGGGAAAGAGAGTGATGGTATATGGGATATGCAACTTCCCATTTTGGGCTCTCTACCTCCAGAACATCCTCACTTTGGCCTCTTTCTAAGGGAAGATCACAATGCAGCTTTAATTCCTGGGCATGGTCAGTCATGTGGAAAAGGATGCTTGGTTGTATTGTGGGAAAACTTAGCATAGAGGATGCCACAATGGGAAAAATATTGCTCATTTTCTTTCTTTTTCTCTGTGTTAGCAAAAGGTTTACCACTGACTAATTTTTTTTTTTCAAAAAAAAAAAAAATTCTTACCAACCACAGTCAATGAAGCTAAGAGGAAAGAAGTCTCTTCAGGGTACAGGATATCACTAGTTAGTTATCTGCTCTGGAGTTTCTATAGAGTCTCAACTAACCATGCATATTCCTAGGCCACACATTGTCAAAAGGTTGTCGTCTCTGTTTGGTACAGAACAGTGATAAAATCCACATGTATTTTTACATTCTTTTCATTTACCCCAATTGCTCTTCTATATTCTATAATTGCTATTTATTTCTATTATCTTCTCTGAGTCCCCGAAGTAAGTATAATATGGATGAACCTTCATGTGTAGTATGCAGAATTTCAGGATGTGATGGATTAAGAGATGCAGTGTCAGTCACACACTGTGGTGTCTTACCTGGAAACTTGTCCTTCCTCTTTTCCTTCCTTGTTTCCATCTATCTTCCTCTCAGACATTTATAGGAAACTAGGTAGAACTTTCCAGATCCTGCCTCTAAAACATTCTTGGTAAAACAGAGGTCAGCTATACATTCACTCAGTAGGAAATGTGATGTTTGGGAGTAATAGGAAGGGATCAGAAATGTCAGAGGTGACCTATGTAGAAAAGGCTAAATTATAGGAGTAACATTTTAGATTAAAATTATTAGGGTAAATAATTAGAAGTAACAATTGGGTTAGAGATGGAAGAAACTTATTTTAGTAATGGTTTATTTTGCTGTGAGACGATACCATGATCATAAGCAACTTGGGGAAGAGAGGGTTTATTTGGTTTATATACCCACATTGTAGTCCATCATTGAAGGAAGTCCGAGCAGGAACCTAGGGAGCTAAGTAAGAGGCCATGGTGGAATGTTGCTCACTGGTTCAGCCTGCTTTCTTACACCATCTAGCCCCACCAGCCCAGGGATGATCACTCAAAATGGTTTGGACCCTCCAACATTAATCACTAATTAAGAAAATGTTCCACAGGACTGTGTATTAGTCAATCTTATGGAAGAATTTCCTCAGTTGCCTTTCCCTCGTCTCATATGTGTCTCAGTTCGTCTCAGGTTGACAAAACCAATCCAGGACAGAGGTTTGTAGGTGAAAGAAGAAAGAAGAACAGCTTATTCCAGTCAGAACAGAGAGGTCCTGTGCACACACAGGACCTGGCACTAGGGATCCAGTGCCAGAAAATCATGGGCAGTTTACAAGTCAAATCTCTCTCTCTCTCATGCTGATAGCAACTTCCAAAAGGAAATACAATCCCTCCAATCATAGCTCAGCCTCAAGAATAGAGTCCAGGGAGGTCGTAAACACTGCTGACATAGATTAATCCTTTCTGCCTGTTGCCAGGCTTTGATGGCTGTTCCTCTTTCTTCAACAATGAAGAGAGCCATGTCCATCTAATGACTGTCATATTATCTCCCATTAACTTCATTATTGGACACCGTTTCCGTAATAACTCATTCATTGGTAATGACTTGGTGTCCAATTCCTGGATAATTACTGTCCCCAATGCAATCAGAAGGATGTTTCAGTGGTTGTCATTGTCTGGAATCAGGCATATCAATAGAGGGCTTTAAGATTGTGGGGGTTTCCTGAAGGTAATAGATGAAGACTACTTTGAAAGAGACATGATGGAGATGCTGAAAACCCCAACAGATTTTGCCCTCCACTGGTGCTTCTCTCTGGCAGTAGTAGTGAACACACACACACACACACACACACACACACACACACACACACACACACACATACACACGCACACATGCATACCTTTTCAGGGCCCTTGCTCAGTGGATGTTTCAAGCCCTTATTCCACTGACAAAACACTGGTTCTGGCCTGGGATTTCTGATAAATTATATTTTATAATATTTGATAGAAAGAGACTTGACTTCCACATTGCTCAAGATCTACTCTAATTTTTCACATGTACATTGTGAACAGAAACGTGCTGCTTATTTAGAAGGCTGAGGAACAGCCTCTGACACTACTGTGAGTTAATGCTAGAAAGAGGAATGAAATCTACATAGAATGAAAGTCTAGGCTGTTGTGAAATAGTACAGTGCAGAGGTTGAACCAGAAGAGGAAAGCTAACATAGGTCAGCATGGGACGTTCTCACTGGGAAAGCCCACCACTTTGGGAAAGACAAAGATGTCTTCCAGTAGACAAAGGGTATCGACATTACCGTCCAGAATGTCAGGCCTGTCCAGAAATGCATCAGTCTCCATTATTGAACACAAAATTACACCACACCTAGTCACTGTCAAGCTAGGTTTCTAGACATGTAATTAACAAATTCCTTTCTGAACATGGTTAACCCCATGGTTAACCTCCTGGGTTAGTCAGAGTCTTCAGTTCATGGTGCAAAATTGAGTCCTTGAAAGAAGCATGTCTTGTTAAATTCTGTTACTTTTCACAGCTCTGTTCTGATATTTGCTTTCATACTTTTTCTTCCCTGCATTTCGTAAGTATTTTTGGTGACTGTTTTCTGTAATCACTTTAACAACTCATAAAAACCAAAGCTTTGAACACTCCAAATCATTTCATAGAGCTCTGCAGTTAAAAAGTCCAGCAGGCTTGTCTGTGTTGCCCAAGGATATTCTCCTCCCATCCCCAAACTGAATTATACTGAAGGGCCTGGGAAACAAGCTGCATACCTTGGTTTGAAGTTCCAAATCTACCTTCAAAGCCAACAGTGGTGCCCTGGCTCTAACATGTGCTTAAAGTGTCTAATCAGGGGTTCTGTACCTGCTCTCTGTTTCCTCTCATCTTTCTAGGAGGTGATGGCCCCCAGAGGCTCATACATTTTAATACTTAGTTATCAGGAAGTGGTGGTACTTGAGAACTAGGAGGTATGGCTGTGTTAGAGTAGATGTGTCCTTGCTGGAGAACGTGTGTCTCTAGGAACAGGCTTTGGGGTTGCAGAAGCCCAAGCCAAGCCCAGTGGCTTCTCTTTTCCTGCTGCTTGCAGATTTGGATGTAGAATTCTCAAGGTACTTTTCCAGTATCATGCCTGCCTGCATGTCACCATGTTCCCACCACGATAATAATGGACTAATGATGTGGGAATGTCTTTCTCTGTGCTGTGAATATCAGTCTTTAAATAAAGGAGCTGCTTTGGCCCATGACAGGCACCACAGAAAAAGTAGAAGGGGAAATCAGAGCATAGGTAGGAAAGGGAGGGCGGAGTCAGACAGACTGAGCCAGACGCCCAAAGGAGCAACATGTAAGGAGCATAGGTGAGCCACGGCCACATAGCAGGATAGATTAATGAGAATAGCAGGATAGATTAATGAGAATGGGTTGATTTAAGATGTAAAAGGTAGCTAGCAATGTGCTTGAGCCATAGGGCAAACAGTATGAACTTAATATAAGCATCTGAATCATTTTGGGGGCCTGAGAAGCAGCAGGCAACTAAGGAGTCTGGGACTGCAGGTCTGTAGGTCTGGACCTCTGGCTGCCCAGGGCCAAGAAACCTTATTGTAACAGACTAATCCTCTGAAACTGTAAGCAAGCCCCCAAATAAATGCTTCTTATTATAAGTGTTGCCTTGGTCATGGTATCTCTTCACAGCAACAGTACAGTAACTAAGACAGGGTCATTGATTCAATCTAATAGTACAGATTAGTCTTCTCTGTTATAAGGCCAAATTGTTAGTTTCTTAATTGAACCTATATTTAAGGATATATGAATCAGCATACAGTTCTGGGGCCTATAACATAGAATTGTTTTGGAAGTCAATGCCTATGTAATGATCCAACTTTCATGTGCTCATTTTATTTCCTCATCCACAGGAATAACCTTTAAAACTAAGAGTTGTTGGTATGATCTAAAAGTTATAGAATAGTTTTGGGCTATATCTAATTGCTTTGCACTTTTGCTTACCTAAAACTATAATTTGAAATACATATCACTCATGGTTGCTGACCAATACCTACTTCCCAACTAGCAAACACAGCAGACAGAGCACAGAGAATACCTGTGTGTCTGCTTATATCTGTCATTCCCCTAGATACACACCCAGAGTTTGATTGCTGGGTAGTAGGGTGAAGCATCTGACTCTACTCAGCATGTGTTGGTATACACTACACTGCCTATACCAGAGTGACTTCCTCTTAGTTATCTACAGATATGGCTCCTTACCACATCTGTGTAGGTACATGAGACTGAATCTAAGATACTTAACATTCCTTTTCCTGGTTATCCCATCTGCAAAAGGAAAAGTCTAGATAGATTCTTCTCACTAAGTCATTTGAGTATTAAATGAATTAAAACATATCTGCTAGCCTACAACACTGCTGGCAGTTCTATTTATTTTCAAATGTTTATGGTATCATAAAAAGTAGCATTTTGTTTTACTTTGAACTTTTCAATTAATATGGAGATACTGCCCACCCATTTGTTTTTCTTGTGACTTATCTATTTTATTTAGTGAATAATATGTTCTACTCTTTCATGGCCAATGTTCATCACAGTTAGAGGTGTGCTTCTTGTCTGGTGCATCTCAGTTTCTTTTAGTCTGTGCTTTGGGGATAAGTCTACTACCCCTTGCATCTGTTATTTTCCAAAGATAAAGTGTGGAAATTGGATCTCTAATCTTTTAATTCTCTCTTAATGGCTAGGAAACTATCTAAAGGCATGAGTGAGAAGCACAGCAAAGAGCAAACAAACCAGGGCAAGGCCATGGGCTAGTCCACTGACAAACTGACAAATGGGATTTTCTAATGGACAGAGAAGGCATGACTCATGGCTGAAAACACAAAGGAATTTAATTTGGTAAAGCATTTTATGGAGCTTGAGATCAGTAAATTCAAGTATCATTAAAATAATTAAATAGTCTCAATTCTTAACTCAATTGGACTATTATATTTTAGTTTTTAACTGTTCATTACAAAGGCAATTGAAATATTGCTTTTGAAAAATTACAAATAGGTTATAGCCTGTGGTTTGTGAAATGTCCAAGGGTGGTAATTCCTATTGTTTAGCATTTGTTCCAGTTCATTATAGTTTTTACAGTAAAAACTATATTGTTTTGGAAATTTTTTAAATTAAAAGTGACCATCTGAAAAGGATGGGGGTATAGCTCAGTGGTAGAACACTTGTGTAACATTCATGAGACCCTGGGTTTGATTTCTAGTACTATAAAAACAGAAAAAAAGATTAGAACTAATTAAATAAAGAATGATTACTTGGTGGAAGGAATACAGTTCCCTAGAAACCAGAGGTTGGATGACTGTGGTCCAGATGATGGGATGGTGTTGGCTGGGAGCTGGGGACTGTGGTTTGAAAGGGTGGAGAAGGTCTGCTATGGTGAGAGTGAGGCAAACCCCACTAGACTAAATGACACTCAAAGCAGGCCTCTTGTTGAGTACAGGGCATGGACACAGAGGCCCCATCCTCATCCATATGGGCAGCACAACATTGCTCCATGCTTCAGAGGTCTTTACAAAGCAGCTTCCATCTACAAGCTAAAAGCCATATTGTCTGAAAACTTCCTGGTTTTGAGCATCATAAAAAGAGTTTGCCTCCTATATATATTTTAACAGGAGGAAAAGATATCTCTATCTACTGGTTAGGGCACATGTATGCAAACAGATGTAGGTGATAAACACAGATTTTTCCCCTCCTTTACCAATGCCATAGTGAAAGAGGAAACAGGTCTGGTAGGTCCTGCCTCAGAATTCCCCTGAAAATTTGGACCTCAAGGAACTTAGTGGCTGATGAGACCTCTCAGTTCTTAATCCATGTTTGATGCCCAGGACAATTGACTGTCTTGTTCATGGTTCTGTTGCTGTGACAAGGCACTCTAATTAATCAAGGCAACTCTTATAAAATAAAGCATTTAATTGAGAGGTTTAGTCCATTGTTATCATGGCAGGAAGTATGGTGGGACACAGGTAAGTGCTGAAAAAGTGGCTAAGAGCTATATCCTGATCTGCTAGCCAGGAAAGAATCTAAGCTTTGGCATGAGCTTTTAAAGCCTCAAAGTCTACCCATCCCACCCTGCGAAACACTTTCTCTAGAAAGACCACATTTAAATCTCTGTGTCTATAAGTGCCATTCTTATATAGACCACCACATAGACCTTACGATCTGTGTGGCTTTCCCAATTCACCAGTACAACAACTTGACTAAGGAGCTATGTCCTGATAAGGAACATCTGCAAAGTTCTTCTACAGGACAGTGCTTGACTTCTGTCTTAAATGACCTCCAAATACAATAAAATTTGTTTCTATTTTACCAGAGACATTCTTATATTCCATTCTCCTAAATTATGGTAACACAAAATGTCTGACTTTATTTTCCACAAATAATCCTGGAGAGGAGTGACTGATGAATCCCCGAAAATTCTAATTTAAAGGACTGGTGAGCAGCAACAAAGCAACAACATGTGTGTCCATAAGTGTAACCAAGAATGACAGGACTGCCAACACTCACTGGGTAGCACACACATTAGAATACCATATTTGACTCCTTATATTCATCATCTCACTTCACCTTCCCAATGACTCATAGAGTCATAGAGTCTCATGGTAATTGTTTTGGTTTCACAATAGACAAATTGAAATGTGGAGAGGAACATCAACTCTCCAGTTGAAGAGGTTGCAGTTGAGCTTAATTTTGCAGGGTTCCTGAGCCCAAGCTACCAACCATCACTATTGTAACTGCTGCCGTATCTGAGAAAGCATAGGTATCAGGTGTGTGAGAAATGCCAAGGGGTAACAATTGTCTGCCATGAGAACAGAGGGTGGGTTGGATTCTAGGTACTCTGTTTTTACAGGAAGGAACAACTCTGTGGACTGAACTTTTTAGAGAAGCTGTTATGAAGTAGCTGAGCCTCAAAAACATGGAAGAGGGTTGAGATTTGTCTTGTTGATCAGAGACTGTTTCCTATATAAGTAAAACTGAAAAAAAAATGCCAAGACTTATTTGAAAACACAGAGAAAGCAAGAGTCTTGTGGCATATTTTGGACCTGTGGCTTAAGGGGTCCTGTGTTATCTCTTTCTTTTTTGAAAGAAGCTAATGCTATCTCAGAAGACAGGGGAGGCTATGTCTTTAAAAGATTTGTCTCGAAGTCTTCATTCTATAGCTTGTTGCACTGAAAGTTTCATATGTCTAGGTTATTTTTATCTCTCAACACTTGGAAAAATTCCAAAATACCAGCTGCTTGACCTATGACACCCATGCAATATTATTTAAAGGGAGTAACCACATTGGGCAAACTAACTTGGAAGTGAGACTCCAGGAGAACATGGCTCATATATAAGAGCATAGCTCTTTTCCTTCTGAGAGAGGTAATACCATGGGAAGTGCCTTTTTCTTTCTGATGGCTTCCTGTCTGAGGCACAGTCTTTTCTCTCCTGAATTACCAGTTGATATAACATGCATAGCATGTATCCAGCAGTACACATTATCATTATTCAGTAGCGAGTGACCTGAACTTGAAATGCTCACATGGTTGTAAACTCCAACAGAGTAAAGAAATTCCATTTATCTGTCATACATTCCTGGGCTAGTCTTCTTCTCCATTGGAGCCCTTGTTCAAAGATGTGTGGACTGCACATTGAACAAGATCGAATGTGACTTTTCAAAAATAGAATGCCTGGTCTCTCCTCTTCCCCTCTCCATTCGACAATGCAAGATAAATTCACTCCACGGGAACCTTTTTGTGGGTTGTACTTCTCAGGCAATTTGCAGTTTTCTGGGGGAAATGCAGCTCACGCTACATTTATCACCCCCTGCCACCGGCTACAATTCAACCCACTTCGAGCCACTGAGCAGAGGTGCTGATGGGGGCCCTGGCATTAGAATTTCACATCATAATGGAAGTGCAGGGAAGCAAAAGACTGATAAATTAGGGACACTCAGGTCTCTACTGAGAAAGAGGTCAAAATGAACATGACACTGGATGACAGAGACCCAAGATGAACATACTGAAGTAAAGAAACAAAACGACAACATAGTTGTTCACTTCTTATATTTTTTCTTCTGGGGATCTTAGTTTGAAAGATGAGTTTCCCGTGTTATTGGAGTCATCAACTCATGTTGAGACGGTAGCTCAATTTCATTCTACAATGCTGCTCAACTTGACATACCCAAAGTACAAAAGATCTGATTGATTTACCTTCTCTTTGTTTTTACTTTATGCAGAGGTGTGGGGTCTCTAAAGAAACACGTTTCAGAGTGTGATAAATGGTTGAGTTGGCGTATGATCAAAATAAGCTAGTATGCATTGCAGAAGTGAATAACCCAAAATCTTCTCAAACAGGTTAGTAGGAGCTCAGAGCACAGGGCCACCTGGCTGTCCAGGAGGGCAGAACGTGTCTTTATAACTACACCAGCTAGCACATTTCTGACCAGTCTAACAGAGAGTATGCAGAGAGATCTCCCACTAGAGTCAAGTTTTTTGACTCCAAAGAGAAACAAATTCTTTGCATTCACAGTCTGCTGGCCAGAACCAGTCATGTGATCTTTGTAACTGCACAGATTCAGAGCAGTATTCTTTGCTCCTAGACAAGAAATGGCTGTGAGTGAGCTGGAGAAGTTTCACCAATATTTTATGTCTTCGATTGGTTGTCTTAGCGAGTGGGCCCTAGTGGTGTAGTAACACATCTTCAGGCTTAAACAATGTATTATTTATTCTATAAGGACACTTGTAGTGGTCTATAAATGGTCAGAGACAAGCATTTTCAATATCAAAGATGTTAAATCAACTCTTTATTGAAGAATAGGAAAACAGACCAATCTTGGTGGTAAGTCACCTACAAATCCATCATCATCTGAGACAGGTGATTGTTGGGCTAGTGCTCTTCCCATGCTGTCACAGAACTTTTCTGTTCTGTATTGGGTTTAGATGGTACAACAATGGAAACTGGACAAAAATGAAAAGCTCTGAGCACCAAGGGTAGACTAGAAGTTGTAAGATCACACTCAGCATTAGCACCCAGCATGGTTCTCATGGAATGGACACATTTCTCGTCACTTATTTTGCTCCAGCTGATGCCATTGCTTTTTAAATATTTACCATAATATTAGTGGTAATCTCTTTCTTCTTGATTCACCTCAAAGTTCATGGTTGGGTCTAGAGCTTTGTATGTATGCAGAAACATGCTCTTGCATCTAAGGTTTCCATGTTGGGCTCATGTGGAAATTTACTAAGCTGATAGCCACAAGCTCCACCTGCCTTGGGTCCCATCCTGGCTTCCTAAGGGCTGAGCACTAGTGCCTTAACATACATCCACCAGACTGCTATGATTCTGGAAAGAAGACGTGACTGTCAGAGAAGAGCCCAAAGCTAGGCTCCGGTTCTTTTCCTGTCTGTAAGAAATGGGGACAGAATTACATCCATATTTATCTATACCGATTTGAATATTTAGAAATATTGTTTGGGTGTGAATGTTAAGAGGGCAGATATTACTTCTACTTGACCTCGGTTGATATTCAGGATGTCTTTTTGAAAGAATCAGATCCCCAGAATTGTTTAGTGAGTTGAAATGGATACCCATCTTGTTTCAGCTTGTGACCCTGGGGTGCCATTTGGGGCCCATTTGAGGCCATAATGAAGCCGTTTTAAATAGATATTTCCAGTATAAAGTGTATGAGAGATCAAATGCATCCAGGCTTCTATAGATTTCAGAGAAGACAAAATGGAAAGCCATGCCGATGAAACACGGCTCACAGGCAAATGTTCTCTTTTACCATGAGGTGAGCAGCTCACGGGGTCTGACTAGGGAGAGAATGCTTTGGTGGCTGGCTGGGTAATGAGCCTCTGCTGGGAATACCTTGTGTGCATTGTTTGTATCAATGTCTGTACAAAAATAAAAGTCCCTCCCTTAATGGTGTGGGGCTTGAAAGAAAAATAGACTGCATTCCATTGGAGTAAAGGGATCTGATCACTGTCTGGCCTCATCCTTTTTGGTCCTTTATAATTCTTTTCTATGTCACTGTTTGACACATATCATTACAAAGCTTCCAGAATATTTCTTCTCTCCCTTTCTACTAGAGAGAGGACTCTGTTAAAAACATTAAAAACAAGGATGATAATTTTTTATGTGTGTGTGTGTCTATTTATATGTGTATGTATAGAGATAGAATCTTCTGTGTAACACAGATGGGGGCCTGGAATTCATTCTAACACATTTACTGACTCTGGCCAGCAACCCGAAAACTGTGGAACAGACAGAAGTAGGTCAGGGTGGGAATTGTCCTATCTCAGCACATTGTAAGGTAGGTGTGACAAGCGAGTGAGCTGTCAGCTCAGAGACAGAACTAGGAAACACAGAGATGGGTGGATGACCGTATAATTTATCATCTATACCAGGACACTATGAGAATGAAAGGGAGGCTGTTAATAACTACACTGGAACAACATGTGTATTTGGAGGCTGTCTCAGGCAATCTGGAATGAAGAGTGAGCCTGGGGAAGGGCTGTGTCAGAATGCCAGAAGAAGAGCAGCCTATTAATGAAGGCTGGAGCAAGGCCGACACGAAACACCGCTATAAGGAAGGGAAAAAACAGAACAGAACAAGACAGAACATGGAGGCTTTCCATGGTCAGTGCCGACTTACAGGCCAACAGGAACTAACAGGAATTCTGCTGGGGAGGTTAGAACCATGTTACCCTGTTTCAGTCTAGGGCAGAAAGCTGTTTGTTCCTTTTGAAGGCCAGTAGCAGTGTTCTTACCCCATGGAAATCTTTTCATCTCTCTGAAAGGCAAGGTTTTCCACACTTGACACCTGTCAGGAGTAGGCAATCCACACTCAATGGAAGCTGCCCAAGATTACTGTGTTGATGGTTGGAGGCAGAGCTTTCAGAACATTCCAGTAGAAGACTTTCATAAATAGAAGGGTCACAGCATTTGGGGAACACTTCCTGTATTCTTTTCTGCTCTGTATACTGCCAATAAAATGGGTATTAGATGTAACAAAGATAGCAAACAACTTAAGAATGTCTGTGGGGAATGGTTTTGTTTTTGTTTTTTTAATGGAGACTTGAGGTGAAAGAAGAACATTATTAAGAATTTCAGAAGCACTTTTGGAAGAAAACATCTAGAATCAGCAAATTTTTAATCAAACAATATATCCATTTATCATCTATTTATCCATCACCCACCTACTTATCCATCATCCACCCATTCATTTACCATAAACAGTTTGTAGAAACTGGGTATCTATTATGTGGATACCAAGCTTTGAACAAATGAGACAGATAAAATAAGCAAGATCTATAATGTGGAGGGATGATCAGTCTAGTATAAACAAACCGTCTAACAAATCACTCCGCATTATTAGAATGTTGAAATGGAAAGGGATAATGTACTCAGAGAAGTCAGAGAGGTGATATTTAGGGCCCATGCATAAAAAGTGTGTTAGAATTTGACAATTATATAAGGTAGAGAAAAAGATTCCTAAGGGATGAGTGAGATTCCAACAAAGGTATGGACTGCTTGGGGGAAAGAACAAACAGGGGAAGGAGGAAAGAGTGGCAGAAAATTCATTCTTATCTCTTACATTGGCCAGTTATCTAAGTGACCATCAACATAGGACAGACTTAAGGACCCCTCAACAGTGAAAGTAGAATCTAGGGAACTGGAAACCTAACAAGAAAATAGCCACATACAGAGGCAGTACAGAGACATAAGCCTCCGTGGAGAGAGTAGAGTAGAAATTACAAAAGATTCCTTTTAAGGTCTAATAGATGCACAGCCTATGGATTAACGGGTCCTGGGGTTAGAATTAGCTGAGGCTTCTGGGGCCAACAGGACTCAGCACAGAGCATAGCTGACCTCCAGGAAGATTCTGATAGACAATGAGGATGGCTTTCTGTGCTTTAACTCTCTACCTCCCACCTCAGGCCTGGGGATTTGTGCTAAGGTGGAGGCGTGGAACCCAGTTCTTGGCAGTGCTATGGCAGGACTTGAAAGAAATCACTTTAGTAACATGCCTAACTACCTGCTGACACAGAGGAGACAGAAATAGGGTGCCTTGAGGACAGAAGAAAATTTTGTATTGTTTCTAAGGAGATGCTTGTTTGTTTTTTGAGACAAGGTCTCTCATTGAGACCCAAGACCTAAGTTATGCTAGGGTGGCTGGCCCAAAAATGATCTACCCATCTGCCCTCTCAATGCAGGGATTAACCACCTTGTTGACTACACATCATGCTCTTTTTTGTTTTTTAAACCTGAGTCCTAGGGATTGAACTCAGATCCTTATGATTGCATGAAAATACTTTACTGATTGAACTTTCTCCTCAGAACCCTGAAACAAGATTATTTTAAAGTTAGAAACAGAAGCTCCTGAATCCTGAGCCACATTTTGACAAGAAGCCCTCCTGCCTTGGGCGAGTTTCATCAGACTGGCTCCCAGGCTAACCAAAAAAAGAGGAATGTGGCTCCAAAGCCCAGATCAGACCTATCATTATAGAACGAAACACAGCTATGCATCATTGAACAAACATAGGCAGGCCATATTTATTTTTTCATTTTGAAATCTTCCTTTTCTGTTCTTTTCTTTTTTTTCTCTTTCCTTTTTTTATTTAAAAAGTTGTCTTCTATATCTATTATTGCTCCCCCTCGCTTCCCTTCTCCCAGTCCTTCCTTAGCCTCCCCACACCCATTGTAAACGTAGAGACTGTTGTATTTAGCTCAGTTGCCCATGACTGTACTAAAGGTCAGAGGCAACACACCAATCTGCTCTTTCAAAGCCCTCGCCAGACTGGAGAACACCGTGAGCAAGAGGGGAAAAAAGTCGCAAAGGTTTAATTCAGAACCAGAAGACCTATTTTACCTTACTCTCTGTAGAAATGCATCACTGGAGGATGAGGCTGCTGCTAGGCAAAGAGGTATGAGATTGCTGTGTCCATCCTCCAGTGCAGGGGTGGGGACACCTGCCACATTCATTTTATTTGTTTGAGTCATAATCATTCCCAGAGGAATACCAGGAATTCTACAGAGTGATAGGCATGCCTGTGTAGGGTGTGACATTCTAACAGGGACATAGACAATAAGTGACTCAATAAGCAGAGTGATTACATTGTTACCTCTTAAGCCTTCTTTTGAAGTAGTGCGTGTATTTCAGGCTGATCCTTATGAAATTGTTGGAGACTGACTACATGTGACTTTACAAAAGATAATTCAATCAGCTGGTTAATCACAACCCTAGAGGAAGCTGTCATTTTAGCCATCTAATTGGCAGGAAGTAAAAACAAACAAACATTGCTGGAATTCACAGAGAAAGTTTGTGAGCTTAATCAATTCAAATTGGAACAACTGGCTTTGAAGTTCATGCTCTTTACCATGAGGTCAGGCACACAGGATAAGTTATGTGAAAAGGCCTCTCGGAGAAAGACATTTGAGCTAAGATCTGGGTATGGTCCTAACCTAGCTGTGAAATAAGCCTGAGAAGTGCAAGTAGTCTCAGTCAAACACGCTCAAGCCTGTGAGGATATACAAGGCTCTCATCCTTGAGGTACAGAGCACATCTCCCATGGGCTGCCCTTCCTAATTGTCCCTGGGCCTAAATTCTTATGCATAACTCCTGCAGGAAAGGCGACCTGGGAACTGACCTGTTAATCTTGCATTTGTGAATAAAGCTGACATCAGATTCTTCCCTCTCCGACACCTTCATACTTAGCAGTCATCCAGTGGTGATGATGGGCTTCTCAGCTGCCACAGCTCCAAGGATTCACCTAAGTTTGGCAGCAAGAAAGATACTAAAGAAAGACTGGACAAATGGGTACAGAAAAGGGCCCCGTTGAATGGAGAAGCCACAGCAACTCGCATTTTTTTGAGCAGTTTTATGGGTGTAAACTCATCACATCTTCATGGATTAAAGTTTTGGGTTTTGTTTTGATGACTGGATTATCCTCTTCTCCATTATTGACTTCATTTCCCCAAGCCTCTTTAATTAATATGATTCTTCCCACCAAGGTCTGCAATGTAAACAAGGCAGGCTGTCTGAGCCAAGGAGGTTCTTAAAACCTATCAGTTCTGCACATCTGCTCAAGTATATTCATCCTTACTAGCCTGTGCACTGTAAGCACAGTGATAGGCCGTTATTTCTTTGACTTTTACCTAAGGATTTGGCACATGATTTTCATTCTTGACTTCACTGTCTCTTCCAATCATCATCCCTTTATTAATGGCACATATGTTTTGAGAATAGAGTCTTGCCTTTATCTTGCATTCAAATTAAAACTCCATAAGATTTATTAGAAAACAATAATGTCTTGATTCTAAAATCAGTCAAAGAATATCTTATGGTATTTGTATATTTTTATCAGGAATATTGGAGGACAGAATCACCTACAGCCAAGTCTTGAAGGCCAGAGGGCAGTGATCCATGCATTTAATCCCATCACTAGGGAGACAGATCTGTCTGAATCTCTGTGAGTTCATGGCCTAATAGCCAGACAGTGGTAGCTCACACTTTTAATCCCAGCTCTAGCAGAATTGAACCAGGAAATAAAACAGCTGGATGGGGAAAAAATATAAGGAGGAGAAGGCAGGAAAGCAGCATTCTGTCTGAGTGGCCAGTCAAGCTGGGGACCTGTGAAGACAGGACTTACCCCGTTCCGCCTGAGAAGCTGGCTGGTGAGAATTGGCTGTGGTTTGTTTCCTCTCTCTGATATTCCAGCTTGGCTGTGTAATTCTGTCCTTTGATATTCCAGGAAAATTTTATTAAATATACAATATATCACCACAATATATGATGTGAGAAATGGACAGGATTAGTAGGTGAGTAGGCTCAGCAAATGGAATGGTGAGGAAACACTTAGACATACTGACAGTTCTAGGTAATAACCAAGTGGAAGAGCTGGGAAATGCTTAGAAATGCTTAGAGCTAGACACAGTTGGAGATCCTGAAGAAAAGTAGAAGGGAGTCAGAAAGAAAAGGTTTGGAGGTGTCACGTTACTTTTGTTTTCTAGGCACGGTGACAATTAGGAGACTGTAGATTGATTTTAAGCAGAACATCCTCAAGTACCTAGTAGGCTTGAGCAGTGCTATTGAGTTCCTCGGCTTGATAACATAGAACAATTCCACCTAAGAGCACAAGATATAAACTCCCGGTGTCCATAAGTTATCACTAGGTTTCTCTCTGAGATTAAAGACAGTCCTCAAACAGAAACCATATGAATGGTAAGCTCCTATTGAATACTGCTAAGAGAGCCATGTTTTAGGTCATAGAACAAGGCTGAGTTACTTTAAAAGGATTTGTGTCCTAGAAAAACACTTCTTTGATCATAATTGAATATGAAATTAATAATATAAAAATATCTGAAAAATCACCAAGCATTTAGAAACTAAGAACTATATTTCTAAATGGTACATTAGGTCCAGTCATATGTCAAAGGTATTTTGAATAGAATAAAAATAGACACATTAGAATTTATAGGATGCTGCCATGGTAATATTGGGGATGTTGTAGCTTAAACCTTTAATTAAGAAGGAGTAGTCTTTAATCAACAATCTTTTTATTTTTTAATCCCTTTTATTAAACATAGATTCTTTTCTCACATGATATAAAGAATACAGTTCCCCTCCTACTTTCTCAGTTCCTCCTCACCTTACCTCCCATCTGGATACACTCCCTTGCTGCCTTTCTTTAGGAAAGAACAGGCTTCTAAACAATAACAAACACAACAAGATAAAATATAACCCTCATAATGAAGCTGGATAAGTCAAGCCAACAGAAAAATAAGAGTCCCAAGAGAAGGCACAAGAATCAGAGACCCACTCATTCACATTCAGGAGTCCCATAAAAGTATTAAATTGGAAGCTATAGTATGTACCCGGGGGACCTGGTGCAGACCTTTGTAGGCCCAGCAATTGCTACTCCAGTCTCCATGAGCTCATATGAGCTTTGCTTGGTTGTTTAGAGGGCTTTGTTCTCCTGCATCCTCTGCCCCTTGTCCTTCCTCAATCCTGTCAATCAACAGTTTTACTCTCTTGTTAAGAGAACAGAGCTGGATGTGGTGGTACTTGCTTGTTCCTAGCGCTTGGGAGGCTGGGACAGGAAAATAAGGAGTGTAAGGCTCATTCTGGTCTTCATGTTGAAAGGCCTCTATGTCAAATAAACAACTAGAGAAAATGAAAGGCAGGGTGAAGTAGAAAACACAAAAATAAGGTAAATAAGCCAAAAAAAAAGAAAGAAAACAATAAATTTCAATGCAAACAACGACAAAGTCAGAAGAGTCTAACCAGAGGGTTTGTGGGTTCATTTTATTCTATGAGCCACAATGATGAGGAAGTGAGAAAACACAGCCTCCTGCATCAATATAAGAGACCACTTACCTCAGATGTGCAGACACTGAGAGAAGAGCAAAGGAAAACAGCGAACAACTTCATGAGTTTGTTCTCAGATGGTGACAGTGAATTCCTTAAAAGATGCTCATGCAAAAACATCTAAACATCCTCAGACTAGGTACAGTTCAGCAGCAGGGCACTTGAATAGCATGGGTGGGTAAAGCTACCTCCAGTCCTCAGTGCCACAAACAAAAATGAAAACAAATTAAAATAAATAATCCACGTAGCCCCAGACCCAGTAAACTGATAATCAGTTTATAAGTTGTCAGATGGATACAGTTTCTGTACTTTTGATGCAGAGAGGCTCACAAGTGAATCCCTCATATATCTAAAGAAGAGACACCGGTTCAATATGAGCTGGCTCAGTTGAAGAAGAAATAATTACGGCTCACCCTTTGGTGACAGAGTTTATACTGGTATCAAAATTAGATAGAAGTACAAGAGGTAACAGAAACAATGGATTGATATTTAATATAAATACATGTAAAATGAACACAAACTTTTTAAGTACAACTGGTCAATATGTTAAAACATACCTTGAACAAGAGGAAGTTCTAAAGCAAAAAGATTTTAATATCCAAACATCAATCAATGGGTTACCAAGGTCCAGAAGAAAAAGTATATAGTACTGCAGACAAGGATAGAAAAAGCATGAGACGAAGTAAATATCCATTCCTGAGAAACTTGAAGAAGCTGTAAATACAGCAGTGAATTGCAGTGTGATAAAGAGCCTCTGACAAAACACGACAGCAGTGAGGACTGGATGCTCCCCTATCAGATGCTCCCCTATCAACAGCATCCTACTCAGCAGTGAGGACTGGATGCTCCCCTCTCAACAGCATCCTACTCAGCAGTGAGGACTGGATGCTCCCCTCTCAACAGCATCCTACTCAGCAGTGAGGACTGGATGCTCCCCTCTCAACAGCATCCTACTCAGCAGTGAGGACTGGATGCTCCCCTCTCAACAGCATCCTACTCAGCAGTAAGGACTGGATGCTCCCCTATCAGAATCTAACAGAAATGCCCACTCTTGTCTCTTTTCTTCATCATCACAGATTCTGACTACACTGGCAATATACAACAAAACAACCAAACCTACCAGCTTAAGAAGTATCTCTACTTCTCAATTGTTTCTCCTAGATGTGACCTTGCCACCTCTGCTGGACACTTTCTACTCCTGACTCCTTAATTTGGTGGCTCATCTGCATGTGATAGGTGTTCAACAGAATCTATGGGCCTTTGCCCACTAGTCAATATAATATCACCCCTCTAAGAGGTGATAATAAAATATGTCTTCAGGCAATGTTACTTCTCTGCCCATGAAGGTAAAATCTACTCCTTGTTGAGAACCACTAATAACAGAGAATTGAATGAAACCTACAAAAATAAAATGAAATAAAAAATTAAAACCTGTAGGCTGATGTTAGTGTAGAAAGCTTATGTGTATAAGATCAATATGTGAACTAATTGTATGTGATATGCTAGCAATTACTAAAATTAAAATTAAAAATTTTAGAGGCTTCTAAGGAGCCTGGAGAACAGCCTGGCCTCAGCCAGTGTAAATTGGTCATAACTAGTGCCTTAAGACATGTGCTCCTAAGCACTTCCAACCTGGGGTCTGAGCCTGGAACCTTGATGAGGGCAGAGTCTGGATACAACATTCCTAGACCAGTACAAATACTGTAGAGAAAAGTGTCCAGCCGAAGAAACCCACCCTGGATCAAAACCGGAGCCAGTGAAAGATATACTTTATCTCTGAACCCAGAACCAAAAAGAAATGTGCCCTGACTCTGAAACCAGCACCAAAAAATACACTTTGGCCCTGGAATCAGAGCCAGTGAAAGAAATGTGCCCTGGCCCTGAAATTAGAGCCCAAAGCCCAAAAGAGCCAATGAAAGAAATACACTTAGGCCCTGAAATCAAAAACCAAATCAGGGTTTTTGTTTTGTTTTGTTAGAAAAAAATAAAATAAATAAATAAATAAAAATAAAAAGATCTGACCAGTCCCCACCCTGAAAGTCTCCCTAGAAAGCTCTGCCCGCAAGAAGCCTTATATAAGTCCCGAGCCCTCAGCCCATTCCTCACTGTCTTCTCCCACCCCAGGCTGAGGCAGCTACTCTCCTAGACCCTTCCCTCCCAATAAATCTCTTGAATGAGCTAAGACTCCCAGTAACAGAGGAAAGGGTGGCTATCTACTATAATCAGGTTGGTAGCTACCCTGATTATCATCAAGTAACTGATGGAAGCAGATGCAGATATCCACAGCCAAAGCACTGGGCCAAGCTCCAGAAGTCCTCCTGAAGAAAGGGAGGAGGGATTATATGGTGGGGTCCAAGGTCATGATATGGGAACCCACAGAGACAGCTGACCTTAGCTTGTGGAAGCTCATGGACTCTGAACCAACAGTTAGGGAGCCTGCATGGGACCCACCTAGGCCCTCTGCATGTGTGACAGTTGTGAAGATTGGTGTTTTTGTAAGGCTCCTAACAGTGAGATCAGGGCTTGTCTCTCGTGCTTAGCAGGGTTTTGGGAACCTGTTACCTAAACTGGATTACCATGCCCAGCCTTGATGCAGGGAAGGAGCTCAGTCCTACCTCGATGTGCCCATGGGAGGCTTGCAAATTTCTGAATGGAGACTGAGGAGGGGTGGATGTGGGGGGTGGATGTCGGGGGGGGGGGGTAAGAGTGGGGATGGGGTGGATGTCGGGGGGGGGGTAAGAGTGGGGATGGGGTGGATGTCGGGGGGGGGATAAGAGTGGGGATGGGGTGGATGTTGGGGGGTAGATAAGAGTGGGGATGGGGTGGATTTGGGGGGGTAGATAAGAGTGGGGATGGGGTGGATGTCTGGGGGGCGAGATAAGAGTGGGGATGGGGTAGGAAGAGAGCATGGAGGGAAAATTGAGGTTGCTGAGTAAAATAAATGAAAAAAAATGTTAGTTAAATAAAAAAATAAAAATTACAGAGATAAAATACTGAAAGTATAATCTTTATATAAAACAGTAAAATTTGGCTTCATGAAAATTTAGAACTTTTCCTCCAAAAGATATTAAGAAAATGAAAAGACTAATCAAATTCAAAGAAAATATTTGTAAAGCATATATTTATATTTGAGAAAGGATTTACATCTGGAATTTGCATATAACTCTTAAATCTCAGTAAGGCCTCAACATCCTAGAAACTTCTGTGCTTCAAATAAAGTTAAATGATAACTTTTAAAATAGTATGAAATTTTCACAAATCATGTTTGATAAACAGTTCACACTTAATATAAAGAACATGTGCCATTCCATAATGAACGACGAACACCCCAATTTAAAAATTGACAGAGGACTGTTTTCTAAGAATATATTAAGATGACTGATAAATGTATGAAATAAAGATGTTCCACACCAAATGCAAATCAAAACTTTAGGGAAACTCTCTTGAGAATTCCACTTGGGTAGGTGTATACTATCATTTCTCCACACACTCTACCCCCTTTCTGTTTCTCTCTTTCTCATCCCTGCCCCTCTTCCTTTCTCTTTATGCCGAATCTGTTAAAACCTTTTTGTCTCTGCTTCAAAACAGAAACAAAGTAAAGCAAGTTTTGAGATCATGCCACTATTGTGTCTATAGTGAGAAGGGAACACAGGGACATCAGAACCATACAATTCAGAATGAGTCCTTTCAGAGTATGAACTATGGAATGATTCAAGTCTTTAGAACACTACCTATCAACTTCACAAAGTTTTTACTCTTTGGCCTACATCTAAGTGAAATGAAAGAATATATGTGCACAGAAACTTCTAAATAAATATTCACAGTATCCTACTCTAAACACTCTAAAATAGGGACTATGCAATTGTGGCAATACTCAGAGATATAATTTGGCACAGAAGAATAAAGTACTACCAATCATTGTAATACACATGATCATTGAAAACTCTGGCTACAGAAAAGAAGCCATTTACAAAATACTAGTTATTTTATGACCACTCTTATGTGAAATGTCTAGAGTAATCAAACCTGTAGGGACAGAAAGTGTATTAGTGATTGTCCAGTGTTGATAGGTCAAGAATGATAAGTTGTAACATGTGAGGTAGTAAGTAAGAAGTAATATGTGAAGCAGTGAAATTTCCTAAACTTAGCTGTGATGGGTACAAAATTTGTGACTATATTAAATATCACTCATATATCTAAAAGAGGGGCATTGTGTTATATATGAACTATATACAAAGATACACACAATCATAAGTGTACATACAAATACAAAAATCACATATGCACACATATACACTTACACATACTCACTCAAAATATACACTCATACATACAAATTCATACATGCGTACACATACACAAGCAGATCAGCTGGCAAATGGAGGAAGGAAGGGGAAGAGATTGAAATCTGTGTATCAATTGTGTTGGTGTTTAATAAGGTGAAAGCAAATTTGCCAAAACTCATTGAAATGTATGTAAATTAATTCACTATGAAATTGATTTTTTTCAAAAATCTCAGAACGAAAGAAAAATAACCTAATTAAAAATGGGCAAAAGATTTGGAATGACACCAGAGAAGATACACAGATGGTAATAAATGCACAGAAATACCCTCTATTAGTGAATGAATAAATCTATGTAATAGAGCCAGGAAGCCTCAGTGGAGAAAATGCTTCTGAACTTGCTCTGCAAAGCTGAGAAGTTGGTCCCATCAGGCAGAGAAAGTCGTCAAATATAACTGAATAATGAAAAATAAAATGTAGCCTGGGTAAAAATAGTTGGTCTTTGTGTCTTAGGAAAGTAAGGATTGAGACTTTAAAGGCACACCACTCCCTGTGAGAACTGCTCAGGTGAAAATGACATGGTGAGGTTGTAGGGGCTGCTGTGGAGGGCAGGCCGTACTAGGCTCCTTTAAGCAGACACTGAAGGCCCTAGGCTGATGGTGCTAACAGTGGCAGCACAGCCCACTCACTCACTTCATTGGAGTTTCTTGAGCATGCTTCTACTACTTGAACCAGCTGTTTCATTCAACAGAAATGAAAACATGCCCATAGGAAAACAAATATAAAAACACTCAGCAGTTTTATTTATGACTGTGCAAAACTGGCAAGAATCCAAACGTCCAACTGCAAGTAGACAGGTAAACACTGATGGCATTTGGATGATTGGCTATAGAATGATATGAAGTCCATATGGCCAGAGTCCATGTCTCTGAAAAACTTTAGGAAATGCAAACAAATTCAGAGCAACATTGGTTGCCTATGGAGCAGGGATGGCAAAGTATGTGGTTGGTAGAAAGAAAATTTTTGGGGAAATAGATATGTTTGCTGTCTTGATTGTGGTGAGAATTTAATGGACGTACACATATGTCAGGCCTTATCAAACTGCATATGTTATATATGTGTGGTTTATTGTATGTCAGTTGTACCTCAATAAAACTGTAAAAACAAAAATTTAAAGTTTCTGCTTTGCAGTAACAGCTTGTTTTCTGTAATTGCTCCCTGGCTCCAGACAGTGAAATTATAGACAGAAGACTCCCACCTGGCTGCAGAGGCCTCTGAGACACTGTGCTGAATAGTTCTTGGGTGGCATTGTCTCCCCAAAATAATTTGTTAGGAAAAGGGGTCAGCAATGACCCTTCTGCGCCTGCAAGCTTGGGTATTTTCAAGCCAGTTGCCTTTTATTCTTTTTCTCTCCTTGTTTCTCTTCTTTTGCAGGACTGGGAGTCAACCCCAGGACTTTGTGCACGCCAGGCAAGCTTTCTACCACCCAGCTATGCTCCTATGTTGAGAATGCCTCTTTCCTTACATGAGACCCTCTTGGGGTCTTGACTTGCATTATTACTTCTCCGCTATGGATTTTCTTATGCCACCAACACAGAATAAAGCATCCACGAAACTCAAAACAATCTACCAATATTTTCCCATATAAAGTGTATTGAGGCACAACATACATTAAGTATACAAAGAAGAAGCCAAGAGGCATGGAGAAAAGACCAAGCCTCTGAGGGCTTCCTAATACACGAGGTGCCAATGTCTCATTTCAGTGGTGGAATGGGGTTCAGATGAGGGACTTATACAGACTGATATGGGGGTTTCCAGAGATAAGCGCATCTGGATCTCCCCCTTTCTGTTTTGTGAGCTCACCCTTATACCCCAGGCTCTTTTCCTTTGCTGTCCCCAGATTTATCTAGTGGCAGAAAGCAAAGTGTCTCTTTGTGGGCTGGCTGCTTCGTCTGGAGAATAGAGGACCAGAAGGATTTCAGGCACTGGGCATCTAACAGGACTGAAATTATCTGGTAGCCTGAGCTTCTGCTCTTCCCAAAGGGAACCACTTTGAAGAGATGGCATATGGATATAAAAGGAATCCTTATAAAGCATGTGACTGTGGTCCTGCAGATAACTTACAACCCAAATGCTGATACTATAGGGTGCCCCCGAGTACCAGGCCAGGCAGAAGAGGCCTGCAAAATTACCAAACCTGCATCTAGAAGGGAATGAAATACACACAGCTATGACTATCTAGCCCTCATTGTCCGAGGACTACAGTTTTCTGAAGGCCAGAACTACATTTGCTGCTTCAGGTTATAAAAGCATTTCTTCACTCAGAGCCTCATTTAAAAACAGGAACAATGGTAATAACAATGCCTACCTTTTCAGGAATTATTGGGAGGTCCAAGTAGAATGGTACATAAAGAATTAAAGAACCTCCACACAAAGCAAGGTAATTTTCCAAGTGAGCTTAAATAGGGGAAGCAGTTGGATGGTGGTGGTGCACACCTTTAATCCCAACACTTTGAAGGCAGAGGCAGAGGCAGACAAATCTCTGAGTTCGAGATCAGCATGATTTACAAAGTAAGTTTCAGTACGGACAGACTACATAGAGAAACCCTGCTTGAAAAACCAACCAAAGAAACAAATGCAGGAGGCAAAACACTGGCTAAGGAAAAATATGTGTAGGTGCCAAAGGTGTTTCCTTGGACATACAAACCAAATGCAAGTCAGGTTGTGGTAAAAGATAAAAACCCACACCCTCAGTGACCAGAGACTTTCTTCAAGATTTAAACCATAGAGAACCAGCAGGGTTTCCACAGGCTGCAGCCAGGACCCAGTCAGCATTGCCTTGCCTTCCTTTTTTCCACCTCATTAGGTTAGAATGTGTGCTGACCAGAAACGGAGGGCTGACCTCAAACTACACAAAAATCTGCTACTTCCAGGTATCAAAATGACTTGTATTGGCCAATTTTCTAGGAAAATGGAACTTTTTATAGACATTGGGATTTTTATTTTATTTTATTTTATTTTATTTTATTTTATTTTATTTTATTTTATTTTATTTACTTACTTACTTACTTACTTACTTACTTATTTATTTATTTATTTATTTATTTATTTATTTATTTAGTCAGAACTAGGGGAACAAGGTCACTGAGATACTATGGTGCTTTTACTGGGTGGGATGTTTTCTTCTTTGCCAAAGAAAATGCCTCTTCATAGCACAAGATGCATAAATCTTTCATGAAACTTTTCATGAGAGCACAGGACAGTAGTGCAACCCTTCCCTTCCTGCTCTAAAGATCATGGGGAGATCAGTCCACTAAAGTTACAGCCTGAGTAACTGAGCGGGAAAAGGGAAGCCCATGGATGTCTTCAACCTCCTGCAGAGCTTTTATCCCACATTTATTCATTTGTCTTCCCTCATGGTTGTTTATAGCCTAGCAATGAGTAGGTGACATCCCTGGCTTTGCCCATGTTGCCCGATTTTACTTGTCAATTAATATGGTGATTTTTATTTCCATTGCTGGCTTAGCCTTCACTGGCTATTCTCTGGGCTCTTGTCCATTTGGGCTACCTTCCTTTCTCTGGACATCCCAACATGTAGGACATAGAAAAGTTTGAGTGAGAGAAAGCATCCCTATTCATCAATGCTGCTGATGTTTGCTTTTGAATTTCTGTTAGTTAATGAATCAGGTTTCATGTGCAGAGGGGAGTGTCTGATACCCATTATTCATCATTGGCTCACTTATTTATCACTATTATTACACCTAAAAAATAGAGCCTTGGTGTATGACTCTGAAATGACCTGGTGATATCTTGGTCTAATATATTTCTTAAGGCTGAGAATTTTCTTTTCCTTGTACAATGTGGTGACAGCCCTCTGGGATGCAGGTGTGGTATAAATAGGACTAGTTCAATGGTGTGTGTGTGTGGGGGGGTGGCTGGATGTGGGTGTGTGTACGCGTGTGCCTACACATGCATGCATGGTACATGGGGCAATTAATTTACTCACCCAGATCAGCTGCTCTGTGATATGAGCCCTGGAGTAATCAAAAAATACATGAAAACACAGGACCCAAGTCCAGTGCATAAGGACCAGAGATGCCTCAAACACCCCATAAGGCAAAGTTCCCTCAAGGAAGAATCATCCCTCGCTCTGAAGAGTCAACAGGTTCATGCTTAACCACATTCAGTGTGGACAACCGTCTTGCCATTGGTTGTTTCATTGGGTGTTGACTACTGAGCAGTGGTGTTCTTAAGACCTCAATAAATGAACTGATTTAAACAATGGCTCATCAAACCTTTCCTTCTTACAAAATGGATCTTCTCTCTTCTCTTCTATTGAGTTATAAGGAAGTGATGGAGTCAGTGAGGGTGACACTGTATGGGAAGCTGCTCCCAGTGATGGAGTCAGTGAGGGTGATACTGTATGGGAAGCTGCTCCCAGTGATGGAGTCAGTGCGGGTGATACTGTATGGGAAGCTGCTCCCAGTGATGGAGTCAGTGAGGGTGATACTGTATGGGAAGCTGCTCCCAGTGATGGAGTCAGTGCGGGTGATACTCTATGGGAAGCTGCTCCCAGTGATGGAGTCAGTGAGGGTGATACTGTATGGGAAGCTGCTCCCAGTGATAGAACTTGAAGTCTGAAATAGTGATGCTGAGGGAGGGCAGAGTGCTCTGCTAAAAGCCAGAAAGTGACAGAAGACTTGTTTGGGAAGAAGCATGTCAGAACTGGAAGGAACTTAGAGACTATGAAATCATGTTTCTTTTACACTTGGGAAAATCCTGTCTTTTTTTTTTCCTTCATTTTATTATCTTTTAAAAAAATAAAGGAATGTCTTTTTTATCTATATATCCCCCTGCTCCCCTCCCTTCCCTCCTCCTAATCCCTCCCAGTCTGCCTTCAGCCTCCCCCCTTCCCCATTTCTCCATCCCCTCCCCCCAAAAGGGCAAAAAGTCCCAAGGTGGGTCAGCCCAGCATGGCACATCCACTCCAGGCAAATCTTATGTATATGTTGAGACCGAAGCCTAGCCAGTGTGTACTACAAGGATGTTGTTGTATCTGGCCTATTTGCACAGAGTCAACTTACTGCCTAGGGCTAGGACAGTTGAGGCAGGGAGACATCTGGAAAATACTACATTGAGAGAAGTAAGTTCTTTGGTATGATCTTGGGGAAAAAAAAAGCTTTCTTCTTACTGACAAGTGACACAATGTTTAGCCTTTCTTAAATGTCTTCATACATGCTCTTTATTGAATCATGCTTCCTATAACAGCCTCATCTCTGCTTCTGTAAATCATTTCTGGACTGTAGTGTACACACACACACACACACACACACACACACACACACACACACACCACTTCTTTAAATAGAAACACCTCTGCATACTGCAAACTGATTTTATGCTTTGCACATATTTCTGCTGAACAGTAACCTGTATTATGTTTGGTTTTGCGGAAAACAATAAATAACATCCTTTTCTCTCCCTATTGAATGCAGAATCAATTGAGAAATAAGACACAGTTGTCAAACACATGGAAATACAAATATAAACTTTATTGGCAAAATTTATTGTAGAATATGGTTCAGTTCTGCAGCCAAGTGCAGATTGCTCATAATTTTCTCCAGTGTCAAACTCACCCACCCAGCAGCACGCAGATTAGAGTATTTTGCAGGAGGCTGAGTGAGATGATGGAGAGACAAAGTCTCTACTGTTTTTATCCAGGAGGTTGGTAACTTCTTTCCTTTCTTTGGGACTAAATAGTTCAGAGTTGACATCAAAATACACACTCTGTCTCCTCTAGTAGATTCCGAGCAGCTTGGGACCATGGTACCATATGGTCAATCTTTGTTTGCTCAACTCCAAGTTCAGTGTCTGGAACATAGCAGGTCTGCTCAATGAATGGTGTCTTTCTTCTGTCTCATTTCTCTTAAACAGAAGGTGACTGCTCAGCATCCCAGGTTCTGTACCACCCAGGCATGCTATGAGACCAATATAACAGTGGCCCTGTAAGTAGCTTCACCTCATCTTCTGCAGGGAAACCTGAGCTATTTAGTTGTTCATCAGCTAGCAACTCAGAAAAGCCAGATTCAGTACTGTCTCGCATCTTTCCATTGTATGCTGCAGAACATTCTGCTCTGGCCTAAAGCTCTCTCTTTTCCTGTCTTACCCCTCAAATTCTCAGGCAGTTCTGAGCAAGACAGAGTCCTTGAAGAGACTTAATTATTCATCTGGTGAATTTGTGATTTTAGTGTACCTGGGCTCAATTGGTCACTATGGGAATTGTTCCAGGCAAACCATGGGCAGGTATTGTTACAGAAGACAACCTCAAGCAGTGTGTAGGCCCTATTCAACAGATCATTTCTCTTTTTTTACAGAACCCTCTGTCAAAGTTCCCACCTCTTTAAGACCATCTTTATTTTAAAACACAGGCCCTGAGTTTGGTCCTACTGGACAACTATGTCTCAATGAGGACTTATTCCCAAGTATTGATGACTGATTGTGCACCACATTTATTTTTACTGGAGTGTTAGGCATGACTGGGGCCTCATTGTCCCCTCCTAGGAGCTTGCCTAGACTTTGAACTCTGCCCAGGTGTCTCATCTGTCATTCCTGAGCTGGCTTCTGGGGAAGTGTTCCAGGGTGAACTCTGGTGAGGACTCTGGCAAGATTATAACACATTCTTTTCTCTTTCCTCTCTCATAGAGAATCACTTTTTATGGCGAGACACTTTGTGAGGCAGGTGGGACAGGCAGGTCTCCTAATTCTTCTCTGTCATATGAAGACACCGAGATGTGAGGAGCTGAGAAGCCCAGAGCCTCTGTGGCAGTTGCTCCAGACAGAAAATGAGGATGCACCATCTCAGGTCCAGTCCTCTCTCTTCACTGTGTGGTCAGAGCCTCCTTCCTGGCTTCCATGAGCCCCTGTCTCTTTATTACATCAGAAAGATATCAAATGAGAGGAAAGAAAAAATAAAGAAATGACAAAAATTGCTCTCAATTCAACATAGTGCTAATCTGACATGACAAGGCGAAGTCCATATTTCTACTGTGCCAATTACTTAAAGGGCACCAATGCCATGGCACCATTAAAGCAATAGCAGAGATGGATTGTAGGACACTGTGGATCAATGTGCTAAGTGTTGTTCAACTTGTTCAATGAAATAAAGCATTGGCTCATTAACCTTACCAATGTCAATGTGTTGCCACTATCAAATTCCACTAAATGGATGGCCACAGCTCTCATTAAAGGTGCACATGGAGGCAGCTACGGTATTAATACCTTATTGGCTGATGGTGAAGGGGAGATACTCCAGGACAGGGTAGAGAAGCTGGAGTGGAGCTAAGGACACTTGACAGAGTGACAGGTGCAGAAGTAGAGATGTGGGCTGGATCAAGAATGGCAGCCTTTGCCTTTACTACGGAAAGCTCTGGAGTAAGCATACATTGTAGATAAAAGTGTGTGGAGTAAACTTAAAGGGAATATTTTCTTAGCTTGGACAAGTTTAAATGACCACTGTTTTTTTCTTAATTTAGTTCATAACCCTTAAGACTGAGAGGCAGCCTACACAGGAAGCTGGGAGTGGACTTCCTCTGGTAAATGCTCATGGATGGCATTTGGTATCAGTGGTCAGAACTGGAAAACAGGAGATTTAAGGTCCTTCTATCTCTGCTGCTTTTAGTAAGATGACAGCAAAGCCTTTCCACTCTGACTCTCGGTTTCCTTATGTGCAGAACAAAGAGCTTGAAAGAAAGTATCAGTGATTCCCAAGCAAGATTTTCTTTTCTGGGTCTTAAGTGTCTTGAGGTAGGGATCACTGAGAGGAAACCAGGATAGAGAAGGTGGGAATCTGTCCAGAGCTGCTCTTCTTCATACACTGTGTATTAAGCTGTACAATAACATTTTATTAGGAAAAAAATGATCCCACTACTTTTCAAAACAACAACAACAAAACCAAGTAAACAATTAAATTTAGAGCAAACACTCTGGATCATGACATCCTCGTCATTTAGTAATTTTTGACATCGAATTTTCCTCCTTTTGGGTGACTCTATGTTTATGTCAAATTGACTTAACTGTGCATAGCCTGAGCTCCCATCTTCATTGGGGAAGTTGCTTTGTTGTCCTCTTCGGCCCATAGAAGACTGCATCCTGATACATGTTTCTGCTCCATGAAGGTGCATGCTGGTTTGAGGTTACTTTGTTTGCCTTTCAGAACACCTTTTATAGTGACTTCTTGTCCCTATCTGTCTGCCCCACATTACTGACAAGTTACCTAATCTGAGCTGCTGTCAAACTCACCTTTTGCCCCTGTTGGCCTCTAGGATCCATGAGGACTTTTCATCACTTCAGGATACATTGAGCTGGGTACCAAAGTGAGTAATGTGCATTCTTCTTATCTTAGCCTCTAAGGAAGAAGATAGGAGCAAAGACCAGCATGGCCTAGCCAGTGTGAAAGTGCAAGAGACTGTTAGTGTTACAGTCAGTGAAGAGTGTTCTAAGAGCTCACTGAGGGACCTCTGCCGACCTGGATACAAAGGGAAGCATTCTGTATCTGCTTTGGAAGTTTTCCAGGCAAGACCAGGCTGGACTAGCACCAACAGGGCAACTTTTTTCCAGCTAAATTGTCTGCACTCTTATCTGAGTTCCCTTGTATTAACCTCTTGCGCTCAGGGAGGAGTCTCTGTCCATCTGGAGTACTCACTTTTCCCTTGTAATTTGTTGTATGGACTTGGAGGAATCCTTTCTCTTTATTCCTTGGTATCTTAGGTTCTTTGAGGGTTTTGGAGAAAATGACCTTTAAAATACATTCCAGTTTTCTGTTCTGAATCTGTAGCATACACCTTACTACTTAGGAAACTGGATGTTTCTGCTGCATGATTGGTATGTACACGTCTATGTGTGGGAGCACCAATACATGAAAGGACTTTCTAGGTGTGTCTGCTTTCATCATAGAGTTAAAACTATGTTGAAAGAAGAGCTATGGGCTTCTTAAAATGCAATGTTCATATGTATATGCACACATACAGAAATCATAGCACTGACAAATACACATGCACATACCAGAGCACATGCATACACATAACCTCTCCAGAATATAAACAGTCCGAAAGAAGAATAGGGAGGGGAGGATGGGTAAAGGGGAACAGAGCATGGTGCTGTCACAGCCATGGCTTTAAAATGGCTTGAGTTGCAATTAAAAAGGGAAGGGGCCAAAGGTCAGTTCCTGGCATTTCACTCTGGTTGGATAATTTTAGAGGGTGATGTATCTCTGCTTGTTGAAATATTCTGAGAGACTTGTAAGAGCTTAAGTTTAGCCAGCCTGAAATAAAAATCAAAGAGGCTGTCACCTCCAAAGCCCAGAGAGCCCAGCAGCACACTGACAGACATCAGTTGGGAAAGAACTCAGCTTGACTGGCACTGCTCTGGGATTCTTAACTTCTAATTAACAGTGGTGATTGGATAATTTTAATTATTAATTATTTCCAGAACTCACACATGATGTCAGGTGGTCTTCGAGTCTTGTCACTGGGAAGGTTAAACACTCTCTCTCCTTGGTAATTACCTAATCACCATCACTCTTTTACATTAATTCAGGCCCAGAATTCATTATGGCTGGGCTGGGTTATTAAAGCTCATGTGGGAAGATATAAAGCACCCCATTGTTTGCATTGATTTAGGAGCAAACGTGATGCTCTGTTAATAGCAAGCTTAGCCAGAGCCTGTTCTGCTGGTATATGAAATTTACTCCAGGGTTTTCTTTGTGTGACCACCAGCAAGAGACTGGATGAAGATTCAAATGAACTTCTGCGAGAGGTGTAAGTCCAGGAAGGGGCTAGCTGGAGAGGAACATAGTTAAAGCTCTCATACCTTCCTGAATGTTGGCACTCCTGGAAGCTACTGTCTTCCTATGCTCTAGCTGGAGAGGAACATAGTTAAAGGTCTCATACCTTCCTGAATGTTGGCACTCCTGGAAGCTACTGTCTTCCTATGCTCTAGCTGGAGAGGAACATAGTTAAAGCTCTCATACCTTCCTGAATGTTGGCACTCCTGGAAGCTACTGTCTTCCTATGCTCTAGCTGGAGAGGAACATAGTTAAAGCTCTCATTCCTTCCTGAATGTTGGCACTCCTGGAAGCTACTGTCTTCCTGTGCTCCTTCCTGTGAGTCACTGAAAGCAGGCCTCTGCTGTGAACACTACCCTCAATGTTGTCATCTTTTGAATCACTGTTAGTGTAACCATGCAAGACCAGAAACCCTCAAGAGGCTTGGCTTGTACAAGAACTCATGACAGTCACAAAGGGGACACATAAAATTGCAGTCACAAAGATAAGAGAGGCATTTACAAAAGCTAATACGCTGGGTTAGAATTACGTTGTATAATAATCTCATGTGAAGGCCAGAGAGGAAAACAGAGACTATGATTTTTAACTATTTGAACAATGTCTATCAGAACAGCTTTTCAGAGGGTAGTGTAGTAAAATGAATCTTCTCAGTTAATATCTTTATTCTTGGAAATGCATGGATAAGTATGCGGAAATGTAGTATGAGGTTTCTGGCCGGGACTTTCAGGCCTAACCTCAAGGTCTAGGCCCACAGACCCACAGTCCTGCAGAGACAAACGGATGCTTACAATAGTTTTAGGCTGATCGGCCTAAGGCCCAGTCATACCACTTGCCAACTCTTTACCCTTAAACTAATCCTGTTCAGCCATGTGGCTCGGTACCTTTTCTCAGAGCAACATAGTTGTCCTCTGCTTCTTCTGGCTTCTCTCTGGCCTTCTGCTCTGTTCTGCCTGTTTCTAGAGTCTTCTTAGTCTGGTAGCCCCGCCCACACTTCCTGTCTGCCTTTGGCCAATCAGCGCTTTTTATTAAACTCAATGGAACAACATAATCCCCCTACATGGAAACATTAAGCTATGAGTAATAAACATATAGGTGAATTACAGTGTTGACCAAACTGTGGTTTAGAGAATGTGACTATCTGTTATTTAAAGATTAAGTTAGGAACTACTTGTTTACATTGGAATATGGTTCTCATCCTCCTTTAATTTTTATGTTACAGAAAATGCAAAAATGGGCTAAAGGATAGCTCAGCTGGTAAAATGCGTGCTGCATAAACATGAGGGCTTTGGATTTCTAGCACCCACGTTTAAAAAAAAAAAAAGGCATAGTGGTGTGGCACATGCAAGTAACCCAAGCACTAGGGAGGCAGAGACAGGAAGATCTCTGGAGATCTAGACTTGCCAAATCCGTGAGCTCCAGGTTATAGGAGTGACTCCATTATACACAGACACACATGGGGAGGGGGGAGATTAAAGAAATGTAAACCATGGTAACATTTACTCTTAAAAGGCTCACAAAATTATGCATTATAAAAATATATACAGACACACATAATAAATAGTGTTGTCAATGATGAACCCTAACTGTTGACCCTTAATAGTACACACAGAATGATAGATCCTGCATTATGGACTCCAAATAGTGGACAGTGCAGATACAGACTGTTTGTGTAACTGCATAAAAGCAATGCTGAGTACATGTCCATGAGCTTCCCATGACAACCACCCCGATGCACTCGAAGTGCTTGCTGGTGCCTTTGGTTGCCACTACTTACCTCTCATTTTCTGCAGAGGGACACTACATCAGTTTTCCAGTGGCACAGGCAAGTATTTCATACTCAGATATGTCTAGTCTGGAGCCCCGGGAGAGTAATGTCTGTGTGCTATTCTTTGATTAATACAGAATGGGAGACAGGGACAAATGCTTGTCGGTGCATGTGTGACATTCCTAGGGTGTTTAGAAAAGTTCTTGGAAGATTCAGAGAGCAGGACAATAACTGCCCACTGTGTAGATGGCTAGAAGCACACACATTATCTTGATTTTTCTCTCTGCAAGGTCTCATGCTCCACTTCAGAGTTTCTGCTTCTTGGAGAGAGAGACATTCTGGTTCATATCTACAAATGCTTCAGAATTCTGTCTTGAAGTCTGCTGTCGAAAATATAGACTAAAACTTAGAGTAAAATGTTAGGGAATGTCTCTATTGCTAATTAGAAGAAGAAAGGAGAGAATAATTAATAAGTGGCATTTAAATATTAGCATACCATTTTGGAAAGAAGAAATTTACATCAAGCACATAGAAATTCTACATGAATTAAAGATTTAATCACCATTTTTAAATGCAAGGCACCAGAATAAAATCTTAGAATTTTTTATAATCTTGACCTATGAAAAGTCTTCTAAGTAGAGATTTCAAATAAATAAAAAATGATAGAAATAATTAAAGTTTAATGGTTTTCATAGAGCAAAAAAGTCGCCACAAAATAAAAAGCAACATTTTAAGAAAAGAAGTTAAAAATAGTATAGGAAATGAACTAATTTCCAGAATTGAAGATTCTCTATAAAAACATCTCTCTTAGCCTCAGCTGTCAATTTGACCCAGTCCAGAATTATCTGAAAGACATTTGACTTGATCAGATTGGCCTCTGGGCATATCTATTGGGGGATTTTCTTGATTATCAATGATGTAAGAGGGCCAAGTCCATGTGGGCAAGCCATCCGTAGGTAGCAGGGCCTGGACGGTACAGGGAAGTTAGCTAAGCATGAACCTCTGAGTGAGCCAGCAAGACATTTTCCTCCATGGTTCCTGCCTTTCCTCCTACTTGATGTCCCGCCCTGACTTCTCTCAATGATGGATTGTGATCAGAACATGTAAGCCAAAAATTACTTTTCCTTTCCAAGTTGCTTTTGGTTATGGTGTTTATCACAGCAAGAGAAAAGCAAACTAAAACACATTCAAACTCAGTAAGAAAATAATTCCCATTTAAGCAACAGTGCTCTGACTGGCACATTGTGGGTACCCTTTAACTATTATCCAGTAATTCAATGACCAAAGTAGAAAAAAATAAACATATTACATTAAACTTCAGTAGAGATAAGAAAGATGGCTCTGAAACAGTAAATTTTTCTTTTCTTCCTCTCATGAAATTAGAGTAAGTACAAAGCATTAACAGGCAGCCAGTTTTAATAAAGACAGGCAGAAAAGGTACCACTGGATATCACTTGTGGGTGTAAAAATGGATGTAATTTTATACAGCATTACACCATCTATAAAAACTTAAGATCTACATATCCTTTGACCCATATTCCCTACTTTTTAGAATAAATCTTTCTTAGTCTGTTTGGGCTGCTGCAACAAAATTCCTTAGATTGGGCAATTTATAAACAACAAAAATCCATTGCTCAAAGTCTGGAGGCAAAGTTCAAGATGAAATTAATAGCAGATGCGATGTCTGAGAGAGTTGGTGCTCTGCTTCATGCATGAGGAATAGACTGTGTCCTCATTTGGTGGAAGGCCAGGAGGAAATAGGGTGTCCCTTAGAAGGTTTTATAAGAAGACTGAGGTCAGGGTCTCTCACTGAACCCAGAGCTCGTTAATTGTTCAAACTAGGCAGCCATCAAGCCTACGGGATCCTTTCTCCATGTCTTGGATACTAAGGTTCCAGGTGAGTACCGTTACACCTCAATTTTTATAACTGGTGCTGGAATCCACACTCAGATCCTCATGCTGGTACATTAACCACATTTCCTCAGTTTCTAACTAAGAGGTTATTATTATTATTATTATTATAGTAGTTGTTGGTGTGGTAGAAAATTGAAGATTAAACATACATTATTTGATGAGTGGCCAAGTCAGAGAGTAATAAAGCTGTGGGGGATATTATATAGCTTCTGAGAAACTGAAATGTATTCATCAAGATGAATTTGTTTTGCTATTGCTATCGATTGATTTATAGTCCTACCAAAAGTACCTTAAATTTCCATCCCTAGTACTTCAGAGTACATATGTCCTATTGTGGTTTAAGTGTGAAATGTCCCACATGATTATGTCATCTGAGATACAGTGGCTCTTCATTTGGTGGATCTATTTTGAGTGGGTCTGACAACTTCAGGAGATGGGACCTTGCTGGACTTGTGTCCTTTGGCAATATCATCCTTACTCTTGTTTCTTTTGATCCCAACCTCTATTTCTGTCTATACTAAAGTGAGGAATCTTCCTTGCCACACATTTCTACTGCCATGATGCTCTTCTCAAGCATACAGAACCATCAAGCAAGGAGCAAACTCTAAAACCATGAGAAAAAGTAAATCAGTGTTTGTTCATCATGGCAGAGAAAAGTAGCTAATGTAGGCCTTATTTGGAAATAAGGATTTACACAGTCTTTCATGCCTGGACAGTAAAGGCGAGGTGAGTCAGTGAGGGTAGACCCTGACCCATTGTCACTGACAGCCCTAAAAATGGTGTAAATCTAGATACTGAGGCAGATGACAAAAGTGTAGACAGAGGAAAGGTAGCCTGTACCTGTTTGTGGAAGGTAACAACAAAAGTTGCTGACAAACTAGAAGTATCTTCCTTGGAGCTTCAGGGAGAACACAGTCCTACTTGATTTCTGACTCTGAACCTCTAAAACTGTGTGTGAATAAATTCCCATTGCTCATGCTACATAGTTTTTAGTACTTTGCTATAGCAATGCTTGGGAACTAAGACATCGATGATCTATCATGGAGTAAAATACAGGTGGCAGACAATAAATACAATGTAAATTTATTTTGCTCAGAAAAAAAAAAATGCTGTATATATTCTCCCGTACTTGTCTGAACATAGAAAATGCTCTAGAAAATCCACAAGGCGGCCAGGAGTGGGGGAATTAAGAGGTTGGGGCATGGTGAAGCATCTTGCTTCTTTATACATTCTTAATTTGTTTTCCAATGAGCATATTATGACTAAGTCTACCCCCTGTTAATGGTCTGGATCTGCAATGTCTCCCAAATACAAAGAGCTTGCTTATCAGCTCACAGTGTTATAGGGGTGGCTGAACTATATCAGGTGTGTATAACTGAAGCTTAGCAGAAGAATGTTCCAGAAGGTGTTTTTAAGACATCTTGATGTTCTTTGCTTATGTCTCTTCTGGCTGCTCTAAATTGGAAATTTTGCTAGTGCACATGTTCTTGCCTAATTACAGGCCAGAAATGATGGGTCAAGTGAACATAGACTGAAGCCATGAGTCAAAATAAATATTCCCTCCTTTTGAGTTGGTTATTTTTTGTATTGTTTCACAGAATACTGACTGTCACACTCTTTGTTACAATGTCCATGTTTCCTAGGGAGGAAGCACAAAAGCAGAGCAGGACAAACACAGTACGGAAGGGGGCACCTGGGCCCCCAAAACTTTACAGGGAAAGCATCTTTCCTTGGTAAACTATACCTTCAGTATAACCCCCAACACCTTGGAGCTGCCAAGAGCGAAAATAATCAGACTTCATTATGGTAGAGGAAACAGCCTGTCTTCATTGATGGGAACCCTCCCCCAACTAGATAGCAGAGAGATCCTCTCTGTTCTCATTATGTTAAGAAGTAGCTCCTGGGTCCACATTAGCACTATTTCAAAGTTTACTGAGACTTCTGAAGGTCTGGGTGTCACCAGCAGGACTTTCTACTGGGAAACGTGGCCACAGAATCATAGGAAACTTATGTCATCATACCCCAATTTCTGTATGAGCTCCCAGGAGTCCCAGGAGTCAGAGAATTATGCATTATGCTGCAGTCAGAGGAGCAGGAACAGGAGCAGGCATGGGTGACTGATGGAGAGCCAGTCACAGGAAAAGCCAGCTTGGTTAGGTCACTTGCCCGTCTTTCTGTGTCCTCATCATCTGCTCTTTGCATTCACTGTCCTTCTATTTTAACATAACAGGATTTGATCTATTTTCACTTATCTGTTGGCCATTCCCTTTGTGGCACCAATGACTGGAATTGAACTTGAGTTGCTAAAAGAATAAATATTTTAGGTGCTGAGGGAATATTTTGAGTGGCTGTCTTTCCCAAAGGCCTGACACAAGTCTATTCTTGTTGATGAAAAGGAAAAACTAGTGCACACATGTGTATGTGTGTGTTTGAACATGCACGTGTGTGGATGAACATGTGGTGTAAGCTCACAATATACTTTACACAATGTCCCAAGGTAAAATATGTTTAATGGAAGGACTGACAATTAAAAATTGCATCCACGAATCACAGCTTGTGTGTGACAGGGTTGAGGTTAGAACAGGTGGTTCACTGTGACTTCTAAGCAGTCATCTGTGACACTGATTTTTGAGGAACTGGTCACATGTACCTGGGCTCAATTTCCCTAAATCACACACAAACCTTGGTGATGAGGTCTCAGAGACAAGTCAGCGATGTAAATCAGAGAGTCAACTGGGTTGAATGGAATCAGTTAACCTCCTCAGCACCTGGCAAAAGGATCCTATGGAAGGCTGTTTAACATGATATTGTAAAACCAGAGATACAATTTGCGTGACAGCCTGTAAAAACTAATCAGCAAGAAGAATTACATTAGGTTGAGACTAGGAGAAGCCTCTCTCAGTGAGCTTCATGCAAAATGGGACATCTAGGAAACTATTATTCCTTGTTGAGAATCCAGATATATCTTCTCCTGCCTCCATTTACCCTAGGTTTGTACTTTCTAGACTGGACAGAGACTTATTTCCCATTTCCAGGACCTGCGGCCCTTGGTAATATTCACTCATAGTCCCAGCTTTTGAAGGGTTGCAGACACTTGGTGCCTCCTGAAAGCTGGCTGATAGAAACTCCACACACAGTGGAGCTTTGCAAGCAAAGTGCTTTTAATTCTCAACCCAGTGGCAATAGCCCCCAGTAGACAGTGAGTGGCAGAGCAACTTTGAACAAGGCAGTTGAATTCTTGCCTATACTGAAAAATTCCACTATCCTCTGTCCTCTTGCCATCTTGTTTTCTCCTCAGAAAAGTGACTCTTTGGCTCTTCAGGCAGCCTGAAGGAGGTTTAGGCCTGAGATCAATATTTAAGATGCCAGGGAAGCAGTAAGACCTTTATCCTCCAGATAAGCAGCAAGGACAAACGACAGTGCTGGAGACTAGAGACTTTAATTCCCACCGATTGCTTCTCTCCAGCCCATTATGCATGAGAAATGTACATAGCTCACCCTCTGGCACCCTGTTAATCCAGGGACACCTCCAAATCACAGACCCATAGAATGTTAGCGCTAGAGAGCACATTAGAGGTCATCAAGCAAGGCCAGCCTCCTCATTTTACACACGAGGAACTTTCAGGTGTGTGCCCTGCAGACTTGGAGGCTAGGTCTCATTGACTCTTTCAGGGTAGGCTCAGAGCAGCCAGGCTATGAAGTAATTAGCATGCTTGCAAGCACCAGGAGCTTGTGGGAAAGAGGTCTTGGGTAAAGGAGAGATTGGAGATCTGGGTTGCCAATGCTGCTAGACATAGAAAATCTGCTCCCTGCTGTGTAAGAGGCAGGAGCAGCAACTGCTTATGAACTGCATCCTTGAAGAAGTTTCTTACTGAGTAGAAAAAGAAAATAATTTTATCATATCTAACTTATTCTTGTTCAATTGAAGAATCCCAACATTCCTACATTGCTTTTGGCCCAGTGATATAGCCAGGATTTCTCTAATTCTTTGACTTACCCTGGCCTATTTTAAGAATGATATTGACAGTTACCAGTTACTGGGTATGCCTTCTATATGCTGAGCAACTTATCCATGAGTTTGCATAGATAAGCACATTGAGTACTTACAAAACTCTAATGAGGTCACTGTATATTAATTCCATTTTATAGATGAAAAAACTGAAGCAAGAAGAGATTGAATAAATTATCCTAGGTCACACAGCCATGTCACCAAAGTCCCAGGAGGAAAAACACTTCATTGGGAAGAGCTTCTAGTCAAGGGTTCAACTAATTGAGAGCTTAACAGGGAGGGAACTTCTCTATACTGCAGATAAGAGACTCTCTGTATTGGAAATGACACAATATCCATTGAGAGGGCTTGCAGCTCTTGCTAACTATGAAGACTGTGCGAAACACTATGTTAAAACTTCTATTGGCATGTCTGTAGAATATAGCCATGACGATAGTCTTGGGGCTGGCACCCAAATAGCCTGTTAAGAGCGTTTTTCCCTCCATGTGATGGGTTGGGGCCACACTGCCTGGTGATGAAATGAAGAAAAGAATTATGCAGATATAGTGATAACATTAGGTTACTGTCGATCCTCTTTATCCATCCTCAAGGAGACACTCTAAGCAGTGTGATACTGCTCTCTCACCCAAGTCAGGAATGCACCCCTTGTCCAGGATAGTCAGTATGCACAGTGTCTACCCTTAGTCACAAAGTTGGTGTTTTGGTTAGTAGTCAGCTGACACTGCATCTCAGTGCTTCTGTTTACTTGACCCTAACAACAGTACACAACTTAAAACTTTACTGTGTATTTTTGAAATTTTCTGTTTAAGATACTTGAACTGAAATTGACTGTTAGTAATTAAAACTATGCAAAGTAAAATTGTAGGGGATGTATAAATAATCTTTGCTGGGAGGCCACCTTTCTTCTTGACTCTTTTGGGTTGATGAATTTCCTTTGATGGAGTCATTCTTTTCTACTCATTCAGTGATGGAGGCATGCAGACAGATACATGGAGACAGACAGACAGAAAGACAGACACACACACACACACATGCATGCGTGCACGCACACACACACACACAGAGAGAGAGAGAGAGAGAGAGAGAGAGAGAGAGAGAGAGAAAGAGAGAGAAAGAGAGAGAGAGAGAGAAGGAGGGAGTGAGAGAGGAGGGAGGGAGAGAGAGAGAGAAGGAGGGAGGGAGGGAGAGGGGGAGAGAAACAGACACATTTGTATAGACTGGCAGACAGACAGACAAACATGGCTGGAATGTAGAATGTTGATCACTCAGCTGGTAAGTAGGGAGTGAAGCTGTAAACCCAGGAAGTCTGGCTTTGGAGCCCACACACTTTGATGCCTTGCCATACCAAATGCTTGGAGGACAAAATACACATAATATCAAATATCCCTTCTTTCCATGTGGTCAGAAGGGCTTAACCACTGGCTGATAGGGAGAAGCACTGTGGAGATGTTTACTCAGAGTAAGGATATCTTTGTCTCTTTTTATTCTGTAGATGGGAGATGCATGACCTAAGGTGTCTTTACCCTTATATGCCCAGGAGGGTTTCTGTTTGCACCTTCTTTCTCCTTCACTGTCAGAACAGTGTGGTTTGGAGATAAATTATATGTTTCCCAATAGATGCTTGGGAATTGTTTAGACAAAGGGGGTGGAGGTCATGGGTAATGTTAATGGTCTACCCTCTAAGGCAGAGGGAAAAAAAATCTGGTAACATTATTTTCTTGAGGGTTGTGCTAGTTGGCGCCACCAGAAAATAAGACCACATGACTTGTGGGAATCTAGACTTCTTGCTCTGTCTGGACTGTAGTACATTTATTCTTGCTCCTGAATGAACCCTGATAATGTAGTGACATCTTAGCAGCAGATAGCCACTTCAGGCTGCTGTTGACATGGTCAGGAGCAACTCCTGGGCAAATTTTTGCCAGGGACAGGAACACAAAACCTGAAGTGCAGAATGACCTATGCAAGCTCAGGTCTTGGAGGTAAATTTACTGGCCTTATTGCCAGGTGTAATTTCTTTGCACCTCTTCCTTCTAAGTGCTATTTAAAAGCAAAGCACTTATTAAGTTATAAGGAGGTACCAATGAAAAAATGCTTACAAATAAGAATTATAGACAATCAGAAGCCAAATGCTCACAACAGCATTTTCTTTTTCTTTAATCAGAAACAGAGTCAGGCCATTCCAGAGGGGTGAAAGTTTCCTAGGCAAGCGATAATATAAACTGTTCATATATTTTAAGACCTAATCTATCATTTAATATATTATTTTATTATAAGCCAGTTTTATATATTTTTTTAAAAAGAAGTCTGTGTTTCAATATTCTGTTGGGTGCCCCGAGGGTAATCCTAGAATGAATGGGAATTAACTTTATAACATTAATCCACCTACTTTTGAGGCCAGAAAGCCTCAGATTGGTGGACAGGGGATCCAGCGGCCAAGGAGCCCAGTCAGATATGTCTAGTAGCTGGTTCTGTGGTATTCACGTCAGGAAAAGGAGTTAGTCACTCAGCCACAAATGACAGAGAAAGAAACAAAAGTCAGGCATTCTGAAATTGTGGGTGATCCCAGAGGAAGACATGGACTCTCAGGAACAGAGCCCCAAGGCCTCAGTCACGTCTCCAGTGCTTCTACTTTTGCCAGCTCTACATTGGTCATTTCCCATGGGGCAGAAAATTAGCTCCAGTGACCTAGGTTCTTTTCATGTCCTACTATAGCTTAACCTAGTAGAGTTGGGCTTTTTTTTTTTTTTTTTTTTTTTTTTTAGGAGCTACATCTACAAAGCATATGTGTACATTGAATAGAATGTGATGGCCCATCAAAAGCTGGCCCTTTCCCTCCCCTGTATCACCGAGGAGCCGGCTTATGGAGAATACTGCTATGATGGGGGTCTTAAAAGCACACTGAAGCCCTGTGTATTAAATTTGGTCAGGAGCATGCCAGTATGGGACAGAGAGGGATGTTTAAGAGGTGAGGCTAAAGGCAGTTCTCAGTGAATATTGTAGCACTCTGGTCTTTGTACTCATCTTTGATCCTTTTACATTTAGGTAGAAGGGATTCAGTTTTGTCCTGCCACATGTTCCCACCATAGGAGTATCACACTCCACTTGAGACCTGAAAGCCATGGGTTCCTGGTCATGAGATAGGTATCCAGTACTGTGGACACAGAGACCTTTTCTCAATACAAATTGATTATCCATTGTGTTTGTTATAGTAATGGCAATCTGCACAGGCCTGGAGACAAGACCTTGTTGCTCCCTTAACTCCACAGAGATTTATCTTTAACTCACAAGGTTCAGGAAGCTTGCCTCCTATGATGAAATATTTGAAATCTAGAAGTTTCCACAATTGTCTCTAAAACCTTCTACTAATGTCAAGACCCTCAACTTTGGGGCTGACTCAAGGTGGAATGGACCTAAAAGCCACCGGATTCCTTTCTGCTGTGGATAAAATATGGCTGATAAATAAAACAGACAGTCCTAAGGAAGGGGTGAGTCACGGGGAATAAAAAACTGGCACACCTACCAGGGTTCCCTTATTAGTTCTGGCAGATTCCTGGGTAAGACTTTTAAGTCAGGAAATCTCTATTTCATGAAGATTTTTCCCACATGCATTCCCTCCCAGAGGAGCAGGAAGCTATTCTTAGAAGAGGACCTACTCTTTGCCTCACCTCTGCACCTTCCATCTCACCCCTACTCCTCAGAAAGATCTATTAGCAAAGGCCAAAGCAGGCAGGTTCTGTGTGCAGAATGCCCTCTGTCTACTCTCTCCTTGCTTCACATCATCAGAATGTCTGATGACAATGCACTGCTCCTCTATACTCTGTCAGATAGATGCACTGCTAAGCCGATGGCCTGACAGATAAATGGCAAATAAGCATTTTTTCCCTGTCCTTTCCATCTATAAAATACTTTTCAGAGAACTGAAGGAGGAAAGAGAGCCTATTTATAAAAATGATGGATACGTTATCAAACTCCATAGCTTAAGCATCCAACTTGCTGAGTTTTAAATGGGTTGTCACCACTGGACTGTTAGCTAAAGTATGAAAATCAAGGAAATGCCATTTTCTGTCTCCATAAATTCTGATGAACAATAGTTAGAGCAGAAAACAAACTCTGATTTTGGAGTGATCACTCTCCATGTATTGCCACTAATAAAGAATGAAGGAAATTGAAGACTTATCGCTTACAGATATTAGCACAGACCCAGATGGCTCAAGTTCTTCTTTTTACCATAATAGATAATTTTTGAATTATGTACCTAACAAAGACAAATTCTCAAACTAATGGAAGGCGTTTATTATATTAACAAGTGTGTTTTCAGTTCCTTCAAAACAGAATGTGATTTAATCTTGGCTTCAGGGACAGACTGGAAATGTTAAATGTCTGCTTTTCAGAAATGATTTCTGGAGGAAAGTAGCATTCCCCATCAGCTTGCGTGTGTAATGAGAAAAAGGATGTTTGACTTAACAGCACAGAAAGGGAGAAATCATAGGATTTTTTTTCATTTTTTTTAAATTATAGAGCAGATTGTATACATTCTAGGGCAACTTCTGCCTTGCCAAATGTAACATACTCCACTGTGATGAAGAATAATTATCTAATGGTGAGGGGCACCCTGCTTGTTGTTACAATGTACATAGACGAAAATCTGAAGCCTGCCTGTCTCTACTATGCTGTTACCAAGGGAGTTCAGTGGGTGTGGTGGATTTAGGACTGGGTTTGGTGATTTGTAGAGCAGGATTCTGATTATCTCATTCGGCATCCTATGGAGAAATTGGCCTGAAATTAGCTGCACTGGCCCCAGGAAGAGCAAAGGAGGGATCCAAAAGCTTGAGACCGCTTAACACAGAGAAGAGGCCATTTTAAGAATGAAAGGAGAGGGGCATGACCAGATGGGGAGAGGCTTCAGAGGACAAATTGAACCCATGTCTATATCATAGAAGTAAAATACCTGTGTAAAAATATCTGGATTCACAAATGGTTCACGAACTAGAACTGGTGTCGACTGAGTAGAACCAAGTCAGAGATGTGGAAGTCAGGGATGAATCTGGGAGAGGGCCTGGCCTTATTGAAGTGTCTGCCAACAAATACTGGGCAGAAATAAGAAACTAGATATCAGGCAGAGGGATATGAAGCATATGACTCCATAAGTATTCAGAGATGCCAACCAGAAAGGCTCTCACTGGTGTTGCTCATGCTGTGCATCCTCTGTGAACTGTCCTGAGTCATAGGGGGAAGCTTGAATGTTGTACCATTTCAATAAGGTCAGACTCATAGCAAGAACAGCTGAAGGACAGAAGGAATAGTTTTGTAATAAGGAATTTATTATATTCATCCCTGGTTATGAGGATGCCACTGACTCCAGGGATCTGTGTAGGGGATGCCAGGTTTGTGCGCACACCTATCTATGTGACCATTGAGGTTCTTTTAGCTTTTAAGTTGTTATAAAAATGTATTTCTTTTCATAATGATTTATTCAGCATTTTTTTGTAGTAAACCCCTACTATATGCCAGCCAATAGGGATAGTGTCAACACAATTCCCTCTCTCAGGTATTTATTGCTTTATTGGGAGGATAGAGGATATACATGAGTAACAGGTGTGCTGGTTGATTTTAAGACATACTAGTGAGGCAAAAGAGTGTACACTATGGCAGGTATGATCACACACACACACACACACACACACACACACACACACACACGGACATGTACATACAACGTATACATATACACAACACATAATTACATACATATACACAAACACACACACATATCGTATGTATATGTATAAACAGATACATGTAGAATACGGTTTGACACTGCCATTCTTAATCAGTGTGTGTACATCAGAGGGTTCTTTGTCCTAGGTAGGTGACAATTCCTCATAGGGGATTCACAAAGGCCCTCTCATGAGCTGCATAACGTTCATCTTATTTTAAGAGACTATAGTTCATGTAAGCTTATTAGATAAAGTATATGTACTGCTCAATTGTCTGCTGGAGTAAAGATAGACTTCTAGAAAGTTTTTCAAAGACCTGTGATGTGTTGGAAAAGAAGGAAAATGCCCGTATGCAGAAGAATAGTGTGAGGAAGCAATGAGGGAAGTAAGGGTGATTTTCACATGAGAATTGGTTTTTAGCTTTGCTGTCTGAACAAAACAAATTCTGGGTCTTAGGAAGGACCTTGCATGCACCTACTCACACAGCTTAATTAGCTATATTTAATTAAAAGTTCAGGTAGGGAAGGCAGAGCGGGAATATAAACATCTTGATGTGGTTTATGGTATAACAGGAGGGATTAAAAGATGGGGGTTATTTCTTACAGGCAGAATTTTGATAATAAAAGCCTGGAGATTTGAGGGCAGGTGAGAAGAGTGTAATAAGCTATTTGGGGCAATGGAGAAATGTTGTATTATATTTCAGGCTTGGACTTTCTAGCACCAAATAATCACACAAAGGCTTGTATTAATTTTATACCAGTTGACCTGGGGCCCAGGTATATAACTTACTAACTCTTTACCCTTAATCTAACCTATGATTTTTATCCTGTTCAGCCATGTGGCTCTGTACCTTTTCTCAGAGCAGCATAGTTGTCCTCTGCATCTGCTGGCTTCTCTGGCATCTCTGTGGCAGTGTTCTTCCTGTTCCCAGAGTTTTCTTAGTCTGGTAGCCCCGCCCACACTTCCTGTCTGCCTTCGGCCAATCAGCATTTTTATTAAACCATTAGTCCGGACAACTATTTACAATGTAACAACATAATCCCACTACAGAGAAAGTTTTCAGAACCATCAGGGCACAGAGGCACAAACAATGAGAGTTTCTCAGCTGGCAAAATGTTGCTAAGCCAAGACTTCATCCTAGAAGAATCATTCAATAGAACTCTCTCCTAGGAGTCTGTTAGTTTGGGACCAGCAAGACAGCTTAATAAAGAAAGGAACTTCCTGTCAAACCTAAAATCCTGAGTTGAATCTCTAGGATACATGTAGCAAAAAGAGAGATTACTCCTGGAAATTGTCCTCTGACATTTATATGTACTCTAAAGCATATATGGGCTTCCACGCCCTAGAATAAGTAAATAAAATTTATTAAGAATATTTTTTAAAAGCCTTGAGTTTGGCCAGCCTGCTCTTGGCTTCTCATTTTCTATGGGTCAAATAATTACTGCATTTTAGAGAAATCTGCCTGCATCCCACTATGTGCTGTGCTTTTTCTGGTGCGGTATAGCTTGTAAAGTGTTCATACCCATGTGCAAAGGGTTTTATCCATGTTCTGGACAAGAGAGAGTGAGAGTTAGAGGTAGGAAGTGGCTTACCCAAGCCTGTGGTTACATTTTGAGCTAGCACTGGCATATTACTGGTTGGTTAATTCTGTGTGTGGTTGTCAGTGCTAAAAATACTGGGTTCTTTTCAAGAAAGCTTACTGTATACAAAGTGAAAATAAGGCGCACAGATAACAGGCCAACTTAGCAGTCTGTTCTCCAGCATAGCTGTGTGTCCTTGAAGCAGATGACAAGGACTTTTCTGAAAGGACCCACCTGTAACAATACCTCCAAAAAGTTGATAAGTGCTTGCTCTTCTATTCTGATTATTTTCCCTTTTTTTTTTTTTTTTCTGTTGCTTTGCTCTAGAGTTGAAACCGGCTGAATCAGCACAGAATCGTTTAGAGGAAATGATGAACGCTGTCATTTTCCCCCTGTCTGCACAGTAACACAAGGCAGAGAGCTCTGCAGATGACGGCAGGCCTCCTGACAACACCTCAGGCCTCAGATTGGATTGTGGGTGGGAAGAACTGCATTTAATCATTAGTCACTCCCCAGAGGCTTGGAGGGTTGAGAGTGTGAAAGTGAGGTTGTCCCTGCAGCAAGGGCACCCATAGACTTACAGGGGCATTTCTGGTGAGGTGAGCAGCCAGGTCAGAAGGCAACGTGTAGGTACTCCTGGAAATGCGGCAGTAGAAAGCGAGCATGCTGTGGGGTGAAGGATGGAGTAACTCAAAGCCCCCTGGTATTTACACCTGTCTGGTGCTTTCTTAACAGGGTGACAGAGCTCCTCTGAGCTTCCCATCTTAACGTCCAGCCTTTCTGGGATCTCGTTCAGGAGAGAGATGCGAGGTAGTGCCACTGCTCATGTTAAAACATATTCTGAATTTGTCAGAAAACAACATGGCCCTGAAATGTTTGTTGTGTTACTTGTCCTGTTGAGCCTCAGTTTCTTCTCTTGTAAAGCACAGACCTTAATACCTAAAGTGCTAGCATTATGGGCTGAGTAATAGCATAATGGATGTGATGGTACAGAAAAGAGCACACCATTACATTATTCAGAATCTGGAGTCCTTAGGGGCACTTCAGAACCCTACACTAGCACTCATTCCCAAGCCAGCAAACACAGCTACCTCATCTACCCATCCTGTCCCTGCTTAATGGCTTTAATGCAGCTTTGAATGTGACCCCTGATCCTCACGCTCTAGTTGGGAGGTGGTAGTAATGGCTCCCAAGTCTAGAGCTGCCTCTGCTTTCTGTTAAACTATGAGTCAGCTAAGTCTCCAGCTATAACTGAGTAACTGAGTTGCATTTGTTGTCCAAAAGGTAACGTGCAGCATGTTCAGACATTGCATGTTTCCCAAGGTTTAGGTTGATAATATCATTTGCATGATGATTCAAAAATAATCTTTTGTAAGCATGGAGAGCTGGAGAGGGCATGAAAGGAAATGTTCTTCGCATATGTGTGCATGCTTGTGCATGTGTATGTAGAGACCAGAGATCAATGTTGAAGATGGAGACTGGGCATTTTATTATGTCACTCTCTACCTCCTTAGATTTTGAGAAAAGCTCTCACTGAGTTTGGAGCTTGTTGATTCAGCTAGATTCAGTCCCCAGTGTTCTTCCTACCTCAACCTCCCAGCATTAAAATTGCAAGGTTATGCTTCAATGCCAGGAACTGAGGAGGATGACAGAAGGCTGGGAAATGGAAAATAATTAGAGAAGTAATGGATGGATGACATACACTTCATTCACCAGCACACAGGTTGTTAAGCAGGCAGACTCTACCAGGCAGAGGCCACCCCACATGGGCTGCACACAGATGGGCATAAGCACAAGTGTAGACCAGAACACAGGCTTCAGACGTATGCACATGGGTCTATAGATAGATGTATGCATGCATGCTGACAAAGGCAAGGGCAGAGGTGCCAGACTTTGACTCCAGACCCATATTTATACAGAATCATATAAAAGTGGCATTTTTCCAGAAATAGCTATGTAACATACTATGTTACTGTTTACTTTGGAGTTTCTCAACATCTGGTGTCAACCATCTCATGCTGCCCCATCACCCTCTGGATGTCCAGCTGTAGCTGGACATTGGTCCGTGCTAAAGATATATATCAATGCTATATTATCTAAACATAAATTGGCCAATACAACACTCTGTTTCTCTCCCTACTGCACCCAGATTTGTCACAGGGGTGCAGGAAATTAAATGTGGGTCCTTATAGAGGGTGGTTTTGAAGATTATGACAAGTCTAGTGGACGTGCAGTGCCTACAGAGGAATAATTACACCCTGGAATTATTTTTTGGAATGATGCTGAGCTCACTCACAATAATCACACCAGCAAAGTTCTGCCTGTGTACTTTTTCTCTCATATATTAAGAAGTATTTATTCAGCGTCTACTTGACAGCAATGTAGGGAGTAAACTTCCGGGAGCAAGAGCAGAAGAAACAGGAGTATAGACAGGTGAACCCCAGTAATGATTGAGGAGAGAATAGTGGCTTGACAATAGAAAGGAGACATTTGTTTATCTCTGAGAAATAATTAGCATGGCTTGTCAATAAGTGAGATAGGGCTTGCAAAGGAGAAAGAGCAGAGAGGGAGGGATGGGTAAGAAGGGAGGAAGGGAAGATTTGCCAACATACATTTGGCCTTAAAATGGGTAGATAAGGTATTTGCTCAGATGAGTTCAGAAAAGGTTTTGATGGGTCAATCATAGCAAAGAATAGTGGTCAGGACAAGTTATATCTTTAACTCCTTTAAGCTGTTCAAATGGAAAATAGAAGGGCACATTGAATGAACATGTTCAGAGGTCAGGTGGCAGTGAGAGAAGTCTATAGAATACAAATGTGGATGTCCTCATGTTCTGTGGTTCTAGCCAACTGGATGGGGTCTCTCAGGAAAGATGTGGCGCTAGAGAGGGGGAGGGCAAGGATGCCATCATCACATTGAGAATAGGAAGTCAAAGGAGTAACAGGTGAGTGGAGCCATGGAAGAGGGTGTTCTAGGTAACTGTGGTGGTTCCTAGACTCCGAACTCTAAGATCCCTAATGTGTTTATGTGTTGTCTTACACCATGAATGCACAAGTTCAGGAGCTTGGACTTCTGCTTGCCTCTGTAAAGGAGTCCCGTGCTTTCTAAGCAGCTACTAACTTATTCACTTGATCTAATCTACACTACCTCATTCTACTTTATTGTTTCTCAGTGTTGCTTCCTCTAACTTCTGGGAAGCTGCTCATATTCTTATGTCTAGATGACTCACTGATTCCTCTGCCTGTTTCAGTCCTACCCGTGTACGCACTGTTCTTTATCCACATTATCTGACTTATCTGCTGGGCCTCTCCAGCTTCAGTTGTCTTTGCCTGATTATTTTAAATCTATCATCTCTTTCCAAACTTGAAACTATATATCCTTGTGGTGTACCATTGTCTGGCTATTGTTTATCCTGTGCAAATGTATAATTCCTTATAACTTGCTTCTTCTTCCAAGTTGGAGACCACATATCACATAACAGAATCCAATGATGTCAAGTCATCTACATTATTTCACACATTCTGTTTGGTATTATAATGAAACCTGGATCCAGACACTGGGGAGAAGCTGAAATATCAGAGACAGAGAAACGAACCACAGCCTCTTCTCACCCTGCCAGCTCTTCAGGTCTGTCTTCACGGATCCTCTGACTGCAAGCTTCTCCATCCTCGGCTCATAGGGAAGTAGCGGCAGGAGAAGCTGATCTCCTTCCTCCCGTCTCTCCCTCCACCTCAGCTGTCTCATTTCCTGACTCAGCTTTTCTAGAGCTAGGATGACAGGCCTGTGGCACCACTGCCTGGCTGTTAGACCTTGAGCTCACAGACATCCAGCTGGATCTCTGCCTCATAAACGATGGGATTAAAGGTGTGGGTCACCACTCCCTGACCTTCATGGCTTGACTCAGGGGGTGGCTCTGTCCTCTGATATTTCAGATTATTTTTATTAAATATACAACCACACCCCATAACTGCAGAGATAAAAGGAAATTCATCACCATTCCTGTTACCATCATTGGGAGAAGCATGTGGTCAGACTGATTATCCCCTGAATGGTACTTTGAGTTTAATCTCTCTCTTTCCCCCTTTTATTTCCTTTATCTCTCTCTCTCTCTCAGCTCTTCTTCTCTTCAGATTTGATCTCCCATGTTGCATTAGAACCCCACTGCCTGCTCCTCTGATTGGAAGGCCATCTCTAGTGAGGTTGGGTGTAGTATAAATGTCTGTTCAGACCAAAGATGAAATACCAGCTAAAGTCCCTGCATGTAAAGAACATCGTGTTCAGCCTTTTACTCCCAAGGCAAATTATTTGCTTAAGTAAGGGTTTCTTCCTTGATTACAGCTTTTATTATTGAGATCTTGTCTGAATTTCCCAGGTGTGTTTTGAATTCTACAGTTTCTCTCTGCACCGCAGAGCAAGTCTTAGAAAATGTATTTTCCTGAGCTCCCAGTTTAGATGGAGGCAAACCCTTTCCTAGACAAATAGCCCTGAGAACAGAGGGTCACCTGTTACTCAGCATCTGGGCATGCTAGTTACGTTCCCTGAATGAATACCCCGGCTGGCTCTTCATGCACACTTGGGTGTCACACTGTTTTAGACCAATCCTAAAGCAGATTGAAGAGAATGAGTTAAAATAGAATATTTGATTTATTGATTGACTCATGCATTGAAGAGGGACTCTGAGTACCTGTGGTGTAGGATGTGCCCATCAATGTGCCTGGCACATGGGTCCAGAGATGGACCTCGTCTGAGAGGGACATTCAGATGAGCAATTAAAACATACTGATGTGTTCTCTGACGGAAGCCTCTACAAAATAACAGGACATCCCAGACAAAGGAACTACAAATTTCCAGGCAGCGTGGGAAACAGCTCTGCAAAGGCTGATCCCTGTGGGCATCTGGTCTTGTATGTGTTCGACAGAGCCCGCGGAGCCTCACCCAGATGCTTGTGACCCTCAAGCATGAGGAATGACAAGAGTGGAGTGGGGATGAAAAAGTCAGAAAGAAAGCCAGGAATGAAGAATGGATGATAAGAATAGACAGTGTCAGGGATTTTCCCAGTGAAGATACCACTTCCTGGAAGGATGAAGGCAGAGGGAGATTGTCGGCCTTTGGAAGACAGTGCCATTTTACTGCGAAAACTGTGGAACTTTCCAAGGAGCTTGACTTGGTACTTTGTTCCAGTGTTTCTGTTTAGAAGACCATCCTTTATTGTTTCATCTTTTAATGTTTGCGTTTGCGTGTGTATGTGCCTGTGTACATATGTATGTGGGAGTTCAAGGCTGGTGAGGTTTTTTGACCACTTTCCAGCTTATTTATTGAGGCAGGGTCTCTCTATTGAACCCAGAGCTGGCTGATAAAGTTCGTCTAGCTAACTAGGTTGCTATGGAGAATCTCTTCCATGTCTTTCAAGCACTGGGATTGCAGATGGGCTGCTATGCCTATCCAGCATTTTATAAGGGGTGTAAGGATCAGAACTCCAGTCTTTGTGCTCGCTGCTTGAATGATTGATGCTTTTAATAGATGAGCACCTTTATGACCTCGGATTGTCTTCTTTTATTAATTTGCTTTTAAACTGTGATGATCTAATTATATCCCATGTTGGATCCTTTTTAAATCAAGACTCTGCTTTTGGAAGTAATAAGAAGGTGTGATGGTGGTGGTTTATATGCCAGAAGCAAAGGACTAGAGAGGACCAGTCAAGGCCCATAGGGACCATTGATATGGGCATTAATTAGAAGGTGGGATGTGGTTGATGAGACGTCATACAGGGTCATGCTGACCAGGATAGGGAAGGTGGTGAACACAACAGCAACTTCATCTTAAAATAGGCACATGGGACACTGTTAAACAGATAAGAAGTGGAGATTTCAGTTCTGGGAACTTCTACAAATTATTAGATATGCATCTAATTTGGGAGATGAAGTGGAATCATTATGAATAGAATAAAAAATGAAATATAAAATAGAAAATAGTAGGCTTGGTAATTGCAACCTGGCTTTTCCCTCAGATAGTGCCTCCTGTATTTGTTACTATTCATTTTTGCTCTGAAAATCCTTCAGAAAGGAAGGGCTTATTCTGGGTGGCAGTTTTAAGGGTCCAGTTTATTGTGGTGGGTAAGTCATGGCCTCAGGATCATGAGACAGCTGGTCACATTGTATCCACTTTGAGAAACCAGAGAAACATGAATGCTGGTGTTCAATGTGCTTTTTTTTTTTTTCTTTTTATTCAGTCTGGGACCCCCTCCATCCCATGGAATAGTGATCCCCACAGCTACAGTGGATCTGTTTAGCCCAGATAACTTAATCTAGATGTTCCCGCACAGGCTATAGGTGACTGTAGACTTTTTAAGGTGTAAGTTATCATGAGCCATCATACTCCTCTTTCAGCTCTCTGAACCAAATCAAAAGCATTACAAGCAGGTATGCTGGATGCAGAGAAGCAGGAGGAATGAGACCCCACTTTGTCTCACAATTCCAGAGCATAAGATATATCAGCAGCCCTCTTAAAAAAAACAGACACCATCTGTGGTCTGAAGTTGTCCCTGTAAGAATGGGGAAGGGAGGAGGGGTTTAAGAAGCGTGAAATTGCAGGGACAGGGGTGGACTTGACTGTAGCCTAACAGGAGTAGGGGTGGCTAGGAGATAAGGACTTGAGGAGAGTGGTGTGGAGGTACTAGAAAAGCATTGGGTTTCTCTCCATGAAACCTATTGGAAGAGAAGAGAACCATCTGTTTGATACTGTGTAAATATCGTCAGGCTTTGCCCAGGGGATGGACACGTTTTTCATTTTAAACAACTTTAACTAGACGTTTTATGTGAGAACACTGTTGATACTGATTTTTCTCAGAGTTGCAATTAGAAGGCCATTTGTATTTCTTGAGATTATTATTTTATTTTTACTTAACATCATTGCTCGTGTATTTTCTACATTTTTGCCTGTTCCTTGCAGTTTTTTAAATGGCAGCATAATAACCCAATGTACTGTTGAATTGTTGATTTAGTAATATGTCTGGGGTTAGCTCTGTATATCCTTTTCTAAACCAATATTTTTGTATTCTACAGTCACTTTAATCCTTCTACTCTGCACAAATTAGTTTAGATTTTCTTTCCCAAATATTCTGATGTTTCCCTTTGCCTGAAGCCCAGTTTTGCCTCATATGCTTGACTGAAAGGAGGGTAGAGCTGTGGCCTTGGTGTCTAGTGCAATCATATTTCCAGTTTGTCATTTCCTAGTTTGATGATTTTCTGACTTTCATTAAGTGATTTAATCATGTGAGCTTCAGTTGGGAAATAATCGCAATGATAAATATCGTGAAGGGCTGTGTGAGGATTAAAGATGCTATCTGTAAAGAGTTTGTGGTTACTGAGTAGACACTTCCTGGTGTGGTCACTCAAGCTCTACCCCTATGTGCTGTTGAAAACATACCCTGAAGCTCCCAGTAGTTAACTGACTGTAGATCATTGCTGAACATCTGATTTCATGGACTGTTTCATCTTGCTTGATGATGAGGATGGGGTGTTAGATATCAAGGTAGACAGAAGAGAGGAGATGGGACTGTGGGTACTTCCTTCTGGTTGTACTCTGACCTTTTGAGTAGGTTTCAAAATGGTGGCAGCAGGCAGTCTCAGAGTCACCTGTAGGGGAGATGCTACCATCAGCTCCAGGAAGTGACTACCTGTTATCAGGCTACACCTGGGGAGTGCGCTTTTACACCATGACAATTTTAGAGACCAGGTGCACCTACACACAGACAGATGAGAACTGGAGAAGAGAGGGGAGGAGGGAAACCATCCACAAACAAACCCGATTTCTCAGCTCCTCACAAAACATTTGCCTTTTCCAAACACACAGATAAATCCCAGCAGAGCAGGGAGTGTCTGCCGAGAGGGAAGCTGGCATTTGAAGGGGTTGCAGTATCAGCTAATTGGTCTCAAACCCAAATCATAAAAAGACCTGTAATTATGCTGCTCAGAATTAACAGGGAAGGCTGTTGGGTGTGCAGTGTTTGTAGGAGGGTGCCAATGGGGGAAGAGTCCGTTTTTTAAGTGAATTTATACTATTATAAGGCCTGTCGAGAGTGAGTAATAAAAATGGCGATGTAGCATTCAGCCTTGTGTTATCCTGTTTGCTCAGATGCTGTTTACGCCAGCTGTAGCCAGCAGAAAGCACTTTTCAATTTATTTTTATGACTCTTCTCTAAAAGCATTCCATTAAAGGAATATTACCCTCTATGAAGTTTGGAGGCTCCAATGCAGTTTATTTGCTTCTGCTGGGAAAGAATAAACAGTTATCTGTGGTATCCATTATTTTGGTTTTGTCTTTTCTCCAGTTAAGGGTCAGATGTAGGTTCTGCTGGCTCCTCCTTGAGGGAGTGCCCTTCCTAATGATATAGGGTTGAATCTGGGCTACATTTTAGGCTAATGTTAAGAATTGCTGATTTTTAACTTTGCAATTTGCTGAGCTTATTTACCTCATTAGTGAGAAGAGGTGTCTATAGCCAAGCTTCTCACATAAATAGGAGGGATTTTAGCCAGGCAGGGAGAGGCCTCTACAGCTGGTATCTAGACCATCTCTTGTGGTTTCCCAAAATCTATAATTTAGTTATGTTGGTTAAGTATTCTATAGATCCCTTAGGTAAAATTAATGTAGACTACACAATCCAACTGTTGGTGGTATGGTGTTTGGATTCTACTGTGGTATTATGCTCTTGTATACTTTAAAATACTTGTCACTGTAAATATTGGTTTAATAAAATGCTGATTGGCAGAAGCTAGGCAGACAGGAAGTATAGGCGGAGCAACAAGCCAGAAGAATTCTGGGAAGAGGAGGAACAGAGCAGAGACCAGCTAGATACACAGGAAGGAAGACAAGAATGCTATACTGAAGAAAAGGTACCAAGCAAAGTGGGTTAGCACAAATAAGAAATGTAGGTTAGTTTAAAACTAAGAGTTAGCAAGTAATAAGCCTGAGCCATAGGCCAAACAGTTTATAATTATTATAAGCCTTTGTGTGATTGTTTTGGACTAAATGGCTGTGGGACTGACCAGACAGGGCGTAGAAACTTCAGACTACAGGACTCCTGTCAACAAGGAATGAATTCAGCTTTAACACCCATATCTGTCATGTTTGGCAAGCTGCTTGTGACTGCAGCATTGTAGTTTTATAACCTAGTAAATGAACATATAATAGTCACACCTCCTGTTGGTTTGTGAGGAGCAAATAAGAGGATGGATATTAAGTGCTCAGGACAATGTGTGTCACGTGGTAACACTGCATTAGTTACAAACGGTACTGCTGAGAGCTCAGTAGACAGAAGAGGACACCGAGTATCTGACTTTGGCTCTGATTTCTATACTTGCTTGTCACCTGAACTTAAGCTCATAACTTCTTATGGGTAATGTGCCAAGCTATACACTTTATTCACAGAGGGAAATGGAAGCAGGCAGAAAGCACAAGTCTTAATTTTTATTATAATTGTCTTATGATTCATCGGTCTTTCATAAGCCATATGAATACAGTGTAAACTAACAATCTCAGCCAGGTCTTTGGTGTCTAACCATATTTTGAAGATCTGTCTTGGGACGTTGTAAAATAACTGCCCTAAGGTTATGGGCTATTACTTAAGCAATAGAAACACTGAGTGTGAAGAGATCCCAGAACCCCACAGAATTTTTATTTTCAGGCAAGAATTTTTATGTTGGTGATTAGTGTGAAATCTTAGCCTCTGTCATAACCTACTCTTGATGGTGGACCATCTCAGAGGTTTATCTCACAAGCTCATCTCTCCTCATTCTAAATGGCGGAATTCCCTCCATGAAAGAAGTCGTGCGAACCATTTCTCATTTCTTTCACTAAATGCTTAGTTTTAAGTTCAGTTCCTTTCATTTGGCAGCTATCTAGACATCTGAAGACAGGAATTTGTGGCCAGCTTTCCACAAACACCCCTCACGAGCCACTTGATAGAGATGTTATTCTTCAGTGTGACCGAGAGTCTTATTGTTGTGACCACAAAACAGTCTAGACCAAGTTACTCATGCTTTGCGACTGTGTTTCCCATCTCCTTAGAGGAAACAATGACACTGGCCTGATAAAACCTCACAGAATATAAGCTCAAGTGTGACCTGAGGGGTAAGAAGTCGAGACAGAAGAAAGGTAAATATTAGGCACTAAGCTTATGACTTTGTGGGGTCTATGCAAATCTTTATTTTCATGGGTAAACTCTGCTGTTGTAATTCTAACCCTTTGGTTAACAGATTACCTTTCCAACACTCCTATCTGTAGAGATAGTTGTGGTAATATATTGTATATTTAATAAAAATAGTCTGAAATATCAGAGGACCAGAGCCACCCCCAGAGTCAAGCCATGAAGGTCAGGGAGTGGTGACCCACACCTTTAATCCCATCATTTGTGAGGCAGAGATCCAGCTGGATGTCTGTGAGCTCAAGGTCTAACAGCCAGGCAGTGGTGCCACAGGCCTGTCATCCTAGCTCTAGAAAAGCTGAGTCAGGAAATGAGACAGCTGAGGTGGAGGGAGAGACGGGAGGAAGGAGATCAGCTTCTCCTGCCGCTACTTCCCTATGAGCCGAGGATGGAGAAGCTTGCAGTCAGAGGATCCGTGAAGACAGACCTGAAGAGCTGGCAGGGTGAGAAGAGGCTGTGGTTCGTTTCTCTGTCTCTGTGATATTTCAGCTTTTCCCCAGTGTCTGGATCCAGGTTTTTATTAATACCAAATAGAATGCATGCAATAGGTAGTATAGCATTTTGACATTGCAACCATCTTATTAACTACCATACCTAACCCTAGAAATGTTCTAGGAATATAGAGTAAATAATAAAAAATAAAAAATTTGGATAAATATAACCGAAAGGTCAGACAATTATTTTTGTGGACAATGTGTGTGTGGGGGGGTGTTCCCATGTTCTGATCCAAATAGAAATTTCAGAGTAATCTTTGTCCAAACAAGGTTAAAAGGAATACGGAATGACTTATTTTTCCTCAGCCTTTTCTATTTCTTTATGTCTTGGTGTGTGATGCTGGAGGAGGTGGTGGAGGTGGTGGTGGAGGTGGTGGTGGAGGTGGTGGTGGAGGTGGTGGTGGAGGTGGTGGTGGAGGTATTGGTGGAGGTGGTGCTGGAGGTGGTGGTGGAGGTGATGCTGGAAGAGGTGGTGGAGGTGGTGGTGGAGGTGGTGCTGGAGGAGGTAGTGGAGGTGGTGGTGGAGGTGGTGGTGGAGGTGGTGGTAGAGGTATTGGTGGAGGTGGTGGTGGAGGTGGTGGTGGAGGTGGTGGTGGAGGTGTTGATGGAGGTGGTGGTGGAGGTGGTGGTGGAGATGGTGGTGGAGGTGGTGGAGGTGGTGGTGGAGGTGGTGGTGGAGGTATTGGTGGAGGTGGTGGTGGAGGTGGTGGTGGAGGTGGTGGTGGAGGTGGTGGTGGAGGTATTGGTGGAGGTGGTGGTGGAGGTGGTGGTGGAGGTGGTGGTGGAGGTGTTGATGGAGGTGGTGGTGGAGGTGGTGGTGGAGATGGTGGTGGAGGTGGTGGAGGTGGTGGTGGAGGTGGTGGTGGAGGTGGTGGTAGAGGTATTGGTGGAGGTGGTGGTGGAGGTGGTGGTGGAGGTGGTGGTGGAGGTGTTGATGGAGGTGGTGGTGGAGGTGGTGGTGGAGATGGTGGTGGAGGTGGTGGAGGTGGTGGTGGAGGTGGTGGTGGAGGTGGTGGTAGAGGTATTGGTGGAGGTGGTGGTGGAGGTGATGCTGGAGGAGGTGGTGGAGGTGATGCTGGAGGAGGTGGTGGAGGTGGTGGTGGAGGTGGTGGTGGAGGTGGTGGTAGAGGTATTGGTGGAGGTGGTGGTGGAGGTGGTGGTGGAGGTGGTGGTGGAGGTGTTGATGGAGGTGGTGGTGGAGGTGGTGGTGGAGATGGTGGTGGAGGTGGTGGAGGTGGTGGTGGAGGTGGTGGTGGAGGTATTGGTGGAGGTGGTGGTGGAGGTGGTGGTGGAGGTGTTGATGGAGGTGGTGGTGGAGGTGGTGGTGGAGGTGGTGGTGGAAGTGGTGATGGAGGTGTTGATGGAGGTGGTGGTGGAGGTGGTATGTGTACCTTGTGTGAACGTTACTGTCTTCATTTTACTCCTTTATCTTTCATTGCCAACTTGAGAAACAAACCCATACAACTGGGAGAGGAAGCTGGAGAGTCCTCTCCACTGACTGTGAAGATGACAAATCTCTCCCTCAATCCTTTGGTTAGAAGATACAATTAAGTAGATTACAGAGAGTTCTTACCAAAGAAAACTGGCTGGATTGAGATATGAATATCTTAGAATGTGAACCAATAAAAGTCCATGCTTTCATCTCCCAGGGAAATGGTAACAGGGATGAATTTGTGTTGATGCTCTGGGTTTGGGACAGAACGTTTGCAATTCTTATCCAATCTATAGAAATCTCTACAGCGAAAGACTAAATCTGCCAGGGCTTGTAACTTCTCTATGATGAAAAATGTTTGTGAGAAATGTCTTCACTAAGTGCCACCTCCCTCCCTCAGCCCCACTTGAGTATTTGCATAGCCCTAATGCTTGTCCTTTGGCTCAAGCTGGAAAGACTTGAAGAGTCTCCAGTCTGGATGCATCACCCCACAGGAAACAACCTGTGACGATTCAAGTTCACAAGGTAGGGAGGAGGCTCTGGTGGACATCTTTCCTTGTGGTTCTTTAACCGTAGGTCTGAGGTTATCTTTCACATAATAGTTTTGGAAAACACGACTATATACCTCCTGAGACACCTAGTGTCAAGGCTGGAGATCTTGCTTAGCATGCAACTTCTGATCTTATATTTAATCTTATTATTTAACTTCTTTATCTCAATTATGTGATTTCTTTATTTGTCCTGCTTTCTTAGGTTGTGTGACTAAAAGTGATCTCTCTCTATTTGTGGTTCTCGTTCCTTTGTTTTGAGAAAGGGTCTCACTCTGTAACCAAGGCTGCCCTGAAATTCACTATGTGGGCCAATGCTGGCCTTAAGCTCATGACAATCTTTCCAGAGCTTCCCAAATGCTGGGACAACAGGCATAAAGTTGGAAGTTGATGCTTCATGAAGGAATATATTAGTGAATTTGCTACTAATTTTTAAAAGCCATCTTGTGGATCACAGCCACTTTTATAAAAGTTGGTTGTTAAAGACTGGATAGAAAATATCTCTAAGAGATCATGTGTTGAAGGCTTAGTCCCCAGTTGGTGGCACTGCAGTGACCATATCATGAAAATTCCATTATCAATGAATCTGCTAAGAAGTTCATAGCTAAGTGGGCTACTAGCAAGGGCATCCCGATGGGAGAAGATGGATCACAGAATGAGGTCTATATACAGTGCATCTCATCTCTGGCATCATCCTCTTTGTCTCCTGTATGTGATGAAGTGAGCTACTTTCTCCAGTACAACAAGATTTTCTGTCTCAGAACATGCCTGTTTAAAAGCAGAAAAGCTAAAAGACCATGAACCGAATAGGTCCCCCTCCCTTAAAGAATTTACCTCGTTCATTTTGTCACAGCATTAAAAGGCTGCCTAACAAAGTGGGTCATAGTGAAAAAAATGTTAAAACCACAAACCTATAGTTTATTTTTATTGCTGAGCTCTTTAAAAATGAATGGATGGAAATCAGTAGGTCCCTCCCACTTCCTAATAATCCCAAGAAGATGAACTAAAGCTCAGCTTCCAAGTTGATGTTGGGCAAACTGCACTCTTATTTTAGTGGTGTTCAAATATAAATGCTGTAGTTTATCATGTAGTGGTTTTAAGTGTACCTAACCAGACTACATGTACTTTTTAGTGATCTTCCCCTTTCAACTATATTCAGAGCATTTTCATCATCTCACACTGAAAATCTGAACTCAACAAACAGCTCTCCATCTTTCCCACCGTTCTGGGTTGTTTTGTGCTTGCGTATATCTGCTCCAAGTTCTTTGTGGGTCTGGATTTATACAGCCTTTATCATTTTGTCTCTGCTTCATTTTATATGCTTGTTTGCTTGCTGTCTTCAAGGTTCTTCCAAGTTGCACCATATTAGAATGCCATTCCTTTTTAAGGCTGAGTAACATTCAACTATGTGTAAATGCAACATTTTGTTGAATTTTTCATCCTTTGGGTGAGTAGTTGTGACAATGTTAAGAGACTATTGGCATACAAATATCTCTGTGATTCTTTTTACTGAGAAGTGAGACTGACAGATTATATGAGAATCCTGTTTAATATTTTGAAGAGCTACCCAAGTATTACTGCAGTCAATACTCCATTTATTCTCTAATCAGCAGCATACATGGGGCTCACTATCTCCTTGTCATTGTCAGTGTATGTGTGTGTGTGTGTATGTGTGTGTGTGTGTGTGTGTGTGTGCATGTGTAGCATGTGTGTGATACAGTAGGCAATATATTCTTTGACTGGTAGAAATTTACAAAATCTTATTGCATATCACTCTCTACTTTTAAAACAAATGCTTCATTTCTTGAAAAAGTAAATTTTTACTGTTTATATCTCTGAAAAAGCTTCTAATTTGCATCTCCAGTTTGGTACCTTCCCCCAACCCTGGCTCTTATTTTGGGAGAAACTCTGGGTAACACAGGACTGGCCTTTAGGTTCAAGGGCTGTGAAAATAATAGGCTTAGTTGGGTATATCTTAACCTTAATCAAGTTATTCTTCCATTCCTCTTTTAAATTAATAAAACTAACATGTTGGAGGAGTTAAACAAGACAAATAAACAAAAGGAAAAAAGCCCAAGAGAAGGTACGAGAATCAGAACCCTGTAAGGGCTTACAGAACCAGGGTCTTCTGATATGGTCAGTGGGAATGAATGAATCTGGCTATGCTGGAGGAGTCTCAGTAACATTGAGGGTGAGACAAGTTTATTTTAAGCAATCAGACTTATTTTTAACAAAGCAGAATACAATGGCAGTTACAGTATAAAATGACAGTTGCAAGTTAGATAGGGCATGCAAGCTTAATGTCTAACACTAATCATTCAGCCAAGTTCTATGGAGACTTGCTGACTTCTCAGAAACATGAGAAATATAGGTGGTCTAGTTGCTTCACTTCCTGAGGGAATTCCTTAGTTTCTCAGGAACTGTAAGGTACACAAAGCGCCCAGAAGCTGTAGGCTCAAACCTTAAAAAAAGAAAGAAAGAAAGAAAGAAAGAAAGAAAGAAAGAAAGAAAGAAAGAAAGAAAGAAAGAAAGAAAGAAAGAAAGAAAGAAAGAAAGAAAGAAAGAAAGAAAAAGAAAAAGAAGGCATGTTCCTGAATGCAGCTAGATTAGATTAGGCAAACTCTATAATTTCCTGCAGAGACCTACTCATTTACACATTTAGGAATCCCATAAAAGCATAAAACAGGAAGTAAACCGGAAGCTATAATATATGCATACTTACATGTATGTACATACTGGTGCAGGTCCTATGTATGCTGCTTCAGTCTCTGTGCATTCGTATGAGCTTGGATCATGCTGATTTACTAACGTTCTTTTCTTGCTGTGCTTCATTCCCTTCAATGGGTTGTATAGGTGTTGGTGTTTAGCAACAGGGTCTAGCTAGCAGTTTGTGGAGAGCAATAGATAGTCTTGGCAACAGCCTGTGTTGTTTGCAGATTCACTGGACCTGTTTGGCCAACAACTCAATTAGATGTGACTCAGCGTACTGGAAGCTTTATTTAGTGACATGGCACTTTGTCTCCTTCATTGTTTAGCAATTTCATTTAGATTGCCTTCAAATATGGATATATATTTAGGAAGATTCTACTCTATTAGATTTCAATGCTATCCCTCAAATGGCCCTGGATTTTATCTGTCTCTCCAAGTATTTCCCTCCCTTGTGCCCTTTTCACTTGATCCCCTCATTCCAGCCCCACATCCATAACTATCCTTCCATCACAACGAGATCTTTTTGTAGCTCCCTTAGTCCTTTACTCTATACCTAACCTCTTGGTTCTATGGATTGTTGATTGGTTGTTGTTCTAGCTAATCTTACGTCAACTTGGCACAAACGAGTGTTATCTGAGAGGAGGAAACATCAATTGACAAAATACCTGTGAGGCATTTTATTAATTAATGATCTATGGGGTAGGTCCCAGCCATCGTGGGTGGTGCTGGGTTCTAGAAGAAATGAGGCTGAGGAAGCCATAGGTAGCAAACCAGTGAGTATCGCCCCTCTATGGCCTCTGCTGCTGCCCCCAGGCTCCTGCCCTGGTTGAGTTCCTGTCCTGACTTCCTTTATGATAAACAGTGATATGAAAGTATAAGCCAAATAAACCTCTTTTTCTCCCCAACTTGCTTTTGGTTATGATGTTTCATTATGATAGAAACCCTAAGGCAGTTATCATTGACTTGATGGCTAATATCTATATAAAACTGAATATATACCATATTTATCTCTTTGGGTCTGAGGTACCTAACTCAGGATGATTTATTTTTCTAGTTTCCATCCATTTACCTGAAAATTTCACGATCACATTTTTTTTTAAGGCTGAATTCAAAATACTTTGTAGTGTAAAGATACCACATTCTCTTTATTCTTCTGTTGGCAGACATCAACATTGTTTCCAACTTCTAGTTATTATGAATAGAGTAGTAATGAACACGGTTGGGCAAATGTCTCTGTGGCAGAATGAAGAGTCTTTTGGGAGTGGACCTTGGGATAGATTGATTCCCATTTTCCTGATGAAGAGCCACACTAATCGATTTCCATGATGGCAGTACAAGTTTGCATTCCCATCAGCAGTGGATGAGTATTTCCCCTTTATTCCACATCCTTGGCAGCATGAGCTGCCACTTGTATTATTGATCTCAGCCATTCTGACAGGTGTAAGATGGAATCTCGAAGTAGTTTTGATTTGCATTTTCCTGATGGCTAAGGATATTGGACATTTCTTTAAGTATTTTTCAACCATTTGAGTTTATTCTTTTGAAAATTCTGTTTAGATTAGTACCCCATTTTAAAAATGTATTCCTCTGCTCTTGTGATTTTTTCTCCCCAATTATTTTTATAACTGAATTTTAACTCTGTCACATCACAAATAAGTTTAGAATTTAACCAATAGTTTAAGTCTTGGGAGCTCAGTTATAATAAAACCAAAAATCCTGAAGCCCAGAATTCTGCAAAGATTAATCGGGTACTGCAGATATATGATGGGTATGTAATGGTATTCAATAAATGGTTGGTATTACTGTTGAATTGTCTTTATGTTTGTCTATTTTTTATTGGTAATAGCGGCTCCTCTATATACTTTAGGTTATACACCTACTGAGCCTTCTTTCATTCTACTATCAAACCCACACCAAAGGGTTTGGGAATCATTTCAAAAATAATTCATTTTTTCCACTTGTTTGTATGTGTTTTAAAGATTTATTTATTTTTATTTTATGTTTATGTGTTTTACCTTCATAAATGCCTATGCACCATATGAGTGCCAGGTGCTGCCCAGGGAGGCCAGAAGAATACATCAGTTTCTCTAAGACTAAAGTTATAGTCAGTTGTGAGCTATCATGTATGTACTGGGAATCAAATCCTCTGAAAGAGCATTCAGTGCTCCTAACTGTTGAACCATCTCACCAGCCCAAAATGCAAGTTTTCCTTCCTTCCTTCCTTCCTTCCTTCCTTCCTTCCTTCCTTCCTTCCTTCCTTCCTTCCTTCCTTCCTTCCTTCCTTCCTTCCTTCTTTGACATTGCTGATCATGCTAGACTCAGATATGAATTCATTATATTGCTGAAGATGAACTTGAATTCTTTTGGTTTTGCTTTTTTGAGACATGTGTCCCAGGCTGGCCTGGAATTTGCTACATAGACCAAAATGGCCTCAAACTCACAGAGATCCATTTTCCTCTGCCTCTTGAATGCTGAGATTAAAGTGCCACCATGCCTAGTTAATTTCTTATGTTCTTATGACATCAATAATGATTATTACATCAGGAAAAGTGTACTGAGTTCTCAAGGCCTTATCTCAGTATCTCTTGCTCTGACTTTATCTTGCTCTTCAACAGTACTCATTTTCCTAGGACGGCCTTTTTATAATAACTCATATTTACAAACAACTTCAGTCACTTTTCTGAACGTTATTGGCTATAAGTACTATACACATTCCACCTGTTCAAAAGTAAAGATTTTAGTGAATTCTCCACTCATATGAAAGGAATATTGCTTTTCTACTTCTTATGGATATCATGAACTGAATTTCTTGCCTGTCGTCTAAGGAGTGCAGTCCTTCTCTGGACTGTGAGGAACTATTTTATTATGTGATTGACGCCTTCTGTGTGTCCTACTACCATTCCAGAGCACCAAGCCTAAGTAAGTGCTCACTGAAGTCTAGCTTGCTTGTAGTCCATCATCTTGTGGGTCAGAGGATGCCCAGAGTGGTCAAGTGTCCCAAGGCTCTGAAAGAGAGGAACTAGTGTCCAATCCCACCTGGAACCCATTTTATTTCCAGATAGATCTAAAATTTTATTGCAAAAACTCTGTTTTAATAAGACAAGACCAAGGGAGGTAATGTAGTTCAAGATAAACTTGACATTGGATCCTGGCTTTACCCTCTACTAACTGATCTTAGGCAAGCCAACCCATCAGTAAAATAAAGACAGGGCACATCCCCTCCTAGAGTTGTCCGAATGTAAGAAATAAACATAATTTCTGAGAATAAGGGGTGTTTAATTAAAGCACAGTGGTGTTGACATGATTGTTTTAAAGATATTCTTCCTAGGTCATTGCTTTTAAATGATTAAGGAAGACAGCAGTGTCTAACAAGGTAAGTGGTATCAACTTTATTGTGAAGAAATATGCCCTTTCCTCAGTTTACTTCAATTTTATGCCAACACCAACCAAAGACAGGGAACCCCCTGCCACAGCCAGGTAGCATGGATAGTTTACCACTCATCCCTCTCAGGAGCTCTTTGGCCTAACTTCCTACCATCTTTTCAGCAGTGTCTTTCTTATTTTAAGACTAAATATGGGAAACATCAAACCTTCTGTCAGTGTACTATACACAGTTTTCCACAATGAACAATTTATACTTCAGGTAAGTTGATTAAAAGTTGGTAACTTTAGACTTTGAAAAAAAATAAAAATCTTCTTGATTGGAAATAAAGCCTCCTGGAGTGTTTAAAGACTTCATAGTTGCTTAAGGAGCATACTGTGCCCTGGAGCACCACATGCCATTACCACATCACCCGAAGCCACGTCCTGAGCAGCTACAGCTGCTCTTCATTCTTTCTTCACTCAGCTCTGCGGCCTTGGTATTTGCAGGTGCTGTTTGGTATTTGTGTCATGGTCTGTTGAATGTGTCTGGTTTGCTATTACAGTTTTTACTCATAGGTCTTTAAGTAGCTTTAAATCCAGTGGAGACAGGATGACCCTTTACCCTGGAAGACCTGCTGTAGTGTTAGGGACATGGATCCATTCATCCTGAATAAATGGAATATCTACTGTTTATGCCTTCTCCTAAATACTGAAGGTATGATAAAAATAGCATCTACAAGTTTACATTTTAGTAGACAAATTAAATCACTTCTAAGTTTACAGTTGACGAGGACATTAGTGGGGGCTACTGAGCTTATGAGGTTGTTAACTCTGAGGATCTAGGAAAAAATTAAGACCCAATAAAGCTTAAGGTATCCTGAGCTCTTACTTTGGTATATCCCAAGTCCACAACTTGATGTCTTTTGGGTCTCTGATATTCTGTTATCATATTTGAAAAGGTTTCTCAACTTCATCATATTTCACTACTCATAAAATATATGTGAAAATCAATGGCATTAGATCACTGTATCTTAAGTCTTAAGTGCTTTTCTTGTCTCTTTAATGATGCAGTGAATCAGAAAATAATTAAAAATCACTTATATTGCAAACTCCCTTTCATCCTCCCAACCCCATTTCCCTCAGCCTGCAAGCAGCAGTGTGATTTGTGTCTCTTCTTCTGTCCTATTCATCGAGACAATGCAGGGCTATCCTCACAGACAAGAAGTTTGCAAGGATGAGCAGAATACCTCTACTCACTTGTACTTCCATAAGCACGTAGTGGCTGTGACTGAGAAACTTCTACCTTTGAGTGGCTGTTGATTTTTTTTCCTAAGAGCAGCAAAATGTACAGAAGCTACAGGTGGCATTTGTTCATCGGATTTGTGGGCTGGGTACATATCCATCTGCCTTTTGATGCTCATAGCAATTTCCTAACATAGATGCTCTTATTTTGATGCATATCAGCAGGCCATGGCTCAGCTAAAGTTGGAGACTTTGCTAAGGTCACTCTTTTCAGGAGAAAGCAATTGCCTGGCTCAGTTCATGCCCTTCTCTCTCCTGCCTTTTCCATTGAGAATGACCAGAGAAATAGAGACAAAGGGAATTTAAGAAAGACAGTATACATTTTTTTTTCAATTTCAGCATCTATGTTTTCATTTTTATATAATTAGAAGGGATTTTCTATGTTATCTAATCCCTGTTCTGCATAAACCCAGTGACAATGTCAATTAAAATATCTTCATCTAAGCCTGGGATGAAGCTCAGTGAAAGAGAAACATATCTAACATGTGCAAGACCCTGGGTTCAATTGGAAGAGAAGGGAAGAGAGGGAGGGAGGGAGAGAGAGGAAAAAAAGGAGAGAAAGAAGGGGTAGAGGAAGAGAACTTTCATATTTGGCTAGAGGCTGTGGGTCCAGTAACCTCTAGACTGTTCAGACCCATTCTGAGAGCTGGGAAGTAGGCTTAGCTTCCTAGGAGCACCTGTGTATTTGAATTAAAGATCATTTCTATACTTAGTCAACATACTAAATTATTTCTGACTTTGGCCACAAGGGGCAGAGCTTTTATCCATGCAGATCATAATGCAACCAACTGGAGGTTTAAAAATATTGATTTCTGAGCCCCACCTTCAGAACTAATTTGATTGCATAGGAGGGGGCTGACATTCAGGGTTTCTTTCTTTCTTTTTTTTTTCATTAAAAAAAAATCTTCCCAGATGAGACCAAGGTCTAGAAGGAGCCTTATAAACTTGTTACTGGATGTGCCCATGGACCTATAGCACTCTTCTGAGCTCCCAAGATATGTAAGTTTCTAGGTGACATGTGGGACATTCAGTACCTCCTGGTACTGAATCTGCAAGTTAGCAGGCTCTGAGTATGAGGCACAAAAAGCAGTATTGCCCTTTATATATATTTTTACATTCCTTCTTAAGGTCAGTTTGTAATTTCTTATTTAGAGACTTTGTTAGTGGACCATCTTCAAATACATGATTTAACTTTCATCAGAGAGGGACCTTTGAATCATTATTAGTTATGGATGACCTAAAACCATTTAATTTAAAAAATTATTTATTTATTAGGTCCTAACTGTAAAGCAAGAAAAATCTCTCTGAGGGTGGATGTGAAGCGCTCTTCTGAGATCAGATGTCCAACTTGGTGGTAGTGTATTTGCCTAGCATGTGCAAGGTTCTTGGTTTGGTTCTTAGAAATTAAAAAAGCTATCATTCATGTATCTCAAGAGCAAAAATCATACTTGGGTTCAGGTGGCTACTGTGGTAGAAACCATGATAAACAGTGCATTTTTCCAAAGCATAAATCAGAAGGAAAGAACCTTAGGGATCAATGACAATGCCACTTGGGCCATGGACTTGACCATTGAAGTGGACAGCAGAGAAAGCAATGAGAGGCACCTTCTCTGAGGCCCCAGAAAAGGGTTGTGGATGACAAACGGGAGCTGCTGTTGCAGAAAGCTGCTGCTTCAGCCCATTCTGGAGCTTCCAGAGTAATAAATCCTGCGGAGGACACCATTTCCAATGGGAGAAGTCTCTCTAATGTGGGTCTGATAATGTCACTGAGCCCAGTCTTCTTAAATTTAAATGATTAGCAATGTCCCTGCTTGCTCCTGCTTGATGCATCGTTTACTCTGGTAATCAGGAAATCTATTCCACTTGCCTACGTAGATTGATGATGTCACATAGCACTGGAACTGGCTTTCCCCCCATAATGGGAAAAAGCCTGCATTGGCCTTAAGCATTCTGGCCTCCACTTCCTCCATGAATTTGATTAATATCATGGTCTCTCTGGGTATATCTCAGAATTTCTGGATCTGACATCTCTGGGAGGCCTATGTTTAGAGAGCATTGAGATGTTACTAATGGAGTCTGTGTTGGACACTTTTATTCATTCCCTGATTTCTTGACCTAGAAAATCTTTTTCTAAGAAAGAAGAAATATGAGTTTTGGCTGTACCGGTCGCATGAAGAGAAAATGGATTTATTGTATGGGCTGGCCACCTATATATACCTGCTATGTTATATGAGTTAATTGACAAGCCCTAACTTGTCAATTAATTTCTGTAGATGCTGAGTAGCACCTATGGATGAACAAAGCAACTGTTAATAATTTTACTGTTCATAATTATTACCGTAGACCATTCCCACACCCTTTTTCCCTAAGCAGATACATATTCAGTTGGAAGCACAAATGGTAAGTTCTGCTTTGTCTCTTCTCTTACTCTGTTGGGGTTACATTCCTTCATTACCTTTTGTTCTCGGTGATTCAAGAAATGCCAAAGAATGGAAAAGTGACCCTTCTTTAAGAAAATTCTTGAGGTGATTTTCTAGCTAATCTCACTCTTTGCTATAAGAAAAAGGGGTCTTTAAATTCTGGAAGATCTGGAGATCCAGATTGAAAAAAAAAAAAAGTGGTATCCAAGTTTAGGAAGTACTTCAGTTGCCTTTGTGGGGCAGCAGGAAGGTAGCACCAGAATGCAACTCCCTGAACAAGCAGAGTTACCTGCTACTTCTCACTTACATGCCAGGGTTGGGACACAGAGCCCAGAACCTAGGTCCTTTCTTCAAGCCCAACCACCTCACAGGAGAAACGGCTGAGACACAATTTCAGTGCTCTAATAAGTGCAACCACACATGCATGCCTAGGATTCAGAAAAGTCCTTCCAGAAGGTTCTATATGTGGTAAATTGTGCTATTATAGGCAAGGAATGAGAGGCAGTGTGCATTTACCTAAAGGACAAACAAGTCACCAGAGAAACAAGGAAATGACTGTATCACACACTTCAGAGGCCTATGAAAGTATCAACACTGGGTTCCAGCAGAGCTCTCTACCTCTTTTTAGGGACCCTAACTCCAAATTCCTTGTGTTTCACCATTCCTTAATCTATGGGCTTGTGAGTAATAATTTTAAAGTTTATAGCAACTTGGAATCTCTCAAGGGTGTGGATTAAGATTTTCATCTCTTTTTAGAAACAGGCGACTCTTCAGTCTCTTGCCCCACAAGCCTGGCTTGTTGCATGTTTTTAAAACATCCTTTGTTTACAAAATGGACAGGGCCAGTTGCAAATGCCAGTTCTCTGGCTGTGCTGCTCCTGGCCTTTTCCTGGGATGAGGAAGACTTTGCTGGTGGGGAGCAACTTATCACCCCTTCGAGAGAGACAGAGCATCAATTCTAAGTTTGGGAACAGGAAAATGTTCTAAACCAAAGCAGCCCCACTGAGATTGCGCACAGCAGATTGAGGTGAGCCATGTGTCATGCAATAATGCAAAACCACTGAAAAATACATGGAAGAAAGAAATATATATTCCCAGGCTGGAGGAAGATTGAAGGGTTAGAACCCAGGAAAAATATCATTTTATAGGGGAAGAATTTCCTTGGCTCCATGAATAAATCATTGACCAGACAGCCCCCCTTTCTCTTTTTGCTTTATTTTGAAGTCTGCAAATTGTCTCTGATTTGGACGGGAGTTGGAAGCACCCTGGCAGGGCTGCCTGCCTGGCGCTGCAGACAAATGAGGCAGCTGTGTTAACTTTTCATGAAGATGTTTATTAGGCTCGCACATGGTGCTCCTCTAATGTTTTCTTGGGGCAGTTCCTTTCTCCCCCCTGACTGAACCAGTCAGATAGAGCCATTCTAACTCAGAACACTCAATTTCTTTTTCCAAAAGGACAAAGGGGGGAGGAGGGAGGCTGACCCAATCTTAACCAAGAAGATAAACGTCTTCCAGATTTTTCTTCTGTTCTGGAAAGGTAGCGTAGAGTGGATCTACTTTAGGACAGCCCCTCTGTTCCTTAGTCATTCCAGGGACCATATTAGTATCTCAGCAACCAAATGGCTGTCATTCTGTCATCTCCATCAGGATTGACCAAGAAGGTTAGCAGAGAGAGCCAGCCTTCTATTGATTTCCCCTCAAAATGGTACAGTTTGTCCTCTGAAACAGAATTCTGTCTTTGGGAGATTTTGTACTTTGAAATATCGTTTTAGTCAACAAATGTTTATGATACATTTTTAATATAGTGTTAAAAATTTGTATCTCCCTTTGTCTTTGTATTTCTGGCTTATTATTAAATATTTATGGGAGTTACTGGCTGCATATTTTCCGAGCTGCTGAAATGCTGCTCATCATGTTCATTAACACATCCCCATATTTTATTTCTCTTTCTTGAGGATCCTCACAGCAGCACATATTACTGTTACTTTTGAGCTTCCCAGGGAAGTAACAACATCTTTATTCAAGAAGCAAAGACTGATTTTACTACCAGTTTCTGTATCAGGCTCAGCACTGCCCTTGAAGGGCCTGGGTTGTCCACAAACTATTCACAGTCCCACAGTTAACCCCGCTGGGCAGTTTTGATGAACTTGCTGCTGATGTTTGAATGTTAAATGTCTCCCATAGGCTCATGTGTTTGAATACTTGGCTTCCCAGCTTTTTGGAAAAGTTGTGAATCTTATAGGAAGTAGATGCTTGCTAAAGGAAGTGGGTCAATGAGAATGGCCCTTGAGGTTTTATATCCAAGCCTGACTTCCTGTTCCTTTTGTGCTTCATGTGGCTACAGTATGGCCATTTTTGTTGTTCACAGGCCTCCCTTACCACAAGGGATGGTGTCCCCTCCACTGTGAGCCTATATAAGCCCTTTCTCCCTTAAGTTTCTTCTTAGGTATTTTGTTGTAGTAACAGAAACAGTAACTAGTATTACTGCCACAGACAAATACAACTTTATTAAATTAAAACTGTACATTTAAGTGTTTTTGAACTAAATCATACCAAATAGATCTTTGCTAATAAAACTTTGTGTTCAGTTATAGCTAATAAAATGCAAAAATAAAAAAGTTTTTAGTGCTTTCTAGGTATTAATCCCAGTGTCACAGTTTAATGTGATGGAAGTCTACCTCAAAGCCATGAAGCTGTGTGCTACTCTGAGGATCAATGAACTGGGAATAGTAAGGGTTTCCTTTCTGTCTCTAGCTGGCTGTATATCACAATCAGGCTGTTGGGTGTGATTGGACAGGTCTATACTCCACAGCTTGATAGGAGAGATTTAACAAGCTTTTGTTCTGAACCGTGCCCCTGGAGTGCTGTGACACAATACACAGCCATGGTATCTCCCCAGTCAGAGGGGGCAATTCTTCCTAGAATAAACGTCAGTGTAACCCAGTCAGCCTTCCAACCAGAACCTTCCCTTTGACTTCCAGACTTAGCACCTACAAACAGTTGACAGGATATGGCCATGGCTATCCTATACATGTTTTTCTAAACACATATAACTAGCAGTAACAGTAATAACTAATAATAAAATCCAGAAAATTTTATCCACTAATAAATGTAGGAGAACTCTGTGCTGATTCCAATTCTATCTTTATTTGGTGGCAGTTCGGGTGGCAGACGGATCCGTAGCTGAGGCTTTGCCGCTCTAGGAACCCTGTTCTTTATCTTGCTGCTGCATGCTCAATTTGGATCACCTGTCTGTCACTCTGTCACTGGCTCACCAGACTGTCACCCAACAGTCTGGCCATTCTAGATGAAAACCGTTGACTCTCCAAGACTGGGAAGCATTTACAGCCTTTCTCTGAGCAGCTGTCTCTGTCCTCTGGCTTTGTGGAATAATTTGCATCTGTACAAGCATCATGAAAGCTCTGGCCCAGATCTGCTGCTACCTGTTAGACTTGGTCCAGGTTAGCTGCTGTGCCTCAGCAAGGGTTCTGGTTTGCCAGCCTTCCCTCCAGCTATTCTCTGGCTTAAAGGCCTTTATTTTAAAGGTCCTAATATGGGTCTGTCTCTACAGTGACAGTGAAAGGGGACCCCCGCACCAGGAGAGAGCTGCTCTGAAGATTAAACCAACAACGTAGTGCCTCTGCTTTAATAAGTTTATCCTTGTTTCTCCTCTTCAGAGAACGACACATCCTTGTCCCAGATCTCTGCCCATGCTGGCTTTGCAGGGCTCCTCATTCCCTGTTCTGGGCTCATTAAATTAAGTTTCTGTTGATAACCTTTGACCAGACCCATCTTCCAAATACTCTAATGCATGTTAATAAGCCAGACTTGAAAGGCACAGAGATCTCCAGGCCCATGGTCCCTTTCATGCCTCAGCAGCTTCTGTGGCAAAAGGATGACATGACTTTTATCAGGGCTTTGGCTACATTCATATCTCATGACATAGTTTTTTTAAAGCACATTTTCAAAGAGCTCTCTTTATCACAATATCTTTAGTCTTTCTCGGTCCTTCATATGGATATTTCTCAGAAGTAGTATAATCAAAGTCATAAAGTCATTTGTACATTTATATAGGATTTTTTTTTTATCTTCAGGGGCTTAGAGTTAGGAGAATTGAGTCTTTAAAAGCAATTGCTATTACAAAGCTCAGCTTTGAGTCAGCCCTGACCTTTTGTTAGAAGCGCCTCCTGTTCTAGGAGACATCACACAGCTGTTTAGATAATGGAGGGGAGCAAAGTCCAGTGATCTCTTAGTTAAGGGGGTAGTGTTGTGGTAAAAAAGAACCTGAGTGAGGAGGGGTGGCTCTGATGAAGGTTCTGGCCCATAGTTGTGGGATGACACAGCACTGGTACCATGAGTCTCTGCTGGCCAGCTAAGCTTCAGTTCTGAGGGTGGCTGGAACACTGAGACCATAGGTGTGTGGATGTGCTAGGGAGTGGGAAGAGGCCAGTACTCAAGTTGACTAGGCCTGTTGTTTGCTTGGAAGTAGGACAGGGTACCTTGTGGATTCTCTGTATAATCTTAGAAGTCCTACTATAAGCACCCTTTAGGACTGACTGTTTTCTTCTGCCGTTAGGACCAGTTCCAAACTGTTGTACAAGTTATTGCTGTCTATCTAATGCCATGTCTGCCCTATTACACTTATCATTTCACACCATGCCTTATATGTAAGGCAGGTGAGGGAGCTTTACCTGCCTTGTGCATGCTGTATGTATTTTATTCAACAGAAACTCGCATTTGTATGACCAACTCAGAAATGTACCTGCTCTGGGCCAGCTTAGAAATCAGACTTGAAACTTGTAAGTTTTAGATCTTTACTGGCCAGATTTTCTTTCTTCAGATCATATGGACCACCTGGGAACTAGGCAGGTGTCCTCAGAATAAAAAATCTGTGTTGTGTATTGGTGGAAGTTTTCATGAACAGCTACAGTCACTGGATTGCTTTCTGGAACGCCCCTGCAAACGTGGTATCACTACTATCCCCCAGTCTAGGATGAGCTTTCAAAGGGTACAGGATAGCAAACACAGAGTAAAGCACTATGGTTACCAAAGCATGATGGGTTTACAGAAGGCATGTTATTATGGTTGTTATGGTTAGAGCTTGGGTCATGGAGGCCTAATAAGTCAGGCTTTGCCATTTGCCTCCAGTAAACTAATTGAAAAGACAAAATAATGGTGAAAAATACAAACAGGAGATTTATTCAGTGTGACCAGATTGGAAAAAGGGACAAAGAAGTTCAAAGAAATCCATCTTAACAGCCATGAGATAGGGTTCAAGATTAAATAGAAGATAAGAAATATCCATAACTAAACTGTTTGGGCCAAGGTGTAATCTTGTCTGTCACTGCTTAGTTTGAATCTCTTTTTAACCTGTCTGACAAGTTGTCAGACCACATGAAATCTCATTCTGGAAGATAAGTTTCCTTTCTGGCTGGCACCAGGCTCCAGCCTTTTCCATCTCTCAACATAAATCTCCTTAAGGAAATTCTGATTTCCATAGTGTACATAGTCAAAGGGAGAGACACATGTGTCTCTTTAGAATATTTTTATTCCGGCAAGAACAGGATTAGCACTAACCCAGAATACAGTTCCTTTAACTGCTTCCACTACGTTCTTCAGAGTGACAGAATCATGATTCTTCCCCTCTTTTCTATCTCTTTATCTACTTTTCTATCTCTTCTATTTTATTGGTTATTGTTAGGTTATTGCATAAGCCATTCCTACAAGCATTCCAGGCTTGTCTGTTCTGTTTATGCGATGAAACACTATGACCAAAACAAATTGGGAAGGAAAGGGTTTGTTTAGCTTAGAATTTGACATTGAAGTCCATCACAGAAGGAAGTCAGGGTAGGAACTCAAACAAGGCAGAAACCTGGAGGTAAGAGCTGATGCAAAAGTGGGCTGCTTACTGGCTTGTTACCCATAGTTTGCTTAACCTGCCTTCTTATGGGACCCAGGACTACAAGCTTAAAGTTGGCACCACTCAAAATGGGCTGAATAATCCCTACCAATCACTTAAGAAAAAAATGTCTTACAGCCTGTTCTCTTGGAGGCATTTTTCAACCCCTACCCCCCACCCCGTTTCAGTTAACTATAGCTTGTGTCAAGTTGACATAAAACCAGCAACTATTTACACACTTATTTTATTAAATTCTCTTAAAATTTTAGAGAAAGTGTATTACCTATATTTCATATGGGAAGAAACAATAATGGCTTAAAGTGGTGGTGGAATTCACACTCATGACTGCCAAAGGCCTTGTTTGGCTTACCCTGTCACTCAGTGACTGGAAGTCCTGCTGGAAAGAGGCTGTGTCCAGGTCCAACATTCTGGGCTCACCACTTTTCAACCTTCTAAGATCAGAGACTTGGATCAGAGATCAGTGACCCTGCATTTTGCTTCAGGTTACAATCACTTGGATAGAGAATGCTTTTCAAAGTCCCAGTTCTTAGATATAAAGTCATACTGATTAAATGTCTGGGAGTGAAAGCAAGAAATGAGCAGAGTCGTCTTTAAAGACCCTGTTGATTCCAGTGAGCACTGCCTTTGAGATCTACACCCCAGGGCATCAATCAGCTCAGAGCCCTGTAGCACTGAGCACACACATCTGTCAAGGAGACAGCTACCAAGGGAGTTAAAAGCTGGGCAGTGCCTGAAAACTATCTGTCCAATAGAGTGCAGGACTTTGAATTCTTCATCAGTTTCCAAGCAGTCTGTCTGCCAACTTGGCAAATTCTGCTGGAGTGTGCTGGGCAGAGCCCAGAGGTGTAAGCAATATTTGTCTGCCGAACAGAGCTCTCCAAGTTTGCATGGTAGAGCGTGTTTATGGCCACAAGAGGTACATATATGAGGGTCCATGTGCCTACACACATTATTCATAACCATCTGCCCTGCTCCCCTATGTCACTTTAAGACCCCTTTCTTTCGTTGACTGTCACCATATGGTCCTGACTAATGATTTATACATCATACCCTTCATTAACTGATGAGAAAGATACTGGCAGGAATTTGCTTCTATCAATCCTCATAGACTCTCAAATAAGTTCATAAAGTGTGGTGTTTTTAGCAAAGTTGTTAATGAAGCAACTCTAATTAACATTAGGGGCATCTTTTATATACACTGAGAAAGAATGGAAAGATTTTTAAGGAGCTTTGTTATCATTAATTTAGTAAATGATGATCACAGCAGCCGATATGTGCTCTAACTTTTGATTTAAAAATTATCATAGTGGGTTGATATGTTGTGTTTATCCTGCACTAATTGAACACTACCATTAATTTAATCCCTCTAAATAGATCTGAGGGATCTGAGGGTCTTGAGCACTGTTAACTTACAGCAACTCCCAGATTGATGGAGAAGGGAGGGAAGAAGGGCCCAAAGGGGAGCAGAGCCCATCCTGACACCTCATATGCTCTATCCTCTGTATTTGTCTCCCTGTCAATATGCAGGTATGTTCAGGTTTTTGATATAGCCAAATCATTGAGCTTTTAACTCTGGGTTGGGAATTCAGAAGAAGATAGAGATGGTCTCTCTATGTCAGAAAGGATGCTTTGAGAGATAAGTGAGGATACAAAGAGACACCATGTTAAGAGTTGCTGTCTGCAGCATCTTTTCAGGGAAGGCCAACTTGAAGGGTCATAGGCGGTGGAGGTACCAGGTTAGGAGCTGACAGATTAGATCCAGGATGGATACTACATACTATGGGTACCGGGAAGATGGTGGTGATGACTTCTTCAGTGGAAACCAGAATGAAATGAAATTTTATAGTGGGTGAGGAGATTAAGAAGACAATCCCAGTGTTTAGATTTTTGTTTTTGATCCTGTCTCTGATTGGCTTGGTGACTCTCTCTTCTCCTCATTGCCTCCCTTTCTTCCACTGTAGCCATGTCTGTAGATTTCTCACTTGTGGTTTCTGAACACCTCTTCTGTGCAAGCTTAGCACATCTTCTCAGATCCTACATGACAGATACTTTAAACTTCTTGAAGAAATTGCTCCCTTGGGCTCTGAACATTAGCTGATTTATAACAATGGTATTAGCAGCCCCATTTATGCAGTGCATAATTTGTGTTATGCTTGTATGGTAAGCTCATACCTCTTCTCAACTGGTGCTTGCTACTATCCTTTGGGTTTAAGATTTACCAGCTTTGTTGTCAACAGACATTTCCAGAGGGTAAGTGGGGCCATTAGGAACTTTCTCTGCCTATAAAAAACTTAACTGAAGTTCAATGGTCCAAGTGTCACGGAGTGAGACCACTGATTCCTGCTTGGAAGATACTTTGCACCCAATAGCACTGTCATGAAAATTTGCTAAGAACTTTCCAAGTAAAGGGAATAGACTACACAGGAGGAGCATGCAGGAATTGAAGAGCATACACACCCATCTGAAGGGACTATAAGGGGAAAAAGGAGAAACGTTATATTTTATTTTTTAAAAATCCATATAACTTTAATTAGTACATATTAAGTATTTGTATAAAGTGAGAAATTCCATCATAATATTCCCATACATATAATAAACTGAAATAATGCCCACCCTTCTAACCTTTCTATTTGCATCCTTTGGCTCCCTCTCCATACCCTCAGTAATACCCCTTTAAAAAACTGTACTCTAAGTCTACAGTTCAGTTCCCAAGAAAAATTAGAACTGTGGCTTGAATTTATGTACAAAGATCTTTATCAATGTATGAGAAACTGGAAGGATTCTAAATGCTCTACACTGGGGTTAAACTACCATTTCCTAAGCTTTTGTAGAAAATGAGTCCCTTGAGAGGCTTGTTTTACCAATAATAATAATAAAACTAATACAGTTGGAAACTACCACCTGCTATGGCCTCATTTTGAAGCTTTAAAGTCTACATCAGAACTCACAGGACTTAGAAAATATAGAAGGAAAACTAGTTTAATCCATTAATAGGCATTTCTGATCTAAATACAGGGTTAAATGAAAATGGAATATTTACATGTCATACTGTTCTGTAGCCATCAACACCCCTTTCATGATGAAGATACATCTTATTTTCAAAAGAAAAAATTTAGAAATTGTTTTGATGATCAGCATTGAACCTAGGGACTTATGTTTCCATGGAAAGAACTCTGTCACTGAACTCAATTCACAACTCCTGCATCCTCTTAGGGCATATGAGTATTAGTAATATGCCGTATTAATAATCATAGTTTCAAGAATGATCCAGCAGTATGGATGGATATGTTTACTTCACTGCTAAATGGAAAGAGAGACATAAAACCACTCCAGTTTAGGAAAACACTCATCTAGATGTGGATAAGGGTACAAGGATTAAAGACAAACTAAGGTTATTTCCATGCAGTAGATTTCTAAGTGACTTTTAAATTTTACTTCATATCCATAACTTACAAATTTTCTAAATATAACTGTTTTAGAACTTACTTATTATTTTTTAGTATTTCAATTTCATACACAAATACTATATTTATATTATTACTACTCAACACTCTTTCTCCTCCCAACTCTTTCTCTCCCATGTACCCTAATTCCCTCTCAACTTCATTACTTCCTCCCCTTTAAATATATGTATAAACATACGAATATTTATGATATGTATATATAAATACAAATTGCTGAGTCCATTTAATGTTGCTGATATGTGTATGTGTTTAGGGCTGATCCTAAGGATTAAATAACCTATCAGGGGGCTCCTCCCTGGAGAGGACTTTTCCCCCTCTCTAAACAGCCATTAATTGCCTGAGCTATAATGAAATGTCTACTGTCTGCATTGACATTCTGTCATTATATGATCTTTCTTAAGAAACCACATTGTTGAAATTTCATGGGTGCAGCTCCCTGTCATGGATAGAAGACACTATCTGGTGTCAGACAACTTGGTCCCCTGACTCTCGCAATCAAACTGTTTTATAATGAGAAAGAATTTTAGGAATACACAAAGAATGGGTGGAGGAGCAGGTGTGTGCCCTACATAACCCATGGACAGATAGGATTGGAGATTTAGCTCAGTGTTGGTGTACATACCTCACAAGCACAATGCCCTGGGTTCAGTAGCCAGGTTTAAAAAAAACAGACAAAAAACCCCCCAAATTTTAAAAATAGCACCACATGACCAAAAAATAATATATGGTTTCTAGTCTCTAAGGAGAGTAGTGGCGAAAAGCCAAGAGGCACAAGAACTGATAGCCATCAGTTGTAGGGGATTGTGTTGTTTCATGGTAAATAATTATCCCACACACTGGTTTAATAAAAAGTGCTGATTGGCCAAAGGCAGGCAGGAAGTGTGGGCAGGGCTACCAGACTAAGAAAACTCTTGAGAACAGGAAGCACAGAGCGGAATGCCAGAGAGAAGCCGGAAGAAGCAGAGGACAACTATGCTGCTCTAAGAAAAGGTACCGAGCCACATGGCTGAACAAGAGACATGGGTTAGATAGAGAGCTAGCAAGTGATATGCCTGGGCCTTAGGCTGATCAACCTAAAACTATCATATGCATCTGTGTGTCTCTGCGGGTCTGTGGGTCCATGGGCCTAAACCTTGAGGTTAGGCCTGAAAGTCTGGACCAGAAACCTACTACAATCAATCCAGTTGCTCACATTTATGTAGGAACTCTGCCTTTCCTCCCACTGCTTCATAATGCAACTTCCTGTTTTCTATGCATTTTTACAGTCATCTGCTGTGTTAGACGCCTCCATTGCCTGGTCCTCACTTCCCCATCTCCCTGCTCCTCTCTGCACTAAGGGCTCTGCAGAAATGCTGGTTCCTTGGGGCCTCTGATTACCTCTCTTCTCAAACAGTTAGGTTCAGTTTTCTACTATGGAAAATGATGGACATTTTCCTATCTCATAGCTCTTTACTTAGCCTTGAAGTACAGGAAGCACAGAGTGCTTTCTTGGTAGCTGTCCTGCGCCCACTTCTCGCCAGCAAGAAAAGACGAGGCACACACATAGGATCCTTCTGCAGCACAGCTTTAATGGGTCTTGAGGGAGAGCATTCAGCTTACGGGAAATGGAGGGGAAGGCAGAGAGAGGAGGGAGAGAGAGAGAGAGAGAGAGAGAGAGAGAGAGAGAGAGAGAGAGAGAGAGAGAGAGCGCTAGGCCCCAGCGTGGCCCGGGCCGAGCCGCCCGCTGCGCGGCCTAGAGCCCGCACCCGGGAGCCGGGCCGGCGTCCGTGCGCACGGCGGGGCGGAGAGAGAGAGCACGAGGTAGGGAGCACCCGATTTTATGTCGACCAAACGGCCCCTGCTTTAGATGTATCATCTTTCTATAGGTTGCAGTCCAGTATCCCACATGACGCCACGGAAGAGGCTGAGAAACCAGTCTCGCGAGAGCACGCATGTGTTCTCTACTGACTCAGGCGGGTTGGCCAGCACCAGATAATAGCGCCACCTTGAGGAGCTGGAGCCAGCGGCCTCCAACAGGTAGCAACCTGAAATCACTATTCTTGGGTTAGAAACATGAAGATCTTTTAGATATTTCAGCTGCCAGAAAGTTCTGAATGTGCTATGATGAAAGGTAAGACCTTGGAGGAGACAGGCAACCCTGAGGTAGGAACAGGTTCTGGATGGTTGTAAGGGCTGGTCATGGGGCATAGGGAGATAAGAAAGAGGACAGAATTTTCAATTTTCCTTGAACAGATCAGAGAGATTTTCCCTTAACCTACAATAAATGTTCTGTGTCTTATATTATGTATGAATCCCCCACCCTAGTTTCACTTCTGCTGTTAAGGTAAAATAGCCTGACAAAAGCAATTTAGAAGAGAAAGGTTTATTTCAGCTCACAGTTCCTGGTTACATTCCATCATAGCAAGGAAGTCAAATCACATCCACAGTTGAGAGCAGAGCTAAATGAATGCACATATACCTAGTGCTCAGAGCTCTTTCTCCAATCTAATACAGTCCAAGGCCCCCAACTAAGAGAATGGTGATGCCCACTTTTAGGTTGAATCTTCTCATATCAACTAATAAAAGTTCCTTACAGGCATACCAACAGACCAAACTGATCTAGACATTCTTTAATTGAGATTCACTTCCCAGGTGAGTCTAGATTGTGGTAGGCTGACAATAAAACTAACCCTGACAGCACCTGCTGTGCTTCCCAGGATTAGAGAATCCAAGACTCTCCTGTGGGAGACTGACCCTCTGGACCCCACGAGAGATCTGCAGAGTTTCCCTTTCCTGCTTGGGGATGCGTGGCTCCCCAAGATGGGGGGAAAGGGCTCCACAGAGAGTCGGCAGAGGGATTACAGAAGCACACGCCCACAGTACTGAGATCATAGTCAATGGCTCCCTAGATTTCTGGAGTGTTTCTTCCCTTGACCCTTTCTGTGTTAGGACCCCATCTCTAATCAGGAATGCTGATGATGTGGGGGAGATTTCTAGATGTTCTACTACTTTTCTGACTAGGCCCAGCTCTTCTCCCATGAGAAAAGTTTGTCTACTTTGAATCTATTTTTCCCTTCCATTTTTACCATGGGAGATTAGCTTTCCTTGGTGATAGTTGGAATAATTTTTCTATTTCAGTTTAGAGAGAGACTAAGATGACCCACTCAGGTGAGTTTCCCCATTGTGCCTATTGAAGAATGTCTTCCAACTCTATGTGGGTCATGCACAGAAGTGACAGAGATCTGGAACTCCAGGCTTCTCTGATACCTCTTCCAGGAAGTCCATATGAAAAGGCCCACTGAGAAATAAATGCTACAGAGGAGTAATCAGCTGTAAATGAAGTGTTGAGATAGCAACTAAAAGAGAGAAACTGTAGGGACAGACACCTTTTACTACCACAGGAATTTGCAGCACCCTTGCCCCTGCTCAGGGCTTCGGGTGTCTGGGTGACTATTGGTAGCCAACAGCTGCTTGTATTGCATTCTAGGAAACTGAAACTCTGAGTAGAAGAACCTTTCCCCAGTGCATGTTGCTAGGATTCTTCAAGGGAAAATCTGAAATGAGATGGTTCACAGAAAAAGAAGAAGCTAAAGAATTCTTTAATTATGCCTCACTGATGTTTGAGGAAGCTAGAAACTGTTAACATGGATATGAACAGGAATGTTTATCTACCTGAAGACTGAATGGCACAGACGTACTAAAAAGGAACGGCTGGAAAGAACAGGAACTGAAGGAGACTCCAGGGAATGAGTTGTGAGGCGGCACTCTTGGGTCAGGAAGATGGCTGGATTTCCAACACACTACAATATCAGAGTCTTTATATTCTGCCGGATTGAGCCTGGTTTGCATTCATTTGTGATCTAGGAGTGGAGAGAAGATGTAATTGCAAACAGTGTGACTTTTGTGGTAATTCTCGGTGCTTTGGGAGTGACAGTTATCAGTGTTATCCCACTTTTACTGACTCTGGCCTTGTATTCCTCACTTAGACACCTTTCTGCTGCACAAACCTGAGCCACTAGGAAAACTTCTGCTTGCTCCTTAGGCCAGAGTGCCCAGATCCCATTCAAAAATCAGGTCCTGCTGAAAGTAAACAGGAGTGAGTGAAAAACTGTCCGTGAATTTTGAAGAGCTTCAGTACAGCACTGAACATACGTGGACCCTACAACATCACGTGAGGACTGAGTGAGGATGCATATGGGAAACAGCATGACGGGAAACAGGAACAAGTGAGAGCTCCGCTACAGGAATGACAGTGGCAGGAGAGGAAATGGAGAGTAGCAAGTGGTTTTCTGTACCTAACTTTAAAAATATTTTGCATATGCAAAATACCAGGTTTGAATATGGGAGGTACTTAATCCCCAGTAGATGCCTTGTTGAAATTCATGTCATGGGGCAGATGTAGAATCAAGTTGGAAAAGGCTCTAAAGGCCACTTGGGCAGGGGTGGGGGTTGCAGGTGCAGACGTGAATGCTTTTGCATGAGTTTTCTCATCATATATGCCTATTTGGAAATTTAGGGAACTGTGCCTACAACAGATTGCTAAAAGCCAGACTGACTGAGGAAGAAGGCCTTTGAGAAAATGGGTCAGTCTTTCAGAAAGAGGTTACAAGGACTGGAAGGTAGTATGGAGAGAAATGGACAGAGTTGAGGGAACCATAAGAAGTTCACTCAACAAGATCTCGGGCTGATCAGATAGAGTAAATAAGAAGTCCAGGGTAGCTGTGAGACCCTTCAGAATTTGAGGGACCTGTAAGTGAAGTGACAAGGAACATGCTGACCTATGAGAAGAGGCTTATTTTAGTGGGCAAGCAAGGCAGAGAATCAAGCCAGGAACTCTACCCCTCTCTCTTGTACCCTGCCTCTGCTGGTTGGAAGGCCCTGTTTAAACTGAGCTCCTTTACTCTCTCCAAATCTTGGTTTAAGGAAGACCATCCAGGAAAGAGCCATTCAACACACAGAATTCAGGTAAGAGAGGAGGAGGCTGCAGGCAGCAAGGTGTTTGAGGTTGAGCTTTGCCCTGGATGTGATCTAAGACACCTACACATCTGACCTTAGTTCCCTCATCTGTCCAAGGTCATCTCCAGCCATGCAGACCAGTAAAGGGAGTGCAGGAATTCACTTGTAGAATAAAACAGAAAGTAAGAATGACTGGTAAGTCAAGAGATGCCTGGTTAGAGTATTCCCAAGTAGAAGCTAAGGAAGCACTGGCTTTGCATATTAATTGGCTATAGTGTTCTCTCAGGGAATACTGTATTCTCAGTGAACAGGGTGGTTTGAGTGTCTGCTTAGCTCTGAAGGCTGCTGGTGCAGGAGCTAAGGACTCTTCTTCCATGAGGGAGCACACACAAGAGCATGGGCTCACTCTCAGCACATATGTGCCTGCCTACAGAAGCCAGAAATAAGATGGGACATGGGGGTGGTGATGCAGATAGCTTGTCTGAGGGTATGTTTTAGAAAAAGAAAGAGAGAGCTCTTGGAAGTATTGATGCCAGGGCTTGAACTTTGAAGAGAACTTGGGGAAACTCAATCTGATTTTTTATTTGTATAGTGGTTACAAGTTATACATTGACGAAGAATACAGAGTCAAGTTTCCAGACTCCAGCACTCTTAGCCTCTAAGTACTGTGCTTCCAGCCCAGACTTAGGAAGTGCAGAATTAAGCAACAATCTGGTTGATTTCTTCAATTATTGTTCAACCCAAATAACAGCCTTCCTGTCCCTCAAAAGGCACCATTCTCCTTTAATCCTTTGCTCATGCTTGTTTGTCTGCCCTCTGAGCCTAGTTTCCCTGCTGGGAATCCGTCAGGATACATGCATAAGAGGAGTAAGTGAAATTTGAAAACAGTCTTCTCTCAGCTTTTCTGACTTACTTTCTCCCTACCAAGCAGTGTATCCCTGCCAAATGTCAGCGTCTCAAATAGGTCAGACACTCTCCACCTCTCTACCTCGCTGCCAGGCAACAGCCTATATATGATTTCTTTCCTCCTTTTACTGATTCACACCCCAGTTTACCTGCTCAGTACTTTGTCGCTTCTGAGCTGCTTCATAGAAGTAATAACTAATACTATTAATATTTAATAATAATTGGTGATACCAGAATAATTTCCGTATGTTTTAAACCTAGTTTTTATTTTTAAAAATCAATACATGCTTATGGTAAGAAAAAAATAATTGAGATGCTACAAAAGAAATTACAATGCATTTTATATATGCACCCCAATCTCTAAATCCTAATTTCTCAGCCAAGATTTGTGTAACTTTCTTAATCTAGTCTGTGCATATAAAAGCACATACCTGTGCATTTTAAGCATATTTAGATCCATTTCCACAGATAATCTCTTTCTTCCGCCTTTTTTTGATGGTGCTTGTGAATGAGTTTGCATATGGAAGCATAGAGATTTATCTCTCTTCTTGCTATCTGTCAGTGCAGAAGCACTATATAATTAAAGAAGGTGAACAGTTAGGCTATTTTTTTTTCTATCCTGACATTTTTTTCTTTTCCTTTTCTTTCTTTTTTTTTTTTTTTTGCATTTTTAGAGTAAAAAATCTTTTCTGTAATGTTCTTCTCATGGAAGCTTTTTAGCTAATGAGGGTAAGGGTGGGGTTCTATCATTAGAGCTCATGATTGGATGGTGGTATATCTCAAGGGTAGGGTACTTGGCCTAACATGTACAAGGCTCTGAATTCATTCCCAGCCCTAAAAATCAAAACAAAAATAAAAATCTTCCCTAAACCTAGTAATTCTTGTGGGTTAGATGCATTGGCAAGCTTATCAATACTTCATGGACTTTAGGAAAATGTTTGGAGAAGTCATTGGGAGTCTGGGGAACTTTTTATAAAATAATTACTATAATTATTTTCTTTGGCAATGGTATTTCCTTATGTTTTATATAAGGTTTACAAGGAGTAAACTGCTAATGGAAAACTTTGAGAAACTGCCTCAAGTCATTTGAAAAAATGATGTTTTAGTGATAAAATTGATTAATGTCATTGAGTATCACTGAGTGATGTCCATTAAATGACATCATTTAATGATGCCACTGAATGATATCAAGTGATGATGTTGGGTGATTATTCTGCGTGTGTTCTTGCTTGATGGTATCATTGAATCATTAAGCAATGCCATTAAATGATAATGTTGGGTGATGGTCCTGAAGTGGTATCATTGAGGTGATTGCATTGAATGATGCTGTTGAGTATAGTAATGATATTGACCAAATAGATTTAGTAATGATATTAGGTGACACTGATGCTGGTAAGTGACACAAATGAGTAAGGCCATTAAATACTACCACTGAGTCCTATCCATTGAGCAATGATGTCAAGTGATCATGTTGGGTGATACCATTATGCTGTTCTGTTGAGGTATATCATTGAGTGACATTGTCAAAGCCTGTATTGAATGATGTCACTGAGTGATGACATTTAGTGAAGATGTTGTGTTAGATCATTGAGTGATGCTGTTGAGTGAAATTATTAAGTGACATCACTGAGTAATAATGTTGAATGATGCTACTGAGTACTGCCATCAAATATTCATATTTAGTCATGCCTTTGTGTGACAATGTTGAATGGTTTCACTTGAGTGATAATGTTGAAAATGATGATAATTAATGTACCATTGTAGATACTGAATGACACAGTATAGTGACATCACTTAGTGATGATGTGGAATAATGTAATTGAATGATAGACTGAGTAATGGTGTTGAATGATGATGCCACTGAGTGACTATTTTGATGGATTATTTTGAGTGATATCTTTCAGGCTTCTTGGGTCAAATTATACATTATATAGTTTGGGTCCTTATAAGTCAGTCTCTGCTGCCTATTTCCAACCACATCAGGAATACTGAGTTCCAAAAAAACAGAAAAGAAAAAGAGAGAGAAAGAAAGAGAGAGAGAAAGAAAGAAGGAAGGAAGGAAGGAAGGAAGGAAAGAAAGAAAGAAAGAAAGGAAGGAAGGAAGGAAGAAAGAAAGAAAAGAAAGAAAGAAAGAAGTAAAGAAAGAAGGAATCAATCCTGAGGTGGTATGAGGATTGCAGGGTTAATCTTCCTGCCTCCTAGTATTAGCTGCACGTCCTCTTAAGAGAGTTAGAGGGTTATTTTGTTCCAAGATAAGTGAAATAGCTAGAAAGCTCTTGCCTCTCCCCGAGTTACTACAGAAATTTTATTCCTATGTAAAGGTCTCAGTATTCTAACCTGTGACGTGCACCCATAAGAAGTGCTTTCATATTCTTTCTTGATCTTTGGCGATTATGCGTTTAGGGGAAAATGTTAATTTGTAGATAAAAAGAAATAGGACTTAATATGTATGTATTTAAGTAGTTAGAGAATTTTAGGTGTGATTGGGCTCCGGAGTGAGATCATAGGTGAAGCAACAGAGGAAACAGTCATGATGTAATTGATGAGTGAAAGAATGCCTGCCTGGATGAGTGGATGAGAGCAAGAGGCCAAGGGCATCTGACTCTTGGGCAAACTAATCATTATTTTTATAGAATTTGGAAAAAATCATTTATATTTGGCTCATTTTTAAGCCACTATGACCACCCTCAAAGAGGATTCAATCCATTGATGGTCAAAGGGTAAAGGAACTTTTATTCTGTTTCCCAGGGCCTTATTATAATTGAGACTTAAACCTTGGGACTGATTCTTCTCTGATTAATTTCTCAGTGGCACAGTTTCTACAGTCCTATGTTCTTTCTTACTTTTATAAGTCTTTGCATTCAAGTTTTCCCAAGAGGGTCCATCAAGCTATCCATGTCAGAATCACCTAGAGGACTTATTAAAGATGCTCTGTCCCAGTCTCAAGAATTTACTTATAATCTACTACAAATGAGAATTGAAACATGGACACAATTCAGACCTTATGACTGATTACCCCTTTGGTGGATTTCTGCTTACCGACCTACTTATTTGGCTCTCTGTATACAAAATAATATTGATATGTGTTGTCATGGTTTCCAGGTAGCTATCCATATACTTGAATGTGCTGCTCATGGAAGCCTTTAGCTGGATGTGTCTTTCTACCATGGACTCCATTTACTCTAGTCAGTAGGTTCTCCAAGGCTCTGACCCATCTCATTGGGCTATTTTCCATCCTATGAATTCAGAGATTTGTTTTCCTTCTTTCTACTTACTTCTCCCCCCTTCTTCCATCTCCTGTTTTTGTTTGTTTTGATGGTGTCTTTCTATGTAGCTCAAACTAACCTAAGACTTGGGATCCTCTTGTTTAAGATACTTGAGAGCTGGGAATAGAGTTATGTGTCACCTCAATCTGCAGATTAAGAATTCTAAGGAGGCCTGAGACTATATTTATATGTGATAAATTGTTGATATAGCATTGTCTCATTTAATCATTGTAACCCTAGGAAGATATTGCTATTGTGCTATATTTAGACATTATTTCAGAAGACCTAACTGTGCATTATTTCTCACGAGAACATGACATAGAATATTTCTTGGAGACATGTCTTCCAGATGGTCACATGTAAGTTATGTCCATTTGATCACATTAAATCATTCATCTTGACGTTGTTTTCTGGACAGGTCCATGACAAAAGAAGGTTTGGAAAATTCTTTATAGATAGATATCTAAAGCTGGTCTGAGCAAGAGATTGGCATTTGTGTAGTTTGAAATGGACTTTGTACTAATGTAGAGACCTAAAGTTAATGTGTTTATAAAATTCAAGCATTAATATTTACATGGAAATCATTTTACAGAAAAGGTCCTGGATTACGGGGCTCTAAACCTTAAAACGGATTTATAAAATTTGTTCCTGAACCGTGGGAATGGCTGAAATTCTACAAATGACCAATCTAGATGGCTGGAGCCAGCATAGGTCATTTGGGCTAACCCAGGAATATAGTTGCCAGAGTTGCAGTGGGAATGGGGCATCAAAGGTCAGAACCAGAGTGGTCAGAGCTCAGAGTCTAGGAGAGAGCATCCGGGAAGATGGAATGAGAAGCTGCTGCACTTGTCTAGGACTCCTAATCTCTGTTGAGACCAGCATGTGGAGTAGAGGAGTGGTGTAGAGACAGAGGTCCCATGTGTGTGGAGGACCCTAAGACACTGCAGAAATGAGGGTCCAATAGGCCCAAGTCATATGCTTTTCAGAAGCAGCAAAGCAAAATCCTTTGTACTGAGGGCAGGAGGGAGAGGCCCCCAGCAGTTTCTTGACTTTCTTGGATTTAAAACCAAAATCAATTTGTATTAGATTAGTTGTATGTCAGTGTGGGCCAGGCTTTCAGGCTCCACCAGTTTTAGGTAAATTGAATTGGCAATTCAGTATCCTTTTCAGGTCTGAGGGTCAGGCAGCTGACTCCAGGAAAAACAAAAACAAAAACAAAAAAAAACCACAAATAAAAACACAGAGACCAGACAAGCAGAAAATGAGGCAGAGGGCCATGACTTCACTGGGGCAGACAGATGGCTCCTTCAAATGGAGTATTACAGAGGTTGTCTAATTTGGCTATCAACTTCTCAAAAGGGTAGATTAAGAAGGTTGCAAAATTCTGGGAAGCTAAAGATGCTGGCTGTCCCTTTATGCTACTGATGAGACTCTCCAAGCCCTTTACTTCTAGAGAGTACTCAGTATTGTTCAGTGACCAGTTTTAAATCAATATGAGCATTGTGCTTGGTGCCTTTCCCTGTGGATATTAGGAAAGTACAAGCATGTGTGTGTTTGTCCAAAAATATTTTGATTTGAGATTATTTAAATCTGACTAGTAAATATTCTCTAACCAGAATTTACTCTTACCAGATTGCTTTACCCAGTCCCAGCCCCTGGGACAACCAATTCAACTAATTGGAGGCATCTGAGCAGATTCTTCGCTGCAGTAAATAAGATCATGGGCTTATAATTCAGCATTGTTGTCCTCTCTTTCACAGAAACCCAGGTGAACAGGGGCAGAAATACAGCTCCAGTGAATCTGGAGACTTCTTCCTACTGATACTCCTATTAGCCCTGCACCCAACATGGGGGTATCTCTGTCACTGTCATGAATTATTATTTCTCAGGAACTCACTGCGTGCCTGGCACATCAGAGAAGAAACGGATTGATTCAACTGTCAACAGCCACCCTAGAAACAGCCAAATAATTTTGATGTTCTTCAAACATATTATAATTAAAAAATTACATGCTGGGAGAAAAATTATACGCGTTTAATCAGAAGAGAGGGTCAAGCTGATGCAATTAGGGAGGGAAAGTCTGAAGCTTTCATCAACAGTTGCTTTTGTCGCCATCCTGGTAAAAGCAATTGGACTGAATGAAGCTAAGATGTTTCCAGCCTGTTCCTTCTGAAGCATTGCATCTAGACTGTACAGAGTAGTGCCTCGCCTCGGTGACACACTCAGGAAGTCACTCTCCTATCTCAGTGCAGATCCATCTGGTGGCAACTTTGGACAGAAGTGTGTTTAAAAGACATTCAGCTCCAGTTACAAAATTACTAATATAGGATTCAAAGTGCTCCTGAGTGGAGACTAGCATGGATTTCCAGGATCAATGTCTGTTGGTGAGCTGTCATGCTGCCAAGAAAGTCAAACCATTCACAAAGTCAGGAAGTCCCCAATCTTAGACAGAACTTGGTAGGAAACAGAAGAAAGCAAGTGAGATTTGTCATTTCTCCAACAGATTCTAGAGCTGGCCACCCAGAGATGGGGTAAGTCACAAATAACCCAAAATTGTGTGCTTTCTTCTCTCTAGGTGAAACAAGCAACTTATTTCACGTATATGAGTATATGTGACATGCAAGCATATGTATATGTGTGACATACAGGTGTGTATATGTGTGTGTGATATGTTAGTATATGTGGAATGTGATGTTTTAGTGTATGTGTGTATATGAATATATAAATAATGTGTATGTATGCATATATGTGTTATGTGTATGTGTAAATGATATGTAGGAATATGTGGTATGTGAATGATGTGGGTATGTTTGAAGTGAGGTGTGTACTGTGTGTATGCCATGCATGTGCATTATATTTGAGATATGTGTGTTGTGTGACATGTGTGAATGTATGTGATGAACATGAGTAATGTATGTGATGTATATATGTGATGTATGACTAAATAGATGTATGTATGTATGTGACATGGGGATGTGTGTTGTGTGAGTTTGTGTGTTGTGTTGTATCTGTGCATGTTTATAAGAATGTATGCATTTGAGTACAGTATATGAGGCATGTATGTGTTTTGTGTGTGTGTGTGGTATGTGTTATATGTTGTGTGTGTTGTTGTGTTCTGTACTCAAGTAGTATGTGTGTAATATATGTGGTGATATGTATGGATTGTGTATACAATGTGGCATTCATGTGGGGATGTGTAAATGTTTTATCCCTATCTCCTGACAAGACTAGTGCTCAGGACTCTGTAAATCATAGCACATGTTATGTGATGGGGAGACATGGAAGATAGGAAGTTTGAGTTCTCAGGAATTGCTAATCTACTGAGGAAGGTGCATTTTCTTCAAATGTTTCTACTCTCAAATTGTTTATGCTCTCGTAAATAACTCCTCATCCATATATTGTGTGAACACAGTTAAACTTATTCTTTCCTTTCTTCTCTCTCTTCCTGCTTTGCCATACTGTCTCTGTGTGCCTTGTAGCCATCTGAGATGGTTAGGGACACGTGTCACACACTCTCCAATCCTATAGGTGGGGTGATAAGAGGTGTCACTTATCACTGTTTAATGAATTGGAATAAAGAAGTTTTAAGTAGTAAATGACCTGTCCAAGCCCAGTGTAGTAGACAGGAAGCGCTCACCTGTAATCCAGATTTACAGGACTCTTCAAAACACTTGTTTAGGGTCATGATGCCTATTCTGCACAGCTCTCTGAGCTTCAAAGAAAGTGATACTGGGATACTGGGAAAGTCCTTTAGAAGCCTACCTTTCTGCAGTACCTGAAGGTTGTGGGAATGTTCTGGGTTCAAACCAGTCACATAAATTCTTACTTTCACAAAGCATGCAGCTCTCCTTTCTGAAAGCAAATGCTAAGGACAAGGCCTTACCCAAAGATGAATTCAGAGAGAAAGACAATAAAAATGACAAATGGGTAAGGGGCGAAGACATACAGTAAACACAGCAAGAGAGCAGTTGCAGCTGCCCCCCCTCTTAACGGAAAGAAAACGGTGCACAACAGCTTGGGAGGAGAGGTAGAGGACAGAGACAGATGCCCAAGGTGCGGGTGGAGCAACAAAGCTCAGTTCCACACAGCTAATATTAAATATGACAGTCTGAGTGACGATGAGCTGAAACTGTTGACAGCTGAGGACAGAAGATGGAAGCCGGAGGCCACATCTCCTAGGATTACATTCAACAACAGGAAGGCAAAGCCTGGCAGCCAACCTCAGGGGTTACTGAGGGAGTTGATAAACATGCATGAGAGAGGGAGAGAGGGAGGGAGACAGAGACAGACAGATGGACACAGAGAGAAATAGAGAGCATGTGCAAGAGATGGTGTAAGCGCTTTATATCTATTTAGTCTTGTGTCATTCATTCATTCATTATACCTACTGCTGGACACAGGGATAAGTACTAGGGACACCGGATGAAAGGCAGACATCTCTGTTCTCCAGAAACTCATTCTTAATAAGGAAGATATAGAAGTGAGCAAATGACCTTTCTATTGACATGTACAGCAAGAGAGGCAAGGCCAAGTGCTAAAATCAGATGGGGTGAAGACTGGGAGGGGATGAGAGACGACAAGCTTTTCAAAACTCCATATCAGGCCTGTGGTATTGAGGGGCCTGGGACTGCCACTGGAGTACTCCCCAACTCAGGCAGTGACTAGACTACTCACTTTATTAATGGGAACTTTTCTTTCCACCCTGCCTCTATCACACAAAGCTACATTTCTAATAAAAAGATCACCAAGTTTCCCAAAGCTTCCTTCCTTGACATAACCTATCGGCTATAACTGCTTCTAAAAGCCTTTTGGTGTCAAGGGAGATAGGAGAGGCCTGTGTTCATCTCTGTTCAAGGCCACTCAGTGTTTAGAATTATATTTTCTGCTCATTCTTACTTTATTTTGAGTTTTTGACAAGTAGGCATTGTATTTGTTTCATTGTATGAGTAGTAGGCTGGGTCTAACTTCTTGTGAGTAGCATTTTTGTTGACTTTGGCTTTGAAATGAAGGTTTTAATCAAGTTTTCTGAAGAACTTATTCTCCACTTTCCCCCCAAATAAAGATTTTTCAAGTTTAGATAAAACAAAATTTATATGACTATTTTATCAATAAAGATGTGCTAAAGAGTAGTTTTCTTCACTCTATTATTTTGAAGGAAGAATATTATTTCTTTCAGGTTTTTACCTAGTTCTTGTTCCCAGGCATGTATTTTGCACACTGCATGCAACAGTCTGGAGGGAACTTATGACAAGGACCTCACTACCATTCTTATGTCCTGAACTACTTTGAAATGTTGATCAGATGCATTCACACTAAAAGTATAAATCATTGGGAGCCTTGAAAAGTCATATGATTTGTTGAACATTGGCTGTTTTAAAATAGAAAAAATGTTGAAACAAAACACTCATTTTTTTTTCCAAACAGGATGTTTTCGCAATAGATTTAGAAGCAAGTTTATAAATTCCTAAAGCTGAATTGTTTCCCTAGTATATTTTAATGGAATTATTTGCATTTGGTTGGTCAAAAATCAGAGGAAACTTAACATTCTTATAACATAAAGCTCTCTAAAGCTCTCTTCCAATGTGGTGCTCCATGTGGTGCTCCTTCAATTGATTCTTGATTTTCCTCAAGCCTTTTCCAGATGGAGCAGGTCCCCTGTGACTATTCGCAGATGTCAGCTTCCCATAATTCCCTGTGTCCATGAATATATAGTGAAATCGAAGGATGGGTAAGACTGAAGCAGTAGGTATAGATGTTGATTATAGAAATCAATGTTTTTGCATTGTTTATTATAACAATGTTTAACTAATTGGCTTGAAGTTACAGCTAAGAAAGCTGGCACAGTAACTCACGGGTTGATAAAGAGATTAAAAAACAGAATAGCTATGAAATATAGGACTAACTAGACAATTCAAAGTAATGCAAGAGAAATTTCAGAAGAGAAACTAGTAGTGTTGTAATATCAAAGAAAAAATACAGGCCTGAAGAAACACGTAAGCCTGAAGATGAGGAGAAAGACAGCCCCCATTGGAGGTAACATAACCCCATAGCTAGACACGTCATGGGTAAGTTTTAGAATGGCAGTGAAAATCTTTTAAAGCCAGCTCATGGATGAAGAAAAATCTGACTAGACCACTACCAAAAACACACAGTAAGGAACAAAAGGTTGATTAAAAGTTTGCTAGTGTGCAAACCTGTTACATTAAATGCAATGATCTTTATGATTATTAAAATTTTACAAATAGACCTTGTAACATAAAAAATACCTACTAAAAATTTAGAATTTCCATCTAACAGGAGAAATAATGTGCCAAGTTACTAGATAGCAGAGGATGAAGCATATAAATTGCATTGATAGACAAATTATATTAAAAATGCCACTCATTTACTGGAGAATTACATAAAGTATCCATTTACAAAAGCCTCACACTGGTCCTATAAATTGTTGTATTAATGCTTTAACTGTCAACTTGATGCAACCTAGAGTCATTTGAAAAGGGATTCTGGATTGAGGAATTTCCCAGATCAGAGTGCTCTATGGGCATCTTGATTGGTGATAGATATGAAAAGAGATTCTGGATTGAGGGATTGCCCAGATCAGAGTGCTCTATGGGCAGGACTGTGGGAGATTATTTTGACTGGTGATTGATATGGGACGGCTTAGCACCCACTATGAGTGATGCCATCACTAGGTGCATAGGGAGGCTACCCGAGCCAGCCAATAAGCAGCATTCCTGCATGGTTTCTGCTTCCAGATCCTGTCTTAAGTTCCCGCCTTTGCTTCTCTCTATGATGGACTATAATCTTTTAAAATGAAATAAACCCTATCCTCCTCTAAATTGTTTTTGGTCAGGGTGTTTATCACAACAACAGTAAAGAAAACTCAAACAAAAATGAAAAACAATAATGTTAAATGTCATAAGAGATAAGGCAATGCTAAACAGTTACTGCTGGGTGTTAGTAACACTAAGAAAAGCAACAAGCATGAGGCACGTATAGCAGCAAGCACAGACCTCTAGAACAGTCCAGAGAGATAATTCAGTAACCGTGATCCCTCATGTGGAAGATGTGACTATGTGCACAGCAACTATCTGTCCCTTATAAGAACTCATAAGAATCAAGTAGCACATATAAAAAATCAAAGTGGTTGTAAATGTACTGATTAGTAATGTGGTGTGGATACAAGAAGTTTCCCCAAAGTACATGTGTTGTACCCAAAGTAACAGCCCTTGTTTTGGAGAGGGACCTTCAGATGGTTATGAAATCCTTGACTCCACAACCAACAGACCACAAGGGAGTTAGTATCTTATGGGCTATTGAGAAATGACAGAGGTAGGGCTTAGCTGGAGACTTGGATCCTTGGGTACGTGTCTTGACATTGTGTGTCTTGACTATGGCATCTGGCTCTCTCTCTCCTCTCTCTCTTTCTCTCTCTCTCTGCCTCATCTTGTCTCTCTGTGTATGTATGTATGTGTATTTATGGTTTGTGTATGTGAATGTTTATATGCATGTGTATATTTGTGTGTATATGTTTTATCTTGGATGTACATATGTGTTTATGTTTCTGTGTGAGTGCACATGTATATTTTTTTGTTTTTGTTTTTGTGTTTTGAGACAGAGTTTCTCTGTGTAACAACCCTAGCTGTCCTGGAACTAGCTCTGTAGACCAGGCTGGCCTCCAAATCACAGAGATTCACCTACCTCTGCCTCCCACGTGCTGGGATCAAATGCTTGAGCCACCACCACCTGGCTCACACATATGTTTTATATGTATGCAAGTATGTGTATGTGTGCATATGCATGCATGTATGTATGTGTTTGTATATATACTGGTAGGAACCACAATAAAAGTAGTAAGAGCTGACATTCTTGGTTTGTTTCAATTTTTTCTTTAGTATATATGAAATATTCACTTTCTGTAGATATTTTTACTTGTGTTAAGAAAAATTTCTTTCTACTTTGATGAGAATTAATTTTTGAATAGTGTGTGTATTTTGTCATTTTTCTGTGCCTAGTGACCATATGATTTTTAATTTTTAAGTATCCTTATAAGTCACAAATTACAGTGATTGTAAAAAGTTAAGCCAACCTTAAATATCTGGAGGAACATACAAAGGGTCATGATATATTATTTTTCTTATTTGTTATTGTTTACATTTAATGAATTTTTTTAGAATTTTTACATGTATGCTTGTTAGGGACATTGGTTTATAATTTAATTTCATGGTGGTATTTTTGTTTTATTTTGGTATCAAATTTACAGTGCCTTCATGGAATACAAAAGAAAAATATTTCCATCTTTTCACTTTTCTGCAAAGGCTTTTTAATAATATTTCTTCCTTGGGTATTTAATGGAATTTACCAATAAAGTAAAGGCTTAAGCCCCCTCGTTTCCCCCTCAATTTTGATTCCTTTTATTTGTCTCCTCTCTTGGGGGAAACTTTAAAAACATCTGGTAGACATGGGAGTTCCCAGAGTTCCAGAGTTCTCTGTGTAGTTCCTCTGCATCAGTGGTCTAGCCCATCACTATGGGTACTCTTTTCTTTATTTACTTGTAACTTTAAAAACGTCTGGTAGACATGGGAGTTCCCAGAGTTCCAGAGCTCTCTGTGTAGTTCCTCTGCTTCAGTGGTCTAGCCCATCACTATGGGTACTCTTTTCTTTATTGACTTGTAGCTCTGCCGGACGTCTAGTCTCTACCTTCACCCTAGAAATTCCAAAACAGAGAGATCAACCAACTGCGACCTCACTGTTTCCCAGCTCTCTGAGATTGTTATTCTTTATTACTGTTTACTGGTTTGGACATTGTTAAAGACTTTTGTTTGTCTTGTATGGAGGAAGATAATCCTAACCATTGGTATTCTTTCTTCATTAAAAGTGAAAATCTTTATGTAACAATATTAATTTTAATTTTTGAGATTAAAATGTAATTACATAAATCCTCTTTCTGCTTTTCTTCCTCCAAGCCTTTCCACGTACCCTTCCATATCCTCTTTCAAATTTATAATTTTCTTTTTCCTTAACTGTTACTACATATATAATATAAATATATATTTCTAATTATAACCTACTCAGTCTGTACAATGTTGCATTTATAGTTTAATTAAAAATTAACAATTAGATGAGAGGATAACTCAGCTGATAAGTGCCTTCTGCACAAGCATAAGATTCTAACTCGGAACCCATTAAAAGGCAAGTATCACGGCACATAGTCAATCTAATGCTGGGAATGCAGAGAAAGGCAGATCCCCGGGATTTACTGGCCACCCTCTTAGCTACATTGTTCGTGAACTTTCTTAGTAAAAGACCCTGACTCAAAGGAAAAGGGAGAGAGCTCCCAAACAGTAACACAGAAGGCTGATTTCCGGTCTGCAAATGTATATGCATTTATGTGAACACACACCCACATTCACATGCACACATGAGCACACAGGCTCGCTGCATATACACAGCCAGCTAACAGTTACAACGAACGCATTTTGATTGTAAGGACGTTTTTCACATTCAGCAAGAGATTTCATGTAAGAACTAAAATTTGCACTTCTAATAAAGCTAGACTTCACAGTTTACACTCTGTTTCACTGCCTTAAATATTAAACACAAATAAATACTCAAGTGATCACATTGAATAGCAAAACTGAAAAAACTCAAATTCTCTTTCTTTGCTTTCTCCATCACTGTGCTATCCTTGTTTATTTCAAAGCTGCTGTTTAAACACAGAGTACACAGTGCTGTGGGGATGTGGTCAGCACAGAAGGCAAAGCAAACATTCAGGCCATAGTAAGCTTGCTTTTGAAATGAAGGTAGGTAACTGAATCAATGAGTGTTCAGGACTGATTGGGTAACTGGGCATTCTTCAACTTTTATGTAAAATGATGTTTTTAAAATTTGTTTTTGAAGTGTTGTATGTTGAGTCCAGAGCCTTGGGCATGCTAAGTGCTGTACCACTGAGCTACATACCAGCCCTGTATTCTTGTTTGTGTGAAGGCAAGTCTGTGCTAATTTGAACCTTCTATAAAACACTAAAAATTTGAACAATAACTGTCAGTAAAATTTTCCAACCTGGAGAAGGAGTTGGACATAGTTGTCCTATCATTGCTAAACCTAAACTCCCAAAGCTGGTAGCTTTAGAGTCTGTAAGACTAGGAATCAGGTAAACAGCTTGTCTGAAAAGAGCAGTTCTACAGACAAAATGAGCAAGCACCACTGGGCCAGCAGGCCAGCAGGCCACAGAGAACAGCAGCTGTTGACGTGGTAGGAGGGGCAGCTCTGCACAGAGAGCTGGACTGTAATCAGTGCATCTGAAAATCCACTTAGGCGTCTGGTTAAATGACATCTCCAGATGAGGGAGACCAGAATTCTATTCCAAGGGACACATGTTTTAAGTGGATTAAGAAGGGAAATTATTTTAAATGTAGGAAGGTATATAATTAACCCCAGGACCCTGGCGGCAGTAAGATATCACTGAAGAACTAAAAGAGATTCAAAGCACATTAGACATATGGTTGAATAAACAAAGCAGCCTGTCTCCATGGTAGTATTGTTCTGCAGATAAATGTCAGTCTAGGGGCCACAAAGCATTGTGGGCTTGTACCCACAGCCAGCTGTGTTCATTCAGATGAGGGTTTAATATATAAGGACTGCTCATATGTACTCGCACTGGAAATGACCATATCTTGATCTAAGGTATTTGCTGATAATGTTTCCTGTCTATTTGGAGCCTCGAAACAGATGCCTTAACAAACATCATGCAAACACCAGAGGTGACCCTGGGGTTCCTAACGTTGGGGTATGAAACATAGGCCACCGTGAAGGGAAATTCTTCTTGGGAGAGAACAATACAGGAAAGCTTAAAGGTTGGATCTGAGTGGGAGACAGTGGAAGAGCATGGGGATGAGCCCTACAGAAGAGGGAGACCATCAAGGAGCAGCTGGATATGTGGACCCATGGAAGTAGACACCGATGAGTTCAGTAAGTCCCCCAGAGACTAGATCCCAGAGCTGAGAGACAGCTAGCTAAGGCAAAGAAAATATCAGAATAGCCAATAAGGAAAGGGGAGGGAAGCAGACAGGCAGGAGCTGAACTGGGCCTAGGGGTGGCTTCTGTCATTATCTTTTATCCTGGTGCTTCTCATATCTATCTATCTAACAAAATAGGCAGGGACTTTCATCAATGTGTTGTTGTCTTTCTGATTATGTCCTTAACACCAAATGGAGTGGCGCTTCGCATTTGTTGAATGAATGAATGGACAAACACGTGGTTAATACGCTATCACTCAGATGGGTGCCACTGGCCTAGTGGTGGATCAAAGATCAGAACTGATGATTACAAAGTCCTTGGACTCAAGTTCCATTCATAGCCATTTGGGTGAGATCCCTCATAAGGGCAGATGGGCATTGGGTAGTCAGGTCTGTGGGTAAAAGGTCAGCATTCCTGGGTTGCTCCTCTTTCTTCTCCAGACAGCCACATTGTGAAAATGTGGTCTGGTTACAAACCCATGAAACAACCTCAGGGGATAGATTTTGTGAAGAGATAAATCATCAAGATGGTCATGGAGACCTCCAGAACAGAACTCATCCAATTTGCTTGTCTATAAATTATTTGTTATCAGCTTTGTTCCCAAAAGTAACACTATGGAAGAGAAGAAAACATTTCCTCCAATGCATATACCTTGAGACAGTGGTGGGCTTGGCTAGGGATTCTGTATTCCCGCTGTCATCCCATCCTGCTTTATGATAATCAACTAACCAAGTCATTTGAGATAAAATGAGATTGTAATAAATTACAGGAGGCACATTTAACAGAAATAAACAAACAAGCAAGCAAACAAAAAAAAACCTAAGAAATGCTCAGATTTCTACCTTGCATGCCAATACTTTGTAGTTTTAATTTATTATCATTTTCTGGATGAATAATTGATATTTATGAAAAGAATCAGAACAGCACTGAGTTTAAGCAATGGTGAAAAGACACTCTATAGATAAAATGAGAAATGTGAAAGCTAGACTCAGGGGTGAACTTGGGAGGCTGAGAAGGTATGAGAATTCCAGACCAACTTGGGCTACATGCTAGATCCTAATCTAAACTAAAACAAAAAGAGGGTAGATGGGACACTTTTTTGGAATGGAGACCAACTGTTCCAAGTGGAAGTATATGGCTCTGGACTTGGCATAGTGAAGGGGCTTAATCCATAAACAGAGGCACTTTACACTAATCCTGGGTAGTGTGGACACATTGTGTTGTTTCCAAACTAGGGCTTACTGCACCCTGCCTGGTTCAGAGAACCACGTGACACGGCTCAAGGGAGGACAGGGCTTCAGACAGGCTCTTCCAAGGCCACTCGTCAGTGAGTGCCCAGCATGAAGACTCAGCTCTCTAGAATCACGGAACTTTTCTGAATTTTGAATAACTCTCCCTAACATAAAAAGTACTGGAATGGTATGGAGAGCAGTTGTGTGAAAGGAGAAGAAATGAAGAGACAAGAAAAGTATTTTTGAAATTATGAAAAGAAGGCATGAGGTTCAAAGAGGGAAATTTCTGCACAAAACCACAAGCATGATGTGAATTGGCTGTGTCTTGTTTCTTTTCCTTGTTCAATGGAAAAGTTGATCAGATCACTGCTTCTGACTGATCAAAAACAAGATGTACACCAGAGAAAAATGAATAGCCTGCTGGTGAGTGAAATGTTTTTAAATGGGAGTTTGATGTTGATTTGTTTGCCTGATTGTGCTTCAGGGGAAGCTTCACAATGTCCAGCACTCTCCTTTGCCATCCACATGTGATTAATATTTGAAGTCAGAGTCTGGCCTGTGGAAGTCTCACCCAGCTTCATATTAGCACATTAAGACTCCAAGGCAAAAAAAAAAAATACTCATATGAACACAGAAATTATATCTCTAAATGAATCCTCCAGGAATGGGGATAGCGGAAGAAGGAAGATTGATGCTATAATCTCAAAGTCAAGGGGATTCAAGACTAAGCCCCAAAAGGCTGTGTGAGGAGTCAACAGAGCCACACAAAACACAGGACAGCCTACTCCTCCTTCCCTTCCCCCAGGTAGTAAAACAGCATGTTTATCACAGGAAGTCTAACAAAAATTTATGCTGGAATAAGATAATTCCAGCTGATTCTTCCCAAACACCCCACACACAGAAGTCCTGTTCACCGAAATCAGACTTGCTCAGAGAGTATCAGATCACTGGACACAGACATTTGATAATGCAGACAATTTTGCAGCCTCATAATTCAGGATATTGGCAAGAATAGGTACCGATTTCCCCCCCCCCCCTTCTCTCAGAAAAGCAGTCCCTTTTAAACAAAGCTTCTATTAATCAGCAGTTCAGATCACACATAGCAATCAATTGAAGCTGTTTAGGGCATTTACAGTAATTGATCTGAGACAAGTTCTTCACAAGTGCAGTGCTCTATCCATACACATGTACTTTTCAAAGAATTCAAAAGCCATTAGGATGTTCTCGACTCCTGTCTGATAGTCTGAGGGCCATTGACTGGATAGGATCATCAGAGATGAGCTGGGATAGCAGCAGGGGGCATCCTGATTAGATGGAAGGCAGCCCATGAGAAGAGGAGCTCTGCGAATCCTGGACAGGAGGGTGAGGAAGGCTGAGCCGACTCTGTCCATGCAATTATGAAAGTTTCCACAAAGTACCAGCTATTTCACATACAGTGATTATTTCATCCTTACACTCACACAACCAAGGATAGATTTTAATATGCTTTACTCTGAATTGGGGAATCAAAAGTGCTTTCCCCAAGGGAGAACTGTAAGTGCCAGAACTGAGTGCCTTCTCAAGCTCCAGGTCCCATTGCCCTGCATCTACACTTTAGGGGAGGTCCATTTGGAAGATGAGAGCATGAAGGATAAGGTCTTTGATTATATCTAGCTATGACTGTTAAGCCTTCTTTGACAGTTTTTGTCTTTGTGGTTTTGTTGGAGGAAAGGTTCAATCAAAAAGCTTACAGAAGCTTCTTGAAAACTAAAATCAGAATGAAGAAATTGGAGAAAGGAAATCAATTATAACTGACTGCCAGAAGGTGGTATGAGAGGGCATCATGGCTGTGAATTCAGGGAGAGGCTAGACTGGAGGCTCAGCCACTCTGTTCAGGATGTCACGGGCCAATCACATGACCCTGCTGCTGTCCTAGTGGTCGAGTATAACCCACCATAGGTCCCTGGATAAGAGTCACGTTTGAACTTCCTGTCTCTGCTCTAAAATCCAGAACTAAGATCCTGGTACCAGTCGTCACTTGTTGATGCCAGTTCGTTTTGCTAGGGATGCTTGAGCGGAGGAGACTTCTTCCTGTTATCACACAGGGCATGGGAAACAGAGTCAAGCTCTGGGAATTTGATATCAAAGACCCCTCAGGAAGTGCTGAGTTTAGCTCTCACAAGATTGACCCACGGGTGCCAAGCTGAACTTCACTATCTATTTCTGCCTCAGTCCTTGAAAGATCACCAATGAAAAGCAAGCATGGAGCTTAAAATAGACCCGAGACTAAAATTTCAGACTAAGAAACTTTTAGAGAAAACAGGAGAAAATCTTTGTAACCTTGGGCTAAGCAAAGATTTCTTAGATACAACATCAAAAGCATGACCTATGAAAGAAAACATTGACAAACTGAATTAAAAAAAAAATTGAAAACTGTTCAAGAGACACTATCATCAGGATGAAAAGACAGGCCTCAAAGCAGAGAAAATATTTATAAAACGCAAAGGATTTGTATCCAGAATACATAAAACCCTTGAAACTCAATAATAACAAGACAAACTATTCAATAAGCAATGGATAAATATTTTTAAAGACATTAGGATAAATGCCAGTTAAAAACCACAACTAAGATCTCATTAGACAGTTGTAATAATTTGAGTTTACAAAAGAGAAAATGAAGCAGAGTACCTAAATCGTGTTTGCAGAAAGCAGGACTTCTAGCTGGCTCCCAGTGCTGGCATACATTGCTGGTAAAGTTATTTCAAAAAGTAGTTTCATAATTCAGATAACATTAAGCATGTTTTTCCCACATAACCCAGTAACTCCATTCTTGGATACTTATCTAAGAAGAATAAAAGTCTATCCTAATAGATAAACTTGTATGCGAACTTGTATCTATACTCTCTAACACCCCAAACTTGAAGCCACAGAGCACACTTTGATGGAAGAATAGACATATACTGGCACATGCATACAAAAGAGTGCTGTTTAGCAGTGAAGAGGAACAGGTCAGTAATATGGGCAACAGAACTTATGAATTTCAAGTGTATTGTGGTAAGAGGAAAAATCCAACGTAAGTACTTTCTAATTATAATTAGTTCATATAAGCTATAGATAATAGTTTATGAATATACAGCATATTTATAGGTCTACATGAGGGTAGGAATTGACTATAAAGGAATATGCAATCGTTTTTATGGTCCTCACTACAGAAGTAGATGTATATATATGATTCTGTGCCTCTGTGAAACTACAGACCTCCAGAGCAAGAGAAAACTATTTCTCCATGAAATTAAGGAGAAAATCCTTCTCAATGCCCTTGTGGAATGTACATTTGCTCTCATTTCTTCCATGTTTTTTCACAAGGCTTTCAGGATTAAGTAATTTTTAGTCCAGCATGGCCTTGCTCCCCTATGGATTTATGTAAGAACCTCTGATAGAGTCAGATCTAAGAGGAGATATCAGGAAAGGAAAAGTTGTGCCTGAGAGGGCATAGTCAAGGTCACTGTCCTCTGATGCGGGATGCCTTTCTGTATGCTGTGAATTATCATTGGATAATAAAGACACTGTCTTGGTCTATGGCAAGTCAGCTCATAGGCAGGAAATCCAAGCCTAGATAAAGGGGAAGGAGGGCAGTTAGGAAAGAGGAGATTCAGCCTCCCAAGAAGCAAGATGTAATGGAGTACAGGTAAGCCATGAGCCATGTGGCCAAAGATCAGTAGAAATGGGTTGAGTTAAGATGCAAGAGGTTCCTGCTTTATAGAGACTACCAGACATTCTGCAGGACACAGGGAGAAGCAACTGATGAACTATGCCAAAATGGATAGAATAGTCCTTCAAATTTCCTGCTTCATTAAAAGGTATGCCAGGGGCTCTAGGCCTACAGGCTGAAGATGGATGCCTCAACTTTACAAATAACTTTGGGTGTCTGTCCAGGCACCCAGGTGTCATCTCTGTTATTTCTAGAATTTGGAAGTTGCATGCACTTCCTGTTTACTTAGGTAATATTTTATACTTCTGTGGTCTTTGATAGAGTTGAAGATTATATAGTTATAATTATAGTTTTCCTTAGTTATAATAAAAGGTATATTAGATATGAAACTTTGGACTCACAAGGATAAGGTAGATGATAGAATATTTTCTTTAATTTTGCTAAATACAAATAGACTAGATATTGTAACTGTAATTATTGCTTGACAACTGTTTTGTTATATGTAATTTTACTATGTTAAAATTGAAACTTTCCTTTTTGACTATACAGAAAAGAGGAAGTGATGTGGGATGTCTTTCTGTTTGCTGTGAATTACCATTGGATAATAAAGAAAATGTTTTGGCCTATGGCAAAGCAGATTATAGTCAGGTGGGAAATTCAAGCATAGATAAAGGGGAAGGAGAGCAGAGTTAGAAAGAGATGCTGCCAGATGCCACCTAGGGAAGAAGATGTAAAGAAACACAGGTAAGCTACAAGCCATGTAACAAGATATAGACTAATTAAAGTGAGTTACGTTGAAATAGCTAGCAAGCAATGAGCCTGAGTCACAAGTCAAACAGTATGCAATTAATATAAGACTTTGTGTGATTATTGGGAACTACTAGTCCAGATCTCAGGGCTAGGCCAGGTCAGAAACTTTTGCCTACAGTTCTCTGTGAAGCTAGATGTGTTTCTCTTGGGTGGAAAAAAGAGCTTTCCCTTTATCTTGAGGCTTTGCATTCTGTCTGGTTGGTTCAATAATAAACGTGTGTTGAAAAGAATAATCTCAGTATCACACAAAGACATAAACAAACAAAATGAAAATATCAGGATGGTTTTATTTTTTTCAAAAAGGGTGCCTTATAAACCAAATTTGTCTAGGAAGGACATTGGAGCTGGAAGTTCACTTTGTCTTTATTCTAACATAGATAGACGGTTATTGTGTTATATCCCATTGGTAGAAGATCAACCTCAGAATATGAGTTAATTGGATAGTTCATAACTGGAACAAAGGAAATGAAGGAAAAGGGACACGGTCAGCTGCTGTTGGTCATCAGATTCCTAGAATGCAGCAGGCCTTTCTGCAAGCAAAATTTTCACTAGGTGGGGTGATTAAAAGATTTGCATTAAGGTTTTACAAAGTGGAGGAGATCTAAGGAATAGTGGGTCAGCGCAGGCTTTGATTGAAATAAGAAAAAAGAGAACTTTTTTTTTTCACAAGTTGGAAGCTTTTGTCTGAACAAAGGAGGAGGAGGATTGCAGTATGATAATGGCTGGTACTGGGCATGATGCCAAGCAGAGCACTGTCTGTACAGAAGGGGCCGCTGTTGCAGGTTACAGTTGGAGACTGTCTTGGTGATAGCTAAGCCTACATAACTGCCAAGTCTGAAGCAAGGCTTTTGTTTTCAGTTTTAACATATCTGAGCTGTTGATAAAGGATAAAGAATAGGGCTGGCCACTAATTTCAGGCCTTGATACATTATCTTTTTCATTGATTCTGATCATGGAAAGATAGCCACACTGTCTCCTAATATTTGCCTTATAGGTAGAGTTGGGGTTTCAAGACTCATTTGGCCAGTGGGAAATATAAATGCCCAAAGGACATTTAGTGTAATGAATTTTCTATAAATTAAAGGTACGCCTCTTACTTGCCTATTCTTCATGTGAGACAAATGCTACTTCCCTTATAGCTTTTGACTATTCTTCCCTTTAACTGCAGAGGAAGGGGGAAAGCTGGAAGAGAGGTCTTTATATGGCTGATGGGTAAATGAACCAGGCAAAGCAAACACGTTTTCAGCCCCTGGGAAGGGTGTAGCATTTTGAAAACAAAGGCCTACAGTGGCTGGTCAAAGAGAAAATGTGCTATCTTTGGACAAAAAGGTAGGCTTGATGACACAGCCCATTACTGGTTTGTCATGGGCTCTAAGGTTGCAATATTTGGGTTTTCCTGCAAAGTAGGACATTTGACATCCTTGGAGAAAAGACTCACACTTTTCAAGAGGCAACGTGAATGGGAAAATCTTAGTCTCTGGAGTCAGAAAGATGCAGATAAAAGTCTTGGCTTGGTTCTTACGTGTTGAGCCTTCTATGAGCTCAGTCATCTTCACTTATAGGGCTGAGGTCTCCAGAGGATTTGTGGACACCCTTTACCAAGCTCAGCAGCTATTTACAAATATCTTGTAAAGCCTAATTGTTTGACTTTTGACTATTTATGCAAGTACAGTAAGCATAAGGCTAAAAACAATCCCACAACGAGTGAAGATCCACAAAGCCCACCCAGTCATCAATGTCTCCATTGGCCTTTAGACCTTGTTGTATCTGTGTAGGTATATTTGTCAAACTGTTAGATAAACAGATCTGAGTTGCCTAAGCATGTTATCTTCTAACTTATATTTCCACCTTGAGCCTGAATTAAAAGAAAATGTGCACAGTTCTTCTAATTTCTCAAGCTAGACTCTCTAGAAATTTCTCTAAATGCAAAGTTAAGTCAGAGCAAGAAACGGTGGGGGGCGGGGGGAAGTATATGGTCTGATTCTCATTTGAGAAAGCTTGAAGTACTATTAGCTAGTAATTATTATTCAAGAAGAAAATTGAAATAGTATTTCCCTTACCATTTATATGTATTTCCAAAATATACATAAATACTCATTAAGTCCTTTGCACCTACCTACTTAATAACTAGAACTGTTAGGTATTCATATTTGGCTCATGGGAGTATAAAAAAAAACCTATTAAAACATTAATGATGTGAGGAATGGAAAGAGTCTGTGAACCTCTGCCATCAAGTCGCAAAGAAGCTGCAAAATGCCTTTGCTGGTAGTGTCACTGGCCTTGTGCCTGCAAGGGAAGTATGAGGACCAGAGGACCATGGTGCATCATAAATGGAAGAGTTGTTTCAAATGATCTAGGTTAGCCTTCTCACCTTACAAGCACGCATTCGAAGTCTTTGAAATGATACCCAGTTCTATTTCACTTGTTTTATTTCTGGTTTGCAAGAATGGGGAACAAGAAAAAGCTCAAGTGGGTGGAGGGCATGGATGAGGCATTCTAGCAGAGCTAAGATGTCAAACAATGAAAGAACTGAAATCCCCACAAGAGAGGGAGAAAGGCAGGAGAAGAAGTCTGGCCTGGGAGGAGGGATGTCACTGCTATTCTTCTTCAGCCTCTGGCTCTATGAGGCTCTTGCCTTGTTTGTTTGTTCCTCAAGGGTAGACTGGGACACCAGTATCTCCAAAAACCATCTCTATCTAAATTAAATCTCCCTGTCTCAAAAAGGCAGGGCTGGGTTCTGCAATGGGAGTGGTTTGGCTTTTGTGTTCCTGCGTGCTTGGCATTAACACAGCAGCCACATCAGTGAGCACCAGTATCGGGCTATATGAAAATGAAAGGTAGCTGGGAGGGGTTACAGGGAGGAGTTCCTGGCAAGAAAAACAAAGGGTTCAGTGCCCTAGGGCAGGTTATACAGGTCAAGGGCAGCAGCTCTGCAATTTACCTAAATGTTAGAAGATGGGCTACCTGTCAGATAATGCAAACTCAATTATGTCTGAAGGGATTCTGGAGGTCAGCTGGGCTCAGGCTGGTTATCTGTTTGCAAGATACAAAGGAATGTGGAGATAAATTGCTAATGAAAAGGAGGCATGCAGAGCTCCACTTGGCTACCCAGAGACCTGTGCAGAGAAGAGGAGGGTTTAAGAAAGAGCAGAGTGTGAGGGAAGTAGCCTAGTGTGGTGGACACAGCTGGATAGGGAGATGCATTGGCCTGAGTCTTGCTCAGCTGCTAATTAGCTGTGTGACCTCTGTTAACTCACTTTGCTTTTCTAGACATTAGTTCCCCATCTGCCCACACACAGGGCCACTAAGAGACCAGGGTGACACACAAATGGGGCCATTTATCAAGCACTTCCCAAGTGCCAAGTACTGTTTTAAGCACTGTACACGCTTTAGCTCATTTAACCCTTACAGCTCCTACCAAAGGTAGAGATAGGTATTGTCTGTAGTCAGAGGTCTAGATGTGGAACCTAAATCTGATTGGTAGAATCTGTGTCTTCATCTCTCTGAAATTAAGTTCAAAGCATGGGATTCTGTGTATCAGACAAAGTTGAGGGACTTAAAGTTCTGACTTAGTAAGTCTAGAGTGGGACCCATGCATTTCAGGTTTGATACGTGCCTGGATCATTTTATTGTGAGTGGCTTTGTTTGAAAAACTACTCATTCTCACACTTGAGAAGTAAGTATCAATTCAACTTGCTCTTATAAGTAAAGGTATGGTGGCTTGTACAGTAGAAGTGCCCAAAGGCAAGTTCTGTAAGGAACAGTAAGACAAGTGTGATGCCCTGGTTTTTCAGAGGCTGGCCTGAGCCCTCAATGACTACTCCATCGTGACTTGTGTTGAGTGTTGTTGAAGTTTGACGCTAACACTTTTAAGAAGTAGAGCTGATGCTGGCAGTGTGCTATTGAATCCTCAGAACTTTAATAAGCAAGCCTTCTTTCTTTACAAGGTATCCAGCCATGACTATTTCTTATAGAAACAGAAAGTGACCTAAGTCAAATAGGGATACTTGGTGATATGTATCTGGTTGTTTATGGCATCTAGGATGGATCCTGGTCTTTTTTGATTAAGGCCAGCACCCTTTGGTATCTCATGGGCTTTTTTAAAATCTAAGCACCTTGTGCGCATAATGAGGCAGCTGACAACTTAAGAAATAGAATGTCGAGAAGAAAGCAATCATAGATCACCATGGAATGGACTGGCTGACCAAGGAACAAGAAAGCTGTGTGAGGAGACATGTTTGTGATTCAGAAGCCACATAGGCTGTGCTACATTCAGAGTAGCATTTCTCCAGGCTGATGTGATTGAAGAAAGATGTTCTGATCCTTCCACAGTCCCTCCTGCTCACAGGGAAAACCAAAAGCCACCTCTCCTATTAGGTTCATCTCATTTAACCACCCCACTCTGTTCCTACAGTTTCTGTTCCCTAAAATACTGGTTTCCTGACACACACCTCTCCCCTCTCTAGTCATTTTCAGAGAAACTCTTGCCCATAATGAATCTTTTCTATTTCCCATAACCTCTCAGGGAATCTTTTACCCATTATGCATTTCTTTCCTCATCAGTCACCCCTCAGGGAATCTCCCACACATCATGCACCCACTTTCTGTTGCAGTGATAAAATATCATACCTAGAAACAGTTCATAAAAGAATGACTTGATCTTGACTTATGGTTCCAGAAGGAGGGTCCATAATGGCAGAGGAGGCATGGCCAACATGCAACCAGAGAAGGAAACTGACTGAAAATGGTTCCATCTACATGCAAGAAGCAGAGAGAGTGAACTGGAATGGGATGAGGCTATACCCTCTCAGCACCCTGTGCCACCCCACAACTTCCTCCAGCAAGGTTCTACCTCCTAAAGGTTCTACAGCTTCCCAAAACAGTACCCCTAACCAGACAGCAAGTATTCAAATTACTTGAGCCTGTGGGAACATTTCTTATTCAAATCACCATGCCCACTATCCTTTTTCCCAGAAATCTCTTACCCATCCTGTAAGTCTCAGTTTATTCTTGCCTTCCTTAAGGATTTCTGTCCTGCCTCTTTGCATTGTACTTTACTGTGAATATCCTGGGACTTTTATGTGAAGCACTTACTGTTTAATACTTGCCTTCTCTACTGTATTATAAGTTCCGTGGGTGAGATCTGGTGCCTGCTTCTTTCATTACTATACTCCAAGTACCAGGGATTGGCCCATAATAGGGATTGATTGAAACATCTGTTTCACAAATGAACAGACTAATACAGCCAAGAATAGGTGGTTTGCTTAAAGAGTGAGTGGTAGAAATGAGATCTGTGTTCTGGGGACCCTAGCCAATATACGACACTCATTCCACTTCAGTGGGTTTTTACTGGCACCGTGTAGGCAAAACTAAACAAGAACTTGTTCCTTAAATAATGCTTATAAGTGAAGGAGGTGCAGAGCAAAAGTAGGAACATGTGACACTTTGTAAAAATTACTATGTTTAGTTTTACAATGTTGTAGCTCAAAGTTTGACATGACTAATTTTTCCAGTGGCTTCTTTTGGGTTACTTCAGGACATGAAATGAAAATGGGGGTGCTGTGGCCTCCTTGGTCAGAGGAAAGTTTCATAGCATTCATAATAATCTGATTTGTACAGAGCTATTCTCTGAGTCAACCTACTATCGTCTTCAGGAATCTAGCCTGCCCTACTGCCCAAAGATCACAGCTAAGATCAATACTGTTGACAATCTCTCTTAGGAGGAGGGAGTAGGGAGTCATGGGTCCTTCACCTGAGTGGTCAGCCACTCCTCTCACAAGTTCTGTGTAATTCTTCACCAATTACACGTGTTCTTTGGGTCCTTAGGAGAGGCTAATGAGGAGAGGAGGCTTCATCTACATAGTCACAAGGGAGCCATCGTTCAGTATAGCTGCTTTAAGGTCACCCATGCTCCTGCCTGTAATCCTTCATCCTCACCCATTATGCTTTAAAGCCAATAAACTCATTGGTTTCCTACCACGAAATCTGATGGCTTTAGGCTGAAGTTTTTCTGTCTCATCTGGGCCCAAGGTCCAGACAAACCTTTTCCACCTAAAGTATTGCAGCTGCTTATAAAATAATTAATCAGAGACTTATTATTATAGTAAATGTTGAGCCAGTAGTTCAGGAATACTTCTATCTAGCTCTTATTCTTAAATTAACCCATAATTCTATTTATGTTTAGCCATGTGGCTTGGTACCTTTTGCTCACTGCAACATTTTCAACTTCCTCTGAGTCTGGCAGGCAACTGCTTCTGCTTTTCTTCTTCCCAGAGTTCTCTTAAGCTGGTAGCCCTGTCTATGCTTCCATCCTGCCTTCTGGCCAATCAGTGTTTTATTAAACTAATACAAATGACAAACATTTACAGTGTACAAAAGCACAGTCCCACAGTGGCTATTGCTACACCTTTATATTTAAAACCATAAGAGGAGATAGATATTGTTTATATCCCTAAGGGAAGAGATTTTAGCCATACTACATCATTTATAGTATTAGATAAATGGCATCTTTGTTGCCTGGGAACTTGGAGGTGATGATTCTCAAGCCTCAGCTGCTTGGGAATTTGAGACAGAACCTGGGTAGTGTGAATACAACAGGCTGGTGTGAGCTCTCTTAAGAGCAGATAGTGCCCAGTTCTTCTGAATTCCATGAAATTACACTGGTGCCTCTAGACTAGCTCATGTAGAAGTATTTACACCACTGAAATTTAAATATCTAAATCTGATCTTTTGTTCCTAAGAAAGACAATAGAGAGACTGTCTGGCCCATAACTCTGGCTTAAGCAGCCCCTGAGGAGATCTGGTAGCTTCTATCCTCATTTCAGTTCTGTGACCACTTCGTGAGACGGAGCCTGGACGCTTCCTGGGATTTTGTCCCAGTTTCTGACATAAGTATTAAGTGATGCTCTTCTGGGAATCTCAACCCTTGCTATTCTTCATGAAAGACGTACTGGAGAACTGGTATTTTGGTTCCAACACCCAGTATCCTTAAAAAGAAGTCTGTTTTGAAAACAAAGCTTTCATATCATGAGTTTTAGCTAAAAACAGCCCCATTCTGTCTACAACAATTTGAGACCTTTTTTTTTTTTTTCTGACAGAATTTAGAGCCACTCTAGATGATGGTGATTTACTAAAATAGCCCAATCCCGATTTGTGCCTGTGTCAGCACAGTTCATATCACACACCTGTGTGCTCTCTCACAAAATACACTGGTGGGTGGTAATGGGAAAGGAAGAATATCCGTAATAAACTAAATTTTCTCTGAGCAGTTGCATCTCCCACTACTGTGGAGGTGGGTGGAAGGGCTCTATCTTTAAAAAGAAATAATGCTTTACTTGCTCAATCGAAAGTATTAGCCACTGAACCAGGTATATTGGTTAATGAGGCAGGTAGTTCCCCTAATGAGTCAAGCAGATGACCTGCTGAAAACATAGCCAAGACTCAGTCATTTCTCAGGTGTTTTCCATATTTTGAAGGTGAGGGATGGAAACTTGTCCGTCTTTCCAGCACATCTGAGAATTTTCCATTATGTGTCTTGTGATCAGAAGCAAATATTAATGGGGAGGAGTTTGGACTTAGGATGACCACCTATGAGAAACTTGCGGCATATCTGCAGCTTTAAATAAAAACATGTTGCCAAGACACAGGAAAGGGTGTCAGTGTCACTGATTTTGTGATCCTGGCACATAGTTGATCTTGGATGAAGTTTAAATATATAGAGAGCAAAGATAAATGAGTGAGTAAGAATAAATGAGTATTCCAAGGTGTCCATCCAGCAACCTGTGGGTGGAAAGTGCCAAAGCACAGATAAAGTTGCTTAAGGCATTATGAGAGGTATTATGGTTTTTTTGTTGTTTGATTGTTTGTTAGCTTGACTGAGTTGTCAAGTGCTAACTGTGGCACAAATAAATGAGACTCAGGGATAGATCTCTGAAGAAGTTGGAGGTATTAGAGAGAATAAACACCACAGTCAGATCTTACCCAGCTGTCTTCCAGCTTGCCTCAGCCTTGCTTCCCCTGGAATGGCTTCTCTCTATGTGTTTCTATCCTGTCTTAAGTACCCTTTTGAAATTAAGGTGTGGCCCCATCACTGCCTGCTTGGGAGCCTGGAATTCCTTCTATAATCTAAAGTGACCTCAACTCAGTTGGGATTAAGGCCGTAGGTCACCACTGCCAGGATACTCCCTGTGCTGGGATTTAAGGTGTGAATCACCACTCTCTGATTCTCCTAGACTGACTGTGGTTAGAGCTCTGGAACTTCTGGAGCTTCTATTAACTCCCCACATAGACTGGGGTAGATTCCCTCTGATATCTCCAAAACTTCTGAAACTTTTATTGAATCCCCACAGCTAACTTTGTAAATGACAAAAGTTCAGATGTTCCTACATGATTTGTGGGATCACTTGGATTCACGTCTCTGACTTGGGTTTTCTGTTAATGACATCTCTCCCTTGCTTTGTTGAAGAATTACAGAAGTTCACTATTGGCCCCTTTGTGACATCACTAGTGACTGCTTCTAACATTTGCAGTCACTAGTGTTCACCTACCAAGCTGAGTTTCTGAAATACATATGAATGTGTTACCCACTTATGTTCCAGCTTGAGAAGGTGGATTTGCCACTCAGCTAGCCATTCAGACCATATTGCTCCCTCATAAGGGAGATCCGCAGTCTCCCCTACTCCATAGCTACTGTCAATATATTTCCAAGAAATGCTTATCTCATGGGAAGTTGGGGCAACACGGGCATCCTGAGCGTATGCCCTATGCTACATACCACACTTCCCACAAACAAGCTTATTTAATCTGCTTAACAGTTTTGAATCCATTAACAGGGGAGTATGTGGGTTTACAGAGAAGGCTGGATAATTTGCTCAAGACCCCATAGTTCAATAATGGTAGAACTGAGATTTACGAATAGTCTAACTGCATTCTTTTTTACTTCCCAAATTGTTCTTTGGACCATGAGAATTCCAATTATAAAGTGACAAAATAACTAACCCACATCTATGTCTTTACATGTGAGACAACAAATTTGAACACAGGTCTAGGTTTGTTAAGCAGCAACAAGTCAGGATAGAAACACAGCTGCCATCCAAGTGGTCTAATGAGGTGCAAGGGCTTTGCTGGAAAGTGAGGCTGACTGCAAGATTAGGTGTGTGCTTGCTGAGACGCCTGGGGTCCACCATCGGGTTGCTTTTTTTCCTCAGCAGCTGTAAGCAGTTTTCTTCCTTGTGGATCCCATTGTAATCCCTGCTCCACAGTCAGCATTTAAAAGTGTTCATCACCCCTGAGCTCTCAGGCTTCTTTTGGTTACTTTCCTTCTGGACCTGCTCCCTCCCTTAGATTTTGTCTTTATCTTTGTATTAGATATGAGCTCTTGGTGAAAAGTACATAACAGGATCTTTCTCTCTACCCAGTAGAACAATCTACACTCCAGTCAAGACACAAGGCCTTTCATATTCTATATAAACATTGACATGGTGTATTTAAATGTGCAGTCTTGCTGGTCACCTTCTGTTTGTCATTTTGGTATTTGTTATTTTCATTCTCTTTTCTCTGCCTTATTTTGAACTGACTATCTACTGTATTTCCATTGCCTTGTCACTCCTAATTTTTTTAGTCATGCCTCTTTTTAAAGTACTTTTTTAGAAGTTGTTGCTTCGTGGTTTACAACATTTAATTGATTTCAGTCTATTTAAAATAATATTATGTCAGTGCATTTGTCCGGGTTCACTAAAAGAACAGAACCAGTAGAATATATATTAAAGGAAGACTTATTAGACTGACTTATGACAATATAATTCTGGATGCCTCCGCAGTCTTAATATTGAACTGAAGGCCGGAAGGACTTTTAAATGGCTGCTGGTGCTCCGTCCACTTGGAAGCCCAAAGAATCTTGGTACTGATCTCAGCAAAGAGGCATGTTGTAGAATATTATTTTAAAGTGTGTGACTTTTGTTTATGTTGCATTTGTTTAACTCTGTGAAGCTGTGTTACTGTGCCTGCCTAAAACACCGGATGGTCTAATAAAGAGCTGAACAGCCAATAATAAGGCAAGAGAAAGGATGGGGGGGGGTGCTGGCAGGTAGAGAAGAACTAGGTGAAATCTAGGAGGAGAGGAAGAAATAGCTAGAGGAGGAGGAGGGCCCAGACACCCAGCTGCACAGCAAGCCATGGAGTAAGAAACAAAGAAAGGTATACAGGACTTGAAAAGGAAAAGCCCAGAGGCAAAAGATAGAAGGGATAATTTAAAGTTAAGAAAATTTGGCTAGAAATAAACTAAGCTAAGACAGGCATTTATAATTAAGAATAAGCCTCCATGAGTAATTTATTTGGGAGCTGGGTGGCAGCTCTCCATCCCCCCCAAAAGAGCAAAACCAACTAACAACACAGATGTCATTGTCTGAGTCTAAAGGCTTGAAAAGAGCAGTATTCTACTGTAGACAGAAGATGAGTTCCCTCCCTACTCAGTGCTCTGGGTCTGTTTAAGTCTTTAATCAGCTGGATGAGGGACACTAGATTAGAGAGCACAGTCTGCCGTATTGGTCTCCCAATTAAAATATTAATCTTATCTACAAATACCTTCAAGAACACACCCAGAATAAAGTTTGGCCAAATGTTTGGTTGACCCAGTCAAGTTGACATGTAAAGTTGAACATCATACTCCTCTTCTCTGTCAAGCTTCTGGTAAGGAGATCAGAGCCAACCTAATCTGTAGCTGGTACGGAAGACAGTAAAGGAACTGTATCATGGCTTCGTGGCTGAGTTCCTAGAGATCTTCCCTCAAGCCTCCTGCTCTTCAGGTTTCAGTTAACTCCAAAGGTCTGTGCTGCAAGAAGATTCTCACGGCAACTCTGACATTTCATACAGTATTCTGCATGCGTACATAATGAAGGCCAGAGGCAAAAGAGTAAGTCAGTTCAGCATCTCTATATTTTCTCGTGCTTCCAGAGTCTCGATCATAAGTCAGACCTGAGTTTTGACCTTTTAGAGTGCCACTGAGATTTGGGCTGTTTCATCTTTTACACATGTGTGTGCTGCCAACCTCGCTCCCCTAATTTGTAATGATATAAACCATAATGTGTCACTTTCTGAATTTTAGTTTTAGTTCTAGATTTTCTTTTTGCATGTTTGGCTCTTTGATAGGTTTAAAATTTATGATTTTATAGGTTGTTTTGCTATAAGAGTAAAGCCACTATCTTCTTGTGATTTTTCTATACAAAGAGGTTGAAGTCAAAACTTGTTGTATTAAGCTTCTGAATATTTTAATAACAAAATTATATAAAAAGTTTAGACCGACTAATTGGGAATTTTATGTTTTTTAGTCTCCTATCCTGTAACTCATTTACCTATGAATCTGCTTCTTTCTAAGCCTTTCAACAGTGGTTCTATGATAAATCAGTTACCAAGTGTCTGTTGGGATTTACTGCGTGATTTTTTTTTTCCTGAGGGGACCTGAACCAATATCCATTTATCTGCTAGAACATCAATGATAGTCCAAATAATCTACTCCACTTACGTCTAGCTTAGTGACTACTGAGCTCCTGGGGTCTACTTAAAGTATCATGTGTGACTTCATTACTGAACATCCCGAGCATGGGTGATGACTCACAAAAGTTTTAGGGCCCTGTTCAACTGTTGGTCAGTTTCCACTGGACAGTCTCCTTGGCCCAGATGTTGTTTCTCATGTTTATAACTTCAGGAAGGGTCCTGTAAATCTTGTGAGCCTTGTACGTTCCTTTAGCTTTCTGGGTCTCTTGCGCCCCTGCCCTCCCACCAGCAGAAAATGTTTCACTTAAGAGTACACAGCTAAACAATAGAACCTCACTAATGCTTTAAGAGATCTGTAGCAAGAAAGCCCTGTTTTGAAATTTTGTCCATGTTCTTTACCACTCTTCCCTTTGTGCCTGTCTCTCTTCTTATCCCAGTGGGCTATACTTGTAAAATACTTTTACTTTTCTTTTAACTCTCAATTCTTAGTTTGTATTGTTATAGTCCAAACAGATAGATGATGTAGGAATGTGTTTATGTATGCTGTGAATCTCAATCTTTAAATAAAGGAGCTGTTTTGGGCCATGGCAGGCACCGTAGAAGTAGGAGGAGGAATCAGAGCATAGGTAGGAGAAGCAGGGCAGAGTCAGGCAGATGGAGCTGAAGCCTCCCAAGAAGAAACATGTAAGAAACACAGGTGAGCCATGGGCCACGTGGCAGACAGATTAATAGAAATGGATTGATTTAAGATGTAAAAGCTAGCTAGCGATGTGCCTGAGCCATAGGCCAAACAGCATAAAGTTAATATAAGCGTCTGAGTCATTTTTGGGGACCTGGGCAGCTGGGCAGCTGAGGGGTCTGGCACAGCATGTCTTTGGGTCTTGGACCTCTGGCCGCCCGGGACCGAGAAACCCCACTACTACAGATAGATAAGGAATTCTAGGGTTTAAATGGCAGTGTTTCAAACACTAACAAAAATTAGTAAGAGAGCTTGAATCTGGACTTGAAATAGCCAAACTGATCAGATATAAAAAATGCTTTGAGAAAGACAGCAGGACCAGTCTTGTTTGGCATATGCTGGCTAGATCCTATGACCCACCCTTGAAGAACAGGATACTACTAACCTTTTACATATTCTTTTACTTAATTTCAATACTAAACTGTGGGTAGAGATGGCTTCTAAAAGGCCTCCATCTATTCTTGGAAGGAGACCACCCTAAATGCCCATAACCAGATTTAGATAATGATGTAAATAGGAAAGCCTTAGCTTTGTCTTGAAGCTGTGGTAGGAGTCAGCTCCTCATAGACAGTAAAGACAGATGTCCATGGTGAGCTCCAAGCAAGTCACATAAGTGAGAACAACGGAAACTTGGCATAGTTAATCACTAGCATACTCAGCCAAGGTTGGCAGCCAGTGGACCTACAATGTTGAAGGCCAGTATACCTAACTATGGTGAATGGCTGGCAAACCAACCAATGTCAAGAAGAGAATGAATAGAGATAATCTTTGCTTCGGCAAATAGCACAAGATCTTCTAAGCTGGCCCAAGATATACACACACATAAAGGAAAGGTTCCCTCCATTAGCTCAGCCCATGACATGCCCAGAAAATTAACCAAACTTAGTTTGAATTACCTTAATCTTTGTCCATTTCATGCAACATGTCCTGCCCCAGAATAGTAGCTCAATGGTTTTGACTCTTTTGGGACCACCTGTAGCATAAATTCTAATTGGTCTTAATAAAAACTTGGAGCCAGATTAGGGTAAATGATAAAAGATCAGAGAGACAAGGAGCTAGCCACTAGAGAGACTTCTTACCTTTCCCTGAATCCTAAGCCTAAAGGGCTGAGCTCCTGTCTTCTCCTACCTTATATTCCTCTCTCCACCCAGCTATATCACTTCATGTCTCAAGATTCTTAGTGCTGGAATCAAAGGCATGAGATCCCTAGACCTGGGACTAAGGGTGTGTACAACTACTGCCTGACCTCTATGGCTAGCTAGTGACTGGCATTTCCCTCTGATCTTCAGACAAGATTTATTTGTTAGACCATACACAAAATATCACTACATCCACCCCCCACACTTGAGGGCCTTTTACATTTTTTCCTAGCAAACCTGCTTTTGCTATGGTTTTCCCTTTCTTGGTTCCCCTCCCACACTTGGGAATTTTTCCCACTTTTTTCTTAATAAGCCTGCTTTTGCTTTTCTCACCTCTTTGCCTATGTTGTCATTCCTCATTGACATGAAACAATAAACTGTAGAGAGAGTCACTGCTTGTGGCAGCTTTGATGACCATTGACTGTTCAGCATTGTAAATCCTTGGGCTAAGCCCACCAGAGCTGAGGGAGTCTCCATCACTCTAAGATCCTGAGGAATATAATAATTCCAAGACACATATTCTGATGCATTTAATAAAATCTATTTTTCAGGTATCAGTACCTGCCCACTTAAGGAATCTCCTGCGTTTATTGTACAATAAATGTTCCTTTCTTTTACAAAGGGTAGACATCTGGTTACACCAAGGATTAGATCACATGACCTTTTTGTTTGTTTGACTTTGGCAGTATCTGAGGTTGAACTCAGGACCTAATGCATGTTACTAAAATACTCTACTGTTAAGCTGTATCGTAAGTTTTATTCCCAGCTGATAATGACATTTAATACCCTTTTAATTCTGGGGACTATGCAGAAACAAAGAAATGGGTTAAGAAAATAAGAAAGGTGAAAGTAAAATAGATATTTGACCAATGGCTTTGTTACATGCTACGATGTAAAAAAATCCTAGCATATTTGTTTAATGCTTGTTGTTTTCCAGAAAAACTTCATGAATTATACAGTTCATGAATATTACCTGTGAGATAGATCCTATTATGCACTTAACATTACAGCCGAGGAAACCAAGGCTTAGAAAGGCCCCGTTACTTGCTCAAAGGTGTTCATCTCATAATTAGTAGAACACACAGGACACATCAGGTCTAAATCAAGAAGTTTAATATTCATCATGACACAGAGTCAGACTTTCTTGACATACCCTGTCCCAATTCTCACAACCCTGAAAGGTTGATATTTTTGCTCCTAATTAGATAACTGAGGAAGTTCAGAAGTGGTTAATCTGGTTTTCTCTGGTTACATATTCAGTCAATGGAAGGGAGCCAGAATAAGACCAATTTTATGTAATCGGTAAGGTTTTACTTTTTCTGAGAGCCCTGGGCAGTCTGGTTGGGTAGCATTTATATAATTGGTGGTGATACTGCATAGCAGGGGCAGGATGGGGACATGTGCCCGCAAAATTGTGCCATGACAGGAAAGGCCAGAGACTCCGGGATGGAATCCAGACCTGTGGCTTCCAACCCCTATGGTTTACATTTTTCTCTATGGTACTAGGGCTCAAAATCCCTACAATGTTTATTGTCCTCAAAGCAATAATCTCTGTCCTATCTCAAAGCCAGTGAGTGTTTCTCCTTTCCTAGTGATTCTCTCCAAACATATCATCAGCTGGCAATGGTCTTACACAGTCTTGCAAGGAACAGGAGACCAAGCAACATGTTTAAAATAAAGTGACCCTGACTCAGACCAGAATCAGAAGTCAAGAGACAGATATGCCTTGACTGAGGTCAGCAAAACATCTGGTGAACCTGGCTTCACAATTAATCTTGGTGTTGCATCTAAATACACTATGGGATTGAAAAACTGAACAATTTGATTGGACACATTTTGATAGTTTAATTTTCAATAACACATGGTCAGAGCTTGTTCATATAATTACTAAATAGATTAATATGCCAATATCTCTGACCAGCTGGAAGGGAAAGATTTAAGCTCTGAAAGCCTTTGACAGGTCTTTAAATTAAAGTTGATGTTCTGGAGAGAACGGGGGTCCAGGCCTCTAGAGAGTGTAGTCAAATGAGGGTTTATAATCAAAGGCCTAGAAACTCAAGGTTTTATTATCCTTAAAAAGAAAGACTTTGTGAACCAGCTGCATAATCAGCTGCTCTGTAGGGCTCACATATTGGGAAATTGGGACTACTGAGAAACCTGCCTCCCTTTCCTAGGGTATTGGGAATTCCTAAAGTATGGTCACATTACAAGTCATGGGACATCACACAAATGAGTTTTGGTAGATGATCGCTTTGACCTTGTAGTATCTTCTACCAAGCTCTTTATGACAATATCCTTGTGGTTTCCTGTAAGAACAGGGGGAGATACTTTGGGATACAGAGTATCCTCATCTGTCTCCTTCAAATATAACCAGCGGCATTAGGAGTCAGAGAGCTAATAGTGTTTCATTTCCTGGAAAGGACAGGGCCAATGTTTGTTACCAAGAAGGGTCATGATGAGAACCACAGCAGATTCAAGGAGAGAGTAAAGCCAGAAGGTACATATTGCAATGGGACACATGAGTGTCCCATACCAACAGGGAAAGCCAGTGAACATGGTGACCCTCAGTTTTATCACCTATAAAATAGGATGTTTTAATGACTATGTTTAATGATAATTTACTTAGAGAGCAAGAGAAGCCAGTATACCTCAAACATGCAACCAGGGCTAGGTGATGGCTGTTGGTAAAGTACTTGCCTTATAAGCCCTTGACCTGAATTCAATGTCCAGAACAGATGCTAAAGGATACTGGATGATTGAGGATGAGGAGACGGGAAAATCCCTGGGGCTCTCTGGCCAATCAGCCTCTTCGTTAAGTTCATGCAGACTGGGGAGGACCCGTCTTCAAACCCAAACCAAAAGTAACACACACACACACACACACACACACACACACACACACACACACACACACACACACACACGAGAGAGAGAGAGAGAGAGAGAGAGAGAGAGAGAGAGAGAGAGCGCGCAAGGTAGATAGTGCCTGAGAAACAACAGTCAAAAATGGCTTCTGGTCACATTTATGCACACACAGTCATGCACTCACAAAACATACAACTAATTAATATCCAAGAAGAGATGTGGGTATTAGTAAGGGTTGAGATTAGACCAAAGTAAGTCAATAATGTGAAATGTGGGGATATGTTTCAAATTTAATAAAAACATTCTGAGATATCAGAGAGATCTACCCACAATCAGTCTAGGAGGATCAGACAGTGTGGTAACTCACACCTTTAATCCAAGCACAGGGAATATCCGGGAGTGGTGATCTAGGCCCTTAATCCAATCTGAGTTTGAGGTCATTTTAGTTTATAGAGGGAATTCCAGGCTCCCAGGCAGGCAGTGGTGGTGTCACGCCTTTAATCTTAACCTGGATGTGAAATAACTGGATGAAGAGGGTATTTAAGGCAGACACAGAACGACAGAGCAGGCAGTAGAAGCCACGAGGTGTGAGGCTGAGGAAGCTGGAAGACAGCTGGGTGAGACCTGACTGTGGTGTTTCCTCTCTTTGATATCTCAGCCTTTCCCTGAGATCTGGCTCTGAGTTTCCTTTATTCATGCAACAGAGGAAAAATACATTTTAGGGATATGAAGTAGGGTCGTAGGCTTAGATAAGCAGAAAATTATTTTAAAGAATGACATTTTGATTTGGGGGAAAGTATTCAGGAAGTGGGGGTCAGAAATAAGCACACATACACAATCAGACACGAACACACACACACACACACACACACACACACACACACATATACACAAAACAAAATGAGATAGAGTAAAGCTAATCAAGGGCGTACCTTCACCACCTCCCCCTGCTGCTCCTGCTCTAGCCTTCCCTTTCTCTTACCGTTTCAGATACTTCAGAAATCAGAGTGTTTCCAGGGCCATTAAAGGTGACTATTCTGAGGGGTGCTTACAAAGCTTAAACCTGGTATTTTTGATGACTGACAGGTGGAACATTTTAGCTGTCTGGGTGGGGTCTTGACAGAGGGCTGATGAAAGTCTGTGCCTGTTCTTCCATTTGTTAATTTAAAGAAAATGTTTTAAGTGAATTTTGAGGTTGGGGAAAGAAGTATGTGATTGGCAGCCCCTTGGGGACTCCCCTTAAAAGTGAGGGTACAGAAGTGGAGGCTGTCACTGAAGAGCCACTTACTGTCCACCAGGCCTTTCACTTCTGTTATCAGGCACTCCAGTCTGGGCAGCCTGGTGATAATGGTGATGATAATGGCAGTGATAATGGGGAGGGCGGTGCTACTGTGTCTTCCCAGGAGGTTGGGCAGCACAGCTTTCTGTCCCTGGGGGGGATGATTTGTCTCATGGATTCACACCTACTCAGAATAGGCCAAAGTTATTTTCTTCTCCTAGCAGGAAACTCAATTCGATTTAACAACTATTTATTGATTTATTGAACACCTACTATGTGCGAAGCAGGGAGCCCTGTGCCAAGTCAATGGAGGGCCTACATCCAGTCCTGAAACTGTGACATAACCCTCAGAAAATAACATGGGAAGAAGGGAAGGCAGTAGTGCAAGGCTCTGAGTTCAGAGTTGAGGGTTTGAATCCAAACTGTGTAGTTTGCCACATATGCTGTGAATGCCTCACTTACTTTCATTTTTAAAACTTTTTATTATCATGTTAATTATACACAGTAACAGCTTCCGTATGACATGCTCATACATGCATACAGTTTGATCATATTCACCCCATTTCCTTCTCTTGTTTCCTTCCTACGCCCGTGACCCTGTTCCTCTTTCCTTATACTTTCATCATTTTTTTTGTCCTCGGTACTTTCAGGGGAGAAGCACATGTGCTAATAGCTGCTTGGTGGCCATGACACAAACACCAGGTGACATTGCTCAGGAAGTGCAGTGTTATCACTACACACAACATGCCAGATCACCAATTTGCAAGCAAACTCAGCCTCCTGGTCAAAAAGTGCTCCTCCTTGAGCCTAGCAGATTTTCAGGTGCTGCCTCTGCTCAAAGGAGTGAGTGTCCCTGGCTCTGAGGTCCACCAACACTGATCCATGAAATATTCAAGGCGATGGTATCTGTTGACAGTCATTAACTCTGCCTCACATTCCTCTCAACCCAGAGGAGATTCATTAATATTTATTCATCTTGATTTGCTTTGTTTTTCTCGGGTTTTTTTTTTTAAAGCCCATTTCAGGATTTATGGAATAATTTTGTGGAATGTGTAACTCATGCTCTATGAATTTGGGCAGCTTGAGTCGCCTGCAGCAAAATCCTTCCAGGGATGGTAGGGTCAGAGAGCTATTACACGTCCAGCCAGCCTCTGTTTAATAAAAAGCCCATACAAAGGCTTTTAGAAAAGTCCCTGTGAAGCACTGTGCAAGCTCACAGCTGCTGTGAGAACCACCCTGTAAATGTCCAATATTCTCATAAGGTTCTTTCCTGGGTGCCAGGACTCATGACTATCATAGCAATGCCACACTGTCAGCTTACATAGAGCTTGATGAGAGGCCTCGTTGGCTTTGTTTGCTGCCAAGACCAGCCAGCTGGGCAGGTGCTGCCAGAGACTGGCACTGGACTCAGTGACAGACCTTTACTTTTTCTTTTAACCTACTCAGAATCTGGCAGCTCTGAAACCACAACTGAAGCCTTCTGTGAGGCCAACCTCCTAGAGACAAGCTTGTCACATGGCTAGGAATCTGCCTCAGAGCTGCCTGCCCACTGCTCCTTCCTAAGAGCCAGCTCTGCTACCCATTATCAAGTGGTGCCCTGGCTGACTTCCAACACACGAGAGGTCACTGGAGGTGAATGGGAAAGAGTCGAGACTGGGAATACATCTAGGTCCTCATGTGCCATCATCCGGTGAGGTTCAGCTAAAGGCAGGTCAACATGAGGTCTGACAGTGTATACTGAAAGATTCAGTGAGGTTACTCTAGCATTTATGGGGAAGATATTGCTGAAAAAATGAAACTGGAAGATGTGGTTCTGACATGTGATTGTTTTTGTTGCTTTGTTATATTTTCAAGACTGAGTTTCTCTTTGTAGCTCTGACAATCCTGGAACTCCCTTTATAGACAGAGCCTGCCTTTGCCTCCTGAGTGCTGAGATTAAAGGTTTTTATTCTCTAGTTTCACATAGGAAAGAGAGAGCACTTACTCTGTCTTATTCAGAGACAGGTAAATTGACAGAAAGTTTCCGACTCTGTGAAACCTCCAAAATACTTGAAGCTTGAGAATGGAAAAGAGAACAAATGGTCAGCAATCCCAGAAGCTTCGGGTATTTGCACTATGGAGTTGGAAGCCTATGTGTACCTTCCGCCTGTCATTGGAGGTGAGGGTAAGAAACCAGGTTGGCTGCTGCTATACTCATGTCCATGCAAGGCTGGCTTTAAAAACAAAACAAAACAAAACAAACAAACAAAAAAAAACCCCCAAAACCAACAACCCCCCACCCAAAAAAAACCCAGTAGAATCATTGCAGCCTTCTGAACAAGGAAGGCCAGTCAGTAACCACTTGTTATGCAAGCATGAATTCAGTTCCCAGAGCTCACACAAAATGTTGAGTTTAGTGAACTTTGAGATCCCAGAACCAGGAAGACAGAGACAGGAGGTCCCCGGGGGATCACTGACTATCTTTGCAGAATCAGGGAGTTCCAGATCAGTGGCATACCGTCTCAAAATATAAAGTAAATGACAGAGAGATGACACCTAAGGTTGATTTTCTGGGTATGTGTATACACACACACACACACACACACACACACACACACACACACACACACACACACACACACAAATGCATGAGTGATTACACACATACATGAACAGAACCTAAAAGGATCCTGAGCCAGATGTATCTAAAGACACTTCCTGGGAAGGGATCCTCTAACCCAAGACAGAGGCAAGCCCCAAATAAGAACTATGACTGTTTTCCACCCACATTGCGTTCTTGAGCTTGGCAGGTGGGCACACAGAAGGGATGCCTCAATTTCTGCTTCATAATAAAGTTTTCATCTAGTTCTAATAAAGAATAGTTAGGCCTTTATGTCTGTGGGTTCCATACCCAAGGGTCTCACAAACACAGTGTGACAGTGTCAAACAAAGCAGCTGCATTTTCATTGTACATATATAGATGTTTTTCTTGTCATTATTCCCTGAACAGTACAGTAGGATAACTATTTCATGGCATTTATGTGGTATTAGGAATTAATAGTAAAGTATAGACGATTTAAGTGTGTGGGAGGCTATGTGGAAGCTGCAGGCAAACAATTGCACTATTTCATATTGGGGACTTGAGCACCTGCAGGATTTTTTTTTTTTTTTAATTATCCAAGATCCTACAACCTACTTCCTCACAGACACCAAGAGCCAATTGTGTTTCTTATTTGGTGTAAGAATCCTGTGAAGGATGAGAGGCATGCCACAGGCTTCTTATTGTAAGAGAATTTCATGGCTCATTGAGACTACAAGGCCATTGTCAGTGGAGTAATAATGGCATCTTATCACATAACACCTGAGTAAGCTCTCAAGTGAGATGGGATTAGAGAGAAGGAGACCACAGAGAAGCCTGGAGTGTGTAAGCCATGCTTTGTGGTGGGGCAAGGCTTGGCCTTGGTGGTGACAGGCTGACCAAGGATGGAGGGAAAGAAGTAGTGTATTCAAATTCATCCACATGTTAGGACTCTGAGACACTCACTGTAAGGTAAGGCTACCCTTTCTTTAATGTGGAATTTCTCAGGTTCACATGCTGAATTTCTCCTCATTAGGATGTTTTGCTGTTGCTTTTTTTTTTTTTTAATGTATATAAGCATTTCAGTGTGGCAGTATGTGAGTCCCGAGTTCTATCCCAGCACTTATAAACCATAAAGTAAGTTTAACCTCAGGTGTCATTCCTCAGGGCTTCTACGTCTTCTCATTGGCCTGGAACTTGCCAATTAGCCCTTCTGTCTTTGTCCTCGGAGCTGGGGTTATAAGCATAGGCTACCATGCCAAGTCTTTTTTAGTGGGGCCTTGGGATCAAACTGTGATCCTCATGCATGGGTGCAAGCACTTTACCAACTAGCCATCTCCCTGGCACAGACCCCCCCCCCCCCACAAACACACATACGTCACTTCTATTTTTTTTTTTTTTTTGCAATATCTATTATCAAACCTTGGGAGTACTACTCTTTGTCTCATGATGGAAATGTTAAGCTGTAAACTTAGATCAGTTGTTCCCAATCAGCACCTAATCAAGGTGATGAGAATGGTTAAGTCAAATCACTTGACCCCTCTGAGGCGCCCTTTACAACTGATGTGACAAGAAATAGAGTGAGAGATATGATACAGCACATCAGTAGCCTAGACCCTGAGCACAGCTGCTCACCCGCCCCCTACCCCGCCCCCATGCTCTTCCCATCCCCAGTGCTTCAAGATGCTCTGGACTCTTCCTTCAACTTACACACTGACATCTCAATACAGTGAAAGTTGTTGTTGACATGTGTCTGGTGGGGATAGCAAAGTGGGCTAGAGGGGGGAACAGGGTGTTGAGACACGGGAAGAAGTTGTCAGCAGAGATTGCAGGATCCTTTAAGCCTATGTACCTGACTTTCCAGAGATGAAGCAGGAGAAAGTCAAGGACCAAGTCACAATTGCCTCTCTGCCTCTGCCACTAGACAACAATTGTGCCCTGTAGTGGCCCAGAAAACGTGGCTCCTTCTCTGATATGAAGAGTCACATCCTCCAGGGACTGTATTGAGATTCCATAGAAACTGTGTTGTCTCACAGATGTCAGTCAGTCAAGTCAGGGGCACTGTCAGTGATTCATGGATTCTAAAGCACAGGCAAGGTCGTGTATCTTGTCATGCTCCACCGAACCTCCTGAGACCTCATCTTCTTATCTCATGTGCCTATTTGGAAGACTGCAGCCCAGCTTTTCCACCTCAGCTCATCCACCTTATACTTCAGCCACCAAGGTAGAGGGACAAATAGGCATGTGTCTCTGTGCTCTGGGTGTCCCACCCCACCCCTTCTCTTTTTCACTTAGTTTTTCTCATACTGACTTTCATGTCTACAAGCTACACTGGTTATTTGCTTTTGACTTATTGCTTTGTTGGGTGCTTTGTTTTTATTTGTATACCAAACTATGCCGTGCTCACAATATGCTAGATATATACTATCTATATATTATGATATATACTCTTTAAATATTAAATTAAGCCTCTCCAGTGAAATAGTCACTAATATTATTTCCATTTTACAGATCGACAGTGAGGCACAGAAGGGCAAAGAAACTTGATGGTTCTCACTAGACTGTCAGGGCTCCAGCTTTGCTGTGAATGCTCAGACCTGTCTGTTACAATAAGGTTTCTTGGCCCTGGGTGCCCAGAGGTCCAGACCCACAGACCTGCAGCCCCAGACCCCTTAGCCGCCCACCACTGCTCAGGCCCCCAGAAATGACTCAGACGCTTATATTAAGTTCATGCTGTTTGGCCTATGGCTCAGGCACATTGCTAGCTAGCTCTTTCATCTTAACTCAACCCATTCTCATTAATCTATCCTGCCACGTGACCTATGGCTCACCTGTGTTCCTTACATGTTGCTCCTTTGGGTGGGTGGTTGTCTCCATCTGTCTCTGACTCCGCCCTTCCTTTCTTACCTATTCTGATTCCCCCACCTACTTTTTCTATGGTGCCTGTCATGGGCCAAAACAGCTTCTTTATTTAAAGATTCGCAGCATACAGAAAGACATTCCCATATCACCTGTCTTATTTCACACATACTTTATGCTTTGAGCATTATATCAATCACACAGCTGGAGTATTATTATGGTAGGAAAATTGGGTTTTAGAGAAATGGTGACTTTGCCCAAGTCATACAGCAGGAGGGAAACACAGCAAACCATATATTTAAACCTAGGTCTGTTTCTCCTTTCTAAGAACTTGCTCTGATCTTCTGGTCAGTCCCACATAGAGGAGAGAGGCTGTGCTGAATAACTGGCCTATGGCAGTGGAGGCCTAGACTATCCTTCCAGAGTTGAACTCCACCTTTGGTGCCAGTGAGATGGCTGCCAGGGCAGAGAATGAAGGCATGGAAAGAAAAGAGGCACCTGGAGGCCCTGCAGGGTGTGTTCTTCTGCTGGCTGCTAAGAATGCCTATCTAGATCTGACTGAAGACAGCTGTCTACTCTCTGATGAGAAGAGACCTGCCTGGAGATGTGGGACACAATCTACAGGCCTGCTCCATGTTCAGAGTTGAACATGTATGCAAATCTTGGCTTTTAAATGCAAGTTCTGATGCCATGGGTCTGAACTAGGCATTTGTAATGAGCTGGCAGATGATGCCCTGAGGCCAGGTCATGAGACCACACTTACCAGGTCTCCTAGGATTCTACCCTTTGGGTCTTGAGCCTTTTTTCACATAGATCAGTAGTTGTGCTCCTCAGAAGTCAGAAGTCGCCTCTGCAGCTACAGGATTGCAGTGAGATTCCAGAGGGTAGGAAGCAAGGAAATGATTAGAGCCCATAGTGTAGTGGAATTACATTGTTACATTGTAAATAATTGTCCCCGCCTACTGGTTTAATAAAAATGCTGATTGGCCAAAGGCAGAACAGGAAGTGTGGGCGGGACTTCCAGACTAAGAAAACTCTGGGAACAGAAAGAATAGAGTAGAAATGCCACAGTGACACCACAGTGTCCAGAAGATGCAGAGGACAACTATGCTACTCTGAGAAAAGGTACTGAGCTGCATGGCTGAACAGGATAAGAGTCATGGGTTAGTTTAAGGGTAAAGAGTTAGCCTGGGCCTTAGGCCGATCAGCCTAAAATTAATATGAGTGTCTGTGTGATTCAGTGTGACTATGGGACTGTAGGCCAGAAAGTCCAGGCCACGAGACTAGGCCAGAAAGTCCGAGCCAGAAACCTCATACAACACCATAGCATTTAACCTGCTTATTTTGTGACACCCCCCACCCCTTTGCTAAAGCCTAAAGGCAAGACCTTGGCATCTTGCAAAACTGCCAAAGATACTCTCTTCCAAGTCCTCTGGACAAGGTCAAGCCCCTGAGTATCCATTTCCATAGCAACACTTTGCAATTTTGTCTCTCACTACCAATTCCCAGTTTGAGCTCACATTAGGGTTATTCTTTAATAGTCTCATGAACATATGCTTGCCATCTTCTGTGAAAAAGGAGGACCCCCTTGCTCCTTCTTCCTCATCCCTAGAGGATACCTTAGATGTAGAGTGCACTCCAGACTTACAAATGAAATTGTGAGTGACATGAGACCTCCCTCACATGTTTACTTCTGTGGAGACTCCTTTAGACGAATGTTTAGCAATAGCTTCAAGTGTTAGGTAAACACTTCACATTTACTTCTTAGCTCAGCAGTCAACTCCAGTGGGGTGAATTTGGGGGAGAAACTGTGTGAAGTACTAGATGGACCATGTTTCTCAGGTGTAGGGAAGAGCTGGGGAGATCTATGAATTAACTTAAGGAACGGGAGCAAGAATCTGAAGCTTGTAGCCAGAAAGTACTCCTTGGCTATGGCTGGCTCTCCCTCAGCCTCTCACAGGTCAAGTGTCAAGCTCAGCAAATTCAGTAATGTGCTACCCCCCACACTTCTTTTACCCTGCGCCTGTGATCTCGGATTCCCCATGGCATTTATCAAATCCATGGAAATATTCCCCATCTGTCCCCTGCAGGGGAGGTTTCACTAAGGGAGGGGAGAGAGCTAATAACTTTTCTTGCTGGCTAATCAGTTGCCTGAGGCAAACACCAGTAACTCTGGGCTTGCTTACACTGAACAGGCAGTGTATGATGCTGGAACCTGGGTGCTTTTCAGGGCAGTGCCACATTGCATGCTCTGTTCCTGGGCATTGTTTCGCTGAGACTCCTGGGAGATTAAACCATCAAGCTCTGAACCTTAAAGGATCCCAGGCTTCCTCCATTTCTTTAATCCTCAAACACAATCAGTTTAGGGAGTATGCTGCTCAGATCTCATGGCTTCCCTTTGCCTATCTCTTTGTAAGGAGTAGACATACGCAAGAGTATGGGAGTTTGTGCCCCCTGGTCAGACTCTCAGCTTCAGCTTTGGCAACATTCTCTACTGCAATGGATACCAGGAAAATTCAAATTCAGTTTCTAATGGTGGTAATAGGTTTGGGAAACTATCTCTTCTGGAGCTGATATTTCATAGCATGCAATGCTTGAGACCTCCAGATCGTATTATTAAAACAATAACAACAAACAAAGAGGCTTTCAAGCTGGGCACCTGATGCTGTCCCTCTGAGCTCCACAGCCAGCTGCCTCCACCCCTCCCCCCAGCAGCCTGCTTTAGATCCCTTTTGCAGGTACTCAGAAATTCATGTGTGGCTTCTTAAGATACCTCTGTATTCATCTCCTTCCAGATTTCCATTCTGATGAAGGCTGTGTCGAAGAGTTCTAGAGAACAGATGGGAGGCTGTCATTACACGTTACTGATGCACAGAGCAGCTTTGGCTCCATGCATACCAGAGCTCACAGCCACACTCGTAATTCTTCCTCTGTTCCCCAGCCCCAGCCAGGAGCACAGCCAGTTTTGGCAAGAAGAGAGAGTATGTTCTTTCTAGGGTATTTATATAAAACATGCTAGGATTGACGAGAGGCTGGGGAGTAAATCTTTTCTTTTATTAGCAGAGAAAATGGTGTGCTTCTCCTAGTCCCTCATGGGGTCTAAAATTAGAAGTCAGTAATCCATCGGCCTATCATAAGCACCACTGTGGGCTAATCTGGGAACCTTCTGGAGATGCTATCTTTGCTGGGCTCAGAGCTCCCCAACAGCCAAGCTTTTTTCAAAGAGCATCCTGGTAGCCAAGGTCATGGCACTATGGAATCCACATTAGTAGAGAGGCTGGCATTGACTTTCTTTGTTTTATCTGGCCAGAGGAGAGAAATGACCAACCAACGATTATTTAACAGGAAATTGGGAGTCCAGCTCAGGTCTTGTTCAGTGTATTTTCAGGAAAGAAGAGTAAGGTTGTAAATGGAATGAGAGATTTTCTTTCCTGTAGAAGGAGGTGGAGGGTGGCTTTCCACATTTAATATGAAGGCCTGAAATTTCCCCTCACACCTAAAAGGGCTTTCTTGATCTCACATTGGGGAAAGACATTGATTTTTCTCTGATTTATCTTCTGGGGAGACCCCCCCCCCAGATATTTTCTTTGAACTTGTTATCTGCATTAAATTAGTCCAAAGGCCTTTGGGTTTTTATAAATAATAAAGCTAGCTGACCATTGGCATAAAGCTGGGCTTTACTTCTCACACTCTGTGTAGAGATGTAGACACATTATTGATATAGAGACTTCCTTTGACCCAGGATATCCACTATAAGTCACAGAAATTTCAGACTGTAATACCAGGCTCTCTTGGAGAAGATATCGAAGGTGTATTTGAAAAAACTGAACTATGCTCCATGACCTAGAGCAGAGCTCTCTGTGCAGTTAGCAGACACTGACTCTTCATATCTTTCTTTGTACCTTTTTAAAATCTGAATTTAGATTAAATTGTGCCATGGCTCCCTCTTCTAGGGATGTCTAGTCTCACAGAAGATGGGTGGCTGAGGCCTCTGAGACAATAGGGAGGAACCATGAGAAAGAAATAATTGCAGGGAAAGAGCTCAACCTGAACAATGCTGTAGTTTGTCCACTGTGGCATGAAGAGAAAATGAACACATTCATTTTAGGAAATACTGATGATGAAGGGTAGTAGGAAGAACAGATAAAGGCAGCTGCAGCTCTGGTCTGAATGAGCTGGACTGAATTTGAGCCATGATTACCATGGGAAAAGAGCTTGGAGTTAGTGGCTGATAATATCTAGGGGATTAATTAAAGTAAATAATTGTTATGTCCAAGAGCTCCAGCCTGCTCACCGTGGATCTGTAGTAGCAAAAACAGAAAAGGGAATCCTGAGAAAGGAATCATCTAAGCTTATTCTGTTCTCAGAGTTGGTACAGCCTTCTTTCCAGTCACAACATCCACCACCCGTGAATCACCTAACCCATCACAAACTTAGGAAGGAGGCATCTGACCACTTAGTACCGTGGGATCTTTATGCATTTTTCTATGGATTCATTTTTGGTTTCCTAGGAAAAAAATCCACATAGAGTATGTAAACAGATGTACATTGTGTGTGGGGGGGGTGGGTGGGGGATGAGAGAGCAGGGAGCAACCAAGGCTTAACAGTTGCTGTACAAAGCACAGGAGAAAGAAAACTGGTCTCTTCTGTAGAAGGTCTTGATTAATTTACATAAATGAATTTCTTAAAGTTTGAAACCTCTCTCGCCATTATTCTTATTTTCCTCACAAATCAATGAATGCATGGAAGTTTGATTTTCTATAATCAGTGTCTTGCCATAAGCATTTCTATTCTACAATTTAAAGAATTGTAAATAAACCCATTAGTTTACCCAAGGGGCAGATGTCTAAAAGCATCTTTGGTATAAGGTTCATTGCTGACATTTAATGCATTTCTTTGTAGGATTCAACTTTCTGAAAACTCATCCTAATAAAGAGGGCTTCTCCTGGGTGGGGGTGGGGGCTGGATCCTTGTGGAAGTCTAGGATCGTCCAGGCTTTGTCTTCTTAGCTCCTTGAAAACAATGAGCTATCCCCTCACTAGCACATCTAACAACAAAAAAAAATCATAGCCCCTCTGTTCAGGAACCACTTAGTCCTCCTTTTGACCTTGCCTTTCAGAAACAGGTCCTTCTTAGTCATCAAGGCCAGGCATAGAGTAGCTGAGACAGTCTCACAGCAGGGTGACCCCTGAGTTGTGTCTGCTTCTAGGCAATAACCCCAGAGCTTCAGAGCCCTGAGGGTGGTGATTTAACAAATCATATGTTTAAACAATGTGATGGCACACTGCTGCTTGAGGGGCCTTTGAAGCATATTTCTAAATAATGGGAGAAATAATGAATACCCTCACAGTGAATTTAAGTGACACATGTGGGGGAAGGGCTCTTATAATCCTGTGTAATGAATTTTCCCCTTCTTTTATTCTTGCTTTTTATTCTGCTTGCAATGGTCACCGAGAGAAGACCCCTGGGCTCTATGTAAACAGGAGAACGTAGGATGGGCTACTTAGTCTTTACAAGAGTCTGAAGCTGAGGCAAATGAAGTCCTTCTTCTCCAAACCTCCCAGCTCACCAGCAACTGGAATTATATTTCCTTGCTTATGTCACCACTATTTTATGTCACTACTATTTTATGACACTATTTTATGTAGGAGATTGTGTGCCAGTCTGCTCTGTGTACAGTGGTTATTTAAACCAGAGAAATAGTCTATGGAGGAGGGGCAGGGGCTTTGCCTATGGGGATGAAATAGGAGAATATAGAAGTATACTCATGAGAAGAATTCCATGTTTGCAACAAAGCAGACACAGCCCCTTCACATTCTACCTACTCCCTCCCCCAAACTCCACTGCTTCCAGACTTGGAGTTCTTCTCTGAGTTGCTGGGTTTTGGACATGTGTTTGCTGGTCTGTAAGGAAAAGTCTGCACTGCTGCTTCTGCATAGCCCAGATGTCTACTCTGCCAAGAAGCAGTCTCCCCTTTCCACAGATGTTCTAACATCACCTCAGCCATATTGCTTTATGGAACCTTCTTCAAGCAAACAAACAAATACAACTAAGCATAGTTTACAACTGTGTTAGTATAAAGAATCACAGAACACAGAATAAATACATTGTTAGGTATTTATTTGTATAATATTTATCTATTCTTATAAAAGAAAATTATTTTTCATGGGCTCCTAAAAGTGCCTTGGCCTTGGCCTGAGTGCTGGGTTCCTAGGTCATCAGACCTAGAGAGGTCTACCCTGCATCTTAGAGACTTTCCCTGCCTCGACAGCACCTGAGACCTTTCTTATTCCTTATGCTCAATAATCTTTCTAATACTGCTCCTCTGTCTTGCAGTTCTGTCCCTGACTAACTTAAGGTCTGCTTGGAAGAAAGAACTTTGCTTTGCCCACTGAAGAATTGCCCTTAAGGGCACAAGGATCTAACCTATAGACAGCATGGAAGAGATTTCATGCTAGGGTGTGACAGAGGGGAGGGGAGCTGGTGAGAGATAGTCTCACAGGTATAGCCTTATCAAGAAAAGCTATTTCAGCACAAGGGCACCTGTGTGGGTGTATTAGAAGTGGGGTGAAGGTCTGTCTTGGCTGTTCTTCTTGTTAGCAGGGGCCTGACCCACCCACAAGCAGTAATAGACCTGCTTCTGTGGTCAAAGTGACCTGTGGATCTGGCAGGACAAAAGGCTAAGTTACTTTCTAACCAGAGAGGCTTCTTTGCCCCAAGGTAAATGCCTTTCCTAGCCCAGGAAAGCAACCTGCATGAGAGGGTCCTGTGTGACTATAGCAAACAGAAAAACACAAGGCAATCAATAAACCTGAGCAATTTCATAACTATGGTTTGGGGTCATTTTGGCCAGAGGGGAGAATTTAATTGCAAGGCTCCTATGTCTCAACTGCCTGAGGCTAGCAATTGGAGTGGGAAGATGGAGAGTCAATGCTGATTAAGAGCAGAAACTGAAGGCTAAGGGTTAGAAAGTTGCAGATGAAAGTACTGGGGAAGTGAGTGTTTGAGATCTGGCATTTCTGCTTTGAATGGCCTCGAACTCAAGCAGAGTGATGATCTGTTTTACATTCTAGGATTTGTTCCTACAAAAGTAAAAACCCAGTAGGATGTTTTTCCCAGAACCAACTAGAACATCATTTGGCACAGATGAAAAAGAAGCCTAAGATACAGTTTCTAACTACCAACAGCTAGACAGATTATGTGTGAATCTCCTCTGTCCAATGATGGCATGGAGTCAAAGCTCTCCATAGACTTCTGGGCTGAGGGAAAGCAAAGAATATGGAAGAAATGGGTGTTCACAAGTGGGCTGCAGTGCTGAACTGGTTCCGCGAGCTGGAAGAAATGGGTGTTCACAAGTGGGCTGCAGTGCTGAACTGGTTCCGCGAGCTGGAAGAAATGGGTGTTCACAAGTGGGCTGCAATGCTGAACTGGTTCCGCGTGCTGGAAGAAATGGGTGTTCACAAGTGGGCTGCAGTGCTGAACTGGTTCCGCGTGCTGACCCAACTGTTAGGTTGTACTAGGTGACTCTCATCACCTTGCAGCAGTACTGGGAAGACTGGAGATTTTATGGAGCCCTTTTTATGGTATGAACATGTAAGCATTAAGCTTGCTGCTGAAGGCTGATGGCCCTTTGTATATGTATATGATGTATATGTATGTGTATGCATGTATGTATATATACATTAACATATATTACCCTTTGAGATCATAATATAATTACATCATTTCCCCATTTCTTTCCCTCCCTCAAAACCCTTCCATGTATCTCTTCTTCTTAATTCCTTCTTAATGACACCTGTAGGAAACTTGAAGTAGGGCCTAGATAGACCTATGCTACTGGGTATGTCCTTTGAAAATTGAATCCTGTTTCTGGCCCCTCCTCTTCTCTCCCCACCCAAAGTGTAGCTTCTGCTATGTGCTTCTGCCACTATGATTCTCTGTTCTATCTAGAATTAACATGACCAGGGACTGAAATCTTTGGAATCATGAGCTAAAATAGTCAGGTGTTTCTAATAGCAACAACAACAGCAACAAAATTCTAGCAGGAGCTACAGAGAGTATTATAGTACCTCACCCCTTGTTTCTTTTTCCTTTTTCCCTGTATCCTGTTGTCTGATCTGTCTTTCCCTGTGATCCTATTTGGTCCGTAAGACATTCACTGCCACAATGTTTTGCTTCACCACAGCCCAAGTGCCCCTGGACTGACACCACAAGCTTAAACGTATCTTTCATCCTCACACATTGATTATCTCAGCTGTTTTGCCACAGTGAAGGAAAAGCTGTTTCTGATTTGATCTCATTTGAACTGTATCTTAATTAGCCTTTAGGGATGTGCTTTTTATAAAAGACCATTGTCACCTACATAGACCCAAGTCACATTCCCTGGCTTCTGTTGTCCCCCCTCCTTCTATTATTGGCATGCTATTCTTCAGTCAGAATCAGTCTGCAATCTCTCTCACTCTGCAATTAGGAGTTTGTTGTAATTACTTTTCTGGCCTTGCAGGTTCTTTCCTCGTAGCCTCACTTGGGTCCGGTCACAACCCAGCTTGTCCTTTCTACTCACAGTGCCACAATGGGAAGGGCACACACTCAGCACCTTGTTCCCTGCTCCACCAATTTCATTCCATGGCATGTTCTTCCTCACCCTTAAAATACTCTCCTAATACTTTCTTCCTGGAATATCTGCAGCTCTTGTAATAGCAACTGGGATCTTTTACATATACTTTCCTGCCACAAGATGCCCACTGGCTTTTCATCACCTCTTGAAAGAGTCTTTACCCAGGCATTTGAGACAAGTAACTTAAAATGAAAGGCTTTGGTGTCATGCAGACCTGATTTGAGTCCTTGTTCTGGAATTCATTAACTGCATGGCATTGTTTGAACTATCCATTCTAACTACTGTTAAGATATGGACAGTCATTGCAGCTATATCTAGCCGTGGCTGGGAAGATAACAGATTCAAGAATACAGCCCAGGTCCTTCCCAGATGACTGTGATATAGGGGACAATATCAATCCAACTGTATCTATTCTTAAAGAGCCATCTGGCTGTAGTTATCCCACAGACCTACATTCATAGCAAGTGGGACTCTTCATTTACCTCCTGCAAGATGGGCTGTGAAGTTCATCTGTAGGCATAGGATTGTATCCAGGATCTTAAATAACATTAGAAATACAAGCTAAAAGTATCCATTAGCTTCTATTAACCATTGGTCAAGGGAGACTCTCACCAAGCATCAGGATGTGCACATGGGAAGATGGGAGCGAGAGAAGCTATGAGGCTCGAAGTGAGAGGCACTTGATGAGAACAAGATGGATGCCTGCGAATCATGTATGAGAAAAGTGAGTCACTACGGCCTGACGGTGCAGTGACAGAAGTGGAGATGAGAGAAGAGGACTTGGACACATCATTTTTCAGAGGTGTAGCTTTTCCTGAGGTTATGTTTGTAAAAGGCTAAGTGACATTAAGCATAGAACAATTACATCATTGAAACCTTCCCATACTTTCCGTCAAGTTAGACTCAGAGTGATGGTCCTTGCTTATGGTCTTCTAGCCATTCAGAGTCTTGATTCCAGTCTTTCACCTTTTCCTTCTTGTTCCTTCCATTATACCACATACTACTGTCTACACTCGAAAACTGAGACATTCGGAGCTTCTGAGGCTGTAGGGTTTTTCATATTCTGTTGTGTTTACTTAGGACATTCTTTCCTCTGATATGACATGGCTCCCTTCTCCAGCCCCCAATTCAAACCTTCGTCCAAATGGTAGCTCTTCAAAAAGGTTTTTCACAACTATTCTTCTTAAAATAGTGTACTCCAGCACCATGGGTACATTCTGTCTCCTTACCAAGCCTGGATGCCATGTCATTCCTGACATTATATGATAGATAACATTTGTGAATTTTTCATATTTCTTTTTATAATACAGCCTCTAAGAAAGAAATACTTCGCCTGTCTTGTTCATGATTATATTTAAAAATCCCCACAGCAACCTGTGGGGATTACATAGTAAATGCCCAATTAATGTTTGTGACACGAATTAATAGTCCTGTCCATACCCTTCCACATCCCCCTTCCTGTCTGTGGAAGTGGACAGCTGACTGTGCTCTCCTGGCCTTGCTGGATGGCCCTCAGCAGGTACTGATCCTGCATCATCTTTCACCTACTCCAGCTTTTCCCTGCTCAAATCTGTCCTTCTCTGACTCGCTGTGTCCTCAGAGACTTCTACCTTCACAGTTTGCTTGAATTCTAATAGGGACCATGGATAGAAGCCCCTCCTTAGAGACAAGGCTAATTTGCAGCACTATCGCTCTTCGTGCTGCTGGGCAAAAGTGACTATTATTCAATTTGTGTTTGAAAATATGTGAGCATCTAAGTATAACCAAACGGCACTACTGGCATGATGAAATTATGGTTCTCACACAGGAACACAAGCATGCTCACCCTGCTCTCACCTCCTCTGCCCTTATGCTTCCATCTGTTCCCCATGGTTCCACTGCCTGATACTGGACAGTCATTTGTTTAAAGCAATCACTGAGTGATATAATGCTGGATTCAGGCATATTCTGGTTCTTAAAATTTTTTATATAAATTCCTGACACCTAGGGCAAAGTGTACACCAAGGTCAAGGTTCTTTCTTCAGTTTGGAAAGCATAAAGGATTCCTTTCCATCCTTCTGACTCTGTACTACCATATTGACTGTGACTGCCCTGAGACCATGAACCAATGACATAAACAAACTTTGAAAGACTTGGTTTTTTTGTTTGTTTGTTTGTTTTTTAGTTTTTTTTAAAATTTTTAGTAGAATATACTGTGGTGTGTATAATAATTTCCTATTTTCTCATCCTTTATCCAATTTACTCTGAAGCAGTGGTGCTCAACCTTCCTAATGCTGCAATCCTTTTTAATACGGGTCCTCATGTTGTGATGACCCTCAACCATAAAATTATTTTCATTTTCATAACTGTAATTTTGCTACTGCTATGAATCATAATGTATTTTCCTTTGGTCCAAGGTGACCCCTATGGTAGGGTTGGGGTCATGACCCACAGGATGAGAACTACTGCCTTAAGGACTTATCTATGCTCTTAGGTTGATGTTGTGGAGGTGACAGGAAGAGGGGATGGTAGAGGCAGAGACAGAAAGGAAGGTTTGTGGTGATGGTATTGGGGATTATCCTGGATAGCTTCAATTGTCACCTTGAAACTTCAGTCTTGAGTCATTTAAAAAGAGACCCTCAACTGAGGAATTGCCTAGAGCAGACTGACCTGTGAGTATATCTGTGGAGGATTGTCTTGTTATTGATGTAAGAGGGCCCAGGCTCTTGTGAGCTGCATGATTCCTCAGGAAGGTAGTGGTTCTGGGCTTTATAAGAAAACTAACTGGCCTTTCCACCAGCCAGATAGCAGCATCTTTATAGTTGGAGGTGACACTACATGGAATAAATAACAGACCGGTATTCAAGCTCCCTCAATGATGGACTTCAACCTGGAAGTGTAAAGCCAAATAAACCCTTTCTCTTCTAAGGTTGCTTATGATTAGAGAATCTTCCACAATCACGAAATGAAATTAGAATAAAGATACAGTTGCCAGTGGCATTGTGGTAGAGCTGATTAGTGTATGCAGGCATTTTGCCATTGATGGGATAGATGGCGTCAACATCAGAGATTTTCTTCCATTTGTTAGGTGATAGGATATTATGACTAAACCTTTATCTGTTAGAAATTTCCTGAATGGCAAAAGCGTTTGTTTTCAGTCAATGGTTTCTCAACCCTACCACTTATCTACTGTTTCTGCTAAGATGTCAGTGTTTAAAAATGGTTTTTGGTAAGTAATATTAGTCTCTGTGTGTGGCATATGGCTTTGTGTGCAGCGGGTGGGGTCTGCACGTGACAGCCAGGGAAGGGTGCCAGTTGTCCTTCTCTATTGTGGTCTGCTTTACAGCCTTGAGGCAGGATCTCTCACTGCATAGTAAGTTTGCTGATTAGGCTACGATCCCCAGAAAGCTCCAGATCTCCTGTTTTTAACCCTAGAGTGCTGGGCTTGCAGCACAGCACGGACAGCTGTGCTCTGCTTTTTACTCAAAAGCACCCATTGAGCATCTCTGTATGCCTGATTTTAGTTTTAATGTGAGTTATGCTTGCTGATCATGCTCATTTATTTTAGAATGTCTGAAGATGGAAAATCTTTAAAAAGGAAGTGAGAAAGTGAACACAAAATAACAAGTTGCTGCTCAGAGAACACCATGTTTATTTTCTTCCTGCAATCTTGTGTTAGACCCTGGAGCCTCTTTCCTCCCTCCCTCCCTCCCTCCCTCCCTCCCTCCTCCCCTCCCTCCTCCCTCCCTCCCTCCCTCCCTCCCTCCCTCCCTCCCTCCTCCCCTCCCTCCTCCCCTCCCTCTCTCCTTCCTTCCCTTCATCCCTCCCTCCCTCTCTCCTTCCTTCCCTCCTTCCCTCCCTCTCTCCTTCCTTCCCTTCCTTCCTCCCTCCCTCCTTCCCTCCCTCCCTCCCCCCTCTCTCTTTCTTTCTTTCTTTCTTCCTTCTGTCTTCTTACCTTCCTTCTTTCTTCCCCCTTCCTTCTAACTTTCTAGGCTTGCTTCTTTTGTCCTTTGTCTCTGTCTTTCCTTTCTCCCTATTTTTCCTGTTCCTTCCTTCCACCTGCACTTTCTCCCTGATTCATACGTTCCTGCCGCCTTGTTTTTATTCTGATTGAATATTGAAGTTATGAGTTATATTTGTATCAATCTGATATAATTTACTTAAATAAATTAAGATTTCTGTCATGTTGTTTGACAATCATTTAAAAATGATTACAGCTTTAATATCCTTGTGTACAATATGTATTCAAAAATGTATTTATAATGTTGAGTTCAGAGGTTGTTTCCAATTTATTTTTCTGATGGAAAGGTCAGTTTTCCTGGGGCCATCTGAGCGGTGGACTTGGGCAGCCCATATTCTCCAAATGCTGGATCTATGTGTTGTTATGCATATGTGATCAGAGGTGCTACAAATGGGAACCAGGGTTACTGCCTCCGGGATTTTTCATCTGGTTTAAAAGAGAGAGAGACTGAAATGAAGTCACATCATTTATAAACTAACATATCACCAAGAGTGAATTATTGTGCTGTGAAGCTGTATCCCACAGCTGGCAGCAGGTAAGGATCAGGATTAAACCCAGTGGCTAATGCTTGGGTACCATGACAGGAACTCAGACTCATGATTTATCCCATACATACCCAGGCCAGGCAGAAGTGGGTTCTGCTCCAGTAGAGGTATACAGAAAAGTGCCATTTTAAGCTAACATTTGAAGAGCAATCAAAAGCATGAATGAGCAGAGGGAGGGAGAATCCTTCATATTAGGGGCGTTGTCAAAGCTTGGTGCAGAAAAATGTAGCTTTGAAAAAAAAACAAGTAAGGCTGTGGAGGCAAGAGACTCTGAGCCACTTGGGATAGGGGTATAAGGATAGAAATATTGTCTTATGAAGGTTTTTCTGGGAGTTCTGCTCTTTGAAGACAGAGACATATGTGTGAAAGGTACTGAACTGAATCAAGTATGGCTGACAGGGTCTAGATGAAGGGTGGTGGCAATGAGACCGGAATAGAAAAGCAAAAGAAACATCTCATTAGAAAAGACTATTCAGCATGTAAAATACAAACTAGATAATATAAAACGAAAGAAAAACATCTCGAACTCAGCTCCATGAACTTGGTATAGAGGGTCCCTGTTGCTTGAAGCTACAGGAAGACGTAGCTTGTTGATGCCTGGATCCTATTTATCTCATGGTTTCAGGATCAAATGAAGGAAAAAGTGAGATGGCTATGCATCTAGTGTGAGGTCCTGGGGAAGGAATCCTCCCAGACAGAGCACGTGTGCACACAGATACACAGGCACACAGACACACAGACACACACAGAGACACACACACACAGACACACACACACAGACACACACACACACTCCTGCTCTAGAACAAAGTTTGAAATTCATTATTTTTTATTGTGGTTGATGACTTCAGCTCCTTATATTCCTGACCTTATGGTAATTTGGTCTGTTGGACCCTGGCCTCACTTCTAATTTTCTCTCACAGTGAGTGGGGTCTGATGTTTCTGACCCAGCACGATGGCAGGAATGGTGGTGTGTGTGTAACCTGAGGACTTTCAATCCTCTTGTGATTTCCCAAGCCCATCTATGATGCTGGTGATTATATTAATGACCATGATGGTGACAAATATTTAGTCTTGCTTTTACAACTCTTTTTGAGAATAGATTTCATATATTAGTTTTTGTTTCCAATAGAAATGTAGCTCTCTATTTTGTTGAAGGAAATAGCAACTTAGAAATGTCATACAAGGTTTCACAACTGACGGGGGTAGAGTTGTGATTCTTAAATTAATCCAATAAATATTTTTAAACCACATTATAATTTTACTTTCAAGATTGTCCTAGTCTACATAAATTCCAGGGGCCCCAGAATGTAAAATTTAGGGAAGTTGCTATGACCAGTTCATCCCACAAGTATTGCTACCCTATTCCTCACTACCAACACTAAAGAATTTGTGAAAACAATCTCAAACTTTTCTGATTCCCTCTCCCCTGTCCTCTGTGTCAGAACTAGAGGCCAGATAGAGATCTTCACATTTGAGAGGTGTAGCATTTGTATAGTGGCTTTCATTTCTTAACTGGGTTGGTCCAGATAATTTCTTTAGTAAATTCTGTCTCAATCATGCATTTTTACCATCTACAATGTCTAATCAGCCTCTTCTCTGATAAGCAAAATTATGATGACTTGGAAGACACAGTGTCTGGAATCAGAATTACTTGGTGGAATGGCAAAGCCAGCGGGGGTCCTGGGAGAGATCCACCCCCATCTTTCCATTATTAATGAAACCTGTGTTGTCATGGTGATGATCAGAGAGGGAGTGGAACTAGAGGAATCCTGCAGCACTGGGTGCTGTAAAACCTTTGTGACAGTATGTCACTGTGGGGACTTTAGGACATTCCATTGCTTTCTACTGTGATCTGTCTCAGACATTATGAGGTCAACATAATACCCTAGGATGATTTAAACCAGATGTGCCTCTGTCTCCACTAAATGCTCAGAGGTCACCGATAGCGCAAGGACTCCTGATACTTGATATTAATAATAGCCATCACTCAGTGAATATTCACATTACTCACAAAACTCACTAAAAATGTCTAGATGGGATACCTATATTGACATAGGCTTATCCTTTGTTTCACTGTCTTATACAATATTATAATGTAGTGATAGTTTTTAACCTGACAGAATCTAGAACCATCTAGGAGACAAACTTCTGGACATGTCTATGAGGGAGTTTCCTGATTGAGTTAACTGAGTTGAAGGGATCAGCATAAATATCAGCGATACCATCTTATGCGATTAGGTCTCAGACTTCATAAAAAAGACAAAGTTGGTAAACTATGAACATTTGCCTTTTTCTGCTTTCTGAATAAGGATGCAATGTGACCAGCTGCTTTGGGCTTTGGCTGCCTTTAGTTCCCAGCCATGTTTGACTATATTCTTGTACGGTGAGCTAAATAAACCCTCTCTTCCCTATTTGCTTTTGTCTGGGACCTTATCAGCACTTTGTCAGTATTACTCACAGCAATGAGAAAACGAACTTATACATTAGAGATGCTTCTGAGAACAGGACGGTGAGGAGGGCAGTGGAAGGGCTTCTGAGAGCAGGGAGGAAGGCAATCTACTAGAAAGAAAAGAAATGGTAAGTGTTTGGGAGTCAAAACATCTGTCAAAGATAGTGTCCAGCGTTCATCTGAACATACAGCAAATGGTAAGAATTGACTAGAAATGTCTCTTACAGCCAGAGCAGTGGGCCTTGTGTAGAAGAAGAAAGCCGTGACTTACTTCAGTACCAGTGGAGAACCACGCAAGGGCATTTGTGAAGGAGAGATAGGAACATTGCATCTTGGGGATGTGATTCCAGGATGATGACGTGGACAGTAAGCAGCTGACTATTGATGTTTCTTCCTGACTAAAGTGGTGAAAGGATCAAAAAGTTACCTTGAATAGAAAATCAAGGTCAAAGAATTCTTTAAGCCTATGTTTCGATAATATAGAAATTAACCCAAGAGGAAAAAAAAAAGACAAATTTGCCATAAATAAAATAAAAATAAATGTATTAATCAATATACCCAATAATTTCCTTGAGAAATAAACTTTAAACTCTTTTGGAATCTTAAAATAGGAACAAAGTAAAAATATTCAAAATTGAGAATGAGAAGAAGGATGCAGAATCAGTCAGTATACAGACGTCTTAAAACCCAGAGCATTCACAGCTGTGTGGTGGGTTTAGCGTCTTAGCTGACTACTGCATGAAGTGTGTATACTAAACGTGAATCAAAAGAAAAGGAAATAAAACCCAATAACTAGCCTTAAGGATTATTCTCTCCCTCAAAATTAGTTATAAGTTATACTGCAGTTGTTTTCTGCCAATTGTTCAGTTTCCACGTGTGTAATTGATTAGGAGTGTTCCCAGAAAAAAAGAAAAGAATGAAGACAGACAGACAGACAAAAAGAAAGAAAGAAGTCTGGATTCCTAAGAATGGACATTATCAGGATACCTAGGCTTGACAGAGCTCACCCCTTCTAAACAAAACAAGACAGCAGAGCAGAACACTGGTGACATCTGACTTGTAAATATTTAGGAGTAAATCTAAAGGAAAAGCCTACAAATCTCATTCAGACCTATATTAAAAGAACTGTGGTATTATACAACAAAGCACAGTTCACCAGAGATGGACGTACAATAAATGTGACAAGTCAAGGGGGAAGGCCTTTCCACAGCTCATCGGAATTCATAAGAAAATCCTAAAGTCCCAATAGGAAGTAGGCAGCGCATGAATGGACAATTCACATTTTTTAAAAAAAAATGGCTAATAAGCATATGAAAAGTATTAACCCTGTTAGTTATCAAAGAAATGCAAACGAAGCATCACTTTCTGTAAATCAAATTAGTAAAGCTTAAAAATAAATAATGGTAATACTGAATGCCAATAAACACATGAAAATATGGCCAACCTCATTAATTCAGGAAAATGCAAATTAAAACTCTGCAATGAAAAGCCATTTAACACCCACTAGCTTGGCAACAACTGGAAACTCCAGCAATCCCAAGGATGTGAGGGGATATGCAGCAATTGGGGTCTGTGGTTCTGGTAGGGTTAATAGTTGGCAGACCGATATTATCTAGAAATGAGGATGACAGGCACACCTTTTAATACAATGTTCTTCCTGGGTATGTGTTCTCAAAAAATATTAGTTGACAAATATTTATTACTTGTGTACATCCCACTTCTGAAAATCTCTTCACTGTTCACGCAATTTAAAATTGTCATCTAAAGTTTTCATTGAAGACTTTACTACAAGTAATGAATATCTGAATATCTTTACCTGTGGATTGATTTGAAAGTAGGAAGAACGAAAATCTACACTGAAGCTCTTCTTGCACAATTTAAGGTTGAATTGACCCTTTTACTTTCCAAACCCACCGTTTTACCTTCATAGGTAATTTCAACAGTTTTATTCTTTAATTGGTTGCTCTATCAAACATCTTTAGAGAAAAATTATGTGCATAAATCGAATTCTTCAAAGACTTTCTATATGACCTTTTGCTTCTAAGGATTAACAATTTCTTCCTTGGGGAATGTGTCACTCAGGATACTTTAAATCCTTGTTCCAGGGTCATGGTTGCTCATATTTGACTCCTAATAAGCTAGTTATAAATTTCTTCTAGATTGAGTTACCATTATACCTGTTAATCATATGTAACCGATCAAAACAGTATGGGAAAATTATATATTTTGTTAGCTAATCACTAACTTGGAAAATAGAAATTTTATTGATAAATGCATTCCTTGTAAAAAGTGAATAGCTATTCTCAACATGTTTATAGACCTATGGCTAAATATTACTTAAGGCTAGAAGGAGGCAGAAGATAGCATCATTTATTCCTGATTATTGTTTTCTTAAATGTATGTACTAAGAATTCTTGTTTACCTTAGTAAATACAGGACAAAAGAAGGTTCCTTTAGCAAGGACACTTAATTTTTAATTTAATTCCCAGTTATGTGCCAAATCTCACTTAGGAAATTATGATGATTGATGGTTTCAACATCAGGAATTATTTGTAAAAATCTGAGTACTGAGAACTTGGTTGTGTGACTCACAAATGACTGTAGAGCCTCTGACTTACTAAATGATCTGTTCTCTACCCATTAAGACCACTTTTTTCTTCAACAGCAATGTAAGGTTTGAAACATCCCTTTGATTGTTCTTCTGGGTGTTTTTCGTTCTAGATTTATAGTCCTTGAAGGGTAGGTAACCAAGATGCCTTGCCCGAGAGGAAATGCATGTAGAGAAATCAATGCTTATAAACCTGTCCTTGGACCCTGACAACTTCCTGGAAGCTGGAAGTCTTACTTATAACTTAATCTCACTCAAGGGCTATCAGGAGACAAATAGAGCCTCCCCATGAACACTAGTTTGGAAATAACCCACATACCCATCAGAAGGAGAGTGGGTAAGTCTAAATTCATTCATAAAATAACATATTACATAGTAGTGAAAAGAAAAGAATCCAAGTTGCCATAAAAACAGTTTGATAACCCTACTGAAATTGTAGATTATCTTAACCATATATAAAATTATTAAGTCATGTAGCAAATTTATAAAAGGAATATCTCACCATCTCAAAACTCAATGTTACATTTACCTCTGGAAGAAGGAAGAAGGGAGACCTGGGCCTACCTTGTATACTTTAGGCAGAAGCTCCCAGGGTACTTAGCATTGAATCAAATGATTCTCTTCTATTTACCACTCTAGTTGGCAGAGTTAACCTAGGAAAGCTAGGCCTAAAACAGAGGACTGGATTCTCATGCAATAGACAATTTTATTCAGAGCATCAGACAATTCATACTCTTAGGGTTTAAAAAAAAAGTCACCCGAGTAAAGTTTACAATCGCAAAGCAAAGCTATAGATGGCAAAAACCTATTTTTTCCATAGAGGCATAGGAATAACAACAGCAGAGGTAAACTCAAGTCTATGTGCTACTCCCGGGAGGGGCTGGAAAGCACATTCCAAGAACAACCCATGTTAAGGTGGAGCAAAACTTACAAGACTCTTGTCTTGTTTACTTCAAGTTTTCTCACAAGGACTCAGAAATCTCCTTGCAGATAAATTCATGAACTGTATCCCCACAATCTTCTGTAACTTGTACAATGTGTTCTGACAAACTTTTAGATTTTGATAAGTTACTGTAAGGTTGTATTCATGTTTGATACCTGGAAGAATAATATATTCCTTTATAAACATGAAATAGTTTAAGTGTAAAATATAAATAAAAGTGAATATAACATTGAATGTTTGAGGTGGTTTTAGTGAGACCAACTTTTTATTTAATGACTTCTGGGAATAAGAATGAGTATAGTATTTCTGGAAAGTAATTTAGAACTGTTTATACAAAGTCTTAAAATGTTAACACTCGGTTACTCTATAAGTCTATTTCTAGAATTATGTCTTAAAACTAATAGAATGTTATTACAGATTAATAGTCAAGGATATTTATCACAGTAGTGTTTATAAGGAAGAAAAATTAGAAATTATATAAGGAGGTTAAATAATAGAGAGTGTTTAAATACAGTGTGGCCAAACAATATGATAAATTATTTAAGCATTATATTTGTTTAAAAATAATGTTTATTTATCAGAGAAGTCTTCCCTAACCCTTTAAAACTACCTCATTGTTTACAAATAAAATGGGGCTAGCAGGCTATATGCATGTGGCCAGTCTAAGTCCTGGTAAGTATGTATTCCTTTGAGTGTGTACTGGTTAAGTTTATCTTATACAATGTTACCATCCAAGAAATACCACTGTCTGTGGCATCTTCTCTTACTTTGCTGCATTATGCCTTTTCTCTGGGAGGCATGAACAAGTATCTATTCAATATTAGTAGGGCTCCAAAGACAAACCAAAGAAATGATTCCACACACGTCACACTTGGTAAACCAATGGATTTATTGAGGCCACTTATAGGAATGCAGATGAAAAGGATTAAGTACAGGAACATGGATGATAACTCAGTCACAGCTGCATCACCAAAAGTTCCACCCCAGCACGAGTGATTCATGAAATATGCATTCCTGGAGTTCCCAGTAAAATATGTGGGGAAATCCATTGACCAATTTTCTTTTCGCACATAGTTTACAAGTTTCTAGAGCCTTGAAGCAGGCCTCATGAATATTATAACTTTCTTATATTTTTTTATGAGTCTTCTAAATCTCCTGACTCCCCCCATGAGGGAATCTTTCGATTTGGGGGAAAATCTAGCCTCAGTTTCTCTTCTTGTTACTTACTCTCTGGTGTTATGTTCCCCAACTGTCCCTGGTTTACTCAGATTGGAAGTATGAAGCCACAGGGACTCCCATGAAAGCTGTGCATACAAGAAACTGCCACGACTGTTGGAAACCAAGTATCTAATTATGACAATCATTATTAATAAACCAACCTTCTCCATGCTAGGAATTGTATTCCTCCCCTCATCTCATGTAAATTTTAACCTAGCTTCCAATCCCAAAGATGTCTGCTCCTCCTCCTCTGTGAACCGATAATCTTACGTTTGGGGCCTTATGATATTGTCTTGATATTACTTAACAGGAGCCATTTAAGAAAGGAAAGAGCTTTTTTGGTTCACAATTTCAGGGTGTACGCTGCACCAAAGCAGGGAAGGCATGGCAGCAAGAGCAGGTGGCTGGCTCGTCATGTTCTGTCGGTTCTCTTCCTTTACATTGAGACCAGGACCCCAGCCTATGGGATGGCGACACCACATTTAGAGTGAGTCATTTAACCTAAAGTACAGAATCTTTCACAAACATACCTGGGCATTTGTTTCCGTAGTGATTCTAAATTTCATCAAGTCAACAATGAAATTAACTGTTGCAGATGCATCCCCCATGTTTAGCCGCAGCCTTTCTGTCCCACAAGATGAAATGTTACATCCGGTTACACCACGAGTCACAAATCACGTTTACTTTATGTGTACCAGTACACATTCCTTAAAAAATATTTTTAGCTTCATGGCTACCAAAGTCCTTTTTAGAAGACAAGAAGACTGTGATACCTTCTAAGTGCTGTTGGTTAATTGATCAATAGACTAAACTGTAAAAGGTTAAATCCAGCAATCATGTCATTTTGGCATCCGTTCAAACCTCAAAGTCTGAAGCATCACCTTCTTCCCTCTCCTCACCACTCAGTGGGCACCTGGGCAGAGTGTTCAGGTGCTGAGAAGCACAGAGACAGGACAGGATGTGCGTGCTACACTGGGAGCTGCTGAAAAATGCAAATGTGCTCTTTAGTTAGTCGAAGCATATCAATATTAGGAAGTACACGGAAAAGGAGAGGAAAGAAAGAACACATAACATTTAACAAGGCAGTGTAGCTTACTGTCGGGCACTTAGGAGTCGGGCCCTAAAAAATTACACAGTTGCGTAGACAGTTTTGCTCAGCTTTTGTGTGTAAATCATGGTATTGATTTCATGCAGAAACACCACCACATTTGGGGGTAGGATATAAAAGATGGGGTAGAGAGAGGGGTAATTCAGAGAAAAAACAAAAAGTGTGGATAAAGACATCTGTTGTCATTCCAGTCCCCGTTGCAAAGACCAGAAGCTGAGTGATAAGTGGGTTGCTCGTGAAAGACATTTCCACGCCCGCTCCTTTCTCTCAAGAGTAGAGCCAGAGAGATATCTGCCATATAATCTTTTATTCTTCTGTTTAGGTTGGGAATGAATTGCTGGAAGGGAGAAGGGAGAGGAAGATTTTGGGTATACCTAGGGCTGAAAACAAACTTGATTATCACTGAAAAACAACCGTATTTCCAGACCCAGCAGAATCTCATAGGGACATTTTTGGCTGAGAGAAATCTACTGAGTTCCCTTTGCCAGTTGGCCTGTTGTGATAACTTTCTGTAAGTGTTGAAGTCTGTCCTGTAAACTTATTTCGAAAAACAAATTTGGTTTACTTAATTTGTGTCTGAGCATCCAGGAGAACGTTGGTTGGGAAAACAATGGGGACCAAAGCACACCCATCAAAGATTGAAGGTGTGCATTTGCTTTTAGGGGATGGACCATGCCTTTAACGCTCCTTCCAAATCTATGAGGTAGGGTGTTCACAGGGAAGGAAGTGTTAGTGTTTGTGTTTTCTTTATCACAGGGGTTCCAGGGCTCATTTTTGTTCAAAGATACATGCTGGCTTTGGAAGAGTAGCCTGATAAAAAGAGAGTTGGCAGGGGAGAATTATGAAACAGAAACTGATGACTGGAATTGGTAAAGAGGGGCTACAGCTAGTACTAGCGTAAGAGCCCCCAGTGAAACCACAAGTAGACTAAAAAGAGAAATGTCTCATCTGAAAGTAGGGGTTTATCCTTGCAGAAGATAGTCCACCATGGTGATATATCATATATTTAATAAATAATAGCCTGGAATATCAGAGGACAGAACCATCTCTCCAATTTTGTTTCTGCTTTTTTGGTCTCCCCCCCCCCCCCACCGAGGCAGGGTTTTCTGTGTAATCGTCCTGGCTGTCCTAGAACTTGCTTTGTAGACCAGGCTGGCCTCAAATTCTTCACAGAGATCCTCCTGCCTCTGCCTTCCAAGTGCTGGGACTAATGGCATGCACCACCATTTCTTGGTTGATAGGCTTTAAATTCACAGAGATCCAGAGGTATCTTTGCCTCCCAGCTGATGGGATTAAAGGCATGGGTCACCACTCCCTAACCTCCATGGCTTGGCTCTGTGGGTGGCTTGTCCTATTATATTCCGGACTGTTTTTTATTAAATATACAATATGTCACCACAGTTCACCTTGGTTAGGGCCATGAAGCACTTGGCAGGTGTTACAGGGAGAAAAACTTCACCCGCACACCACTGGAGACATTGCCCACCATAATGGGCTGCTTCTCGATTGACTTCAAAATAGAGCATCTCTCCACCCAAGAACCATTGCTTTGTGGCTGAATGCTCTTCTCTTTCATTTGGGGGTAATCTGACAAAATCAAGAACAAGCCCTTCTATCATTTTCCATGGCTTTACTAAGGTTTTCACTCCCGTTGGGCCCTCAGGAAAGCCATTTTCTTGTTATTCTTTAATCACCAGTGTTTTAAGGTGGGTTAAGTGCATGGTTAATGTGAACAGCTAGACCTGGTCTCCTTGCCCACATTGTTCGGCCAGGAAGGGAGGAACAGCTTGATGAAGTTGCTGTGGAGTTCCTTCGGGCTTTGAACAAATTGTTCTAATATGAGAAGTCACCAGTCTGCTTCCCAGTGTCATTAAGGAGCCCCATGTGAAGGGAAGATATTAGTTTTCACTTAGAGAGCGAAGGCCACCAACAATTGAGGAGAGAAAGGCTGCAATGTGGTTAATGGGGCAATTTGGTGACCCAATTGGGAGCCCAGACATTTTGCCTCCTGCCAAGCTCTAGCAAATTTGTATGATACAGAAACAGAGCAGGACGAATAGATCAATGCATTTGCTCATCCTATTAAGGAGGAAAGGGAACGGCATAGTTTTGGCTTCTTTCTCTCAAAACCAATTTCTTCACCTCACAGGCATGAGGATTGCATTGAACCATCTTTAGTTCAGAGAACTGGAAAGATTCCCAGCAAGGAAAGGTCAAGTTATACATAAGGAAATTTGAACCAATAATCAGCCTTTCACCTCAGAAATGTCTGTTGCACTAAAAACTTAATAAATATTAATTATATGTTAAGGCTAGAGTCATTTTATTTTTATAGATTTTTTTTAATTCTACAAAAGGAGGGCCATTTTTCTTTTCTAGGAAGTTCTATAGCATGACTTAGCTTTCAATCTATTTTGTGTTTTCCCTCTAGTTCCGAGGTTACAACAAATATGAGTATGTATTTATTTTGAACTGAATTGGCATCTCTTTACTGTGGAGAATGAATGAAGTCCGACTAAGGAGATGTGGAGAACAGAATTCAGTCCAGAGTCTGTATATTCTTTAATTGCTTGAGGGGTGGGTCACCCACATCCTACTCAGTGTTCTACTTCTCACCTCTGGTTCTTTATTTTTGGGCCCACTTGCTCTTTCTAGACTGTGATAGGACTGGTTGGAATGACCTCCTGTTGTGGGGAGCTGTGACTTTATATAAATTATATTCCATTAAAATAAAACCATGATTTATTTAGAAATCTCCTTTTTCATATTTACTTCCAGTTTGAGGGATGGAGGCTTTAGCTGTGGGCTATTGCCCCTGAACTGCCTGGCTGATCCCAGCACTAAGTAGTTTTGCCTGATGGTGAACTCATCTGGAAATATGAAGCCCCTGCTCCCAATGACCAGCACAATCCCCTACTTCAGAGCCCATGATGAATGCAGCCCAAATGAGTTCAGCAAAAATTAGTTCCAGTAATAATCTTAAAGAACTAGACTTTGCTTTCTGGGAGGCTTAGATTTGGAAGAGCAGAAGCCTGGAGTTGTTCAAGGCCATTCAAAAAACCATTGTATGTGCAAAGAGTGGAGTCTGGGGTAGGCAGGCATGTGGTCCTGGACTCTGTTTGCCTTTTTGAGAGAGCATCAACAACCCCTTATCCTCCACCCCAACTATGGGACTCTCACAGACATTCATATAGCTTGAACTTAGTGCATCTTTTATTTTTAAAGTGTTATACTAGACCAAGCAGTGATTTTTTTTTTTTTTTTTTTTTTTAAGAAAAGTTTGGTGTGCGGGATTGGCTCATAGTCATTGAAGGGAAATGAGAAAGACGACAGTGGATTTGACATAGAAATACCTATTTACAAACATGAGTAAGTGTCTCTACAACTGTTGAAGAACAACCCAAAGAATGCTTCAGGGCAAAGTTAAGTGGGAAAGCTTCCTCTTGGTCAAGAAGGACACAGGAGGCTGAGATTGGTGGAGAAAAAGGAAGATACCTTGGGAATGCCCAGGCATGATCAGTGATAAAAGCATTGTATGGAAGAGATGGAGAAGTATATGACCAAGGGAGAGAAATGAATAGTAGTGTCTCCATAGGAGGTCTTTTTACTGAATGGGTCCTAACTGACAAGGTTGCTGGATGTAGTTTTTGTTTTGTTTTGTTTTACTATTTTTTGGGTGGTGGTGCCCTCCAGCCAGCTCCCACATACGTACACAGAGACTTATTCTTACTTATAAATGTCCAGCTTTAGCTTGCCTTGTTTCTAGCCAGCTTTTCTTTTCTCTTCCTTCCTTCCTTCCTTCCTTCCTTCCTTCCTTCCTTCCTTCTTTCCTTTCTTCCTTCCTTCCTTCCTTTCTTTCTTTTTTTCTTTTGCTGTTAACCACACTTTTATCTATATCTTGGCATTGTGGTGATTGTTGTTGTTTATGGATATTATTGCTGGGTAGACTATTATCTTCTTACCTTGCTGCTAATGTGTTGTTCTTGTACTGGCACCTTCCTCTTTTAAAATCCTTCAGGTTATGTATTCCTTATTTTGTTTTTTCTTATACAGTTTCATAGTACAAAGAATACTTTCATATTATTATCATTATATATATAAAACCAAAATTTACTCATCAAGTACCATGAGGTAGACACTGTAAGGGAACTCAGACCCACCATTAGCTTCTGTGATACAGTGTATTCTAATTGTCTATGAGTGACAATGGTCTTCTCACTTCCTTTAATGAAAAAAAAATCCTGCTTCTATAAAGCTACTAGAGGGATGATTTTTGATGGAAATTTGATGGATTAAGTCCATCTTCCTTGCCTTTAGCTTTTGACATTTTGGTGGTATTTCCATATATCTCACCAAAGTAGCAAATTATGTGTCAATGAAAATTCAGCCAGCTTTTCTAACTTAACTTATCCTGTTTTTCTTTAACTATGTTTTGCCTCTGGGCTTTTTATCTTTCTTCTGAATATCTTTCACTTTTACTCAATGGCTGACTGTGTGGCTGACTGTGTGACTGACCCCGTGGCTGACCCTGTGGCTGACCCTGTGGCTGACCCCATGACTGGCCATGTGGCTGGCTGTGTGGCTGATTGTGTGGCTGACCCTGTGGCTGGCTGTGTGGCCAGCTGTGTGGCCGGCTGTGTGGCTGGCTGTGTGGCCGGCTGTGTGGCTGGCTGTGTGGCCGGCTGTGTGGCTGGCTGTGTGGCTGACCCTGTGGCTGGCTGTGTGGCCAGCTGTGTGGCTGGCTGTGTGGCTGACCCTGTGGCTGGCTGTGTGGCCAGCTGTGTGGCTGGCTGTGTGGCCAGCTGTGTGGCTGGCTGTGTGGCTGACCCTGTGGCTGGCTGTGTGGCTGGCTGTGTGGCTGACCCTGTGGCTGGCTGTGTGGCTGACCCTTGGCATCCTCCTCCTTTTATTGCGCCTTGATGTTCAGTTTTATTTTCCCGGACTTTTCCTCCTATTCTCTCTGCCCACCACACCTGTTTCTCTCTCCTGCCTTGCTATTGGCAGTTCAGCATTTTATTAGACCAATTGGGTCTTTTAGACAGGCAAAGTAATGAAGCTTTACAGAGTTCAACAAATGCAACATCAAAGAGAGTGACACATCCTGGCATCCTTAAACAAGTATTTCACAGCACGAATGAATGGAACACATCTTACATTAATAATCCACAGCAGTTGGGGTCTAAGGAAGAATAGGAAGCAGAAAAATAGAACATCTTTGATCAGAAATGCCGAAGACTGGCTTGGGGGCTGGGAAGTATCAGTGCAGAGGGTAAAACAAAGATCTTATTGCACAAACCCCAGAATGCTGATTTAGCCACTTATCTGAGGGACTGATGGATGAGGGAATGATGAGTTGTTCGAGTCAGCTTAGCAGTCGTCAGAGGCTAACAAGACACGGGTAAAGACAAATAAAATAGCTGTTCCCGGTTTAATAAATTTGAAATGTAAGAAATAAAGGATGAAAAATCAATTTGAAATGAACCTATATTAGACCCGATTTTAGAAAGTAACTTGGAAACAATATTTCCACTATGTAATCACTAGTCAAGCTGGAGTTACAGAAAGAAACCACAGATGAAGACCAAAACAAGGACCCAGGGGATCATTGCCACAGTGTTCTTTGGCCAGACCTCTCAGAAGTGAAGATTCTCTAAGAAAATGATTCTCAGGATGTGATCTGAGTCTTAAATCTCAGAGACACTGGGAGAAAACGCGAAGAAAAGCACAGGGTGACCCCAGCAAAGTAAGGAATAAGGATTAAAGCGGCAATGTTTGTTGAAGTTGCTCAGAAAGTTTTGTCAAAATAGAGGAGACTCAGGTGAAATAACACATACAACACAAGTGTAGGGAAAAGTCGCCAGCCAGAAACCCATCCAGTGGAAGAAAGAAATACTTTATCTCTGAACCCAGAACCAAAATGAAATGTGGCCTGTCTCTGAAAGCCAGTGAAAGAAATATGCCCTGGCCCTGAAATTAGAGCCCCAAAGCCCAAAAGAGCCAGTGAAGAAAACACTTTGACCCTGAAACCAAGACCAAAACCGGGCTAAACTCTGACCAATCCCCACCCTGGAAGTCTCCTGCCTAGAAAGCTTTGCCTCCAAGAAGCCAGGAGCCCACAGCCCTTTCCCTGCTGCCCCCCCCCTCCCCCGGGCTGAGGCAGCCACACTCTCCTGGACCTTTCCCTCCCAATAAATCTTTGAATGAGGCTTGGGTGAAGTCACCTAAGCAGCAGGGACAGAGCCTGATCAGAGAAGAGCCCAGGAAAGGAAGCTGTTACATGCTCACCGCCCAGGGGACCTTCCCTAGCAAACAGAATTGTTACACTCCCTGAACAGAGAGCAGCACAGGGGAAGCAAAGCTGTAACTTAGGCTGAGGAAGCCTTCCCCCAGCCGAGGGGAGTTGTTACATTCTGGGAAACCTGAGTAGGACTGTAACAATTTCACTAGGAAGGCCCTCCCCTGCCAGAGCAAAGCTCTCAACATTGGGGAAGCCTTTCCCTGAAGAGGGCTGTAAGCAGCTACCTAGGCTTTCTGTGGCCTGTGGTATCCACTGGTCCCGACTGCCTCCTGAATACTTTTCCATTGGAGCTGCAGCTCTCAGTATGCCTGGGCTCCCGACTGCCAGGATCTCTTTCCATCTGAGCTGCACAAACACCTGCAACAGGTATAACTCAAGAAAAAGGCCATGTGAGATGGGATCAATTTACTAAGAAAATGTGTTTTCTTAGGAAAAGGGTCACACTTATTCAATAAAGGATTGCATATGGGGATAAAAAAGAAACAAATGATCACTTCAGAATCCTGCTCTCAAAATAAATTTCTCCCATTGTGCCTATATACCTGTATATAGAGATATAATTTTATAGTTTGTAAACATGTATGGATATGCAGACACAAATGTCCTAGGAAGGTGTCTCAAAGCAGACAGGACACATTACACTGTAGAATAATGGCACTTCCCCATCTTGTTGCCATTGGCAGCACAAAGTGTGCTCAGAAGCCAATCAGACTTCATTTCTTATCTGATCTGACCAGAGAGGGGCTGAGAAACCTGTAGTGCCCCTCAGCCATACCCTAAGATGGCCACTGGAGAAGGTTTGGGACAGCTAAGGAGAAGCACTTTGTCTAAGGAGGGAGGGCTGAAGCCACCAGGCTGATCCTCTGTGAACTGAAGGTTGATTTCACAGATCCAAGAAGGGTAAAACCACCTGGCTATGTTCATGTCCTCACGGCTAGCACACATGGAGAGTGTCAGGCTTAATAGGATCCGGGCTGAGGAGATTTTAAAAATATTTCTATGCTTTTAAAACAATCCATGTTGGTTTTGGTTTTGCCTTCAAATAGGAACGAGACCTCTTCTACCCACATCTGTTTTGTAACCCCGAAGTTACATCTACATCATCTACGGTAGAGAAGTCGGCGAGCTGTGAGGTATGCTTCCTCACCTTGTATTAAAGTATTTTGTCAGAAAGAGACGAGGTGGCCCAGCCTCATTAGTGTGGCTGTCCCAGAAGCTGCAAGTCAAGGACTCGGGCAAGAGAAGTGCTCCCTTTGCTTGATTTAGGTAGCTCCCTGGCTGTCACCAGAGGCTGTGTGATCCTGAGAGGACACGCTAAGAGGACTTTTGGATTCCAGCCCAGTACTTTAAAAGAATATGTTTTCATGTTTTGTGTGGCCAAGTCCTAACAAAATAAAAGTGAACATAGAAAATAGAGCCATAGAAAGAAAACAAGAAGGCTAATGAAGAAAGGGGAGAGACAGGAAGAAAAGGGGGGTGAGGGAATGTGAGGAAGGGAGGTAGCAGAGAAAGTGAAGGAGGGGGGCAGTCCAGAGGGGGTAAAGGATTTGATGAGAGAGAAACAGATGGCTGATTTGGAGGGTCAGTGCTGAAGGGGGAGGAGAGGCTGTCTGCAGCCGCTCATCTGAACAAAATCCAACTTCCTGCAGGCGGCTGCCTGGGGGCCCTATCCATCATCCACATTCAGGTTCCCACGATCAATGCTGTAGTCAGTCATTGGCCATCCTTGAAACACCAGAATCATTATGAACAAACACCAGAGACCCTCGTATTGAACTTTTCTAACTGTTCCAGAGGCTAGCAATGCCAAACACACAGGCTACAGAAAATTGCTTTGTAGGGTGTGTGCTTGAGTATGAAACGGGTCATTTATTGTTCATCTAAATAAGTCTTAAGACAAATGAAATAACATTTATCTAACTGTTCCTCTGCTGAAGGGGCCTCCTCTGCATATAAATGTCATGTCTAGAAGCTGATCAATTTGTCCAGAAATTAGGATATCTGGCCCTCACAATCCTGATGATAAGGTAGAATGGTCCAGGTGCCCTGGATCTTCTGAGACCTTGTAGATCTTCTTGGACAAGCCCCCGGTTCTGGTCATTCCTTCCTACTCATCCCTTAAAATAGGGTCCTAGTGTTCTCTTTCCAATATTGCTTCCTGAGGCTCTTCTGTGTTCGGAGTTCAGTCTTTTCTATGTACTGACACATGCAGGAGTCTTAGATCCCACATTCTTGCATGGATCAGCACATGCTACATTTTCTCAGATGCTCTTCTCTTGCCATGATTTTTCATCCATTGTGTCTTTCTGTATGTAGGCTTAGTTTGACCTTCTGTATAGTTTTCCTTGTTTCTACCGTAGCCATCGCTGGTTCACCTATTTCTCTGTCTCTCTGTCTCTCTGTCTCTCTGTCTCTCTGTCTCTCTCTCTCTCTCTCTCTCTGTGTGTGTGTGTGTGTGTGTGTGTGTGTGTGTGTGTGTGTGCACGCGTGCGCGCGCTCCCGCACACAGATGCACATGCAAAAGCTAGAGGAAAGCTTGTAATATCTTTCCTTTTCTTTTGTTTTCTACTTTATTCCCTGGAGACAGAACTTCTCACTGAGCCCAGAGCTTGCTGATCTCCGGCTAGGCTAGCAACCAGCAAGCCAGCAGTGCCCCTCTCCACACAGCTCACACAAATCAACACTACGATTACACGTGAGTATGAACATGCCTAGCTCTTACATGGGTTCTTCAAATCCAAATTCAGGTATTTGGGCTTATATTTTTAAAAAAGGGATTTTTGTCACTTATCTGAGAGTTTAATCATACTAAATCCTAACATGTTACCTAATCTTTACATGGTTCAAATAAATCCTTGAGATTATATTAGAGAGAAAGCGATCTGGATTTTGAGCCCTGGCTTTACCCCACTTTAGTCATTGAACCCAGGAAGCCAACATTTCAACCACTTTGTGGCATGTCTCACTTATTCCTCCTAACATCAGGAGCATCCTCAATATATACATGAAAAGAATGAAGCTCAGAGACCTTGGGTAGTATGTCTACATAGACACAGCAGCCAGAGTTACTTACACCTTAGCCATCAAAACCCCAAGGGATTTCTTAACTACTAAGTATTGCTGAGTTTCAATAACAGGAAGACCATTTTAGGACAAATTTTTAATGCTCTAAAGTTTATCCTGTTGGTGACCAGATCCTTCTAGAAATTCTTTTCTGATAATCAGCCCAGAATGTCAAAACAAAAAGGTGCCTTTGACCCTCAAAGATTCTAGGGCTATTAGGTTTCATGGCAGTCTTGTGTTCTTCTACCCCAATTTCCCTGGTTGGCTTCAAGTCCTTGTAATGCTCCACCCCTCCAGTAAATATTTTATCTTTAACAAACAGCTGGGAGGAGAGAGGTGCACTGGCAGCAGGCTGGGTCAATTCTGTTTAAATATTGATCACAAACATGGTTAAAATAAAAGTTTATCGACTCAGCTGGCGACTCTGCAGCTTCAACACTTTGCAGAACAGCTTTGCCGGTGTGGTGACTCCTTGAAACTCACTTGAGTTATGATGTTAATAAGCGAGGCACCTCCTTGGGGAGTACAGTGATGTCCTAGAGGCAGCTTCAGAAAGGAAGCAACCTTCTGCTGGAGCCATTGCCAAGCCAATGTTTCCTGTTCTGGCAGGGTAGCCTCCGGGGTGCTTTTGTCTCAGCTGTGGACACAGCTAAAATAATTCGTGGGGTAAGAGCCTGTGTCCTCTGTAACCTTGAAAACAGGGGCAAAGTAAAGAATAGAGAGACTGTAAGGGATATGGCAGCAGTGGATGATCCCCTTCTCTTTGGGCGTTTCTACCAAACATTGGTGTCTATCAGAACCCTCACATTTCCCACAACAACTCAGTCCCATAGCCCACCCTGACATGGAGTTCTGGGGTTAAGTTGTTTATTTAGCCAGATGTATCTACCCCTGGAAAATACATTACCCCTAAACATGCACAAAATTATCTGTGATAAAACAAAAGCAAAGAACAAAAATCACAAACACACTAACGAAACCAGTAGCTCAGGGCCCTCGGGTACTAGGGCACGTTGGAGCAGCTATGCTCAGGCTTCCACACTCCTGAAAAATCCCCCCAAAAGTTAATTTTTACATGGAAACTTAAGACAAGAGAGTGGTAGATATCTTTAGCCTGGTTTCTGGATGGCAGGAGCTCTCCCACTCCTCAGCACTTACCTGGGCCTCTAGAAATAATGATTTGAAGGTTACAATCCACTTAAATGCCATTCTTTCACCACCACGGTATTGGAACCCCAACCAGAGATATGTTCATCTATAGAGAGTCTAGGTGGAAGCCCATGTCCCTCTCTAAGAATCCTGCAACATCTAATAGGTGATACATGGCCACTTCTGAAGGTGATGAGAGGGTGCCTTTAAGAAAAAAACTCACAGTCACCAGGGTATGAGTCCTAGAGGAGAATCTGCATCTTTGACCCACAAGAGCTGGAGAAAGGGCATCCAGAGCTTTCTAAACATTCTTCCCATAGAGTGTAGTCCAGCCTATCCCAGCTGTGCCCTCTATAAAGAGTGTGTAAGGAAGGATTGGTGTAGCCAGAAGTTTTGCTGAGTCCCACAGCCATTTGGTCTCAAATAAACACAGAAGCTTATGCTAATTACAAAATGTTTGGATCATGGCTCAGGCTTATTGCTAACTAGCTCTTTTATTTTAAATTAACCCATTTCTATTAATTTATATTTTACCAGGTGTCTCATAGCATTACCCATGTTCCATTACATCTTGGTCCCAGGTGGCCCACAGCATCTGTTTTGACTCTGTCTTCTTCCTCTGTCTCTCTTTGATTTCCTGCCTGGCTATATCATGTCTTACAGGTTCTTTATTAACCAATGGTAGCAACATGTATTCACAGTGTATAGAAAGACCATCCCACAGCAGATTGGTAATGTAGATACAAGGGCTTTAGAAAAAGCTGGCACACTAGCTCAGCCAAGATTGACTGGAAATGTCCTCTACTGTGTTAAAGCTTTTTTGTACTACAATGTTATCCATAAAGATGGACAGGTAATAATTAAAGAATGTGGCTTCCTTTACAATGGTAGAGATGCTGGAGAGGATTTTGAGAAAGCATCTAATCTATATAGGAAGAGAAATCCTAAACGCTTACAAAGTACATTCCTGCCCCAGGACCTTTGCCTTTGCCTTCAGTTTGCACTATTCTTCCCAGAAATCTATATCTTTCTTTGTTCTTTTGGTAAAATAGCTAGCAAAATGTCCTCTTCCCTAAGTCTCCCTGTTAAAGTGGCACCCCCACAGTTTCTGAAGCTCCATGTCTACTATTCTTCCATTTCTCCCTTGTAGCACTTGTCAGCGCCTGACATTTTGTTCAGCTTTGTATTTTAATGCATCTTAGCTTGTCTTCTAGAGGTATCCACATTCCCTATAAATGGGTTTGCTTGCCATCTTCTATACTATATCCTGAGGGTCTGATCTCTGATATGCACACCATGGATGCTTTCTTTGTAAAGGCTTCTGAGTGAGTGAACTCCAGAACGATCACCGTCAATTCTACTCCTAGAGCGCCCCAGCTTAGCAAACTGTAAAGTACCTGTCATAATATATACATACTATATATATATATATATATACATATATATATACATATATTGTATTAGTCTACATTTACAAGACCTCTATATTAAAAAGTTTTCACTTCTAACTTAAAACCTCCTATGACAAATTAGGTGAATATTTTTTAATTTCCTGGAGATAACCAAGGATACCTTTAAAAATCTTTATATTTAGGGAATAAAATATAAATATATTAAGTTCTTCTTTTCTTAATAGAGTAGCATTTGATATCAAGCCCTCCCTCTAAGTACAGAGAAGGAGAAAGGGACCAGATTTTCATCACGTTTGCAGAGTCACCAGCTGTGGAGGCCTAGCTTCATTGTATTATTACAGCCCAATGCTCCTGTATACTCAGAAATTTCCCAGGAGGGTTTCTTTGGCTCCTCAAAGCTCTGAGACTGGTATCGTCATTTGCAAGGAAGAAGACAGATGCTACAGGTGTTCATGACTTGGTGGAGGTTGCAGATTCTGGTCACTAGAAATAGACATTGCTGAAAAGAAACAGGCATCTAGCTCAGAAGTCTAGGCTCAAGTTCAGCCCTACGTCCCTTCTGGAGAAGGCAGGGTTGGTTTCTAGAGGCAAGGCCATCTCTGAGGGTATGAGGCCACTCTGTAGAACTTCCTTGCTCTGGGCTATGGCTGACAAGGAATCGAGGAACTCTAGGCTTTCTAATGAAAAGCATTACCATGGGCAACTGTTGCTCCCCTGGTGAATGGCATTCCTCTCAGGAAACAACTTATCTGGTGACACCTAAACAGCCAGCATGGTGCTTTTACTCTGCTCCTGGCACTCAATATTAATCACTCAGATGAAGCTCGGTGATGGCTCAAACACTGTAAGGGACTTGCAGGGTTCCAATAAAAGAAGACTAATTTAAAGAGGAGACTGTAGCTTGTGAAGGTAGAAATCAATGAAAAGAAAGGAGAGCAGCCACCATGCCATCTGAATGAGAACCAGGGAGTAAGTCCAGCTGAGAACCCGTCACATGCCTGGGAAGTCTCACTGCCCTAGGTGGGATCTGCAAACAAAGATCCACGTGGCTCTGCTTATGGAAGATGAAATTCTTTCTGGGAACTCTAAAGCCTGAACCATGCATACAGCCAAAGGCACCCTTGCTGAACAGTGTGATCAGTAAATGCCAAGGGATATTTGATGTGTGGACATTTAACATATCAACTAAGCACAAGCAGGATGGGGTGGTGTCTGAGTCAAGCAGAGAGAGCATTATCCAGTTCCATCTTTGTTTTTTCTGCCATTCTACACCTTATTTTTTGAGATAGGTTTTCTCATGAGCCTGGAGCTCGTGGTCTGGGCTACACTGGTTGGCTAGTAATCTTCTGGGACCTGCTTTTTTATATCACCCCTCCTCAGTATTGAGGTTACAGAAGTAAGCTTTATACCTGACTTTTATATGGGGTCTAGGGATCTGAATTGAGTAGTTAAGTTTCTGCTTTGCCCACTTAGCTCTGGGAACTGACATCTGAAACCAAATGACTCTTTCTTGTGAGATGTTCTATACACCATAGTATCCCTGGTGTGCTGATTGGCACAAGCCTACACAAATCTGGGAAGAGCTAATCTCAACTGAGAAAATGTTCCATAAGATTTTCCCAGAAGCAAATGGATGTGTAGGGGGGTTGTCTCAATTAATGATTAATGTGGTTGGGCCCAGCTCACTGCCAACCCTTGGCAGGCTGTCCTGGATTATATAAGAAAGAAAGGTGAGAAATCCACAAGGAGCAAACCAGTAAGCAGCCTTCTGCTTTCATTGCTGCCCCCAGTGATTTCCGTCAGCGATGGACCATGACCTGAAAGTTGTAAGATGAAATGTCACCACTCGGGTTGCTTCTGGCATGGTTTCTACAGCAATAGAAACCCTAAGACACCTGACTTCTACTTGCCAAATCCCAAGAGTATTAGTATCTTGGGATGTGCCTAGATGTTTCCTGAGTTATAAAATCACCCCTAGTTGAAAACCATCAGCAAAGTCATAAGAAAAAACAAACCACTTGCCTCACCAAGGGTGGGCATACTGTAAGGTTAACTAGCTAAGGTAGATCTAGGTCATGGCAAAGGCAGAATGCCAATCAAGGGAACTTTTTAATACAAGCTGCTGGGATGGAAACCAGGGCTGTCAGACCTCCAGTGAGGTAGACTTCCTTGGAGTTATTGCATTTTTTAGAAGTTTTCTTCATATCATCCCCAGGTGTCAACTAAGCTATACTTACCAGGCCTTTTCCGCCTACTAAAGACCTATGGGGGTAAAAAGGAGGTTGTCTACTAAGGTACTGAAAGATTACTGGAAAATATAACCTTAGGAATTCAAGGAGTCCTGAGTCTGTTTCTGTGAATTCAGTTTTATGTCTTCCTTAGAAGCCACAGGCAAGACATTAAAAAAAATATTTCTTATGGTTTTTTTTCCTAATAAAAGTCCAGATAAACTGGCTTTCTGCTGGTGGAAGTACACCATTTGTATTCAGTTGCCACAGGGATATCAGCATGGGTTGAATCTGAAATATCTACCATAAGCTCTTGACTATACTGCTTGTTCCCAAGCTGGTGGGTCTATTTCAGGAGGCTGTGGAATCTTCTAGAAGCAGGGCATAGTTGATGGGAGTAGGTAACCGTGGTAGACCTTTGAAGGTTTTACCCAGCTCCTGTTCTCATCTGCTGACTGCTTTCTGCTTTGCCATGATGTAAGCAATTTCTCTTCACATCACATGTGGCTTGTCACCCTCTGAGACTAGCAGCCCAAATAAGTCTTTCCCACCTACAGCTGTTCATGTCAGCATGGTCACAGCATTGTAGAAGTGATGAACGCAGGAGTGAAGAGATTCTTAAAGTGAGCAATGATGGTGTGGTTGCTGATTTCCAGTGCAGCTCTGTGTGTTGTGTGCTGTACCTTGAGCTGTGGCGTTACCATGTTCTCTGTGTTTTCTTTCCTATTATCTGAGGATCGAGTGATGATGATGAAGGCTTCTTGTAGTATATGAATTCTGAGCCTGTCTCTGGCTCTGAGATATTCTGGTCAATTCCCTTCAACTGTCTCATAGTTTTAGGCACAAATCTGCCTTGAAAGCAGAGTAAATTCTTGCTGTCAATCACTGAGTGAAAGGGCAGGAATCTCCCTGCTTGTCTGGCAGGCAGGATGTTAATCCAGAGTTTTACACCAGCTCTAGTCCACACAGCAGCTGACAGGATGGCTGCTCACTTTCCTTCTGGCTCCCACATGTCACAGAACCTGTTGGCACATGATTCAAACCCCCATTCTCATCAAAGTTAACCATCCCCTTGAAAATGAATGCACAGTTAACAAAGTGATAAGTTGATGCTTAAACTTTAAGCAGATTGCTTCTAGCTAATCTCAGTTAAGTGGCAGATGAGATCACAGGCTTTCAGTTCTACATGAGCCCTAGCACCCAAGAAAATGAGCCTGCCTCCTAAGGGAAAACACGTGTGCAATGCCTTTCCTCTCCTAGAGCTGGGCATACATGGGGTAGAGGAAGGGAAGACAGGGAAGCAAAAGGACCCCCTTCTACATGAGGGTGATGTCAGCTGTGCAGTCCTGAGAACGTTAAGTGACCATTCCAAGCCACGTTCACTATAATGGGGATGGAGATAAGGTTATTTCTACTGCAGAGAAGGTCTGTGTGTGTGAAGAGAGGCGTTGGTCCTGTTTTTGCATGCCAGAGAGTCTTGATAATCAAGAGTGTCAACCACTGGAGACACAAGAGTAGAAAGAACAAATCAAGCGCCTTTTCTCACTTACCACCTAAAGAAACATGAAGTAAAGGCCCCAACTGGCTGGTCTGAACCACAAGAGAAGGTTTTGCTTTAGGTGTAGCAATTTGTCAGAGTTTGAAGTGCAAGCAGGAATATCTCAGGTGAAGACGGGAGGGTCAGGAAAAGCTTTCTAGGTGGAAGGTTCTGCATGAGGGGAGACCTGAGAAAGGGACAAGGGTACTGTTAGAAACTCAGAGGTGAGCTTAGGAGCAACAGGAGCAATACTGTGGAGACACTAGGAAGCCATAACTTAAGATGTAGAAACTTTGTGCCTCCTGCATGGGCGGCCTTTCTTTCTCTGGGGAGTGGATGAAGGGGTGGGGTGGGAGGAAGCTAGGGGTGAGTGGAAGGACAGGAGGGGGGGGGAACTGTGGTTAGTATATAAAATAAAAAAAACCTTTTAAATAAATAATTTAAAAAGGAAGGAAGAAATAAAGAAAACAAACAAACTTATGGCCCAGAGGAAGACGTAGGCTTGTCCTATCTTTTTATGGTGATTTCAAAACAAGTTAGTTGCTATGGTCTTGGATGTGGTTGAACTGGATCCTCCAAAGACTCAAGTATGAAAAGCTAGGTCCTCAATTCAGAACTGATATGTGATCATGTCAGGAGGTCATCGTCCTTGAAAAGAATTGAGAGAATTCCTGTGGGACACAGTTCTCAGAATATTACGCACAGGACTCCTTTCTCTCCAGAGCTGCCCCTTTGAAAAGTCCAGCTATACCTGCAAGGTATCCTGACCTGTCAGGAAGTCAGGCTATACCCACAGTTGTTAAGGGAGGTATCCTGGATATATCTACAGCGGTGAGGAGAAGGGTATCCTGACTTCAGGGCATACCTGAAGCTTGAGTGCATTAGGGGATGATCTCCCCTCAGAATGTAGCAATTCTGTTCCTCTCCCCAGAGAGAGCCATTACAGCTGAGTTCTGCTCCACTCCCCCCCGAAAAGAGTTTCTCAAGAGAGGTATTCATTTCTTTTCAACTCCAGCTCAAGATGTTAGTTCTTCTGTTTCACTCTGCTGAAGGGAAACCCCTGTAGAAATGTAGCCATCTCCTCTGGCTCCTGCAAGAAGTTATTTCTTATTCTTCTTACTTAGTCATCCCCCCACCCCCCACCCCCTCCACCCCCCTCCACCCTCCTCCACCCCCCACCCCCACCCCCTCCACCCCCCTCCACCCATACACACACCCTAGGAAATGTCTCAGCAAAGATTTTTCTCCATATCTGCTTCACCCAAAACTCTTTTAAGAGAGTTTGGGAAGGAGAAATCCAGGAGACTGGCTACCTCTGCCAATATGGAGGACAGCCCCTAACTGAACAGGCAGAGGGGGTTAAATAGGGCTTCTTGGGGGCAGAGATTTTCCAGGGAGAAGATTTTCTGCTCAGAGATTGGTTGGTTTTCCTGCTTAGTTGATTTCTTGTTCAGTTTCTCAGAGGCATTTGGCTCTGGTTTCAGGGCTAAACTCTGTTTTCTTCATGACCCTTTTTAGCCCTTTGGCTGTAATTTCAGGACCAGGGTGGGTGCATTTCATTTACTGGCTCTAGCTGCAGGGCCAAAGTGTTTCAAGGGTTCCAGCCTCAGGATCAGAGTGTGCTTCTTTGGTTCTGGGTTCAGGGCCAAAGTGTTTCTTTCACTGGCTCTAAGTTCAGGCCTAGGGTGAGGTCCCCCCCCCCCCACACACACTGCCTCTGGTTTCAGGACCAGGGTGTGATTTTTTTCCACGGCCATTTTACCCTACAGTGGCCCTAATAGGGGGTGATCATGCTTGAAAGCATTGAGGGAGTTTCTGTGGGACACAGTTCTCCTTAGAGGATTACACAAAGAACATTCTGGCCCAGCCCTCTCTTTGGCACCCTTTCTTACAGCATGTGGTCATTCTCTGTCACAAACTTCGGCCATGATGCCACTCCACTATACTGTAAGATAATACATTTCATTCCTTCACACACCATGCTGCGTCATGGATTTCATTGCAATAATAGAAGACAGACTAATGCATAGCCAAAAATCTTCCATCCCAGAAATGGTGTCTATTTCAAAATGGAACAGATTTTAAGAATAAAATGATGAGCTTCCATAATCCAAGCTCATAATTCAGTGTTTGTATGATTTAGTTGTATGAACAGCTAATAATGATCAAACTAGACAATATTACAGAAAAGTGAACCTTATTTATAACATCTATCTTCTGGGTTGGTAGCACTTCCTTTAAATATCTCAGCAGCTCCAACTTTGTCCGATATAGCAGCTGTCTCAGAATGCAGTGTTAGAGGAAAATTGTTAACAGAAATGTTTTGGAAGTTGCTTCTTCTGAGATGTGTGCCCCTCCTGGCTCTCAACAGACTGTCATTTTTTTCTACTGTATTTCTACAGACTTTGCTTATATAGTCCTTTCAATTAAAGCATTTCCCCACTGTATTCAGCTGCCCTGTCTATTTTTATTAATTTACTTTTTCCTTTAGAGAGTAAACTCTTGAGAATAGAGACTTTAACTTACGTCCTGTGCATGGAAAGTGTTGTGGAATTTACCTGGGGAAAAAGCAAAAGTAAATTAATAACTTTAGACTTAGGAAGCCTGATTGTACCACTTTATGCCAAGTAAAGTAAGTAGTGGTAAATAGAACTGAAAAATTCTTATCAGGTTTACTTCTAATTTAAGAAATTATATGGACCTTAAGTGTTTAACATAAGGAAATATCTCGTTAAATTACCTTACATCTGTTGAATGATCAAGGGACAATTGAAGCTAATGTTTATTTATAGTTCATGGGAACAAGAATTATTTGTTAATATTCGAGTTTTTTTAAAATTACTAAAGATTGCAAAGAAAACATGGCATTTTTAAGAAGGAATAAAATTCCGTGTTTAATAAGAAAAAAACCTAGAGTGAAACTAAGTTGAATTATAATTATTACTAGATAATTAATATATAACTTCTTTTTACTCTTCATATATTTTCTATTGACTTGCCCAAGTGGAATTCTTGTTTTAAGCACCTTTCTTTGAATTGCTTTTCTTCTTTTTATTACAGCCAGCTCCATCCTCATTCTTGAATCTCATCTTTTGCATATATTTCCCTGACCCCCATAGCTTTCCTATCATGCTTTGAGCTAAAAGTACCGTGTATTTCAGATTTCCCCTTAATGTCTCAGTAGGTTTAAGTGGAAATCATGTGAATCTAGAGGCAGAGGGTCCAAATTTGGTTCTTGATCTTTATGTTGATTCCCAGAGGGACTTTTCAAAAGAAATCACATATTGTCTCAGTGCCTCAGTTCCATTATTTATAAAATAAAATGTCTTATATCTCGATATAAGAATATACCCTTGTAGCCAAGCTTAGGTCTACCCCAAAGGTTTGTCACAACAAAGGTAGGCTACTCGCTTGTGACTTACATAGACAATGTCATATCATTGGTTGTAAACATAGAGACACCCACTGCTATAAAGCAAGTCAGTGATCTCTGCTGTGCGTGGCATAGATTTTATATTTTAGAAATAGCTACTTTCACTCACCAATTACTTACAACGTATATTTCTTGACTCATTTGTTTCCCAGAAAACCTTTTATTGAATTCACCTGTATCATGACCACTGTACTAAGTTCTGCAACAGAGTCAGTACAAACTAGTTCTGTGTCAGCACCATTGTAGGCACAGACAAAGTAGAATACATTTGCAACCCAGTAGGGCGAGAGAGTTGCACAGGTACAAGGTACCCGGATCTGCACAGGTAAAACAGCTGTGAGGCTGGGGAGAAACAAGAGGAACAAGGTGATGCTGGAGCTGAGTCTGAAAATGATGGAGTGTTTTACGGTGACCTGCTGATGAAGAGAAAGCAGCCAGTTCAAAGGCCCATTGTTTTCCCTCTGACACTTCATTTTGGGAGAGACAATGGTTATTTCTAGTGAAGTCTGACTTGCTACAAAACTTAATGTTTGTGTCACTGATACAGAAGAGAGAGGCTCAAGGATTATATGTATTTAAGATGATTTCCATTATGAAATTGGGGGTAAGTAAAATGCCAGCAACATATATTACAGCATATAGAAAAGTACAAAGTGAGTCTATAGAAATGAAGCTATATGCCAGACTAAGAGGCATAAGCCTGTGGAGGTGAACATGTGTGCCAAGTGTATGTGTGAGAGAGGCAAAGTCCTTAGGTGAATCAGTGCACCACCTGTTTGTCTACAGTAGAGGAGGTGAGCTTTGTACCTACTAATATGTTTCTTGAATCTGAGGAGGTAGATGAATGAACCATGAAAAGGGGCTGAAGTGGAGACGTGACCATGTGCCAAGTCTAGGAGGGTTCAAATCCATCTACACAACTTCATAGGCAGAGCAACCTTTCAAAGGATCTTACAGTGGTTTAAATACAGGTGTCTTCAAGTACTTAGCCATTGGTCTCTAACTCCTATTTGAATACATTAAAACTACTGAGACTTAGGAAGCAATTGGAACATTGTAGCTCTACCATTATAGAGGGGTTCAGCACCCTCATACGAGTACTTCAGGGAGCATTTTTGTACTTTTCTGCTCTTTTTCAGCCATCTGAAGGTGCAGCATCAAGTCGTCACCTTGAAAACACAAAGTCCACTCTTTTCTTAATACAGAATCTCCTGGTACTTTGATTTTGGACTCTGAAGTCTCCAGAACCATAAGCAATAAGCTTCTGATAATTCAGCTTGGTGCTTCACTCTGGTAATCCAAGTACCCTAGATGCTGAGATAGAAGGCTTGGCATGAGTTTGAGAGAAACCTGGCTTCCAAGCTAGCCTGAGACAATGAGACATCCTCAGAAAAGTTTCTTGTGACTCACTCAGCTTTAAAACAATAAAGAATTTAATCATAACAGAAGGGACAAACTGAGACAATTGTGCCAGGTATTTTCCCAGGATTCCCCCCCCCCCCAATAGACTGAAGGAAGAAAAACATGAGGAGGCCTCACAGGAATCCAGACCCAAGTCAAAATACAGTATATGGATAATAGTAGGAAAGGAACATGAGAAAAGCTCTTGCCAACAAAAAGGCAGTGGGTTAAGTGTGTATGTGTGAGCAAAGGAAAGCTTCTAAAGTTTTTCTAAATATTATACTAGGAAGGCTAAGAGCAGGGTGTGAGGTCATCTACTACGTATGAAGAGAAAGCAGGTCATGTTTTTGAAGCTTTCGAGGTTGCCTTGAACCTGAGGCTTTGTAGGTTTTCAGGCAAAGATGCAGGCAAAAGCTGAATATGTAGGGTTTGGAGGTTTGGGAAAACAACTAAAATGTGCTTTAGTGGGCTTGGATAAAGTGAGGCTCTAAACGTAGAAGCATAAAGTCCAAGCCACGTGCTCACAAAAAACAGAGAAGACAAAATGGCTAATGAATATTGAGATTGAACATTTAATGTACCTTGGAGCTTCCTGGAAGTCTGGGGAATTGCGAGCTGTTTTTCTGTCCGTGTTAGTTTTCCATTTGTTAGAGTTTATGAAAAAAAAGTACAACTGAGTTTGCTCAACTAATGCACTGAAACCTGAAAAGTAATTGCAGAACACTTATGAAGCTCTCTGACATGGAGAGTCAGAAATTCCAGCCTAAGGACTCTGAATTCACACTGCATCTCAAGAAAGGATAAATATTTGACCCTGTCAGAAGTCACAGAGAAAAACTATCAGTATGTTGTTTAAATATCTGTGGGGACTGGTTATCTTAGAGTGAACCTGTGTCTTAATAACGTATTATCAAATGACATGTGAATGAATCCTTGTATGTCTTGGAAGATGGGTCGGTTAAAACTAACTAGAATTAAAACCCTGTGTAATCTGTGCGGCACTACTCAGACCCAGTCAAGCATTGTGCTCTCCTGCCCCTCACAACAACCCTTTGGGGCTAGGTGCTGCACAGCCATGGTCACAACTCATATCTAGGTCCAGCAGAGTGTCCTTGCTCTTGACAGACTTGGTCCATCTCTCAGCTGTGGGTAGCTTCAGAAGATGCTTCTATTGAAGAGGAACTCAGGCCTCAACTTTTGCTGCAGATTTTGTTTATTGCTCTGATGGGGACAGCTGTTTCCCCAGTGAAGGCAGGCTTTCTTCAGTATTGTTTGGTTTTAAAATAGGGTTGGCTTATAGCTCAAAATAACTAAGAAAAGTATCAGAAAATTGGAGTAGAACACAATTCTGACAGCTGCTTGCTTGATTCCAGCTACAAGCCAGGCCTTGAAAATCCTGATGGGTCAGGCTCTTCAGAGATGGTGTGGTAGGTGACCCAGTGTGGCAAGAGAGGTGGTGCAGATGTGAGATACATTGAATGTGTAGGGCTAAAACAGCTGTGAGTCTGAGGAGAAGCAAGAGGAAAAGTTTCTGACGGCCTCTCCAACAGCATCATAACCTTGGTGCCTGATCCATTGGAGTTCCTTGTCTTAGTTCAGGGGCTTTTAAGTTGAACTTGAGAGTATGTTGTGAGATATTTGTGTGAAGATGTATTTCTGTGATTGGTGTAATGAAAAGCTGAAAGCCAGGCAGGAGGTATAGGTAGGACTTGTGAACTGAGAGAGGAAGTAGGAGATGAATCTAAAGACGTTGGGCATATGGTACAGATCAGAGGTGACCAAGCCACACTACAGAATATAAATTAAAATAAATGAGTTAATTTAAGTTTTAAGTTAACTTAGTGGGAAAGCCCAAGCTAAGGCTTAGCTTTCATAATCAATAAGAGTGTCTCTATGTCATTATTTGGGAATTGGTTGGCTGAACAGAAAAAGACTCGGTATAAGAGTAGATGAAAAAAAAACCACTGGTATCTCAGAGTGAACTCTGAAAACTTCAGTCACTTAAGATGGCTCTATAATGAAGGGTTCTACAGTCAATTCCACACTGAAGAGATAGCCACAAATCTCACAATTAAAACAGCAGCTACTGCCTCTTAATTTTATTGTTGTTTTTTTGACTTGAGAATCTTACTAATATCTCATGGAATTAATGTTCTACAGAGAACATTATGGGAAATGCTAGCTTAATGTTTCACCATTTACAAAACATATTCATAGTTATTATCTCAGATTGGTCTCTGGCGAGGCATAGTGCTTGAATGTTTTTATTGTGGAAAATCCATAGTTTACAGCAGGATAACCACCAACCAGAACTGACTGGACAAATCCCACCAGGAGACAGACAGAATCGGTACCCTTGATTCTAAGTATATCAAGTGGGAGGGATATTAGTAATCTCCCTTTTTTGCTGGAATTAATTCAAGCCAAATCATCAGTCTTTTCTGATAAACAGTGCTCCGTTTCTAGGTGTGGGACCACAAAGCAGGGTCAACTTTCACAGCTCAGTCCTGATGCCCTGCATGCTGCATACCTCCACTTATTCCCTGTTCCTAGTTTACTCTTACTTTGTAGGCTCTTTCTACTCTTGTTTACCCTTGTCTTTGGTGAGAAACGCTCTGCTACATCTATTACATGGTTTCAACCTCACTCCGTATGGCCAGTACTCCAGGCTCATCTCTTTACCACATCCTTAAGAGACTCTTCTTTATTGACTCTCAAGAAACGGTGTCATTCAGAACACAACTTTCATCTCTTGGACACTGTGTATTGCCATAGAAATCTGCCCTAAGGGGCTCTTTAGGCTGCTAGAATATGTTATGAGGGCTCACAAAAGCTCTCAGATACTGCTGATGCTGGCCAGTCCCTGCACCATTATTCTCTGGCCTACAAAATGCTTCTTCATTTCACCCCATCCTCCTTCACACGGGCCTCTGCACAAAAGCATTGAAGAGAGTAAGTGCCTCCTGCACAAGGGGCAAGGTTAACCTAACTTGAAGAATACAGAATGCTCTGTGCTACCTCAGGTACTTGGCAGGAGGGCTTTCATCATCGGGGTAGGCAAATGTCTGTAGCAGAAATGGTTGTGAAGATAGATTTTGTGTTGTAAAGTCATGGGAATTGCCAGATGAAGTCAGACCTACCACTCTCAGTGAGGTAGACTCAGATAAAATTGTGGTGGAGAAAGACAAGGCCTGGTCTACTTGGTGACAATCCTACACAACCCTAGAAGTAGACTTGACAACAATCCATCACTGAGGAAGGTAGGAACCGAAGTCTGGGCATGAGTACAGTAGCCAGCCATGCAGCCATCCATCTATGCTAGAGAGTACCAAGTGCTGAAAAGTCCAGTCTTCAAAAACATTGTGAGCTCAAGAGCCATAGTTCAGGGAAGTATGTCTGCAGGGCTGTAGAGGTGTACACAGTGTACAATAGAAGATACAGGTAGCAGCTTCTGGGAGCCACCCTTGGAAAACTTCAAGCACTGGGGAGATGCTAGAGAAGTACAATGGGATGATGAAGAAAGAGAAAATACCTTAACAAACATTAGTCATAACACAGCCCTGATGTGGGGATTCAATAAAAGCTTCAGAAGAAGTTGGAGGTATTCGAGGGAATAAACACCACAGTCAGATCTTACCCAGCTGTCTTCCAGCTTCCTCAGCCTCCTTCCCTTGGAATGGCTTCTCTCTCTGTGTTTCAATCCTGTCTTAAGTACCCTTTTGTAAATTAAGGCGTGGCCCCACCACTGCCTGCTTGAGAGCCTGGAATTCCTTCTATAATCTAAAATGACCTTGACTCAGTTAGGATTAAGGTCACCACTCCCGGGATACTCCCTGTGCTGGGATTAAAGGTTTGAATCACCACTCTGATTTTCCTAGATTGACTGTGGTTAGAGCTCTGGGACTTCTGGAGCGTTTACTAACCCCCCACATAGACTGTGGGTAGATTCCCTCTGATATCTCCAAAACTTCTGAAGCTCTTATTGAATCCCCACACCCTGACTTCTCACTGCCTTATTTAGTCTTTGGCTGGCATATTATGATAATTTTATATTTCTTACCCTTTAGCAGCCTTTCCCAACTTCAGGTTGATTTTTGGATGAGGAAACCATTCTCTGCATAAAAATATAATTTATTTACTTATTACTCTATTTTCAGGACACATTGTCACTATGTAGACTGACCTGGAACTCATTATCTCCTGCTTCTATTTCTTGAGTGCTGAGCTGAAAGGTTTGCCATCATGCCCAGTCCCATAAGACCTTTACAGGCATATTTGGTCCCTTATTTATCACATGTCAGAAGGCTCCCTTGAGTACATGAAATGAAATTATTTCTAGATATTGTTAAATATTCCATGGTACAGGAGAAACCCTCATTCTCTTGTTGAGAACTACCATCCTCCAAAAAATAACTCCAGAATGGTTAGACCAAACTGATGAGGGTGGGCCCTAAACAAAAGCCCAGAGCAAAGGTTAAGCTCCGTCTATCCTAAGAAAATAGAATGCTGGAGAGAACCTTGTGCCTTTGTACCTTCACTGTGTGTAGAAAATCAATTAAATATGGGATTTGTGGAAGTTACTGAACCCAGAGCTGTGTGCCTCTGGTACCATGGACACCAAACACAAGAATGTGTAGAGTGCTGCTGGTCCCAGGCACCTGCTGACAGGGCCACAACTGAACATGGCTAGTTCTGGTCAGATTGATGGAGAGACTGTGTCTTCTTCACACACAGAAAAGCATGTTTATGACAATAATTAGAAGCCCCCACTGATACTGCTGCTTACACTTAAGTGACTCATCATGCACAAAGCACTCTTGAAACAACCTCATCCTTTTTGCCACCTAGACATATATCTTGCTCTTTTCCTGACTTCCTTCAGGTCTCTGTTTAACTCTGTTATCTGAGATGTGTTCTCTGGTTGTGTTATGTAACAATACCATATGCCCCTACCCCACACTACTCTCTTCTCCTCTGCCTACATCATTTTTCTTAATAGCACTTGCTCTCATCTGACAGTCTCCATGTCTTAATATTCTATTGCTTGGAAAAGACACATGACCACAGCAACTCTTATAAAGGAAAACATTTAATTGGGGCTGTCCTATAGTTCAGAGGACTAGTCCTTTATTGTCATGGCAGGAAATGTGGTGGCTTGCAGGCAGACAGGGTGCTAGAGTGGTAGCTGAGAGTCCTGCACTTAGATCAGCAAGCAGTTGGAAGAGGGGGTGAGCCACTGAGCCTAGCTTGAGCTTCTGAGAACCCAAAGCCCACCCCCAGTGACACACTTCCTCCAACAAGGCCAAACTTACTCTAGCAAGGCCACGGGTCCTGATCCTTTCAAATGAAGCCACTTTAAATCAGCCTTTAGGGTCCATCTTCATTTAGTCTTTGACACTCCATGTTTAATTTTAATCACCCATCATCTCCTTACTCATGAAAATAAGCTCTTCTACACAATACTTGATACACCAAGTAAGGGGCTGTGGGTTGAATTCTGTTGTTCACACATTTCTGTATGTCCAAACATGACTGTAATTGGAGGGTTTTCTTTTTCTTTTTACAGTGTTTGCTTAAGTTATTCCTTTTTTGTTTGTTTGTTTCCCCTCTGTGCTCAAAGGTTACAAAGCCCATTTCTTGTATAGGCAGGTTTCTCTCTCTCTCAAGAATATAATTTTATCATTTCCCCTTTTAATTAATTTTCCTTCTTTTAAATTCATTTGTCTTTTTTCTTGGTGGCAGCAGCAGCTGTGTGTGTGTATCTCTCTCTGTGTATTTAACCCGCATGTATGTTGGGCTGGTCATTTAGTACTGAATAACCAACTTGTATGCTCTTCTCTGGGAAGAGGACCTTTCCTGCTTTCAACTTTACTTAGTTGCCTGTAGTTCATAGTCTAATGTCAAGAGCTCTCCCCTCCAGAACTCCCCCCCACTCCCGTCTAAGTTAGCTAGTCTGTAGTGTCAGTCTGCTTCCAGTGTTTAGACAGCCATGTTGGTGAGACAAATACGCAAAGAGGAGTGGCTAATCCAGTGAGGACACGGAAGAGGCTGACCTCTGTAAGCCAAAGAGAGGACACTCAGGACGCTCAAACCCCATTGGTACTTTAATGCTAGCATTAAAACTATCCTCCAAAACTATGAGAAAGTAAGACTTTTGCAAGCACCTACTGTGTGGTGTTTAATTTTCCATCAAGGTGAGCTAATGCAGGAGCTTGCTGCGAAATAAAAATTCTGGGCTTTGTTTAAAAGGCAAGAAAATTGTCCTGTTTAAGGTGTTACAATATACAGCCTGTTTACTATCTTCTCTCGTCTTTTTGGTGATTTTACTTGCTGTTTAATGTCTGACTCTGTCAGGTAATTGCATACTTATTTGGCCAGTATAGACTTTTCAGGAGCCCAGGAGCTCCTCTCTGTCTTAGGGCACTCATTGCTTCTCAGTAATGAGAAGCTGATATTTGAGGTTACATTGTGTATTTTTAAAATCAGCTTTATGTCACCATAACAAAATGCGTGAAATTATTGCCTTAAAAGGAAGAAGGATTCAATTTGGCTCAGGGTTTCTTTTGTAGGTTTCAGTTCACAGCCTTTCAGTACAAAAACAGTGGATTCAGTCATCTTCCTAGCATATGAACACTGTAGTGTAAAAGCTAGCAAAAGAAACCCACCCTAACCCAGAAACCGAAGCCTGTAAAAGAAACACACCCTGACCCTGAACCAGAGCCAGTGAAAGAAACCCATCCTGGATCTGAACCCAGAGCCAAAGAAACACAGATTGTTCCTGAAATCAGAGTCAACTCTACCCTTCACCAACTGAACCAACCAATCCTTGAGCAGAAAACCTTCTGCCTGCAAAAATTCTGCCCCTATAAGCCCTAGATGAGTCCTTCTGTCTGTTCAATTGGGGGCTACTCTTTCCCACCCTGGCAGAAGCAGCCATTCTCCTGGATTTCTCCTTCCCAAATAAATTTCTTTTTACAATGGGTTTGGGGTGAAGATCTTTCCCAGGCGTGGAGCCCAATCTTTGCTGTGATGTTCTTTTAGGGCTGCTGAGCAGAAGTAACAACTTTTCTGCTTAGTGGGAGGAGATTGCTACATATCGATAGGCAGAGGTTTCTCCTTTAGCTGAGTGAAGCAGAAGTAACATCTTAGGACAGAGCTGATAAGAAATGGATACCTTTTCATGGAATTTCCCTGTAGGGAAACAGAACAGAAGAAGCAGAAACCTCTGTTCTGAAGCTTCCTTAAAGGAGGGTGGTGCAGAGCTCTGTTACAATTAGGTTTCCTGGTCCTGGGCAGCCAGAGGTCCAGACCCACAGACCTGCAGTGCCAGACCCCTTAGCTACCCACTGCTGCTTAGTCCATCCAAATGATTCAGATGCTTAAATTAACTTCATGCTGTTTGGCCTATGGCTCAGGCACATTGCTAGCTCTTTCATCTTAAGTCAACCCATTTTCATTAATTTATCCTGCCAGGTAGCCGGTGGCTCACCTGTGTTCCTTACATGTTGCTCCTTTGGGTGGCTGGCTCTATCTGATCTGACTCCACCCTCCTTCTCCTACCTATTCTGATTCTCCACCTACTTCTTCTATGGTGCCTGCCATGGCCAAAACAGCTCCTTTATTTAAAGACTGATATGCATAACATACAGAAAGACATTCCCACATCAGAGCTCATCTGTAATGGCTCTATTGGAAAGGAGCAGTATTACTACATCATGAGGGGAGACCATCCCCCACCACACCCCAGCTTCAGGTAGAGCCTGACTTGGTGACAAGTAAGGAGAACTTTCTCCTCACAGCTCTAGATATCCAGGATACTTCCCTTCACAGCTGTCGGTATAGCCTGACTTCCCAAAAAGTCAGAATACATTTCCTTCCAGAGCTGTCCCTTCATAGCTTTAGATATAGCCTGACTTGCCAACATCCCAACAAGTCAGGATACCTTTCTCTCCCCAGATATAACGCTTGTAAAAACTGAGAACCAAAAGTGGAAGGGACCTCAAGTCTAAAATAAACATGTTATCAACTCAAAAGGGGACTTTGGGCCTGCAGTGAGGCAGTGTGTCATGGTGTTACCTCAGCAGCCAGGAAGGAAAGAGTTGGGGAACAGGGGACAGTACCACCATAAGGGCATGTCTCCAGTGACCTACTTCATCCTGTTAGACTTTGCCTTATTATAGGTTCTGCTACATCCTAACAGTACCAAAACTTCTGACCAAACCTTTAACACATAGCTAACACTGCAGATTCACACCATGGTGTATAGGTGTGAAACCTGAGGTTAGAACTGATTCCTATGTTGAGGATTAGGGGTGGGATAGGTACTCTTAATATTATTCGAAAGGAATGGGCTTTCAAACTATGAGTTCAAGTTCTGACTCTAGTCTTTCATAACCGTAAGACAGGAGTCAGTTACTTGTAGTGATCCAGCTTGACTTCATCAATGGTTATTTTATCTTCATCAAAATAACCATTTTACCCAGAATGCATTACAAACCCAAAGGACTCAGCAGTATTGTAACAGCCACTAACATTCAGACTCCTAATTCATTTCTTAGTTGATGCCAACATGGTAATAGTCTTGAGAAAGTCCCGGGATGAGTTTCTTCCTCTGGACTTAGTCTGCTCCTGCACTAATACAATGTTTTTGCTTGTCGTTAATAAACTTGTCATTGTGCAGTGCTGGCTTCCTCTGCCTTGTTTTTCGGTCCCTTTCACACACCCCAGTTTTCATACACGAGGAAAAGATTTTTATGATATCTAAGGACTGTAATTCAGGCTGGGAAGACAGCTCAGTCTGTAGAGGGCTTCCATATAAGCACGAGGACCAGAGTTTAAGCCCCTGGAGTTCATGTTAAAACAAGCAACAGCAAAACAAAAAAAGTGTGCAATACCACACATTTGTAACCCAAGCACTGGGAGGTAGAGACAAGAGGATCCCTGGAGCTTACTGGCAGCCAGTCTAGCTAAATTAGGGAGCTCTCGGTTTAATTAGAGACACTGATTTAAAAACTGAAGTGTCAAGTGATCGAGGACCATCCATGTCTACCCCTGGCCTCCATTTTATAGGGAACGTGTTATACACGTGTACCCATTTCTCCAGACAATATGATACTTTGCACTATTCAAGGCTTTTGGTAATATCTGGGCAGTGGCCTTGACTACGTCTTTGTGAAGGTAGATGGCCTATGCTTTGGTCTCTGGAAACAAACAACTGCCTGCAAATCATACCTTTTATTTCTTTGCTTAGCTTTGGGAAAACCACTTTTTCTTGCCTCAATTTTCTCATTTGTAAAATAATAATAATATAGAAGAATAACCATTGTAGGAGCCAATGCTCATGGGATACTGAGAGCCACACCCAGCAGAAAATTCTACTCACCAGCACTTTCATGATATTTTTAAAGTCCCTAATTTTTGTTTTGGATCCACCATATTGTGCATACTGTATAAGAGGTCTGTATCCAGTCCTTGATGTTTCTGTGCACCTACCACATTCTTCTGAGTGGTAGGATTACACTGAACCTACAGCACAGTACTCCCCTCTGCCATACATACTGCCCTCTTTCCTCGGTCATGTTCTCTTTAGAGCCCACCCTTCCATGCCTGTATATGGAAGTCATTAAGGTAGATTCTTTTTCAGATTCCCCAAGACCCTGAATTCAATGACATGGGTGGCCTTGGCTTCCTCAGGAAGAGCACTTCTGGTTCTAGGAGCATTGGAGTCCTGGTCTGGCCCTAAGTAAATGCACAAGAAATTGATGGTCCCCCCCCCCAGGAGAATGCCCAGTATTCCCCCCACCCCCTGGAAGGACTGGCTCTATACCCTTGATGACCACCTTCTCTCTAAAAAGTCATTTGATTTGTAAGATCTCTTTCCCATTTTCTTAACAATCGCTGACCCACCTTTCACAGACTTTATCTCTCATTGTTAGTAATCCTTCCCAAGTACTGTCCCCATGAGACCACAACATCCCCTAAATACCACGGATCTTATGCTGATTCCAACAGAGGAGATGCAGAGGGGTGGACATCCTGAGAAGGCAGCCAGGTTGAAGACTTTATCTACTTCTTGCAGCTGCATCTTTTGTGAGCTGTATTCTCTGGCTCGTCAATACCATTTCCCATTAAATTAAATAGCTTATTGACTGGTATGGCGTGTGGAGATGGGGTTGATGGGATTCACAGAAGCTTCTCACCCCTCTCCCCTCCCTGCAACAATCACAGGTCACTGCTCAGTAAATCAGCTGGTAATGGAGTTTGAACTCTCAGAATCAGCTCTGTGTACCCTTTTTATTTGTTTTTAATTTGTATCAATGGTAATTCTGTCTGTTTCAATTTATGTGGTGGTACAAACCGCAGGGAAGAGGAAGTGCTTTCTTTTTTTTACCCCATTAGCCACAGAGGGGGCAAACCTGTTCTGGTGGGTAGGAACTGCTTCCCCTTCAGGGAAGATACCTCTTATCTGGGCCTCACCAGTGAGTCTCATCTTCACATATAGAGATGGTCTCAGAGTGGGTTTTGCAAACCAGAAAATAGTCATTGGTCCTTCTTTTTCCAAATAAACTCCAAGAATATAGGATGGAGGGAGGTACGGTGATGCAAGGACCAGCCTGTGTCCTGTGTCTTCTGGGATTCTGAGGTTGCAAAGCCTGAGACCTAACTGGCCATAGAGGGCTTTACACATGACTCTTGGAAGCTGTATCCTTTCTTAACAGTCCTCCTCTTTATTGGCAAGTAGGTAACATTTCCAGGGCATTAGTGTCCAGAATGACTGCGGAGTAGATTCAGTTTGTTGTAGTATCCTTTAGTTCCCATTGACCATCCTCCTTTTACCCTTCTTGTCTTGTAAGAAACATGAGGAAGGAAAAATAAAACATACATAAAAATGAAATGAGACGGAGAAAAAAGTTACAGGATTGATCCATTATTGGTGAAGGTTGTTAACAGTTTTGGGCTATAAAAAGCTGTCTTGACAGGGTTTCCCCCACAATTAGGAAGGATCATGTATACCACAAAAAAGGTCACTTATGGACTATGGGTTTCTGAAGGATCTAGGGCAAAGGGCAGGTACAAGAGAGAGGTGACCCCTGACCCTTACCCTTTCCTCCCACCTATGAAATCTTTACTACATATATTACCCAAGTCCATGAAGCTGATTCTGAGTGTCTGAGATATCCTAGCTGAAGACGTCTTTTCTATATTTCAGTTAAAATTCAAAATGTCCTTTGAGTCAGCCTTCCAGGCTACTGGTCAGCCACTGTCCTCTGCTTCAAGGAACCATGTCTACAATTCATTTGCTGATTTGTGGTAAATGAAACTTTACTACTCTAAAACTTTATCATTTAATATATATGGTTCTTTTCACACCCAACCTCTGATCAGCTTATGGTTTTGGATTTAGAGTGCTGTGCTCTCCCCAAGCAACTATCCCATGGGTCAAATAAGAGTTCTGATTTATGTGGGATTTAGGGATTAAGTTCCATGTCATTGGAGACAGTTTTCCACATATGTTCCTTACCACTGAAGGATCTCAGTGTAATAGAGAGAATAAAGGGGGGGGTGGTGCTCAGCATTTTATCTGTCATTCTGTCCTTTCCTGTCAAACCTCTGAAGTGGAAATGTTCACAATCCCCCCTTCCTCGTAGAAACATGGCAGTGATAATAGTGCTGGTTTTACTGAGAGTTTTCAACAATTGGATGAAAGAATTTGTTTGCAGAAAGTTTGCAAACTTGGTGCACTTCACAAGTGAGAGCTGACACTCTCATTATCCGGCCTGTCAAATCCCACAGGCAGCCAGTAAGTTCAAAGTCAAGGGCAAATACGGTCTTCAGTACTAGCCTCTCTTTCTGTTTTAGAGACAGGTGTGACACAGGAATTTTTCCTTTTGGTCTGAGTTGAGAGGGTCTGCCTTAGCCCCCAAATAAAATAGTTTCAACAGTCTCTAGGCAAGTTACCTGGCCCTCAGGTAGATTGCAGACTTCACCAACAGAAGAGGTTGACCGCCTTGGAAGTGGTTCAGGTTGGCCCCCTTTGATGCTCTTACTACAGACTCCTGGAAGCCTCTAGCTGCTTAATGGATTCATTTAAGTGATAATATGAGCTGATCATATGTCAGGTTGTTAAAGTGGTGATAACATACTGCACTCACAGAGCATTATCTACGGTAACTGCATTATAATGGTCAGGGAATGTCTACAGAAGTACAGCTGATAGTCCCATAAACACCACATGAATGCAGAGCAACGAAGCTTCCTTCTCAAGACCTGTGTTTAAAGTAAGCGGTAACACCTCATCTTTGAGGCCCTTGTCTCCTACACGTGCAAAAGCAGTCATGTGTGGACAAGTGCTGACACATCAGTGTGTAATAAATGCACACGTTTCCTCAATCAAAACCCTGCCCAGAAGCACATTTCATCCAGCTTCAGGGGAGTGTATGAGCTGTGAGTTGTGATACTGAATTATGTTCCACTCCAGGGATCCTACTAAGCAAGAGGGAGCAGAGAGAAGAATTCTGGGTGGCTCTAACCACAGAAGTGTAAGCTTCACATCCCCAGTCATATTGTCTAGTAGATACAAATGCCCAGGGATCCGGGGTGGAGGATGACTCTTCTCTGTGAACATGGAGAAAGGATTCCTTTTTTTTTTTTTTTTTTTAAGTCTGCCTTCAGCCTCGGGTTACAGCATTCTTTTTATCTCCCAGTATCTCTTCTGTTTTCCAGCCTTAGTATGTTATTACCCCAAAGGTATGCATATTCTTAAAGAAAATGCTAAAGATAAATGCACAGATTTCTATAGTTGTGACTTCATGCTGGCAGTAATAATAGTTATCTTCTAACTCAGTATCTATGATGATCTAAGTAGTGTATTAATATTGCTTTATAATCACATCTTAGGACAGGACATGCCATTATCATTTTAGAGATACAGTTATAATCAGCCAGAGGAGGCAGAATCAGAACCAAAGGTCCCGCAGAGCCTTGTGTCAGGCTAGCTTTGCTCAACAATGACCGAAATCTCTGAATGTATTTCCTTAGTGTTCGTGTGTGGATGCATGTGTGGAGGTGTCTATGTGTGTGCCTGTGTAGGGGTGCCTGTGAGGGGCTGCATGTGTGTGGGAGCATATGTGTATGCAGGCAAGAGAATTGTCTCCCGGGTTGTTCTTTAAGCGCCATCGACTTTGTTTCTTGAGACAAGGTCTCTCACTGGCATGGAGCTCACTGGACTTGGCTAGGCTGGCCAGCAAGCCCTGGGATTCTGCTTGTCTCCACTCCCCAGTGCTGGAATTAAATGGCATGCCACCACGCTTGATTTTGGTTTTGGTGTTTTTTGTTGAACTCTCCTGGAACTTGCTTTGTAGATTAAGCTGGCCTCAAATTCACTGAGTTCCACCTGCCTCTGCCGCCCAACTGCTGGGACTGAAGGTGTGTGCCACCACTGCCAGGCTGTTTTAAGTTGTGGTCTTTGTTTGTTTTCTGTTTTTTAGCATGGGTTTTGGGAATACTCAGGTTCTCAAGCTTGCATGTCAAGCATTTCACTCACCAAGATATCTCCCCGAGCCTTTTTATTATTCTAAATTTCTACAATATTGTGTGTTTCATAATAATTTTCTATGAGGGTCACTTTTCCCACACAACTCCAAAGTCTTTATTTTTACAATTAAAGTTAAGCATTAACACACAGTGCAGAGAGACTCGCATCTGGAGTCTCAGCCTTGGCATTTTATGATTTGACAAATTTTGTCCATTTTCTTCTTGTGAAATAGGATATCATAAGCACTGCCCCCTTCATTGTTGCCCACCATTTGACCTTTGTGCACAGGGTCCGTCCAGTGACCTCCATTCTGTAGCAGCTTTGCATTACAAAGGGGGAAAGAGTTTGTATAAACAAGTAGGAATAATAAAGGACCACATGTGTTGTAACCGAGGGAAGTGAAGAGTGGTCTGGGAGTACCAATGAGGCAAAGAGCCACACAGCAAGAAAGCAGATGGACAGTGTTCTGTGGGAACAACAGAATGGAGGATATTGCAGAGGCAGTGTGTGTTGGAGTGTGTGGTGAACTGACCCACTTACGGATGAGGAGAGAGAGTTAATGATTTGCCCAAAGGAAAGGACCGCTGTGTGGAAGAAGAGTGAAAGCACCAGCTGGAGAGTATTTGGTGAACTGTTTTAGTCTCTCGGGCTGCCTGTCCTATAGTTCTGCTGTAGTCCCTGCTTCTAGGTTTTAACCTGGGTGCTTCTCCTGCGTCTTGTCCTACAATGGATAGAAAACTGTGACCTGAAATCTTCATAGGCCTGAGGCTTTTCTGCCACCTGGTGCACTGAGCCCTGGGTGATTTCCCATTGACAGGAGCAGCTTTTGTTTTTCTAGAAAGCAATGCCCTAGAAAATCTGGGGCTCTGATCCCCTTGCCTTGGGGGAGCCTGAGGCCTGGAGAGATGTCTTATATTCCCTCCAGCACTGCCGTCCTCCCAACTTGATTTGGAGGTCAGGCTAATATTTTCTCTGCTTAATAGGGCAAGTCCTGCTAAATGCTTAAATAAAGTCCTGTGCCACAGTGGGCTGTATAGAATGAGAGACTGTAGATAAGAAGGGTTTCTCTGTATATTCCTGGCTATCCTGGCATTTGCTTTATAGATGAGGCTGGCCTTGAACTCACAGATCTCTGACTGCCTCTGCCTCCCATGTGCTGGGATTAAAGTCATGCACCACCAGGCCCAGCATTTTTCTATTTTCAAATCAAAATTATCAACACAGCCCACTCAATTCTCCTCCTCCAGTGTTCCTACATACACCCACTTACCTACACAAGGCAGAACTTTAAGATCTTCTTGGATTCCTCTATCTCCTTCCAACCAATTATCCAAAGCCTTTTTATTCTGAGTCTATGATGCCTCAGACTCCCATGATCCCTCTGTCCTTCCCTGACCAATCTGGCCACTCTGTTCTTATCTCTGGTTTCTACCAGCTTATTCTTTAAGCACAGCCAGCAGGAGCCTTTCAGAGATTACTCAGGTTAAGTCACTGCTGAGTAGAGTGTTTTGAGAAGCCATCTCAACCAGAACAATCTTTCCCCTGTGGCTTGCACTGCTCTATGTGAGCTACCTGCTCTTTCCTCACATCACCATGTCACCTTCCTTTTGGCTTGCCATATGTACTAAAAGTTTCTCTCTTGTTAAAGGCTCAAGGTTTCTTTCATGACTATTTACCCTTGAGGTCTCATTTAAATCTTGCTTCTGATGAATGACTATTAATTAATTGACTAATTATTCATTTATTTAATAAATATATATCTAGCACAGTGTTGTTAGTCACAGAAGTAGGCTTTGGGCCTTTCTCCCATTCAATCAAAGACCTCTTGATGTACTGTTCTATTTTTTTCATGGCACTAAGCATAATTTGTCATAGTTTTCTTAATTTTAAAACTTGTCTTTCCTCCTGTGCAGTGTTAAGGTCTTTGAAGGTAGGAATTGTTCAACTCACCACAGTAACATTTCCACAAATAATAGTATTCAATAAATATTTGCGGAATGAACAAACCTTTAAATGGAGACCTTTGCTTCTGATAGCTGAGAAAGTTGGCTGCTTACTGTGCTTGCTCCACTTGCTCACATCATAAAATAACAGCATGCTCTGCTGAGGTTGGCTAAGCAGGAGGCAGGCTCATGGACTCTTCTCAGCGCTAATCAGCTTTGGTTAAGAGAAGACAACAACGATGGATCGTAGAGTGGTATTTCACAATTTACGAAGTATTTTCCACATGCATTATCTTCTTCAGTCTAATAAAAACAACCTAGCCCTTGGCTGTTCTATAAAAATTAAATTAAAAAGAAAGGCTGAAGGACAACAGGGATTATATATTTAAGGTCTATTAGTAAAAGAATGGTGAGACAGCAAAAAACCAAGACTATCCAGTCTGGTTTATTATTAGTGGTATTATTACAAATTTCTTGGGAATTTCCTAGTCTGTAGAAACAAAGGCACGTCTGGTTAGGTCCTTTACACTTGTGTCCTCTAGACCCTAGGCTGCTCATTGGAAGTGATTAGATGTTACAGTATAACAGCCATGGCATGATGGATATCCGTCCTCTTTTCCAACAGCAGGGTGAGGGTCAAAGACAAAGAGGAGTCTCCAAGTAGGCTTTGACTACTGCTCACTAGAGGGGTTTGTCCCCTTCTCCATTCTTTCTTTTCTTCACACTGGACCTGGGGTGGGTCTTCTCCAGTCCAAACCTTTGACAAATACTACAAGCAGAAGTGAGTCCCATACAAATGACTATACACAGGCTGAGACAGAAACCACCCACACAAATGCCTTTTGCAACTTAGCAACTGCTCCATGCAGTAGAATCTCTTCAAGGCCTTTAATTCTGAACAATGAAGTTCTGATGCTTCCTGCCATCAGCACAATGTGGTCTGTTCTAGGAAAGCATGACTGTCTTCTCTCCTTAGTGACGATGCTCTGCTGTTGCGATTCACCAAGGTCAGCCTGAAGTTCTGGGGATGAAAAAGGTGAGACAAAAGAAAACAGAGTGCACTCTAGTTCTGCCAGTAAAAAGACTGGCCACAGCCAGTCCATGGTTAGATGGAGACCTTGTGCCAGGCACTGTAGACTGAGGTACCAGGTGCTGTTAGGACCTGGTGCTTTGTATCGAGTCCCTATCCCCATTAGAATACAGGACAGTTTCTGGAGTCTTTTGGATTTAAACTTTTATGATTCTGATTCTCACTGACTCATTCTGTAAGGTCTCAAAGAACAACAACAAATGTGTCAGAGGCTCAAAAGAGAGAATAAAAACAAGGTACAAGTTACCTTCCGATCTTGAAACCTAGTAAGTGAAAGAGCTTGTGAAGGAGTGTGCTGAGTCGAGGAAGGAGTAAAATGTATGTGGGAGAGAGATGGAGAAGTGGGCAAAGAGAAGTGGCTGGGGAAAAGTGTGGTGAAAATATGGGAAGAGAAGCAGCCACAGAGGGAAAGAGACTTCGCTAGAAGACAGGTAGAGCCAGTGAAGTTGTCTTATGCGAGCTGATGTTGTGGTGTTGTGGTACTCCATTTATGTTGTGGTACTCCATTTATAATGTGGTACTCCATTTTTAAGCCCTTTGAAGATGCCCACCGTTCTGGGTAAAAATGGATATTTCAGCTTTTGTGTTAGGATGATCTTGGAAAGAATAAATGGTGATGAAAATGGATGGAGGCTGAGGGGTGACACCACAGAGGGGTGACAAGGTCTTTTATTCTCCAAAGTTCCAGACTAAAGAACTAACAAGTTTTCCATACTTAGACGATGTGTTGTGATATAGGGTAAGAACACGCCACAGAGCAAGACAGAGTGGAGTTCCTGGCTATGACCACAGAGTTGGCATCTCTCTATTACTCTATTACCCAAGACATGGCAATAACATATTACAATCTACTTGGGAGAAAAGTCAGTGGCAAGATGAACAAGTGTTGGAAGCTGAGATTCCAGTCTGTCCCCACAGGAGCCCGCAGCATCTAGCCACAGGCGGACTGTAGCTCAAAACTTACAGGATAGTTTAACAAGCTCTTTGGCTGTCATGTTCCTACTTCAAATGACCCTTAGACATTTCTGTCTTAATTATAACCAAAGGATTAGCTTGTTTATCTACATATGTATGTATGTAACTTTGTCAGATTTAATAAGTAGATTATATAATAAGCACAGTAGATACTCACAACTTTCAGAAGTTCTTTCTCATCTATAAAATTACTGCAAGCCCTGAATTAGTGACCCACTGAAGCATTTCTCCTGGGATAAAATGGGGTTGGGTTCCTGTGAGCCTCATCATGACATCTTAATTAACTGATCAAGGTATAATCTTGTTTCATGTGTGTTTCTATTCATGGATACCTTACTGCTATGTATTGTTAATTTAGTAATGTTAAACTCTCAGCTAACAATATTACAATTCACACCAAATGAAACATGGTAACCCCTCTGCAAGGTTCAGCACAGCACAGCACAGTAGTGCTCGGGTACCACGAGTAAAGAGCACGTAATTGTTAGAACATTACCTGCTCTGCCTCGTCTAATAAGGGGCTTATTGAACAGTTCAAACACTTCTCCACTCTACTCTGTTTGTGTTATGAATGACAATAAAATACCAACAGTTTCATATAGGGTGATAAGTGAATTAGTAGATAGACTCACAAATACGGGGTTGCAGATCACTAGGATAAATTGTTTATGTATAATAGATAGATGGTCAGAAGAGACTGGGCATGTTCAGGGTGATATGGCCATAGACTTTATTTTTTAAAGATATTTTTATTTTTCTAATGTATCCTAGGCTGGTCTCAAACTCAGCATGTAGCCAAAGATGATCTTGAACTTCTGATCTTCCTGTCTCTGTCTCTCTCAAGTACTGAGGTTGTAGGCAGTGCTATTGACTGAAACTAGAGCTTTGTGCATACTAAACAATCATCTGAGTTACAGCTGATGGATGATGATGGATGCAGATGATGGATAGAGGGAAAGGTAAATTGGTAGAGAAATACAGAGATAGAGAAATAAATGGATAGGGTGATAGACTGATATATGGGTAGAGATAGATAAATAATAGATGGTACATAGATAATAAATGATAGACATACAACGGGATAAATATATAATAGAACATCTGCAAATAAATGATGGATGAGTATATATAGATAGGTAGGTAGACCGATCAATAGGTGGCAAGATGAATATAAACATGTAAATATTTGACAAGTTCCATAATTCCTTAAGCTTCAACTTACCTAACCATAAGAAAAAAAATATATATCTGAATGGCCCTGTTGTGAGGATACTTGAGGTGAACCATGGAAGGCCACTGGAGATACACACGTTTACTGTGCTGAAGGAAGCCCTCCTTTTGTTTGCCAGCAGACCATCCACAGTGAGTGCCTATAACTTTCACTTGGCAAAAACTAGTTTTTCTTTCTTTAGAATTGTCTCAGAAAACCATTATGTCAATTCTTAACCATCACAGTGTCTCCTGTTGAAAATGCTCCCGGCATTTAATGCCTGCTTCATTTTCTCAGATCATCTCTTAGCAAGTGTACTGGAAAGTGAAACCCATGTCTCTTCCAACAGCACTTTTGTATCCTGGCCAGGTGCACCTGGGGCTTGAATGCCATTGCTTTCCCTTCTGTTATTTATTATTATTATTATTATTATTATTATTATTATTATTATTATTATTATTTTATTTCTGTTCTCACTGATCAATCCTTTCCTGCCCAAGAAGCCAAATATCTTCTCTGCTCACTTCCCGGCTGCCAATTCTGACTCAGGGGAAGGTGCAGGGTGGGAAAGAGAGTCAGAATCTATATTTAGCGCCAAGATAATTTCTTTCACCAGCACGTCCAGAAGCTCCAGAGAGAATCTGACATTTGAGGAGACTGAGTAACAAGAAGTTCTTATTTATGTGACTGTTGGAAAGCAGCAGATTGGGAGCAATGAGTCAGCGCAGGGGTGAGTGAGTCAGGGATTTAGGAGACGAAATTACTTACAACTCACATGGTTAAAGGACACAAGAAAACCCAAGAATTTCTTCCTTAAATGCTGTGCTAATCACTGTGTAGAAGATTTCAACAGCCTCAGAGAAGGGCAAATGGATCAGATAAGGACAGTGGCCATTCTCCCAGAAGCGTAGTACTCTGGAGTCCCGCATCAAAATCCTCCACACTTTGATGCGTACTGAAATCAATCTCTAGTTTTTATGTTATATGCATGGGTATTTCATCTGCATGTATGTTGGTGCACAATCTCTGTGCTGTGCTCATGGCCAGAAGGTGACCTTGATCACCTGGGACTGGGTTATAGGCAGCTTTGAACCACAGTGAGATGGGTCCTCTGGAAGAACCTAACAATGGAGATATCTTTCTAGCCCCTGCATATCACTGTTGATATTAATGCAATGTAGGCACTAACCTAGTAGATCTTGGTGGGTCCCGAGATTTTCTGCTGATCTTCTAAATAAATCTGTTCTCCATATCTATAGATCCACTTTGATGTTGAGGCTTCATAGGCAAAGAGACATAAAGGGACGGGATCTGACTTCTATTTCCTTTTATTCATCTGGATGCAGCTCTTGATAATTTTTGTTTGCTTTGTGTTTTGAGATAGGCTTTTACCCTATACATCATGATGGTCTGCAACCCCTTCCATAGCACAAATTTCCCTAAGCTTGCAGAGATGTTCTCTTGCCTCTGCCTCTGGATTGCTGAGGTGGTAGTGTAAAGCATCTACTCCAAACCTCATTATATAGCTGTAATGGGATGTGGCTATAATGCTTGTCATTTACTGGCCTGGATGGCATCAGCTAATCTGTCTGGCTAGCAGTTGCTAACCTCTTCCCTCAGTGATCTGTGTAAGTCCTCAAAGCTGTATAATTTGTGAAAGAAGACTCCTACAATGAGGAGGATCATTTTAGAACCTCCAAACAGGCTCTAGAAACCTCATTTTATATTTACCTTTTTATGTGTCTTCCCTTTCGTTTTAAACACATTGTACTTAGAGAGCATAGGTGAAGTTCTGTGAGTTTTTGCATATAAGGCTTTACCCTAAGTAGGAATTTCATAAGTATATTTTCTTAAATGCAATTTTGTTTTTTCCAGGAGACTTTGCTTGTCATTCTGCACCCATAGACTTAGTATCTGTATCATTCACTTAACAATTAATCTCATACAGTATAGTGGCAGCTTTGTATAGTTGTGGGGGATTGTTATATATCTTTTGAATTGCTATTATTTTTTAAGCTCCTTTATGTATTGACTTTGCTGCTAGATTGTAAATAAATACTTTGAGGTGAAGGACTGTATTTTTATCCATTCATCAATCACTTAACTTGTACCTACCTTCTATAAGGCAATGTGCTAGGGTCTGGGTATACACAGATTGATGAGGGGGTAGTCATCCAGGCATACTCTGTGTAGGGCAAAAGGCTCAACTCTCAGAGGCAGGGAGAGGGAAGGGAGTCTGTATCCCAGGTATATTGCTTCCTACCTGTGCAATCTTATATTCCAAGTTCTGCCTTTGAAGATATAAAATGAGATAGAAATGCCAATCTTACAGTATTTTGGTAGGATTGTTGTAATGACAGAAAACTCTTATCATCAAAGTCTGCTGGGCAGTGAGACAAATAGACCTCTGCCCTCCAAAGATTACTACCAAGTAACTTAGGAAAAACCCAATGACAACACACATATCCAAAGAAAGCACCAGAGTTACTATTATAATGGGGCCATTTCTTTGTAGCTTCCAGAAGGAATAACCAGGAAGGGCTTTAAAAACCTGCTATTTGGGGCTAGAGAGATGGCTCAGTGGTTAAGAGGACTTGGTGTTTTTCCAGAGGATCCAGATTAAGTTACTAGCACCCACATGGTAGCTCACAATCACCTATACCACAATCAAACAGTTCCAGGAGCTCAATGCCCCGCCCTCTTCTTGCCTCCAGGGTAACCACACCTGCACATGGTACACATACACGCTTGCTGACAAATTATTCATACATATAAAATAAGATGAATAAATCTTTAAAATATTAAAAAAAATATCTGCTGTTTGGATGCTACCATAACCTGTTTTTAACAAAGGTACCTTGGAAGAGTTTGTTGGGCTCAGACCAAACTACCCATTTCAATCCAGCTTCCATAGATCTTCCTTCCTGTTGGGCCATGGGCAAGGGGTAGTGTGTCAGTAACCCCAGTGAAGCAGTTCTTACTCTCATGTATGAAATTTGCCTACATACAGTGTACTTAAAAACCATCCTGACTTATGCAGGAGCTCCATGTACAAATGTAAGCCAAACAAGATCAGTTTTGGCCTTCCATAGAGACTGTGGTAATGGAAAACCAGCAGTCAAATAGTGGAGAATGAATAACCATGCTGGTAAAGGGCAGGTTAGGAGTACCTGGGAAGACGGCAGAGTTCATAAGCAGCACCCTCTACCCCATCCCTTACACTTTGTAAGAGTAGCAGGTGTCACAGTACCCCAAAGGGCCCAGTTCCCACGGGTGGTCAGCTTATCTGTTCTGACCCTTGCTATGCAGGACAATATGTCCTTTGGTCCAAGTGAACAGCCAGAGAAAGGGGTCAAGAAGGGTAGCTTCCTGTGTGGATAGAAGCATCCCTGACTGACAGTCCATATTTATGTCGGTCCTGAACCTTCTCTACTCTGAAGTCACCAGAAGAAGGATGAGTAGGAGGACAGAAAAGAGTCAGGACTATCTCTATATTTAGATAGAACGCTTCCTGTTTGTCATCTTGGACCAAGTGGGTGTAATAAGTATTTCTAACGCCATAGTTTCTTGGTCTTTTCCAGAGCAATCACTAAAAGTCTGGCTTGGCTAAATGTAGCCTCTAGTTTTAACCCATCCAAGAATTTTCATGATGGAGCTACAGAGGTCACAAAGGTCATCTATCTATCTGAGTTGCCCTGGACTGACCTTCTAAGTGAGCTCTGGGGCTTCAGTGCCGCTTTTATAATCCATTGAAGTAAACACAGGTAGGCTTGTGGTTCACACTCCTGTCATATCTGAGGATTGTATCCCAGAGCAGCTCCAGATGTCACTAGGGCCTAGGTCATATTGGCTCTACACTCAGTGGTACCTTGAGAACCTTGCAGAATACTCCTCAGCCCAGAGAAGCCTTTAAGAATGCCTTAAATATATAACAGGCACATATTTTTTTTTAGAGCTGAGATGACTTCTCCAAGACGACCAAGAAGCTAACAGCATTAAGTTTCTATCTCTGTCATACAGCCATGTATGGTGGTTGTAGCTCCTAGGTGGAGCCTAGGCCACCAAGCCAAACATGGATGGTGAAAACATGTTCTTCTTGTATTGCTCTGGCCCTCCATCTCCACCCCTGCGCCTCCAAACTATCCCTGCATCCCATGTCTTTAGGCTCGAGGACCTACATTGACCCCCTGGTCCTGGGAAAATTAGGTGGGGAAGGAAAAAGCTCACCTGAATCTTCACATGTAAACTCAGTCTTATAGTGAAGAGGCAGAATTGAGGCAGGGGAACATGGTTGTTTAGAATCTGCACAAAAGCAAGGGAGGGGGCAGGTTGTAAATTCCTCTCAACACTCCGCACAGGAGGAATCTGTTTGGTGATTAGAATGACTTCAGCCCCTGAGGAGGCTGGTTGAGCAGTTAGAAACATAAAAATTAGAGCTGGGGAAGCCTTCTGATTAAAACAGGCAGCCAGGTGACCTGAGTGTGGCATCGGTTGAAAAATTCATACCAAGACCAAGCCTATTAAAGACCAAGGTTGGGAATTAACCTCGTTTAGCACAATGATTAAGCGTCTGTCAATAGAGCCCTTTCCCACTAGTGCTAAAAACGTACTGATTTTTCTTTTCTTTAATTGCATTAAAATGAAGGGAACCTAAGACCTCAGGAGGAAAGAAAGCCAAGCAGAAACCATAGTCCCTGGGAGATCCCCAGTCTGACAGCTATGTAGCTCCAGGTAGAATGTGCTGTGTATGCCCCGATGCCTACCTCATAGGACAGGGCCTGAGATGGCTGAGTGTGGTATAACCAGATAGAAAAGTCTGGAAGAACAGTGGTGTGTTCATCAGCCCAGTTTTTTTTTGTTGCTCTCTGACCTGCTAGGAAAGTTTGATGTAGATAAACATCTAGCTGTCTTCCCAGTTGTTTGCTTCTCTATCCACTTTCTAGTGTATCTTCCTGTTGTTTGCAATAAGATCAGTAGTTTGATTTATTTCTCGATCTGTAATGAATGAGAATTATTGATAACTAACAAGGGAATCAAGAGTGTTTTGAGTTAGAAGACCAGGGTCAGGGTAAACTTGTAGTCTATGTAAATCTGATAAAGGTGAATCTGGAGGTCAAGTGACCAGGAAGAACATTTGCACAGAGAATCAAGAATATAGGTGGGGTGGAGTTCAGAGAGTCCTAATGATGTCTGGCTTAATAGCAGAGTTAATGATGGGCCTCAGTGTCCCCTGCCCACCATAGCTGGCTGCATTGGGCCAGCCTGTATACTGGCCTAGGGGAAAAAGCCAAGAGGTAGAGTCGTGTGCCTGAAGCCAAGCATTGGGCTATGGAGAAATAACTCTTCTGTCACTTCTTAACAGAGTCTAAAGGTAATTGCTAAGTGTGACCTCTACTAAACAAATATCAGGAGAAAATAGGAGCGTAGGACTCTTGCCTTGACACAGAACAGAAGCTTCAGGACAGAAACTGGAGGGAAAGAAATGGTCTCGGCTTTTAAGATACAGGTCCCATCAGGTCAGCTTATCTTTGGCTGTGCACCAGCTCCTCCAGTTTTCTCAGCATCAACATGCTGGAGTCGTAGTTGGCACTCAAGTTCTCCCCACAGAAGAAATCAAATTTTGCTCTGGAGTGATGCTGCACGGCTGGATACTGTGTCTTCCTTTGAAGCCGTAGTTTACATTTTGGTTTCTAGCTATAATAGACATACAAAGGTTAGAGAGGTATATGTGGGTGAAAACATTGTCCCAATGAAAGAGCTGAATGCTCAGTAGGAATTCCAGAACTAGGTAATAACCACATTGTAGTCAGAAGTTTCTGTCCCACCTGGCCAGGCCTGCAGCCATTTAGTCGCAAATAATTGGAACTAAATTATTAGACTAAATTAGGACTAATTAGACAAGGGCTTATATCAATTATAAACAGTTTTGCCTATGGTTCAGGCTTGTTATTTGTTAACTCTTACTCTTAAACTAACCCATGATTCTTATCCATGTTTAGCCATGTGGCCTGGTACATTTGCTTCAGTGAAACATTCTCATTTTGCTTCCTCTGTGTCTGGATGGCATCTACTCTGTTCTTCCTTTTCCCAGAATTCTCCTTGTCTGGTTGCCCCGCCTACTTCCTGTCTGCCTAGCTTCTGGCCATCAGCCTTTTATTAAACCAATATTTACAGTGACAAATGTTTACAGTGTACAAAAGCATAGTCCTACAGCCCCAGAGTGCAAGGGAAATCCAATCTATTGAGAGTAATCTTGAAAATAAAAGCACACTCATGCCTTTAATAAAATGACAGACACATTGTTTTTCTCTCTGTTCTTCCTTCTTTTCAAGTGTCACATTTAGAAGTAGTTTATCTCTTCACAGGTGTCCTTCCTGCCTAAATACTATTCCTTATTTAATACTCTAAAAAATGTGGGTAGGTTTAAGCTGGAAAAATAAGATGTAGTACGAGGTTTCTGGCCCGGACTTTTGGGCCTAACCTCAAGGTTTAGACCCACAGACCTGCAGAGACACACAGATGCTTACATAAATTTTAGGCCGATCAGCCTAAGGCCCAGGCATATAACTTGCTAACTCTTTACCCTTAAACTAACCCAGGACTCTTATCCTGTTCAGCCATGCGGCTCGGTACCTTTTCTCAGAGCAGCATAGTTGTCCTCTGCTTCTTCTGGCTTGTCTGGCAACTCTGGAGTCTCTATTGCATTTTTGCTCTGTTCTTCCTGTTCCCAGAGTTTTCTCAGTCTGATAGCCCCGCCCACACTTCCTGCCTGCCTTTGGCCAATCAGCACTTTTTATTTAACTCATAGGCGGGACAGTTATTTGCAATGTAACATCATAAATCCACTACAATAAGAAGTTTTTCCTGTGGTCCACAAGATGCTATTCTTGCAAGCTTCTCTGGATCCTCCTTACTCCCACCCATCTACATGATCTCAGCTATGGAAGTGCTAGTATTGAATTCTAAAGAGTGAGGTCATCCTGATCCTTCTTCAGTGGCTACATGTGTATGTTCCTGGAAGTTCAGGAACACTTGTGCACATATATGCATGGACTTGCATGTATGTATGGAGGCCAGAAGTCTTTACCTCATGCACTGCCTACCTTTTTTTTAAAAAAAAAAAAAACAAACAAACAAACAAAAACAGGGTCTTCTAGTGGGACTTGAGATTTGCCTGGTAGACTATGTTTGATGGCCAGCAAACCCCCAAAATTACTAAGCTCCACTTCCCAGACTGAAATTACAAACCTTTCTTATAATCCTTTATATATGTTTTAGGGATGAAACTTAGGTTCTTAAGCTTGCATGGCAAACATTTTATAGAATGAGGAATTTCTGTGCCCCTCAGTGCTTTTTGAGTAGAGCTAGCCTGTGTTATCACTAGGGTATATTTCCCTGACATCCCTGTAAAAAACATGAGGCCTAAGCCTCTTGTTCAGCCACAAATAGCATTATTTTGATGAACTCAAGTGGCAGCAAGCTACACTAACTAAAATCAGCCTTCTTGGCTATGCTAGCAAGATAAAATGTTTTGCTTTTTCATTTTAAAATGGTTGAATAAAAACAAGGAAAAAGAATATTTTATGATACAAAAAAATTAGCTAACATTTAAATTTCATGAGCAGACAAGAACAGTTCACATAGAGATTGCTTAGCCCATAGAGTCCAAGCCATCTGCACTCTGGCTCTTTCCTAAACAGCTGGCTCGGGTGCCAGCTACATAATGAAGTCCTTGCTCACTGAAGAGGAGCAACAATTTCTGTTTTGTACTTTAAGCAAGGTAGTGAACAAGTGATAAAATCCAAACAGAGACCTATAGAGAGCGTTAGGCTTGAGATGAGCATCAGAAGTCTTCATGGAGGACATAGAGGGCTAATATTTATATGATTCCATGTAGCCTTTACCCACACTTTTACTATGGACACACACACACACACACACACACACACACACACACACACACACACCACACACACACACACTCACACACACACACACACTCATGCATATTTCATGCCTAGAAGTCCACTGTTCATGGAGCTGACTCATAAGGACTATGTACTCTGCTAATTTCTGGTTACAATGTCTATATGAGTTGATTGTACTCATGACTAGTTTAGTCCTGACAACTGTGAAATAATCAGAAATAAAATGAACTCCAAGAACAACATAGTGTGGCCTAGATCCAAACAATGTCTCTCCTTGATGGAATACTGTAGGAGAAATAAGCTTTTGTTAGCTTGGGTATGACTCAATGTCTTACTCCTTCAGGTTCTCATATTTTTATTTGAGGAGTCCTATGTAAAAAATTCAGTACATATACTACCTGGTCTTCATGATAGAGAGTGTGGCTGGTGAGCCTGGGGTGGATGGAGACCAGCCACGGCTTTTCAGAAGTAGCCTGTGGTTGTGATACTCTGAGGGATGGAGCATCTTCTCCTTCCTCAGAGCATTGTTGGATGGTATAACCTGGAAGAAAGCTCTGAGGAAACTACTCCCATTGCCCCTTGTCTTCCTCTTACTGAATGTTGTATTTCAGTTCCAATTGGCTAGTTCTTGAAGTTGGTGTAGAGAATCTACCATGTGCCAGGAACTGTACTGGATCATGTGAGTGTGAGTCAGCAATGGGGCATAGGAGGTAGAGCTAGGAATTCTTCCTCTAGTAGGTCATCCTACTAGATAGAATCCATGCAGAATTACAGCCTTTGTGGATATTTCTAGAGGGCTATAGCTCCCCAAGAGACACACTCTTTTGCCAGTGTTCATACGAATGGGCTCCTTCGATGTTAGGTTCCACAGCTCTGCATTTTATGCTTGAACCCCATAGCTGGATCTTCACGGATTCTTGTAATTTCAGTAAAGAAAAGATCTTGGGAGAGTCGTAAGCCCTCCCTTGAAACTGGAAGAGTCCTCTTTCCTTTTTCCTACAACACATCCCAGAGCCTGAATGAGGAGTGAAGTCTGAAATTAGCTTCTGTTTGTTGGTGATGCATTCTGCCTCTGGGAGCCAGGAGCTGGCTTGGTCTTCCATAGACAGCTCTATTGGCCCTGAGGCATGAAGCTAAGAGATAATAAAAACTTTCTTCTATTCTCTTCCCCTTTTGTTAGTAAGCGAAGCAGATCTGCTGCCAGGGTGACAGAGAGAGAGAGAGAGAGCACACGGATACTGACAAGGTGACTGAGTCTATATTTTCTGAACTATGATGAATTTTTTTTTTATCCGAGTCAGTATCCTGACCACTGCTTCATTGACACTTTTATTATCTGTAGCTCAATTTCATGGAACAGATTTGGTTTTCTTTTCCAATTGTGAAATTCTTTTCAAAACAAATTAGCCTCGCTCTCTGGTGGTGCTTTTGTCGTGTCCCTTTTCCTGGGAGAACACTTCTTGTGGACTGAATCCATGTAGCTCTGTGAGACACAAAAGCACACATTTTTTTTCCAAGGAGCTCTTGTCTCACCCCAGTAGTCTCCAAAGAAGCGAGCTGGACAACGAGAATAGTGATGATAATAAAAGATAATCTTTATTGAATTCTGACTCTGTAAGAGGCACTTTCCATTTAGATCCATTCCTTTATGACTTTTATTTATTGCAACAGCTCCGTGGAGCAAGTGCTAAGATCATCTCATATTACAGAGGAAGACAGGCAGCTTCAAAAAGGCTTGGGAAGAAACTCTTCCAAGACCACAGATTCCTAAACTACAGATGCCAGGACTTGGCCTCAGGTCCACTCTGACTGCAGAGCCTGTATTAAGGGATCATCCCAAAGAGATGTGCTGGACACAACCTGGAGATATCACAGCTCCATAAAATTTTCAGTTTCTGGATACTGAAAGTGGGCAGTGTAGAAGAAGGCAGAGAGAAAGTTATCCTGGAATTTACTTATGAGAAGGAATGATAGAAGGATCCAGGGTGAGCATAGAGAGATAGCACTGCACGCAGCCCTGAGTAAACATGCTATAGCCCCTGCCTGAGGGTGGGATAGAGCAGTAATGCATTTGATAGTATTACTATTAAGCTAGTAGAATGTTATAGATCTAGCCCCACTGGTTCATCCAGCTAAGATAAAAACGTTAGCCTTTTCAAGGCAAATCTTTTAGTCACATATTCTTGGGGATGGCTCATCAGGAAAAGGAACATTTTGAGCAACTCAAATATATTCTGTTTCATAGAATGTGTGATCAATTAATTGTGAGCTTTAGTTTGGAATTAAAGGCCGAAATATCAAAGCAAGTAGGAAGAAAAAGACACAAAACACAGGTGTGTCCTCTAAGTAGTCAGGGATATTTCTACAGATGACGTCCTCTCCCTCCCTCATCTCCTTTTGCCTGAGCAAGTTACTCCCCTTCCTTATAAAGATGAGCCTGGGAATTGCTTGCCTAACCTTGCTGCATGAGCTCACTGCATGAGGAGCTTGGCCATCCAGTGTGCTGCGGAGGTTGTTTAATCCTTAGATCATAGAAGGCAGGGAAGAAGGAGGTACAAAACTACCTAGGAAGTGAGAAAGTGAAACTTCTTATTCTAAGTCTAGAAGTGTGTGAGATATCGGGGTATTAGCACTGACTGGGTCCGTCCTTTTCCTTCTTTCTCTATGCAGAGTAGAGTTAACCCACGCCCTCCATCTGGATTTCTGGTCCCTTCTCCTTCGTTTCCTTTTTATCTTCCTTGCTGAGTACTAAGACGTCTACATCCATGACCTCAAGTGGATAACACCTTCAAGTTGATGACTTGTAACTTCACTAATTTATGTTTCAGAAGAAAGTGCAAGTTCAGCTTGTGGGCCGAGGGACCTGGGTCATCTGCTTTTCAGGTAAGTATTTAGACCATGGCTGATGTAATTGTCACGACTTAAGCTCTCTGCTCCTGTGATGCATCTGGCTTTTGATAGTGCGTGACTTGTCTCTGCCCAACTGATGGGCATATGTGTAAAAAGATGATGTAGGACCACAGGAAACAGTTTCTTCTAGGAGAAACATACCAGGGAAAAAGTAATGGCTTTGAGTATTTCTGAAAAACAACTGGGTGAAAGACCTTACTGTTGTCTACACTTCAAGGAATGTACATCTAGCTGGCTTTTTGTCTAAGTACATCCATGTTCTTATCTTGAGCACATCTTTAGAATTTTTTTCCAGACTAAAATAGTATTGGACTAAATGATGCCCAAGGGCTCTCCTAGACATTCTATTTCCTGACCACATTTATAGACTAGTGAACAAGGATGAATGTTGGCAACATGGGAGTCTTGACAGCCATGCATGTCTGATCCTCATAGGTCCTAAATTTGATGTGTGAGAACCCACCATTCCCTGAGTCACAAAGAAGTAAATACATTGCTGACTCTGAGCCTAGGCTGAGGTCAAGGGCAATCTGGATCTCTTATGAGTTTAGTTTTGCAAATAAGCATGCATAAATGGTGGTGCTTCGTGGACTTACTCTGTTGCTGATTCTCTGATATGGAAAGTACATTTCAGAAATAATACCTCTAAGTAGTTCAGGATTCTAACATTGTGAGATCTTTTGTTTTTTGTTTTGTGTATGTGTGCATGCATATGTGTGTACAAATGCATATTGTATAAATGTATGTGACATGCTCATGGAGGCCAAAGGCCAACTTTGCTGTTGTTTCTCAGGAGCTTTCTACCTTGGTTTTTCAGACAGGATCTCTCACTAGATCTGGATTTAGCAGATTCACCTAGACTGGTAGGCCATCAGCTCCAAGTATTACTTGTGTCTGTTTATTCACCAGCATTGGAATTACAGACATATACCATGGGATCCAGCTTTTTTACACAACTCTAGAAGGAAAGGCTTCCTGACTTGTTTGGAAGTCAGGCTATTCTTACAGCTGTGAAAGGTATCTTGACTTGTCAGGAAGTCAGCCGGCTATACCTGAAGCAGGGGTGCAGTTTCAGATGGTCTCCCTGCAGGAGGTAGCAATCTTGCCAATCTTGCTTCTCTCACAGAGAGAGCCCATACAGCCGAGCTCTGCTCCACCCCACTCAAGGGGGCTTCCCAGCAGAGATTTTCATTTCTTCTGCTCTGCTCCTCTAAGGGAACTCCCAGCAGAGGTATTTGCTTATTCTCAGCTCCCAAGATGTTACTTCTTCTGTTTCACTCTGCTAAAGGGGTAGTCCCAGAAATGTAGCAATCTCCTCCTCTCAGGGGACAAGTTGTTACTTTTTCTGCCCAGCACCCCCACCCCCCACCAAGGAACATCTCAGCAAATGTTCTGCTCCATGCCAGCAAAAGATGATCTTCACCCACAACTTTTAAGGAAGAGATTTATTTGGGAAGGAGGTGTCGAGGAGAGTGGCTGCCTCTGCCAGAGAGGGAAAGAGCAGCTGACAACCGAACAGAGCAGGGAGAGGGGCTGATACAGGGCCTCTTAGAGGCAGAGTTTCTCCAGGGTGATTTTCTGCCCAGGGATTGGTTAGTTTTCCTGCTCAGGGATTTATTGGTTTAGTTGGTCAGGGGCAGAGTTGGCTCTAGTTTCAAGGCCAAAGTGTATTTCTCTCACTTGCTCTGGTTTCAGGGCCAGGGTGGGTTTCTCTCACTGGCCATTTTACCCTACACACGAGGATTAAACTCAGGTCTTCATGCTGTGCAGAAAGTACTTTACTGACTGAGCCATATCTTTAGTCCTTAAGATGCAAGTTTTTATGCTATGTTTAGAAAACTGGTCCTGCCAGGGGTGGTGGCATACGCTTTTAATCCCAGCACTTGGGAGGCACAGGTAGGTAGATCTCTGTGATTTAGATGCCAGCCTGGTCTACAAAGAGAGTTCCAGGAGAGGTTCCAAAAGGTACACAGAGGAATACTCTCCAGAAAGACCAACATAAACAAACAAAACACCAAAACCCCCAAACCCTGGTCGTTTCCTCTCGAAACCTTGTTAGTGCCCTTTTATCCACTATTGCTGTTTTAAAATGCTGTATTCCTACTCTGCTTCCTCTCCTTCCCACTCCTGGCCCAAACTCCTTACCCCCCTCAAATCCTAGGCCTCCCAAGTTCCATAGGAAGGGATCTTGATGGATATTAAAGGGATGTTGCTCATTCACTTCACTCTAGGTCTCATTAGGCCTGCTGTTGGATTTTATAATGTTCTGGGTTTGTGAGCCAGCACTGTTTTATGACTATATTTTGTTTTTGTTTTATATGGAACTCACACAAACACCGAGCAATTCGTATTATGCTTGTTTTAAGTAATGATGTAAACCCACAACTAAAACCAACAGTAGTCTTAAGCATGAGCCATAGCATTGACTCAGCTCTGTGACGTGTTTTGGAAGGTAGCTGCTAGGTTTTCACCACCTGGGGAAGCCACTCCAGTCTCTTCAGGTCCTGAGTCAGAACCCCCAAACCAATCCTTGTCACCTGAACATGACTCATATGAATCCAGGGATCATCAAATGTAGCTGCCTCCTATCTGGGATTAAAGAGCATAGGAAGTGAATGACGCTCAGTATCCCATGGCATTCCTAACCTGCAAAGCACTTTCACACAGGCAGTTGCATGGAGGCACGCATTTCCCCTTTTGCATGAGGATGAACTATCTACATCTGTTGGTGAGAACACGGCCAGAAAGGTCAACTCATTTTCCAAGGCTTCTTACTTATTAAATGGTGAACTCAGATCTGAAGCCCATGTTTGTTTTCTGTGGAGGTCAGGAAATTTCCACAGTGAGTAAGCAGTGTTTGTGATCAAGAAGCACTGAATGTAGAACTTGCAAATATTTTAACTGGATTTATTATGCTAAATATTGGAATCTCTTAGGAACTTTTGATCTAAGAAGTCCACACACTGAAATTGAAAACAACAGGCTACAAAATATCATAGTGATTGCTTTAATAATTTATTCATTCAAAAATGTCTAAAACACACATTGAGTTATCTCTGTATAGAAACAAATATACACATTCGCACACTCGTATTTAGACTGGTATGTGTTATCATGGCACGGTATACTTTCCATCCCTACCCTTCCTCTCTCATAGCTGAGTCCTCCTAGAGCTCTAGCCTTTGTCAAACCTTTCTATATCTCTGCCTAAAGAGGACTCTGCCAAATTGTGAAATCTTGGAAGATCTTCCACAATGTCTGAGCCATAGCAACTCAAAGGTTTAAGAGTAGATGGTACCAGCACCTTTCTAAAGAAGCCTCAGCTCTCCTAAGCCCTCTCCATAAAGCACCATTCCTACATTTCACTATTTACAAACAAGAAAAAATGAAAATTTCTTCGCTCACTATTCAACCTGCAAGGTCATTCAAAAATGTTCTCTGAGCTATAATGCTGGTCAAAGCTGAGTGCCATGCAGCTGGCCAGCCCTGTGCCTTGCTATTGTGAGGAAGTGGGTGGAGGCCTGGACTAGGAATGGTCTTGAAGTAGACAGAATGAGGGGTGTGGTGTGTGTGTGTGTGTGTGTGTGTGTGTGGTGTGAGTGTGTATATATGTGTGTGTATGTGCATGTGTGTGTGAATGTGAGTGTGTGTGTGGTGTGTGTGTGGTATGTGTGGTATGTGTGGTGTGTGTCGTGTGTATGTGTGTGTGTGTGTGTGGTGTGTGTGAGTGTGTGTATGTGCCTGTGTGGTGTGTGTGTGTGTGAGTGTGTGTATGTGCCTGTGTGGTGTGTGTGTGTGTGAGTGTGTGTATGTGCCTGTGTGGTGTGTGTGTGTGAGTGTGTGTATGTGCCTGTGTGGTGTGTGTGTGTGGTGTGTGTGTGTGCGTGTGTGGTATGTGTGTGCATGTATGTATGTGGTGTATACCTGTGTGCATGTATGGTGTGTGTGTGTGTGGTGTGTAGGTGTATGTGTGTGCGTGTATGGTGTGTGTGTGTGTGTGTGGTGTGTGTGTGTGTGTGTGTGGTATGTGTGTGCATGTATGTATGTGGTGTGTACGTGTGTGCATGTATGGTGTGTGTGTGTGTGGTGTGTAGGTGTATGTGTGTGCGTGTATGGTGTGTGTGTGTGTGGTGTGTAGGTGTATGTGTGTGCGTGTATGGTGTGTGTGTGTGTGTTGGGGGGGTGGTCTTTGCTGACCAGTGTGGCTTTATGCCATAAGAAAGGAAGGAGACAGGGCCATTGTGTTTGTTCAGTGACTTTCTTTTGGTTTTGTTCTTTTATCCAGTGTCTGCGGCGTGTGGGCAGGGACTGGCTTCATTGTCTGGATCCTCTCTTCTCTCTGTGTTGTCAACAGCACCCATCTACAAGCAGTCGGACATGTAATAGGTTTTTTTTTTTTAAGAGTAAAAAGGAAAATTCTTTTGTTTCCTGTTATGTTCTTTGCAACTAGGAAACAGCCATCACAAAGAGATTTTTTAAAAAAGAAATTCTGCATAATTCAAACAGTTGTTTATCTTTGGCCCCGTTAGCTTTCTGATCTGAGTTTCTCTCCTGGCGCAGCTAGCCCGCTATCACTGAGAACTATGGGAAACTGAGGTTCTATAAAAGCCACATACAGACCCCTAATAAGCTGGGCCACTGCCCAGTACCACTATGACTTATTGATTGATTATAATGGGTGGAAACTCATGTTATTTAGAGCTGACTTTTTTGACAACTTATTGATGCTGCTAATTCTTGGCAGCCAGAAGGAAGAGCTGGCAAGTTCAGCAATCCAAGGAGAGGTTCTGTGAAGTCCTGTGCTTAGAATAGCTCCAAAGAAGCAAATGATTTGTGAGACTCAGAAGCAGTTGTGAATATTCAACTAGTTTGGGGTTTAGATTGAGGTTATTTCACAAACAAATCACTGTATCAAGGAAGTTCTTAGAGAGTTCAGGCAGTAAGGCCAGGTGTTGCTAAGCAATGTTCAGCTCAGCTCAGAGACCAGATTAGGTCCGTGTGACCCCGAGAAAGCAGAAAGGGGTGAAATCAGAGACCGAGTATAGGTCAGTTAAAGTGTTGTAAATTTTATATTTGAAAATCCAATCAGATTTTCAAGACATTTCCTACTTTGTACCTTTCAGTATATTTTCACACTTAAAAAAATAAGAAACAAATTATTAACACACAGCCACACACATTCAGAGAGGCATTTATTGAAGATGATGTATTGGCCATAGCTGACCTCATGTCTTGGGCTCTAGCACCTACAGGTCAAGTTTGAAATTGGAGTTTACTGGGGGACTACCTCCTCTGTCACACAGTTGGTGTGTTCATTTAATAGTCATTAAGCATCTACAGGTTCCCAGATGAGACTTTTCTCATTGCTGTATCCAAATATATGACAAGAAGTAACTCAATGGAAGAAGGATTTGCATCCTGGTTTGACACAATGAATGTCATCATGGTTGCAGGTGGCTCCATGGTGGCCTCTCACAGTGGTGGAACAGAAATCACAGAGATAGAAGAAAGGTTTGGCTATAAAATCTCTGTACTCATCTCTAATGACTCTCTGAGAAGTTCTACAACCTTCCAAAATAGTACCGCCATCTAGAAACCAAATGGTCAAACACTTAAACCTGTTGGGGACATTTTACATTCAAACCACATCACTAGCATCGCTCTAGGCTCTGAGAATACATTTATAAGTACAAACTGATACATTTCCTGTTCTTATGGCCAGGCAACATACAGGAAATAAAATAATCAAGCCAGCATAAAAGGCCATGTAAGATCCTGGTGCATACTTGTGAAATGAGTTCTGTGAGGTCAAATGTAGAATTGGTTTGTTTGTAATAGCAAGAGAAGGCCTGACATTTGAGCTAAGACCAGAGAATAAAAGCGTGAGCCATACAGAAGTCTAGAAAAGGTCACTTTAGTATATCAGATACAAAGAAGCAAAGCAGCATTTATCTTTACTCCACATTGCTACTGTAACATAATGCCATAGACTGGGTAATTTATGTTGGACAGACGTTTACTTCTCACAGTTCTGGAAACTGGGAAGTCCAAGACAGTGCCAGTTTGAGGTTCAGTGTCTGATGAGATTCTGGTATCTTCTGAGGATTCCCTGACTGACTCCAACAGGGAGTAGCTCTGTCCTCATATAGGTTAAGAGAGGCACAAAGAACAAACTTCCTTCCTTTAGCCCCTTAAAGGTCACCTAATTTAATCCCATCCACAAAGGAGGAGCTCTCATTACCAATCCATATCTTTAAGGACCTCTCTTACTTTCATTATATTAGAACAACTTAATTTTGCAGGGGACTCATACAGACCATAGTAGAAATCATTTATATTTTTGGAAAGCAGAGAGGATGTTGGTGAAGTTGAAGAGAGATCGAGAAGCGTCATATATGACAAAGTTTAAGATTGACTGGATTTTCATTGTCCCGGAAGCTAGTAGGGAGTTGAAGAAAAAGCAGCAAGATATTGTGCTACAGAAACTTTCCCTGGATGTGCTGGAACACAGGGGCAAGGGGGACCAATGGGAAGGCTGATTCCCAGTGAAACGTGCCAGTGGGGTTAGTTATGGTGAGGTGGCAGGGAGAGGTTGGTATTGACAAGACCATGATATTGAGGAAGTACAGAATTGTAGCATGTATCACTGAGTTATTCTTTGAAATTATGAAAGTAATTTTCAACCTAGATATTTATAGTAAGTACTTGTCAATAGACTCAACTGTCTCAGGCCTACCATTCCATCCAGACATTCCCAATTTTTCTTTGTAGCAGATATTCCATATCATTTGAATATTGATGAATTTAAAATTGCTTTTCAAGTAAGCTGGTTTTTAAGCATGGGCTTTTATCTGTTAGTAGCCCTGGGGTGTTGGACAAATTATTAATTTTCCTGAATTTAATTCTTTAAACTGAAACTAATGGTAATAAAAGTAACTGTCCTATGCTGAACACCGTGGCTCATGCCTTTAATTCCAGAACTTAGATAGAAGTAAATAGACCTCTAAGTTCAAGGCTAGCCTGGTCTACCCAGTGAGTTCCAGGGCAGCCAGGCCTGCACAGAGAAACACTATGTCAAAAACAAGACAAACAAACAAACAAAAGGAGGAACTACCCTGTGATTTCTTTCAGAGTTTAAATAATATGGAATCTGGCAGACAAATGGCAAATTCCCAAGATATGTCACCAAAAGGTCTTCCTAATTGTCCTTGCAGCTAGAGATAGGTGCCTCATACTGACCGTCCAATACGTAAAGTTTAGGAATGTCCTAGCCAGCTTAAATATTTATAAAGAAATTACAAATATATATATATATATATATATATATATATATATATATATATAGCTTTTAAAATATTTTCTCATTTTTAATTGGGACATAACTAACTCTCCATATATATATATTAAACTGCTGATAATCTGGATGTTCACCCAAGTTATCCTTAGGAAACTCTGATGACAATAAAGCTTATCTATTATATTCCAAAGTTCCTCGAGTTCCTTTGTGTCTGTATCATCAGCCTCCCTGCCACCTCCCGTCATTTCCCTGACAACCATCAGGCTCCTGTGTCACTATAGGTTGGTTGGAAATCGCTAGAATTTTATATGAATGAAAGCACATAGTTCACATTGTTGTTCTAGCTTCATTAACTCAATAGATCCCTTGTTATTTAAGCTCCTGCAACAGAATGCATGATACTGTGTCATTTACAAAGAGCAAAATGTATTACATTCTGGAGGTTGGGACTCCAAGGTCAAAATATTGGCCTTATTTTACTTGGCAAGGGCTTCTTTCTGCTTCCAAGATGGAAGCATGAATGCCGCATCTTCTGGAGGGAGTGAATCTGTATCCTGATAAAAGAACAAACTCCTTCTTCCCAGCCCATTTATAATGCCATCAACCCACCTTTGAGGTTGGAGTAGTGAGGACCTAAACTAAACAGGTCACCCCAAAGTAAGTTTAGGCCAAATTTTATTATGTTGATTTGGGTAACATTTAGACATAACATGTAGATCTTAGTTTTTCCTTGTCTTGGACAAACAGCTGGAAGTTTATTGTCTGGCTGAAGTATATGATTAACGTTTTAATCAATGCCTAAAACTGTTTCTTAAGGTATTATTTATCATTTTATACTTCTGCCAGTGGTATTAGGAAGCTCAACTGCTCAGTATTTTGTGTGGTCTAGAGCTTGATTATGTTTTTAAATTTTAGCCATTCTAGTTGGTATGTAGTATTTTCTTGTTAGGCTTTTAATCTGCTGTCTTGTAATGACTAATGATGTTAATTTAACATCTTTTTGTGTGCTGACTTCTTCTTTCTCTGAAGCCTTAAAATTATTTTAAAGAACTTATTAGGCTTTCAATGCTATCATAAACACATACACATATGATAGGTCAGTTGATGGGTGGATGGATGGATGATAAGATAAGCGTATGGATGTCAGGTAGAAGACATTTAAGTTCTAACATGGCACATACATACATTTAGGCCCTAGAATAGAGACAGGAGTAAGTCAATGCCTCCAGCCTCAGGGACATTCCAACCACAAACTAAAGACCAACAGACATTGTAACACATGGAGTGGTGTATGTAGTTACTATAAAGATAAAGCGAGGGGTCAATGAAAGATTGTTTCAGTGGCCAGCACTTTAAGATGACCTCATGTTGTCAATTTTATCTTCCGCTGTATTGTGAGATCCCCCCTCATTTCTTTCTCTTTGCCTTTCCCTCTCCATAATATTTACAGCCTTGTGATCAGCACATATTTGCTAATCAATTATTCTTATTCATCTGTCTTCAACACACAGAGGTATGTATCACAGTATGTTTAGCTCATTATAACAAAATATCATAAGCTGGATGGATTAAAGCTACAGTTTTTTCACAGTATCAGAAACATGCAAGTTTCCAACCAAGGTGCCACCTGGTCCTTTCTGATTAAGAGTCAAGATCTTATAGTTTGTCTTCAGGTGGGAAAAAGTGAACTTACTCTCTAATATCTTCCATAAGAACATTAAGCCCCTGTAGCCAGTCTTCTCCTTATTCTCTTACTGCCCAGTACTATTAATAAATATGTGGGCTAGATTTCAGCGTATGAATTATAGGAGTACAGACATTCAAACTATAGTGATGAGAATCCTCTGATCCAACTTGGATAAGGTCCAGGGAAGATGTGTGTTTAATAACCATCAATTCATAACATGGATGGCTTGAAAAATGAATGAGCAGCACATAATACCTGTAATCTACAGAAAGAATTTATGTCAGCAGAGGCAAAACTCCAGATTGACAGTGCAATCAAGATTTTTAGACCTCCTCCTCTGGACGGAGACTTCTCATCTTTGGGGGAAGCCAATGGGATGCAAGTACCTTTCATATACCTTGCCTCCAGCAGGAAGTTACTTATCTCTGGCTAAGATTACTGGCTACCAACTCCTCCAGTGGCCTTATGATAGCAATGGTGACATTCCACACAGTAAAAATGTGAGAATTTTTCTCTAGTGCCCAGGCTGGTCTTGAATTCACAATCTTCCTATCTCAGCTTCTTGAGTGTTTGAATTACAGGCATATACTACCAGACATGGTAGGAAGCTGGTTCCTGTGAGAGGGAGAAAGTCTGATATGTTCATGTGGTGCTCTCAACCCCACCATCCCACCAGGGACTCAAGAGGTCAATAAATATTTATTGTATAAAATTGAGTCCCAAGTCCCTCCAAATGTTTCCAGATACCAATGAAATACCCTTCACCAATCAACAAGGGTACATAGCCCTTGACCCTGAAAGCCAAACTGATTAAAGTTGGATTTGAGGAAACTTTTGTTTTGGGTCATGTAAGTTGTTAAAATAAATCCACATATAATTTCATAGTTGGCAATTCTTGAAAGCAGGAACCGTTCTTAGTCTGATGCAGTTCTGAATTGATCTGAAGAAGAGGCAGGAGGATAGATTAAATGACCTTTAAAAGTTGATGGATTATGACACTATGTCATTTGGTCTTATTTGTTGGTAACAACTAAATACTCTGAAGCCCCAGTCCCTAGAGCTGAGGCACATCACATCCCCTGAAGCCCCTGAGACTCACAGATCCTACCTTGTACCAGGAGCTCCAACTATTTCAAAGGTCATTAATGGCAGACCTCACACTGACAGTGAGGCAGCCAGAGAACAGGCAGGTTGGCACACCATTGCTCCCTTGAGGAGCCAAGTAAAGCTACCAGCCAAGGCATGCTGTTGCCATCCTGACCTGTGCTGCACAGCATGGAGAAGGTTTACAGTGGCCCTGTTCCTAAGCCATAAAGTTTATTCCTGCAATTAGCCAGCCCATTGTCCCTTGCCCCAGCACCTCTTTCATCTTTAGTGGACTTGTCAGGATGCACTTTAAACACTGACGGACTAAAGCAGGACAGGGCTGGCAGGTGAGGCTGCCTGTTCCACCTTAATATAGGCAGTTTGTTGGTAGCCACCATACCCACTATGTCTCACCTGTTGTCTTCTGGGATGCAGGCATAAAGCATAAACACCCTCAGATCCTCAACATGGAGTGGAGATGGCCTATTGATAGATGGGATAACTGCAGACCCATTCAGTAGGCCATGAAGTAAAGGAGAAATTGTCTGTCACATTCCTTCACAGGTCTTCATTCTTCAGTCTAGGAAATAAAAATCTTTTCAATAAACTTGAAGAATGGGAGAGTAGGGATGGAGGAGAAGGAGTAGTATGACATTCTCATCAATATATATGAATAAAATATCCTCTGCTTTATGCATATGTTGGAAATTAGGTGAGGAAACCCACACAAAGAACCCATTAGAGACAAGCACCTAGAAATTGATCCATGAACGTTATACAAAATTGCTTACTGTTGTTTTTTTTTTTTAAGTTTTAACTTTCTGGGAAGTTCCCTTGGCATGCGAGGAAGAGGAGGATGTAAAGAGAAGTCACTCAAAGTAAGTTAAAAAAAAAAAAAAAGACCATGTTCCTTATAGCGAAACCATATAAAGTAGATAAAAAGCATGGACATTGAGTGAGCTTAATGCTACTGGATAAGCTTGATGTAGTGGGTATTCTAGTTTCATTCCATTGCTATAACGACACATTCTGACCAGAAGCAACTCATGGATGAAAAGGTTTATTTGGCTTATACATCCATGCCACAGGTTATTATTGAGGGAAATTGAGGCAGGAACTAAAGGCAAGAACCCAGAATCTGGAACCATGGAGGTGTGCTGTTTGCTCACAGGTTCATGTTTAGCTAGCTTTCTTAAGTACCTTTCTTAGCCCTGTCTAAAGATGATACTCATAGTGGTATGGACCCTTCTACATTAGTTACCAGTCAAGACAATGTCCGTAGGCCAAGAACTCCAGGCAATTTCTCGACCAAAGCATCCTATTTCTATATTGACAATGGAAACGAAACAGGACACATGAAAATAAAAGACTTATCAAGAACCACACGAGTGGCATGTGGCTTCCCCCTTTTCCTCTCACTGACTTGTTCTCAGCAGGAAAGACTTCCTACCTAAACCTATATCCAGATCCATCGTAGCTAGGCTAAGAGACCACTGATGGATACTGTTTAGAATTCTGGCTAGGACCATCTGACTTTCTAGCCCTGGCATGGTTGCTTATGAAGCATGTTGCCCTGAGCGTATGACAGCCACACAGACCCTTAGATTCCCTGGGGAGAGACAGATATATGAACCCCTTTATAAGAGAGCAGTTAGGACAGTCATCTAAAATAACACATGCAGCATGTTTAGCCTACAATGGTCCTCTGCTATTAGCAGATTCTTCTAAATAAAGATCAGTTGCTGATGGAACTGCTAAAACACGTTGGGTAGCACTTTCACATTTTTTGGAGAGAAAAGACAAATGGTTTATATTATCCAAATGGTGAAGGTGAGCAATTAGTAAGAAATATGTCCATCCCTAATTAAAGAAGGCATTCAGCTTCGCCATGCCCTGCAAAGACTGGTCTCTTCATCTCCAAAAATCTTTGAATGCCCTTATGAAATAAAAATAAAATCTCTACCAACTGATTATGTAACATTACAGCTTCTCCCTGGCTTTCCTCTGCTGCTGATTACCCTGGGGAGATGCTGCACCCCCACTTTAACACACATGGTTCTCACTCTGGGTCATCAGGTCCATCTCTCATCAATACCAGCCACCCACAGGGGAGAGGCTGAAGGCTTCAGAGATGTATTAACCTCACTCTGGGTCACCAGGTTCTTCTCTCATCAGTTCTAGCCACCCACGGGAGAGACTGAGGGCTCCAGAGACGTGTTGACCTCAGCTTTTATTGGACTGAGATTTAACACAGAGCCTCTGTTTTGCAGATTGAAAAACTCTAAGCTTGTGAGTTAGAAATGAGTAGGTCAGAACTCTAATGAGAAAATAACACAGAAAGACAGAGTGTTTATGGCTGTTTTCAGACTGAGGTGGGTTTTGTTTTTATTCAACTTATGAGGAGTTGATATTTATTATTCTGAGAAAGACAGCAGTGCCAACATGAAAAATCTGGGTGCAAATGTCAGATACCAACACTCACAAAGCCTACCTCACTGCAGGAATAATGTACTTGCCAGAATTGCCTTATTGTGCTCTAGCCAAACATCAGGTTTTTTCTTCCATCTTAATCCATAGAATTAAAATTGTATGGTATTCTAGCCCTTATTAGCCCACACTAAATAAGCTCATGAATGCACAAGACAGAAGGTAGATGATACTATCCAAAGAGTAGTGATCAATTTCAGAATAGCCCACATGCTGCAGTCAGCTCTAATCCAGTGTCTTCCCTTGTCCAGTTGAAGAGCCCAGACTTGCTGACCAGTTTCCATGCTTGCTTGCTCTTGGTTCACATGGCATGGTGGTCTGACTCTGGCTGTTCTGCCTTACTCCCAGTACCCTATTGTGCTCTCTGCGTTAGCTGCTGCTCCCATGATTTGGGCATTTCTGATGTTCCAAGACCGTTCTGCCCTGGCCTTGTTTTCTGTCTCGTGCAGAGAATATCTTTGTTCTGTGTCCATCCCCCTGTGTTCCTGGCTGAGGAGTTCAGATATTCATGTACTTTTTATTCTCTCTTATTGCTAATAAGATGCAACCACAGGAAGAAAGTGAACGAGTTCTATCCACAATTCATGAGTAACTTTACTAAATTCTAAAACAATGAGGCATCTGGGTCAACCAATTAAGATCATTTTGAAAACTGTGCTCATTTGCCCTGTTTTCCCTTATCTACAGGCTTGATATTTCAGAGGACCTGCTATAGAAGGTGACACAAGCAAGGAAAACCATACATAAGTTTTGGGACACCCTCAGCCCTCTGGTAAGGATCTAGAATGGGAAGATTGTGTGTGAGTGTGTGTGTGTGTGTGTGTGTGTGTGTGTGTGTGAGAGAGAGAGAGAAAGAGAGAGAGAGAGAGAGAGAGAGAGAGAGAGAGAGAGAGAGAGAGAGAGAGAGAGAGAGAGAATATTGGGAGAGATATTGTTTTCATTCCCTAGAATTTCCATCACAAAGTACCATGAACTAGGAAGCTAGCAAGCTCTGCATACTGACCACTCTCATTCACACCAAAGTCACTACCTCTACTACTATTACTACTACTACTGTTTAACAAGTCTTTTCCTCCCTGCAAATCTCTTCTTCACATTCGTGTTTACCTGACTCACTGAATACCAATGGAGCCTGGGGCTTTGACAGTAGTGTCTTATGGTTTCTATTGCTATGATAAAACACCATGGCAAAGCAACTTGGAGAAGGAAAAGGTTTGTTTCATCTTACAATCCTCAGGTCAAACTCCATCACTGGGCTGTGGTAATATATTGTATATTTAATAAATCAGTTTGAAATATCAGAGAACAGAATCATCCACAGTCAAGCCATGAAGGTCAGAGAGTGGTGACCCACACCTTTAATCCTGTCACTCAGGAGACAGATATCTTTCTGGATTTCTGTGAGTTCAAGGCCTAACAGCCAAGCAGTGGTAGCTCATACCTTTAATCCTATCTAGAATTATGATACAGAGTTAAACCAGGAATTAAAATAGCTGGGTAGGGAAAGATCTGTAAGAGAAGAAAAATCAGAAATTGAGCATTCTGTAGAAGCAACCAGGCAGGCTGAGGACCCGTGAAGATAGCACTTACCCTGTTCAGCTTGAGAAGTTGGCTGGGTGAGAATTGGCTGGGGTTTGTTTCCTCTCTGATATTCCAGCTTTCCCCCAATATCTGGCCGTGGGATTTCATTATATACCAACTAGATTTCATGTAATACTGGGGAGAAGTTATGACAGAAACATGGAGACAGAAACTGAAGCATAGACTATAAATGACTACATCATATGTCAGCCTGCTTTTCCATAGCACTTAAGACCACCAATCCAGAGGTGGCACCAGCACAGTGAACTGGGTTCACTTACATCAATCATCAGTCAAGAAAACATACAGCAGGCTTTCTCACAGATTAATCTGGTGGGAACATTTTCTTAACTGAGTTTCACTCTTCCAAAATAATGCTAATCTGTGTCAAGTTAACATTAAGCTAACCAACACAAGTGGTTACACACCTGAGGACAATAGTAATCCCTTTATCAGACTCTATCAATAGCCAAAAGTCCATCAGTAAGGCTAGGGACCTGTGGGCTTCTCTCCCTTTCATGACTGATGGTTACCAAAGGCAGTCTTGTACATGCCAGTGTAGGTATGAGTATACCCAGTCTAGAGAATATAATTTTATATCTCTTGTCCCTATCTTCTGAATCTTTCCTTCTTATAGACCTGTTTTCCCTCGTGCTCCCAGAGACTTAGAGAGAGTGGTATAAATGTCTATAGCCCTCAACCGTCATTTACTCTTGGCATGTTAGGTAGCCATCAGTCTCTACATTTACTACAAAGAAAGACTTCTATGATTAAGGCTGAGGGTTTCTTTTGTCTGTGAGTGTAAACACAGATACTTAGAAGTTTCTCACTTGGGAAAGTTTCAAGGCATTGGTTGTTAGCTTGGCTTGGAGTTTCAGGCATGAGTTTCCACCCAAGAGAAAAATCCAACCAGAGGGTAGTATCTATTTTTGCCTTGCCATTTTTTTTTTTTAAAAGAAGGACACTATTGTTTTGGATTAAGAGCATACTTCAGTCCATTATAAACTTCTCTTGACTAATTTTATCTTTAGTGAACCTATTTCTAAATAAGATCACATTTTTAATTATAGAAGCTTAGAATTTTAACAAATTATTTTCACTGAGGGGTCAGGGGATACAATCCAACCTATACTCATGTTAAGATAGCCTGAGTACCCAATTAGATGTGTTTATGAACAACTATAATCCTACTATTTGGAAGTAGATACAGGAGAATTAGTAGTTAAAGGCCATCTTCAGCTACATAATAATTTTGAGGCCAGCCTAAATAGTAAGAAACCCTATCTGAAAAATCAAATAAGAAATAGCTTACACTTCTTGCAGGAATTATGGTGTTCAAAGAGTAGGGAGCCACTTAGATCAGTGGTTGTCAACCTTAGACACTACCTCTTTATAGACATGGACTTTTACCTCTGATTTCAGTCCCACTTCAGTTTCAACTTTTTGTGTACATGGGCTAAATATAACTGAGCTCAGAGTTTCTGAGCTTTGCACCTGTCTATGATGGGGAGGAAGGAGTTTACTCTGTCTTCTAGCCCATTCTGCTTCAATTTGAGAACCTCTCTTTATTATTATTGTTCCATTTCTTTTTACATCTATGTTACATTATTATTAGCTAGGAGTCTCTATCAAAAAAGAAAATAATACTACCCCAAACCCATTTGTCTCCTTAAGTAATGGTTCTTCAAGCACTCAAGAGCAGCCATTATTTTCATTCCTCAATCTTTCACACTTTCCTTCAGAATAAATTTCCTTGGCTCTTTTAGCTGAAACTATAGTTTGATTTTCAAATCCTTCAGCTTCTCCAGTCTGCATAAAGAATATACTCACCTGGATATATGGTCTCAGCATAATAAGTATGATTACACTTCAACTAAGAGGCTGTTTAGAAATTATGTAATTAATTTTCTCATTTGTTGGTAATCTCAAGAAAGAGGGCTTAACTCTATAGAAGTCGATTCTTTTCTAAAATGCCCTATTGTCTTGTGTCCTAATCCTCTGAGAAGTGACTATAGAAAAGGATTTCCTGATTTCAGATGCTTTCTTTCATCCAAACTTTTATTTTACATCAGTTACTTTTATGTCACTATGACAAAACGTGTGAGAAAAAAGATATATTTATTTTAGATCACAGTTTTAGAGCATCCAGTCCATTCTGGTGGGAAGGCACAGAAGAGTCCATGCCTGTAAGTAAGTGTGATGGAGGCTGTTCACATCGTGGCTGACCGGAAAGTAGAGAGAACATGAAGAGAAGCAGGGACCAAGCATAATCTTCAATGACTCACTCAAGTGACCTGTTTCCTTAAACTAGGCCACACTTTCTATTGGCTCCACACACTCCCACATATCACTACTAGCTGAGGAACAGGCATATGTAGTGGGGTTTTGTTCTGGTACATTGTAAGTATTTGTCCCTCATACTGGTTTAACAAAACACTGATTGGCCAAAGGCAGACAGGAAATGTGGGTGGGGCTATCAGGCTAAGAAAACTCTGGGAGCAGGAAGAACAGAGCAGGGATGCCAGCAGATGCAGAAAAAAGAAGACAAAATGCTGTTCTGAGAAAAGGTCTAAGCCACTTGGCTAATCATGGATTAGTTTAAGAGTTAGCAAGTTATATAATTGAGATATAGACCAATAAGCATGGAAATAAGCCAAAAGCAACTTCTGAGTTGTGTCTCTCAAGTGAGCCACAGAGATACCAAGTGTGACATGTGAGCTTGAACTACAGAATGTCAGTTTTTGGAGTGTAGCGTAAGCTGTAATAAGGCCAGTCCCTGAAGTATCACTGAAGACTTGGTACAAGCAGAAGCTGCATATGACAGATTTAAGTTTTTTGTTCTTATACACAAAAAGGGAGCAGAGTCATAGTCAGCTTCTTAGAAACAGCATTTTTTTGGTCAGCTTTGTTTAATGGAGACAAGCAGAGGTAAGGCTATTTGAGGAGAGGCTTTCTTATTCAGTGTTAGTGGCAAAACATTTGTGAGTCTTTTTAAGAGACCTTGCTGCCAAATGCTTAAGAAAAGTTTATGAGCAGTAGACAGCAGTGCTTTACTTGGTGGTTATATGGACCCTAAAATTGTGTCTCCTGCCAGTACCTCTGTAAAAAGCTAATCTCTCTATGAGGCTAGACTAGGATCTGGAGGAGCCAGCCAACTACCCCAGTGAAGCCTTTGATCCTAGTCATATTTTAGCAGATTAAAAAATAGAAACAGAAAGAAATAGAGGGATCTGGATGGGGTCAGCCACTATAGCCAAGCCTTTAACACTAGACACACCTTGGCAGACTAAAGGTGTGGTCAGAAACAGAAAAAGATAAGAAATATATAGTAAAGACAGATTTTTTAAAATCTCTGAATGACTTATTTAAAAACAAATGCAAGCTTGAGAGAAAAAATAAAGAAAAAAAGGATAAAGAAAATAAGGTTTGATCAAGGAAGATCTGCTGGAAAGTCTCTGGTGGAAACAGATGGACCAAATGATTCAGCATTTCAGAGAACCTCTGTTCCAGTTTCCTCTGAGCTCTGTATCCAAAACAACTTCAAGGAGACTGGCTGAGATGACCCAACCTTACAGATTACTCGACTAAGGACTTGTCTGTAATTCTAAATTTTTTCTTTGGGTGCCCATAAGATTACCAACATTATCAATCAGCAAGAAGTAACCTAGAGAACTATGCCCACATGGCCCCAAAATGGTTTATGGATGTTTGTCTTTGTTTACAGTGTTTGTTACAAGTTGTCATAGATATTGGTGGGGAAAAAAAAACTATATAAAGGAAATTATTTTGGGGCTCTTGTTTTAAAAAGAAAAAAAAAGGAGGAAACTTCTTTTAAACTTCATGCTGAACTCAACCCATTATTCTCATCTTGTTTCGCCATGTGGCTCAGTACCTTTGCTTAGAGCAGCATCCAGGTCATCTTTCCTCTGGGCTGGCTGGCATCTCTGCCTGACTCTTTCTCTTCCCAGAGTTTTCTTAGTCTGTTAGCCCCACCCACACTTCCTGTCTGACTTCTGTCCAATTAGCATTTTGTTAAACCAGTAGGAGGGACAAATATTTACAATGTACCATAACATAATCCCACTACAGGCACATAAAACATAGATCTGTGAGGGACACTTCAGAGTAAAACCATATTCGAGTTGCTGGGAGTTATTCTTTTTTAATTGTATCTTTGGTGGTGTTCATGGATTCTGGTATACTTTGCATCCATCCAAACTACATTACAAATAATTCATGATAACATCTGACTTTGCTCTGCAGTATGCTGGATATCAGAGACCTTGGAGAATGATGAAGCCCGGAGAATAACAGAAGAAATGCTGTTGATTTATGATCAAAGAGTGAATGGATAAACCAGTACTAGTAAAGTCTGATAACCACACATGGTCTGCCATCTATGTTAGTCCCCCTACAACATGGAAGGAGGTACCACTCATTCACTCAGTGCATATTACATGACACTTAAGCAAGATTGACTGGGACTTGTGGCTACAGATCCTCGCTGTCAGTACCTGTAATATGAGATAAGGTGGAAGGATGGATTAAGGAATAAGGATGCCATATTGTCTTGGATATAAGAAGCATGCTATGTTTCTGGAGTGAACTGAGAAAAATAAAGATGCATTTGAGATTTGAGGTTTATGTTCTGTTTCTTCCAACATGTCCCATAGTCAGTGCTCAGGTCAAAAAAATGCTTCATAGATTTGATGCCACACACATATTTTATGAGCTCTGGTGATTTGGGTTGCATCTTTAAATTGCAAAATTGAAGGTTTATTTAATGATTTTTAATTAATTTTAGTTACTTACATTTGAATGGTGGCTTAGCTGAATCCCCCCCCCCATTACTCTGGGATACCTGCCAATTTTCTTATGGCATACTCACTTTCCTAATACACTATTTGATAATGAAAGGCTTTAAAGCAAACTTCCAAAATGTACAGCCTATGATAGGGAACCCTTGGGATGCAGGAGTGGATTACTGTATAGGCTATGGATAATATAGCTTATTGCACTCAAACATATGAACAATTTTATTTTATTTTATTTTATTTTTTAACCTAGGGAGTGTCTGCCTTTGGCAGTAGTAAGGAACTTCTCCCTTTATCTAGGTCCCAACACTAAGACAAGCTTCATGGATGCCCAGAGTAATGAGATAGAATAAACATTGTCTCAAAGTGATTAAATGATATTTGTCTTAAATTTGGAGTACTTTTAAAATTTTGAGGCTTTATTGAAAACAAATCAGAGGAGAAAGAGACAGGGAAGGCTCTACCGTAGAAAGGGTGGAGATGAGGTACATTTGCTTTTAGATGGTAAGACACTCGAGTCAGAGGCTATAGATTTAGAAAGCACCTGGACTTTGACATGCTACTGGTCAGCTTCCAGATAAAGATGTTTCAAATGTGAGACCAGGGCAAATCATTCATCTCTAGAAATGGAGCCCTTTAACCTCCGTCACCACACCTGTTTCACTAGCCAGCATGAAAATTAATTATATCATGCGGCATATGTTATATAGTCACAATATAAATCTTTCTTTTCCCTTTTTAAAACTTGAAAAAGTCACACACATGTACACAAAGGAGACCTCTTATGTTGTGAGGTTACATAAGGACAACAATTATCTAGGTAAAGCAGATAAAATGATCCATAGAATTATGTATAGTGCTGGAATACTATAAGGCTCTGGCTATTGGACAGGCATGCTTTTTCTTCTGCGGTGAACTCTGTCCCATAGGTGGTAACTTAGAGTCCTACTTTCCTGGGGAGCTTGAAAACAGAAGAAAACATAGTTCAAAGCCAGGCACCATACTATATCCCTGTAATAGGAAAGCTGGTGGAAAAGATCGTGAGTTTGAAGTGAGTTTGAGTTATAAATCGAGACTAAGTCTCAAAAACAATTACACAAAACAAATAGTGGCCAGAATGTTCATATGTTTAACCTGGTCTGAACCAGCTGTTCAATCCTGGATATCATTGATGTATGCAAGATGAGGGATGTAGACTTCTGGACACTTTGAGAATCCTCAGTACTTACAGAGCTGATATAGAAATGAAGCCATACTCCAATATTTTTGTTGAAGATATTTCTCAGAAAGTAGCACATACCCAAGGTGTAGCACCAAGGTTTATTCAAAGGATTAGAAATAATGTGGTGACAGGTGCATTTTGTGCTAACTCCAAGTGCCTATCGCACCCACTGGCTATCATGTAAGCAATTTCCATTCCTTTGTGCATCTGCCCACTGCTTTTCTAAATGGGCTGTTTTTCCGTTTTCCATATTTTTCCCTTGGTTAACAACAACTAGAATTTGCAATGAGAAGTCTCTGCCAGGAATTCTAAAATGGAAATTAGTTTAGGTAATTTGAAATTGGTATCAAGGAAAAGGAATTTTGAGAATTTTATGAGTTCACAAAAGTCAAGGATGTTTGATCTTAACAGACCTCTTTTCCAGGACCTTCCTCCCAAAAGATTGAAGCATCTGTGGTGGAGGGCCTGCCAGGATGACAGAAGTGAGGGTGGTAGAGGTGAGTCCAGTGGGAAGTGGCCTCTTTTCTGTCCACAGGCCCTGCATAATTCATATCTCAGAGATTATATACAATCTCTTATTCATGAATCTTCACAGAGACTGGTTATTCCTGGTGGTTCATTGGAAGGACATAGTTCCCTCCGCATTGTCATCTTCCTCCTCCAAACTCAAGGGCACAGTAAGATGCAAAGACTCTCAGAGCCTTAAAAATAAAAGGACACTTTCTTCTCTTTGGAGTTCCTTCTGAGTTCTTGATTCTGAACTCCCATTAGACTGTTGCTGATCCACTCTGCCAAGGGCCTCTCATCCTGAAGCCTCCACTGTTGACAGAGCCTGATACATGCGTCACTCCTAGAATTTGGAGGACCAAGAAGGAGCCCTGAAGAGGCAATGGGAAGTACGCTGACTAGAAGAGAAGGGTGCAATTGAAGGAGTGAAGTCTCTTTATTTTCTCCCTCTTGGCAGTTGAAATTAAATAAAAATTGAGCCAGCAGCCCTACTTTAAGTGGGTTTCAATTCTTTTTCCTCCTATTTCCCCTGTGTCCACATCCACATCAGAATGCAGCCCAAGTGTCTGGAATCTCGAGACAAATCATAATTGGTAGTTGAAGTAAGGGCCTGTAGTACTTCTTCCACTTCTGTGTCTCCCACACAGCCAGTGGGAAGTTGGGAGGGGATCTGAAAGCAGAGTGCAGTGTGCAGCAAGTCTGTTGAATGAGGTTCCTCCTGCAGTGGGCCCAGGATCCCCACAGAGGTCAGTGTTGGGCACTGACACTTACCTGCTTTCTTTTCCCAATGGTGGAGCAGGGCGACAGAATTTTTGGTAAGCTGGAAGCAACTCCTCATTTTACCTGGCCAAGGATCCCACCTGGAAGCGTCTTTGTGCTAGAGCTACGAAGCAAAAGCTAAAAAGGGTTCTTCCTGCCCTTACAATTTGCAGGACTTTTGTGTGTTTCATCTCTGTCGCTTGGAGTCCCCTTTTACAGACATGCTGGAGCTAAATCCAACCAGAAAAGAATTGCATGTCTCTGAAATTTAAAGCAATGGTTGCATTTTCAGTTTTGTTTTGTTTTTGTTTCTTAGCTTTGGCTCCTGTTTGCTTGGGAGAACCTGTGTGATATTTGCTGGGAAGCTTCTGTGCCTTGTCAGTGTCTGGGAACCTTTGATGTATTGACGGTGCCTTTTTCCAGCCCCCAGGGAATTGCTTTTGTTTCTTTGTCTACTGAATTTGTTTCTCTCTTCTTTTTTTGTTTCCCACCCAAATTAAAAAATACATAGCAAAGGTATTGTAAATGAACAAGACACAGAGTTGTGGCTTCTGTACCTTGAGAGCAGCAACAGAATTGTAATATTTCTGAGTGTTCATCCAAGGACCACCCAGGAAGCACAGCGGGGAAGAAAGTGAAAACCAGGGAAGCATGAGGCAGAACTGTGTCTGTAGAATCCCTGACACCCCTCTTCTTTCCCTATGCAACATCCCAGGAGCTGGAGGAGCTGGGATAAAAGAGCCTTTCACAGAATTAAAGGCTGAGGAAGCTACACAATAGCAAGTGTCCAGGAGAAAACTGCTAATGACATGACAGGGGCTGTGATGATGAGCTATGGGGACTTGGGTCGTTCTTCAGTCCTCAGAGGCAAGTGAGAGTTCAGGCCCTTCAGCCATGATCCAGTAACTGCTGTCAGTCCCCTCATCAGGGCTTTCTCAAGCTCTGCTTTGAGGCACAATGGAAAGCCACCTGCTGGCCACCAGCCCTAAGGCTGGCAGAGCTGTTTGTCAAGGATCTTCTCTCCAGTGTGTCAAAGTAGCATAGAGCAAGATGGGCAGTTTCCCACTAGTTCTAACTGATCATCTCTCTGGATATGGGTTTTTATGCTGATGGGATACAGTGACATCACTATGTGCGTTTCATATACTGAAAAATGAAATATCATTACACTGTGACTATTCCTTACTACAGAGAAGCATAAGCTAATGACCATGGGAACAAGGCACATAACCCAGCAGGGAAGAGATGTGAGCTGAGATGTCATGAAATCCTCACTTCTTGTTTACAACATCCAGTGGCTCTTTTGGTCTCTTTATCCTTCCTGCTCTGTTTTGTTACCTCTAACTAACATCAGCTACACAACTTCTTAGAGAAACATTAAGTCACAAGAGAAAGACAAACACCAAGGTTTCACAGTGACGAGTGTACAGAGTGTGTGTGTGTGTGTGTGTGTGTGTGTGTGTGTGTGTGTGTGTAGAGAGAGAGAGTATATGTGTGTATACTCATATATATATGTTAAACATATAGTACAAATTTTTTTTTGAAAACCAAGTGAAAGCTTCCTGGGTGAAGCTGTAGGCATCACTTCATGACTGCTCTCTGTCCTAATCTGACAGGTGGTCTGCTTGGCAGGAGCTGAGCCTTGTCATGACCTCTGACATTGCTGTCATTCCATTGGAGTTTCTCGATTTGCCTGAATACAGTGAGTTGGTCTCTTTGGGTTGTTTGTTTGTTTGTTTGACTAGAGAGACCTTCTCCCCACAAAGTCATTCTCAATTTATCTCAACATCCATACCTCTATATTAATAATTTAATAATTCTCTCCTTCTTCTTGACTGTGCCCTTCTGTGTCAGAATTGTTCAGTGAGTTTTCCTTTTCTGTCTTTGCAGATTCAGAGAACCTTCATTTACCTATCAAAGTTTTTTTCTCCTCTCAGACATATTCAGAACTTACAACGATGTTGTAAACACATAAAACAACCTGAGAAAATCCAACCAAGCTCGGTTGAATGCCTAGATGAGGGTTTCCGAGGATGCCCAATGTGTCCTTATCTGTGAAAGGTTGAATTATATTTAAACAGTCAATGCAACCTGACATCTCCACAGAAGCAGTAAGGGAAATGCCTTTGCTATATGGGATACAAACTTGGCAAAGGGAAGAACATGTGTACAACTTTACATGGGACCCATGGTGATGTTGGACTATGTTTCAACTAGAACACATGCGTTGTTCATTGAAATTCTGCTCCAGACACATGGGATTAGGGCCATCATTCCTCAGCTTCTATCACCAGATCTAGAAATGCATTTTTCTTATACATTATGATTGTAGACTCAATTGTTCAATCTTGTTCCCCAAAATCAGAGCATAGTGCTTCTCTTTATTCTCTTAAAATGTTTCTATATTGTTCTGTAGTGGAATTGTGTTCTGTTACATTGTAAATAATTGTCCCACCTTCTGGCTTAATAAAAATGCTGATTGGCTGAAGGCAGACAGGAAGTGTGGGCAAGGCTACCAGACTATGAAAATTCTGGGGACAGGAAGAACAGGGCAGAGATGCCACAGAGATGCCAGCAGATGCAGAGAACAACTATGCTGCTCTGAGAAAAGGTACTGAGCCACATGGCTGAACAGGATAAGAATCATGGGTTAGTTTAAGAGCAAGAACTAGCTAGCAATATGTCAGAGCCATAGTCTGATCAGTATAAAATTAATATAAGCATCTTTGTGTTTCTATGGGACTGCAGGTCTGTGGGACTGTAGGACCACAGGCCAGACAGGCCAGAAACATACTCCTACAAATGGCTATGTAATTATTTGAGCCTAAGGAGCAGTGGGGCTGAGAGCAAGTCCAAACCTCTGGGCTAGGCCTGAAAGTCCCATCCAGAAACTTAAAAGTACATAGAGTTTTTGTCTCTTTTGGTAACTTTACTGGGTTAAGTAGTACATCAAATGCATATCTATCCAGAACTTCAAACTTTACATGGAAATAGATGTAGTAATAGTTTACTTTATATATCAACTGCGTTATAGAATGCCCATAGAGCTGGTAAACATTATTTCTGGTAGTGTTTATAAAAGTTTCTGGTAGAGATTACGCTAACTAGAATTTGACCTCACCAGTCTAGGTGTGAACTCTTGAATATGTCCAGCAGCTCTAGACAGTTCTCAAGACAATTTAAATTTGTTCTTGTGCTTGAATCTCTGTCTTCTGTCTAGGAACACTGGTATATGGGTTCATTGATTTAAACTTGTTATTATTCCAGTGAGACATATCAGAAGAAGAGGAGGAAGAAGAGGAGGAGGAGGAGGAGGGCGAGGAAACAGTAGGAAGAGGAGGGGGGAACAGCAGGAGGAGGAAGAAGCAGACATTCATGATGATGAGGCTGTATGACGATGACTGAGTGCTGGAATGATGCTGCCACAAATCTAGGTAGTGTAAGAGTTGCCATACGCTCCAGAAATCAGGGAAGATACTGAAGCAGACTTGCTGCTAGATCCCGTGGAGAGTCACCTGACTGACACTTTGACAGTAGAGTTGTGTAGGAGAAGAAATAGTTTATTTTTAAGCTACTGAGTGTATGATACTTTGTTAAGGTACCCTGAGAAATTAACAAAGCAATGTAAAGAACATTTCACATTTCTCCGGACAACTTCTCTTTAGTCTCCGCTGCCACTCAGGATAGCTCACTAGTTGGTGATGAGCACCTGACTTTTAGCTCCAGCTGTGCAGGCAGGTCCTGCAATCTTCATTGCCATATTGTCTTCCTGATAACCTCATTGTAGACTCTGTCAGAAGCAAGCCAATGTGCATTCCAGAGCTGGTCATCAGAGCCTTCTTGCTTCTTTCATTGGTACTATCACACTGAGCTTCTCTGCCTGCTCTTTGCCATGACCACAAGGAATCACCCACCCAGCATGGCAGCATCTCCTACCAGCACTGTGTTGGGTTGCTTGCTTACCCAGGTTGGATCCATTGTAGTTCAATAACCTTTTGGGCCTAACTGTCTTACTAAGTAAAGCAAAAAAAAAATCAGCATTCAGATTTTCTGACATTTAGCCATTCACGCAGAAGGCATCATGCTCTCACTTCTTCCCACTCCTTCTATTTACTACCCAGCCCACTGTCTGGCAGTTGGCACAATGTAGATCCTTAAATGTGCTGGCAAAGATCCCTGTCCTGCTATGGGAGTTTCTTTTGTTCTTTTATCCTGTTGACTTTCTTGCCTTTTCTTTCTTCTGAAAATGAAAACAAAGGAATTTTAAATGAGCCAAACCATTGCTTAAAAAATGGTCTTAGCCATATCTTGGTAATTAGCAACATCAGAATCCTTCTTGAATACAATTGATGTTGCCTTCTGTCCCACCCCATACAACCAAAGAACTGCAGTCTCCAAAATAAGAGGGAAATGATGCATTGTTCTTATTTGTGTATGTATTTATGTACATGTATGTGTGGAGAGAGAAGGGGGAAGGGGGGAGAGAGGAAGAACAGGGACAGAAGAGAAGGAAGACAGTATAGACAGAGGGAGGGGGAAGGAGGCGATGAAAAGAGAGGAGGGAAGAGATGGAGGGAGTAGTGCTGGGGGGGGGGAGAGAAAAGGAGACTCCCCATGGATATAGGGAGCATCTGGGTGAGTACCACACACATCTTCACACACACACACACACACACACACACACACACACCACACACATCTTCACACACACACACACATCTTCACACACACACTACATACATCTTCACACACACACACACATACACACATACACACACTACATACATCTTCACACACACATACACACACACACACTACATACATCTTCACACACACACACTACATACATCTTCACACACACACACACCACATACATCTTCACACACACACACCACATACATCTTCACACACACACACACACATACACACACACACACCACATACATCTTCACACACACAGACACACACATACACACACACTACATACATCTTCACACACACACATACACACATACACACACACACCACATACATCTTCACACACACACATAAACACATACACACACACACCACATACATCTTCACACACACACACACACACACCACATACATCTTCACACACACACACACTACATACATCTTTACACACACACACAAACGCACACACACACTACATACATACATACATCTTCACACACACACCACATACATCTTCACACATACACACACACACACACACACACCACACATACATCTTCACACACACACAGCACATACATCTTCACACACACATACACATACACACACACATACTACATACATCTTCACACACATACACACACACACACCACATACATCGTCACACACACACACACTACATACATCTTCACACACACACACAAAGATGAAAGATACAGAAAACTACTACCTTTGATATTTTTCATGGAGGAAGGAAGAATAGACTGTGCTTAGGGGTTAGGGAAATTTTCAGAATGTGGCTTACCTATAGCCTGATTTACTTGCATGCTTATGAATCAATTCAGATATCTGGATTCATCTTATATTCAGTGCTATATCAAACCACTAACAGGTAGTAGAGGTAGAGGACCTGTCTTCTTACAGATCAGACCATCCTATCCATAATCCATAGCAGTGAAGGTTAGTCACTCGCATAGAGAAACACACTTTCTCTGTCAAATCCCAGCCCAGGCATCTGGGGATCAAAGAAAACGTTGGTGAAGCCAACTTTCCACCAGTATCTGTGGTGTTATATTGAATATTTAATAAAAAATAGTCTGAAATATCAGCAGAGCCAAGCCATGAAAGTCAGGGAGTGGTGACCCATGCCTTTAATCTCATCACCGGGGAGGCAGAGATCCTTTTGAATGGATCTCTGTAAATTCAAGGCCTAAGAGAGCCAGGTGGTGGTGGCACTCACCTTTAAACCCAGCACTTGGCCTGTCACTTCCCTTTTCAGACAAGGACGGAGAGACTTGCGGTCTGAGGATTCGTGGAGACAGGCTTGAGGAGTTGGCTGGGTGAGAAAAGCTGTGGTTTGTTCCTCTATCTCTCTGATATTTCAGTTTTTTCCCTGGTATCTGGTTCCAGGACTTTATTTTAATACCATGTAGAATTCATGGAATAAGGGTCATAGAAGAGCCACCAGATTACCGATTATTTAGGACCCTAACTAGATCCCCATGGATGTGTCGTATCTAGGTTTGGTCGTATCTAGGTTTGTTCTTGTACCACCTGTGTCTACTAAGCTCCAATGTCCAGCGTTCATGTCTCGTATTTCACTTTTTAGATGGTGTCATGTCTCCTGTATCTATAAAGGGATACTTTACCAATAGCCGGTGACGGCTAGCCCCCCTCCTAAAACTCTTCCCATGATGCAGCAGGTTCTGAGTACTCATTGTGGCCTTTACTCGTTAATGATGACCATCATGTACATGGATTCATGAGTTCGTCAGCATTCCTTACCTTTCCTACTTCTTCCCTTACCATGCCTTGCTTCTAGCTCCCATCTTGGTTCTGCCTATGGGGCATAGGCAGTAAATTGCTTTCATATTAATCATTAGCCCAGAGCTTGCTTTTAGAGGCTGACAAAAGGCAAATGGACTATTTTATTCAGGGCTCCAGGAAACCTGAGGGAAAGCTTCACAGATGATAAACAAAAGCGTGGGACATGGAGTTGTACTCTCCTCTGGCTTTTCTGATAGCTGGATCTGGCTCAGGTTCAGCATCTGAACAATAAATATGACTCACATTGGTATTTGGGACCCAAAGCCCTTGTCAAATTCTCCAGTAACCCCCTCTGCCTCAATTAGAAAGGTCAGCCATTTTCCTAGGCCTTTGTAGCTCCTTTTGTGATTCTGTATCCCAGAATTCCACTAGCCTTCAGCCCTAAAAATACTGAGGAAGGGTCTAGAAATTAAAAGGTAATTGATAAATACATTTAACAAACCACAAACCCACATGAAACTAGAGTCAGCTGGCTCATGGCCTTGATACACAGTGCAAAATCCATGGACTAGAAGTATAGTTATCACTGTGATTCATGGACTAGCAACATAGCCATCACCCCAGAACTGGTCAGACACGTGTGATCTCAGAAGCTGTGCTTTAACAGAACCCCTTAGGAAACTTTCCAGAATTGGACTTTAAGCCTAAGGGAATAAGGCCTTACTTCTCCAGACTCCTACAAATTATTAAGACACCTGAAATCTACGTTGGGCCCTCCACACAACCTTCTCAATGTCAGGGGCTCACAGATTTTCTTTTATCCAGACATGCTTCATTTATGTCTATTCACCTGATTCTTTCATCACGGAGGATCAAGAACTTCTGCCTTCTTCTCACATCAACCTTCCTCTGAATTGAATTAGTTATTTTTTAAAAAAAAACTAAAACTGGGCCCTTATTCTTGGAAGGGTATTTGCCTAAAAGACAAATAAGCTCCTATACTTTTAATATAGAGGATGCACGCTCCAAAATAGTACAGAAGAATACTCACAAATGCTGCTGAATTACAGTTTTAATGGAAAATACCTTGTGCTTGACTAGGAGAATCCATTCTGAGCAAGCACCCCAAACAAGGAATATCTCTGGAAATTCATTTGTACAAACTGAGTTCTTGGAGGTTGTGTATTGAAGGCAGAGGGTGCTGCATCCTATTGCCAAAGAGGAATCTGGTTAGAAACATAGACCTACTCTAGGAAAGGGTAAGAGATTTCCAGGATAACAAAGAAGAAATGTAAAGACTGCTCCATGGGTTTCTTTTACAGTCTAATAGATAGTTTTAATAAAAAAAACCTTCCAGCCACAATAAGCTGTGAGTAATGTGTATTGAGAGAAAAAGTAATTTTGTAGATTACAAGTTCAATGTTCAGAGTTCAAGTATTGTGGCTACAAGAAGATCTGAAAGTATAGAGGTTATGTCATGTATTCCTATTGAAAAATTGCATGGGGTATGACTTCTATCCGTAGTCAACAGCTCCTTCAATATCAGCGCAAGTCCAGCATTGCTCATATTTCCAGTCATTGGGTGTTTCGTGGTTCACAGGATGTCCTAAACTGACAAAAAGGAGAATTTTCTACTGCATACAGAAGAAAAGCAGTTTTTAAACTCCAGACAAATCAAAATGAGGTAGGTTCACAAGGTTGACCAGCTGGCACAGTACATTGTCTATCTTTTGATGCTATTGTCTAGAGCAGGGCTCTATAGTTACCATAGAGTCTGAGAGTAAATAACTAGTTTAGAGGGCCATATGGTCTTGGTGACAAGTCTTTATTGTTCCCATTCAAGAGAAAGCAGCCATATGTAATGTGGAACTGGCTAGTTCTAATTCTGTAAAATAGAGGATGACTTTGACTGAGTTCTTGTCTAGAAAGCCCATAGGGTCCTATTGATCATGCCTCCTTCTTGGACTAAGCTACCTTTTGGGGGGGGGGGGGCGACGACACATAATTGTTTTTTTCTGGTTAGTGTCCTGATTCCATTCTTTCCATGCTTTTATCCATTCTCCCCTTAGAAAGATGAACTTTAAAACAAAAGATATCACCCTCATCAAACCCCCTAGTAGGTTTCTGTATCACAAAGCTCTGTGTGTTCTGTCCTCACAGCCAAGCCTGTCATCTGCCCCTGCCATCCCTCAAGCGCCCCACTTCTCCACCTCAGGACTTGCTGTATCCATGGTTCTTCCTGAAAGGCCTGTTCTCTTTCCTTTGCCTTTCTTTTGATACCAGGCTTGATAGCATGTCACCAGGTTGATATCAAGCCTAATTTTTCACAAATACTTCATATTATTTGTCATTATAAGTATATCTTAGTACATTTTCTAAAAGACATGTGTTCATCAACAAGATTAAGCCTGCGACTACAAAAACTTCTCAGTTTATGACCAGATCCTCAATGTTGGATCACTGTTACATAGAGTAGACAACACTTAGAATTTGAATAAATTAACAGTTAAGTAAATATGTAAAGTAAATGATTTTTTTTCATAGAAAAAAGACTCTATGGATAGGAACATGTTGGGTGAAAGGTCAGCGGTAGACCTGTTGAAGGCAGTTTGGGGGAAAAGGAATAAGTTAGCAGTGAGGTCCAAATAAAGACTGACTTAGTACCTAGATGAGAGCAGAGGGGTCAGTGAGAAGTAATGATGTGGGAATGTCTTTCTGTATGCTGTGAATATCAGTCTTTAAATAAAGGAGCTGTTTTGGCTGTTGGCAAACACTGTAGCCAGAGACAGGATAGGTAGGAGAAGCAGGGCAAAGTCAAAAACGAATCGAGCCAGCTGCCAAAGAACAAACATGTAAGAAACATAGCTGAGCCATGGGTCACCTGGAAGGACAGATTAGTGGAAATGGGTTGAGCTAAAATGAAGGAGCAAGTTAACAATGTGCCTGAGTCGCAGGCCAAACAGCATGAACTTAATATAAGTGTCTGAGTTATTTTGGGGTCCTAAGCAGTGGGCGGGCAGCTAAGCAGTCTGGGACGGCAGGTCTGAGGGTCTGGACCTCTGGCTGTCCTGGGGCCAAGAAACCTCATTTACAACAGAGTAATACATCTGAGTGCTATAAAGAGATACTTATGTGTCTGTAAAATTTCTGTGTTGAAATCTTAACCCAAAGATCTAGGAATGAGAAAAAAGCACACCATGAGATGATTAGGTAACAAGGTAGATCTCCTGAGTGACATTAGTGGCCTATAAAGAGACAGTAGAGGGATTCTATAGCCTTTTCTCACCATCCTTTAAAGATGGGATTACCTGTAAACCAATGGGAAGGATGGCAGCAAGAATTCAGCTCAGCTGGTGCTCTTCTCTCATTTAAGCTACCCAACTTTTAGTATCTTAATGTATCTGAAAAGATGAAATACAGACAAGTCAAAGAGTCTGACCAAAGATACTAGTTTCTTTGCTTCTTTTAATGGTCACATATGAAAAAGCCACTTGGTAACTCCCAAAGAAAGCCCAGCAAGTAGAATGTTGTTGATTAGAGTGTAAGAAGTTAGAAAGAGGTTTGTGGCTTCTAGTAAAATTATAACATTCAAATATAAACAAACTAGGAATGAAGGAACACTCTGTTGTTTCACAACTAAGGACAGTAGAATCAGAGGGGGAGATGAACAATAGCTGACATCTCTCTCCTAAGGGTGGCAGAAAGGACTTTCACTGGCATAAGAGCATAGAAGAGAGGATTTTCCCTTCCAAGAATCCTTTTCCATTTTTCCTTTTAGTATAGAATCTGTAATGATTAATTGTGATTGCCAGTCTGATTGGATTCCAAAGCATTTAGAAGACGCTAAAGCAAACATGCTCTAGGTTCATTTCTTCTGCCATGATAAAATACTCCTAAAAGAACAACTTAGGGAATAAAGCCAAATATTTCTTACAACTTTCCAGGACACTATCCACTATTATGGGAAAGTCAAGGCAAGAACTTCAAACTGCTAGTCACATCACATCCACAGTCAAGAGCAGATGGAAATTAATATATACATACTGGCTTGTGCTCAGCTGGATCTTTCACTATTAAACAGTCCAGGGTCCAAGACCAGGGAATGGCACTGCCCACAATGGGTTGGGTCAAATGTCAATTAACTTAACTAAAACAATTCCCCAGAGACATACCCAGAGGCCAACCTAATGTAGACAATCCCTCATTGAGACTCTTCCCAGTGATCTTCTAGGTTATGTAAAGCTGACAGTTAAAGCTAACCATTGCAAGACCCCCCCCCCCCCCCCGCCTCTGTGTGTGTGTGTGTGTGTGTGTGTGTGTGTGTGTGTGTGTGTAGGCTTTTTCACAGAGGATTAAAGACTGGAGGTAATTAATGAGTAGAATGAATTAAAAGATTGGAGGCGACCTCCACACTCCTGGCTGCCATGAGGTATGCTGCTCACCATGCCTTACCTGCCATGATAAACAGAAAACTCTGACACTGTGAGCCGAAAACCATCTCTTCCTTTTAAGTTGCTTTCATGGATACTTCTGATAGTGACAGAATCTTACTACCATTAAGTCCTGTTTTACTTGGAAGGATGAACTCCCTTGTTCTGGCTTGTGATTTCTGGTCTCTTTTGAAGGTAGATGTCTCTACATATAATGATGTCATATGTCTCTACATATAATGATGTCATATGTCTCTACATATGATACCAACTTGAACTAGGAGGTTTTTGTGTGACTTTCCCTATGTCCTCATTTTCCCTACTGCACTCCTGAGGCATGGTAGCGCTATTTTAGAATCTAACTTAAAAGGCCCACGTTGATGATCAAAAAGCACCCAGCAACCAGCCTAGATCCCTCATAACTCTTTGTGGCAGAACTGCCTGCTCAGTCAATACCACCCACTTAACTAATGCCTCAATAAATTAACCCAATGCAGTTAAGGTTGGAGCAGAGAAGCAGATTTTCCCACCAAAGCCAATAGTAGAACCAGAAAGCCAAAAGTCTTTGCAGGAACCAGGTAACAAACTGCGATGGGTTAGGGAGGATTGAACCTCTTGGGTTCATCCCTATGTGGCTCTGTCTAGCTGACAACAATTTGTAGTTTTATAAGGGAACAGACCTCTTCCTCTTCTGAGTCAGTCTTTTACTCTAGACAGGTAATCAAAATGGATTAGTCTCATGGTTGACTCATTCCCTAGTAGGAAGCAGAGTCAGGAATGGGTTGATTGCGAAGTGATGGCACAGGATACATTCTTCGGCGCCTGAAATTATCAGTAGCCTGATACATCTAGATTATTCTGAAGTGTGTCTTCACTTCACTGAAGTGTGTCTGTTCATTTAGATTATGAAATTTGGAGGTAAATTTACGTCATATTTACATTTCTATTCTTTGTGTTATAGTGTCCAGGGTTCTGCAAATGGTAAATGTTCGGCCAATAATATTCCAGTTAAATAATTAACCCAAGTTCTTTGATTCTGTCAGGAACACTTCCTTACTTCTGTGCCAACTCCATACTCCCCTTCTCAACACTGTTTTCAATGTAGTAACCTCCAAAGTAGCAAAGGTTAACAGTCAGTTGTTCAGGAGGCACCAGAAATTTTCTACATGCCAATAATTAATGTAGATTAGGGGAGGTCTTGAACCCCAAGGTTTTAGAAATTGGAATGAGTTGAATTTGCCTCTGAATATTCTCTGTGGTTCCTTCTTAAAGGAAGGAAAGAAGATGAGCTGAGTTACAGAGACAGAGAGAGAAAACAGAGAGAAAGAGAGAGAGAACAAGACAGGCACAGCAGTGTGCTCCAGATTCCCTCACCAGAGCTGTCAATCCACACCCTCCATCCCACATCATATTCTCTTCCAATTTTCCCTCTTAAATTGCAATCCAAAATACACTGCAGATGTGATATCATTTTCCTGATAACTGGACCTTCCGAGTTAATGACTTTCCTTCCTTGCAGCAGGGAAACAATTTCGTCTGCTTAATATAATAATCTATTGTAGTCCTTTCTGTTCAACCCTTGACCCAGGCCCAGACTCAAAAATCCAGACCTACTCCATCTAGCTCCATGCCATGTATTGTATTCCACTGTGAACTGTACAGCAATAACCTCTGAAGCCCTAACCCTGCCAGTGAACCCTGCCCCCCATTGATGATCCCAGAAGTGGCAGAAGACAAGACTGGTCACCTCAAAGGAGAGGTGTTGCACACATACACCCTCCACCCCCGTTTTAATGGAACAACACACCTGGTCTGGGGTAGCACCTGGGAAACTGGGAATGATTGTTCCTGTCATTTGCCATTCTCTGTCCTGCAAAGTAGGCTCTGGGACCCCTGTTCCTACATGTTCCTGAGCTTCTAAGCAGAGCTACTTTCATAAAAATGTCAGGTACGGCAGCCTGGATGGAGTCACGTGAGTTGAAGTGTCTGCTCTGTCAGGATATGAGGGATCCTGTGTGGAGCTTCCTGAAGCCAAAGGCAGCCTCCTAAGCTCACCCACTGCTGAGTCAGGCGAAGGCTGAGGCCTTCACCACACAGTTGACTAACGAGAGCAAGGCTAATTTGGTATCATTTGTTTCCCATTTCCAAACCCTCATTAAAATAATCTGCTCTGATTGTCTAGGGAAGTTATTTTTTGTGCTTCCTTTCCCTTCGCTGTATCAGTACAATTTTACAGGCAGCAGATTTCTATGTGGAGGGTCCTGGCAGCCCTGCAGGGAGATGGGGGAGGGAAGGAGGACTTATACTTAGATTTGCTGGGAGCACAGCCAGACCTCTTGGCAGCCAGCAGGGTGGGAATCCCAGACCCTCCACTGTCCCCTGGACTGGGTCCCTGAAAAGCAATGGGTTCCTAGAACTGAAAGAATCTCCCTCCCTGGGAAAGGCTTTGAAGATAGTAAATACTAAGGATTTCTTGGTTTAGGGATAGTATAAATGGAAGGCTTCTCCAGTAAAGGAATGAAGAGTCCAAAGTAGAATTCAGGACTGTGATTCTCTTAGGTGCTTATGCATGTAAGATCTGGCTATTGTTGAGACCCTGGAGAAATAATGACTGTCTACTTGTTGTAATTTATTATCATTATGATGATGACGATGACGATGATTACTTCTAAATTTTATTTTGTTTTGAGACAATATCTCCCTGTGTGGCCCAGTGTGGCCTATACAGATTAATCTGGCCTCAAACTCACAGTAATCCTGCTTGAGCCACTGGAGCACTGGAATCATATAAGTGTGTAATCACACCTAGCTAGACTATGTTTTCACTGTTCCTACCAACTGTATGCCAGGCAGAAAACATGCTAGGCCATGAAAATAGAACACTCAAGACTGTACACTTCTTTCAAGGAATCTACCAAAGAACAAACCAAAAATCATAAAATTCAAGACAGAAAAAAGCACGTAGGACAGATATTATAGTCTCTGGCTGCCCTGGAAGAATTCTTCCCTGCAGGCAGGATGAGTAAAAACACCTCCCAGCTTTTCTAATTCTGTGACTTAGCTTCACACACACACCCTACTTCTTTTTCCCTTCCACTCATGGCCAGCTCCCTCTTTTCCCAAAGCAGAGGGCCCTTTGCACTCAGGTATATCTGCTGGGCTATCAGGCTTCTCATGTTTCTATAGCCAACAGTCTTAAGTCTTGGAACAGACTTTAATTGGTTGAGATGCTGATTGCTATAACTGGCTAATGGGCCGCCTGGGAACATGTGTAATATTTATTTATGAATTAGACGGTCATGCACTGTGAAGTCTTATTTCCTCACAAGGACAGCATGCAGCCACCTTTGGAGAGTGTGAATTCTCTGCAGGCAGTTTCTCAGTGGGTCCCCAGAGAAGGAAGCCAATACTCTATTCCAAGGCAGGTGTGCAGTGGTGGCAAGGAAAAAACAGCAGTCTCAGGCACTGGGCAGGGGAGCTCAGGGGGCAGAGGAAAGGCCAGGGTTCTAAGACCCAACCTTTGTTATACTCTGAACCTGAGGTCATAACTTCCAACAGGAATTTGTGGGTCAAGGAATTTGTTCTTCATGAATTTATCTGGATTTTCCAGTTTTCAGTGTGTTGAAAGGTCAGATTTTATAGACTGAAAATAAGGGGAAATAGTCTTTGTCATTTAGGGGAGGATTATAGTCCTTGGTTTTGATATTGCTTCAAGGCAGGTGCCAGTCATGATTATCAAGACAAGGGCCTGTTTCAGCCACAACCCTTTCTGCACACACACACACACACACACACACACACACACACACACACACACACACATACACACACACACGACAAGTCCCGAGACCACACTCACTGGCCTAGACCCCAAGTTGGGGGTTTTAAATATTCTACACTTAGATCTCAGTTCACACCTGTAAATGTTATAACAATTGACAGGTCGTTGACTCACAAGGTTAGCATATCCACACACCCATACAGATATACAGCCATATGGTGATGTATTGTATATTTAGTGAAGATAGTCTGTAATATCAGAGAACAGCCATCTTTTCAGCCTTTTGTTTGTTTTGTTCTTTCAAGACAGGTTGTGTGTGTGTGTGTGTGTGTGTGTGTGTGTGTGTGTGTGTGTGTGTGTAACAGCCCTGGCTGTCCTGGAACTTGCTTCATAGGCCAGGCTGGCCTCGAACTCGCAGAGATCCTCCTGCTTCTGTCTCCCAAATGCTGGGACTAATGGCGTGCACCTGGCTGTGAGGCCTTGAACTCACAGAGATCTATATGGATCGCTATCTCCTGAGTGATAGGATTCAGGGGGTGAGTTACCATTCCCTGACCTTCCTGGTTTGGCTCTGTGTGTGGCTTGTCCTCTGATATTCCAGACTATTTTTTTTATTAAATATATAACATATCAGCACACACACACACACACACACACACACACACACACACAGCCAGACACACACACAGCCAGACACACACCTATACACCCTTATCAGCAGGGAACTATCCCAAGGTAAAGTCACCAAGGGGAAGACAGCACCCTGGCTTGGTCCCAGGAGGCCCTCAAAGGACTAACACTGAAGGTTGACGGTGTCCAGTGAATGACACTTTTGTTTGTTTTTAATTTTTATTGCAATGAAAGCAAATTAAGTTCAAAATGCCAACTCACTTTTTGTTGTTGTTGTACATGGAATTGGAAAGTGACTAGCAGAATTAAATAAAGGACTGGGAAGCAGCTGAGACAGTGCTTTTGCCTAGCATGTGCAAAATCCTGGTCTGGCAGAAGTCAAAGAGAAGGTACAGAGAAAGGAGCAGAGTGCCATGCTTCGTGACACTGAACGGGAGGTCTCTTATTGCGTTCTGTTGTCTTGGTACAATTTTTCTTTCCTTTCCCAGAATCACGGGGAGTAAAAATCCAAAACCATATGGAAAATCAAAGCCACAGGGGGTATACCTCTACCTCTGACTGGAACTGTGACCTTGTGCAATGAATTTATTGACCTTAAGGATTTTTTAATATTAAATTTGTTCTTTGGCATTTTCTTACATGTACACAATGTATTCTGATTATTCTCACCTTCTTTCCCCTTTCCCTCTCCCTGTAAATTCATTCTCTCTGTCTGTGTGTGTGCGTGCATACGTGCGTGCATGTGTGTGCACACGTGTGTTCATGTGTGTACATGTGTGTGCATGCATACGTTTGTGTGTGTGTGTGTGTGTGTGTGTGTGTGTGTGTGTTTTATCAGTGACTCTTACAATGGTGGCCACTACTTCAGTAGGAGGGCTGGGCTCCTTGAGACCATTATCAGTGGTTGGCTGTTGACTGGCTTATTCTGTGCAGACTTTGGGTAGGTAAGTATGGTTGCAGAGCTTTTGTAATTCAAATGATTGTATCATGTCCAAAAGGTGATGCCACAGTCCTTCCTATCTGTTGCTTCTTGTATTCTGGACCCTGTTCTGCAGTGTTCCCTGAGCTTTAGAGGGGACAGTATAGATGTTACGTTTATAACTGATCAACCTTCTCTTGTTCTCAGAACCTTTAACAGTCATCAGTCCCTGCATTCGCTGCCTTTCCTGTGCAGACAGAAACCAGTCCACATGTTGGTATTCTGGAGTTGCTAAAGCCGTCCCTTCTCTCAGGCCTTTCTAGATCTGCTGTGTGCACGTGGAGGAAATGGAACACACTTTTCAAACAAAACATTTGCACAGTGGAACGACCTAAGTAAAGGCAGTGTCTGGAAGCCCTGGAACTTTAAGCTGGCTCAAGAAAAAGGGAGAATGCCAGGCTGGGAGCTGGGAGCTGACTGAAGAGGTTCTCGGTAACAAACATTAGGAAAGTAACTATGTTACAACACAAACATGTACAAACACAGCTACAACGGAAATCAGTGTACCGAGAAGGCAGCCAGCTACATCAGCCACCAGAATTTCTCTGTGCTGACGTGGCTTTTGGCTATGTGCTCCTTGATGGTTGCTTCATTCACATCTTCTAGGAGCCTTAGCATTATCCCCTAGGCTTTCTCCCCCCTCTCATCTTCTCTCTTTTCTTCCTCTCTCTCCTCCATTCACCTCCGTTCTCTCCTGACCTCCTCCTTCTCCCCCTCTGGCCCCTTCTGTCTTTCCTCTCATCTGCTTTCTCTGCCCCCAAGCAGCTGCTCCTCTGTCTGGGGGAGGGGCCAGCCCCTTGCTTTAAGTAAATTTCCTTTTCTGTCATCAAAAATTTCTGCAGATTCAGACACCTACACGACTACATTATTACGGTGGTGTCTTTATTAATAAATAATTTCCTAAAGAGAATTCTGGACATTTGTAGGTAACAATTAGCCTAAAAACTATCCCATGGATTGAGGGAAGGAAGCGTCCCTTTGATGGGTATCAGATATGTTTTTAGCTTGTATGGGGGGCAGTAATGAGGGGGTTACTGGAAAAGAATGGTAAAAACTCAACCCCATTTCATTAAATCATCATGAATATGCAAAATAGGACTAATTGCCCTCTTCAAAAACTAATCATTCTGAATTTTACAAGTTGAATTATAAGAACCTGACACACTTATTTTCCTCTTTTATTATATTTGTAAGCATTACTCCTTCTGCAAAGAAAATCAAATCCTATTTTTGTCCGCTGCTGTGGTTCCCCCTCCTCTTCTGCTTCGACCTGCTTCTCCCCTCCCTCTGCCTAGTGCTGCTGCAGCCTGGCCATGTGTATTAATTGCCCTGTGAGACGCGCTTGAAGTCATTAGAATTCCCCGTTCAGAACTATTATCTTGTGCCATTGTGCCTTTGCATTATATTTATTTAAATGTGCCTCTTCTGAATTAGCTCATTTTTAACAGCTAGCCATGCCTGAAATATCATTCCTATCCAAGCCGCCCTCATATCATTTTTCTTTCCTTGGTGGAAGAGATGTCTGCACCCAGGCTTCCATTCCAACAGCGCAGCTTTGTTAGGAGGCAGAGATGCTTTTGTGTGGAAGCTTCCCAGGAAGATCTCAGTGTTCAGACCCTGCCTACAAGGAGGCAGCCAGGAGGAGTGGGTTAGACTCTAACATTTAAAGAGTGTCCTCTCTCAAACAGCTGACTGTTTCCTACTGTGTGGTTTTTACTGACGGAATGAAGAAGGCAATTGGAGTTTCTAGTCTTTCCTTGGCCTTAAAGATGCTCAAGGTGATGCCACATTCTCAATGGCAGCTACTTAGAGGACCTGTCAACTGTCTCCAGAGTCACCCCAACTTGCGGCAGTGTAATGCATTAAATGCTCACACAAATTTTCTCTTAGACCTGGGCTTCCTAGGGCTTCTAAGAAAGTTCTGACTGGCATGGAAATTTCTGTTTCTCTACTAAGTCTAAACTGATAACTCACCTTATCAAACTGGCTTTTGTTTTGTATTTCTCCTTGTCTGCCTCATGTGTCCATCTTTCCATTCAGAACAGACAGGATGATTTACTCAACAGATGAGCACAACTGAGCTGTAGTAAGACTTTATTATTCTTACAACTCCAGATTCCAGAGAGATTTTTTTTTTTCTAGACCATTGTTGCCCAGCTCATGGGATCTCTGTGTCACATTTACATACAGGCACGCTGCCAGAGATGCAGTCCCCTGCCCCCTGCGGGGAGGGGGAGGCTTACCATGCCCTCGTTATCCCTTTTATCTTGTGAGGAAGGTGGAATAAAGGGCCTTAAGCAAGGTTAACAATCCAGTGCATGGTGAAGAATAGATTTGAGCACACGTTCATATTAGATTTATTTTCTTCCCACAACACCAAGCTGGCAGCATTAGAAATGAAGTTGATATGTTGGCATGAATATTTGGCAGAGAAAATGAGGGAAGGCATTATGGACAGGGTGGGCCAGACATTTGATTTAAAGCTAGAAAGATATACTTTGTGATATGGAGATAAAGATAAACACATTTGTACCTCTGTAAAAATGGCAAGAGCAGACCCCAGCACTCGTGGGTTCTTGCAAGCCTTAGATAAGACGCATTGAGGAGACAGCCTTTGGGAGCTATCATGAAAGCTCCCCAGGTTCAGAAATATTTACCCAGAATATCTGGTTCATAACATACCCTTTAATGAGGTTTGCGAATGAACGTGAGATCTTCATGCGGATACTATTGGAGGCATTCTTGCTGCTAAGACAAGCCAAGACTTGCACACAGGAGGAGTGTGGAGTGTCTGGGTCTGAGGTCCAGCAGCAGGCACACCACTGTCATCCTGACTGGCTCTGAACACATCTCTTCACAGTGCTGTCTGAAGATTGGCAGGGGAAGAGCTTCTTCCTGATGTCTCTGAATGTTGCAGATCACCAGGAGGAAGACCAGCACGATAAGATAAAAAATCTTCTGGCTTTTCATTTCCCTCAAGATCTTGCTTTCAGTCTGTTCCCCTGCAGTGGAGGTGACCAGACTTCCTAAATTCTGAGAAGAAAAGGAAGGATCTTTGTGAATTGGAACAGAATGGAATCCATTCGTGAGAAAAAGACTCAACATATTGCTTGAGGTTTTAGATAGGGATTAGGAATGAAACTGGGAGTGTTCTCTGCTTGTCCTTCTGGAATGATAAGCAGGCGGCGGAGGCACATGGATGAGCTTGAGGGGATATGTGACCAATTCAGCTCACCCTCAGTGCAGCGGGCACACCGAGAGAAGTCTGATCCCATCTTTCTCTTAGACTTTCTGGTTCTTGAGGGAAAACCACAGAAAGAAGGCAGTATCACAGAGCTTACACTTGGCACCACAGGCAGATTCCTCCTCCAAGCCTCCAGGTATAAGAGCTCTGACTATGATTTCAGAGAACTTGGGGAGACTGTGCCTGTGTGGAGAGACCCCCATCCTTGTCTGTCTTCATCCAGCCCCCAAAACTTGGATATTGCTTTTTTCTCTTTTAAGATACTTTTTTTTTTTTTCTTGAATTTCACAAGCAACAGTCTGGAAAAAATAAAAATATCCCCGGCTTGCGATTTTAGCCACTCAGTCAAGGCTTCCATTAACAATGCTCCCGTTCTAATGCAGAAGCACACAGGATTGCATCTCGCCCAAGATTATCCTGGGGTGGCACAGGTTACCAAGGGCTCTGTCCTCTAATGTACACATGGAGGATGAAAGTAGGTGGTAGGTAGAAGAGAGCTAGGGGCATGGCTCAGTCAGTAAAGTGCTTGCTGTGCAGGCCTGCGATCCTAGGGCTGTGTAGGCAAAGACAGGAGCATCCCTGGTATTTGCTGTCTAGACAGGCTAGCCAAATCAATGAGCTCCAGATTCCGTGATAGACCTTGTCTCAAAACACAAGGTGGACAGCCATTGAGGAGCGCACTGTGTGTTGCCATGACCTCCACACATATGCGTACAGACTTGGACATGCACTCTCTCTGTTGTACCTGTACACAAACAAACATGCTTAAACATAAAGGGTAGGTCAGAGGGTGCAGATACAGGCAGTGTTTTCAACCCCAGTGAGAAGACAGAGCTTCTAATGGAGTTGCTGAGTAAGTGAATGGTGATTTTTTTTCTGCTTTCAAACAACTCTTCATTTTTCTGTCTGATGACCCTATTGGCTAATTTGCTTTCTCCCTGTAGACTGCTGAATATTTAAAGCAGGGACTTTAGATGTGCCTAGTGATTTCAGGTTATATCCGGCTTAATTTCCTCTTACAAGACATCTTCTGATACTCTCTACTCTCCTGTATTCCCAGGTGCCCCACTAGCCCAGCTGCTGTACTCGGCCCCTCCTCTCTATAGTTGGCCCTTGCCAATTCTTTCTCATCCCTTCACCAAGATCCTTTGATTTGTTCCATTTACAGAAAAAATTTGAAGATAAACTTGTAAGTAGAATAAATTCACTCATAACTCAAAACTATGTAAAATCAGCTCCGAACACTGGCTTGATTTTCCAGCAAAAACTCGGATGTGAGATGGGGCAGCTGAGCCTCTTTTAAATCTCTAAATGCCCACACATTTTCCCGAGGTCAGCAAACGGTTGACTTGACAAGGAGATATTGTGATTTTTGTCCAGAAACTTAAGTTATGAGTGATCATTGCCTCATCTTTAAAATGGAAATAATGATTACATCAAAATTCATGGTGCTGGTATGAGAATTAAAACATGGTACTATTTGTAACTGTTTTATACAATACTATAAGCATAAGACATATTGTTCGCTCTGGTTGGAGGCAGTTGTCTTGACAAGAAATCTCTGGAGGTCGCTCTCAGTGTAAACATCCCATGATTCTCTGCCTCAGACAGGGAGATGAACTGCTGCAGCTGCCGCCCTTAGCAACGGGCGGGCTGAGATGCAGGCTGCAGTTCACCATAGCGGCCACTAGATGGCACATCCCCTGAAAAACTTTTCTTGCTGCCACAGCCCATCTGGATTCTTCCAGTGGAAACACCTCAAAGGTCATGGAGTCAATGTAGAAGAAACCTGGAGTACCGTCTCCTCCGAAGCACCAGAAGTCCTCTGTGAGGGTCAGAATGGATCTGGAGTTGAAGAAATATATATGAATGAGACACGCTGCCATTTCTTGCTTGTTTCAGTACTTTGACTACATTTTCTTCAATCCTTTGCAGGGCCCAGAGATGCAGTGGAACCCCAGGAGGCATTTGGAGAGCAAGGCAAGCAGTGTGAGCGGGGGAAAATGCCTGCCACCACCTATTCCACAACAGGGCAGGTAGCTAATGAACCAGCCAGCCAGCTCTCTTAGCCTCTTCTTAGAGCCCTCTGTAACAGGAAACAGTCTGCTTAGAAAATGCAGTGCTCCAGCAGGCTTTACTTCTGAGAGTTTTCATTGAGACAAAAACTGGCCAAGAGGCCATGCAAAAAGCTGCCCTGGGTCTGGGAGGAAGTCTCTAGAAAGGCAATTCCCACCTCTCCTTGGGCATCTTGGGCAGTCATGTTATCTATGCTCATAGGGTCTGCATCACAGAGGTTTGGGGTCATCAGATACACAACATGAACATTACCTGCTGTCTCCTTGGGAGGACCTTTGATAAGGATTCTCCAGCTGGTCCTAAGAATATGCGTTCTTTATTTTTTCAATTCCACTGATCTTAAGGAACATGGAAAGCTTCAGTTCCACCTCCTGAGCCCTCAGAAGAATCCTTTGGTGACATTTCTCACACAAAGAACAACTGTGACAAATATCCATCTGATACCACAGAGAACTGCTGGGAACAGCTGGGGAGGGGGTGCTATGCTTAACAAACACATGCTTCTTACATCTAAGGGTCTTTTGTCTGACACAGCTTTTGCACTCGATCTGTTAGAAGTTCAAGGTGGAGGCAAAGCTCTCTGTCTGTTCAACCCCCTCTTTCCCTCTCTAAACATAAGGTTCTGTACTCTGTCACTCAGTAAATATGACTGCCACTTTTCTAACATTAATTAGTAAAAAGAGAGAGAGAGAGAGAGAGAGAGAGAGAGAGAGAGAGAGAGAGATACAGATAAACTCTTGGAAGACTCATGTTTAGCATATCATATTTTTAAGATTTATTTTTATTTTTAATTGTGTGAATGTGTGTGTTGGGGTGTATACCTACAAGTGCTCATGGAGGACAATCATTGGATCTCCCTGTAGCTGGATTTACAGGAATTTGTGAGCTGCCAAAAGTGGGTTCTAGGAATTGAGCCTAGATCCTTGGCATGAGCACCAAGAACTCTTAACTGTCAAGTGATCTCCCTATTTGTTGGAATTTACGGGGGGAGAAAAAGGCACTTTTGGAGGGTTTTTGGAAGGGCAGGGGAGAGAAGGGGCAGGGGCACAGAGACCTGCCTCTAAGGAAAAGCTGCCTCTAAGGAAAAGCTGCCAAAAGAAGATGGGCGGAGCTTGCTTTTAAAGGGGACATAGCACATGTGCACAGATACTACAATGCTATACCTCGCAACTATAGAACCATGAGCTGGCCAGTGTACTGGTCTGAATACTGACAATGCGCACACACACAGGGGGTGCTCTTAGTGGCTACAGCTGAGGACTCTGGGGGCAGGCCAGCATAACGCCTGAATGCTAACACTATCTAGAATTCTATTAATAATAATAACAATAATAATGGAAAACACGTCTTAATTATCAAGAGGGAAGTGAAACAAGAATAGATTTTTGTATGCTTTGTTAATTTTTTTTTCAGAAACTGAAATCGTGTATGGAGGGAGTGTCAACATAGGCATAAAGATTTGTTTTATTATTAGGAGTGGTTCTGACCATGGGTTTTGTGTTAAATATCTTCTAGAAAGGGTTGTTATCATTTTCATCCAAGTTAGAAATAAGAGAATTGAAACTAAGAAAGCAGACATACCTTATTATGTTCTCTGAACTGTGATGAACAGTGTGCCTGGTTCTAAAACTTCCCTACGGCTAGAAACTCTGGACGCCCCATTCAATTTCTTTGTGGAAATATACACTTTTTGGTGGCCTTTTAAAAAATATTTTTTTCTTAAAAGAGGGCAGAAAAAAAGAGTCCTTCCCAGGCCTGGCTCAAACCCACAGAGCTGAGAAGTCCAAACCTTCTTGCATCTATGAAGAAGTTCCCTCTCAGGAGTTGGCCTCCAAGTCTGGACACTAGATGTGGAAGGCAGATGATTACATGGGGGCTCCTGAACTAGGATAATGTATGCACCTGTTTATCTATGTTGATTGTCAGAAGAGAGAGAAATATAAAGCTACGCATAAGGAAAAGTACTCTGCTTGACAAGAGTAAGATTAGAAGTGGGTATGGATGGAGTCTAGAGTGGGATCATTTTCCTTCTGCAGGGCTTGTGTTTGTTCTACCCTCTTTCATGAAGCAGATGTTATGTCATACACTCTTCTCAGTGATGAGGACCCTGCCTCTCGCGGCTTTGGTCACTATTGCTTCCAATAGTGGGACTTTCTCTTAGTTTCTCTATCACTAAGATGGGGGAGAGCCCTCTGAGGGGTCTGAAAGGATTTCCCAGACCTCATACTGCAAAGTCCAACTTGAGCTCACTATTTTAATTATTTCAAACACATTAAAATAACTCCCATAATTTACATATATTCTATTTTTATTCCCCTCCACTCTAGCACTTCGTGGGATTAACCCTGTGAAACACAAGAATGCACAAATGAAATTAAATTCTATGATCCTCTGATTAGAGTTATTTCATACGTAGGAGAGTACCTGTTGTTCGTCACTGGGGTTCTTCATAACACTGGAAGCTTGGTTTGAAAAAGAATCTTATAGGTGATGGTTTGAATGCTTTCATGTTTACAAATGAGAGGGCAAGGTTTCTTATAGCGTGAGTCATGGCTGTAGGTGTGGGGTCTCGTGTTACCCTATACAGAACAGAAAACCCACAGATCTACTCGTGGAGAATGGAGATGCAAGAGAAGGAAGAGACTCCAGGAGAAGAAGGCAGCATTAATGCCACTCACCCTGGTTACTCAACCTTCAGGTTACCACAGCTTTACCCAGATCTCACCCTGGTTACTCAACCTTCAGGTTACCACAGCTTTACCCAGATCTCACCCTGGTTACTCAACCTTCAGGTTACCACAGCTTTACCCAGATCTCACCCTGGCTACTCAACCTTCAGGTTACCACAGCTTTACCCAGATTTTTTTTGGGGGGGGGGCAGGTAGCAGAGATTCACCTGCTTCTCTCCCAAAGGAATTTTCTCTTTCATCCAGAACTTCAAGGCCCCATATAAGTCTGTAGACACAAATTATCCTCGTACCCACTTGATGGAAATATCTTCACCACCTACAGGAGAGTGTTCATCTCTTCACATTTGACAGTAATCTTAAAAACCTACTCACCCTCTTTTATCTGACCTACAGTGATGCCATATCTTCTCTTAGATCAGATCCCGCTTTCAGAGCCTGATGGCAAAGGGCTGAGGAAATGTTACCGAATGTTGAATGACTTCTTGCCATGCCTCTGTCACTATGCTTTACGTTAACATGTGTTTTTAAAAATTCACCTCTAACCTGGGGGCTCTGTGAGAATTAGGAGTGATATGTGGTAACTATGAAAGGTCTTCTCCTCCTCAAAACTGTAAGATCATATTGTTTGAATAGCCTGAGTAAAGCATCACCTGTTTGAGAGGAAAGGCAAGCACCTGACTGAGAGAACACCAACCAAACTCCTAGATCCAGGATGGACAATAAGTATGAACAGAAAGAAGTCTATTTTAGCTGGGCGTGTGTGCACCCCTGTAATCCCAGTGGAGGCAGGTGGATCACTAGTTTGAGATCAACACAAGACACAAAGTGTTTTTTTTCACAACCTACCCCCCAAAAAAACCCACAAACAAAACAAAACAACCACAAAAGATAGCATCCCCTTTAAGCCTCAGAGATTTGGGGGTCATTTGTTGCCATGGCTATATCTAGCCTATCTCGACTAATGCAGGTACTTTGATTAACCTCATTTCATAACGCAAGATACCGGATCTCAGAAAGAAATGATAATCAGTTTAAGTTTTAAACCCTTGGAGTGTCAGATCGAAGCTTGTGATCTTTTTACCACAAAGAGGCCTATATCCATGCACCATGGTCATCTACCCGTATAACTTGGGTATCTACCCATCTGCCTTGGGTCTTACAGTTGCGCTCTCTGCCCTCAACCCCTAATGCTTCTTGTATTCTGTACTCAAATGTTTGCTGATTTTCTCAAGGACAGTGTAGTGGTTTGAAAGAAAATGGCTCTCGGGCTCATATGTTTGAATGCTTGGTCCAGTTAAGAGAACTATTTTAGAAGGTTAAATATTGTTGGAGTATGTGTGACCTTATTGGAAACTTGAGTCACTTCTCTCTCTCTCTCTCTCTCTCTCTCTCTCTCTCTCTCTCTCGTGTGTGTGTGTGTGTGTGTGTGTGTGTGTGTGTGTGTGTGTGTGTGTGTGTGTTGCAACTTTAGAATCACATATGAGCTCTCAGCTACTTCTCCAATACCATGTCTGCTTGTCTGCTTCCATTTTTCCTGCCATAATCATGGACCCACTTTCTGAAATTGTAAGCAAGCCCCCAATTAAATACCTCCCTTTATAAGTCACTTGGTCATGGGGGTTTTCCGACAGCAATAGGGCAGTTACTAAGACAGGCAGCCCAGATCATTTACCACGTGTCCTATTGGGAGGGATTCTACTATTGCACCACATAACTAGGTTAGTTTTAGATGCCGCTATGTACCCCAGTTATTTTCTGATTCCACCACCCAACCACGACCCAGGTGATATTCTGATTTCCCAGGGCACCTGTGTGCTCCTGCCAACAATTTCTTAGCATTGATATTTACAGAAAAATAATAAACATAATCCAGATTGGCGCCTGTATCGACCCCCAGATTCCACTGACATTTAGGAATAAGTGATGGATTGCCTTTTGTTCGAGGCTGGCTGAGCTGACCCGAGTGGCCCGTACATAATTTACTTTTGATTAAAGTAGTGCTTCAACATCTAGATTCTGTTTGGGAGCAGGAGGCAGGATCAATATGTGTATGACACAAACTTTCAAACAATGGACTGTGAGTGAGAAGTCTCTGTAGTCCATTTACTAGGGAGGAGGTGGGAGGGCCCAGGGAGGGTGGCTTGGAGCCCCTGCGTTGGACCTGTGTGATCTGTTGTAGCCCGAGAAGCTTTGCTTTCTGCAGGTTTGGGGGTGTGCTGCTGGGGAGGACAGAACTGTTAAGGGCTGCTATTGTTCCCCAGCTCATGTAGACTAAGAAGCAGCAGAGTACCAGCAGCTCCCAGGAAGAGCCAGCCTTCAAGGGTGGAAATCTCTCCCACTGTTTCGCCTCTTCTTACCCACCCTTCCAGAAGAAGAACTTATCTTTAGGCCATTTGTTCATTGCTTGATTTCAAACTGAGAACTTTTAGGAAAAAAAAAAGAATACCATGGCCAGCTTGGTCATACTCACCATTTCATACAAATGGTAAGTAACACCTCACACTGTTTTGTGTTGGTTCCTTTGACTTTTGCCTCTGCACAGGGCACTGGGCACAATGTTTCCTACTGTGGAGATGAATTTCCTGAATGTATTCACTGGGAAATAACTCCTGCTTTTTTTCTTAGTGATATATCTCCAGCTGGCTGCAGGATAAAAATTTTTAAAAACATTTTTATGAAACACAGACTTCATGTCATTTGTTTTTTACGTAGACCAGTGTTAGCCACTGTGTGGGTGCTTACAACTGAACCTAGGTCTTATGCAACTGCCCTTAAGCACTGATCCATCTCTCCAGCTTCCAAATCTTCCATTTCTTATTTACTTACCTATACAAGTACTGATCCCATCTCCACCAAGTGCCAGATATGGTAGGAACACTGAGCAGAGACTATTATTTAAAAAGATAAATCTATTTTTCTGACTTTATGAGACTTGCAATTTATCAGGGAAGGGAAATGGGCCTGATTTCACTATAACACTTTCAGATTATAGTGACTGGCAGTAATCATTTATTGTGGGATTCTGAGCATCTAGATTGGGTGTACACATTGAATATGTTATCTCCCGAGCCTTTCCATAACACTAAACTACCCACTGTCATCTCTAAGAACTCTATCTAAAATGAGAGGCTGAGTGTTAAGTTTCTCCTCAGATCAAATGCCCCACTCACAATAATTACATACTATATACATTTCTTTATATGTTCCTGATGCTAGTATTTTTCCTGAGATAATTCTGAGAAACCTAAGCTTTAAACCACTCTTTCCAGAAGCCTGCACAGGTTCCATGGGAATGCTGCTCCAAAGACACCCACAGCCCACGATGCTTCCTACAGTGACTTATCTGCCTGTGTCTCCCTCTGTTCCCTTCTAGACTGTCTGCAGTGCCACACTGGTGGCATGGTTTCTCTTCCCACACATTCCAGAGTATACTATCTGACTGCCAACTTGCTATGCTTTTATATAGGCTGATCACCAAGCTTGTCTGCATTTGCTCGGTTGTCTTATTCCTGCCCGTGTAAGTCTCATGCAGATTGAGGTAATACGTCACACACCTAAAACAACAGTTAAATTTCCCTTCCTTACTTTTCCTGTTACTCTGCTGTACATTTTCACGTTGTCATTTGTTTGCTTAATTCTTGTCCTCCCCCTATTATTTGCCTTTCAAAACTGAGCTCTCCAGAATAGCTAGCATTATTTCCCAGAATGCATTACCCAGTGCCTGGGATTTATACTAAAATAAAATCTATATTCATCTTAGCACCATGGGGGGAGACTTTCTTTGCTCACCTGCTGGTTGACTGACTAAGCTGCCCCACTGTGGTGATAGGAACAGAGCAGGGCAGGCCCTGTTGTGGATTCTATAGCTTCAGATTCCTCCACAGAGGTGCCTAATGTGAATTGGCATCTTTGTTAAGCTCAAATGCTCCATTAACAGCCCCTGTCTGAGACTCACTGTGGGTAGTAGAAGGGAAATGAATATCCCACAGGCACTCCTAAGTAGACATGTCAAATGCACTTGAGCAATTATTATTAGTCCTAGCATTATGACCTCAGTCTGTCTCAGACCATGACTATCTTCAGTTTTGCCCCTGAGAAGGTGACTTGCAACCCAATGGAACATGAAAATTCAGGAAATCTTCCTATTCCGGGTCCCTGTGAAAATGGAATTATTAGAGAAACAATACCGACCGGTCCACACCAACAAGTTCTCACCTGCAGGGTTGCTCTGGCCCTCGGCCCTTGGCCATCCCAGGCCTCTGCTCTGAATTCTCTTTTCTTGGAGATTTGCTTTCATAAAGTTTTTGTCTAAATGGCAGCATGTACTGTAACTAAATGTGACCATAAAGAGGGAAAAGTTATAATGTTGTTTTAGGAAATTGTTGTTTTCATTACCTACCTTGGTGCCATATGTTCCAATCTAAAGCTGCACAATATGGGGAATTACAGTGACACAAAGATGAAGTGATGTCTGGCTAACGACACCCCCAAATATTTATCCCCGCTCCCTCCCCAGCAGTACTCACATGCATAATTGATATCAGATCCATCAATTAGAAGTCCTGGGCATAAAGAAAATGAAAATAAGGCTGTCCGCATTTCTGAAGTCTGACAAGGAAAGATTAAAATATTTTATGAGTTCTTCCCATCATCTGTGGAACATGGAACTCTCATATTTCATTTTCTCAGGAAAAAAACAGTGTTTGCATTATTCGGAGAAAATCATTAGGAATGCAGCTCACCATCAGATGTGGTGGGCTGCTGTATTGCCACCTCTGAGTTATGCTGTCTGCTTGGTTTCCTCTACATACCCTCTTATTTAGATGTATCAGAAAAAGAGCAAAGCCTAGCAACTCAAGAACAGTCACTGCCCCAGGCACAGTGGCATGGATATAAAATATATTTGTATTTCAAGTATATGAAAATACATTTGAAAGCCAGCTCTTTCAAACCAGAGGTAACTGGTACATGTGATCTGGAGCTGCCTGGAGGCGGTGCCCTGCTGGCAAAGTCTATCACCCTCTCTCCCTGGAGACCTGCTCGCTAGGAATTGGAGCAAACTCACAGGCACGAGGAAGCAACTCGAGACGAAATAAGCATCCTCATGGTTTGATTATTTCATCCCGGAAAAGTTGTTTTGGGTTGTGACATATATGCTGCACAAGAAAAGTGAGAGCCCATTTGTGGAGGCGAAAACATTGTGTGACACAGAATGTGTATAGCTTAAGACTCCCAACCCCAGTTCCTCCATTAGGGACTGTGTAAACTGTGTGGCCACTCGGAATCTCAGTGCTTACACAATCAGATGGTGACTATACTCCGTGCTGGTTGGTAATGTCTATGTTGATTACTAGGACAATAACATTAAACTATATTAATCACATTATTTTGTTGCAGGAAATACTCAGTTGAATTTCCTTATTAGTATTGTTATTTTTTTCTTCTTCTATTTGCACACAGCTTATTTCATTTATCTCAATGTCTTCCAATTCTATCTGTGTTGCAACAGATAATAGAAATTCCTTCTTTTAAAGGTTGTGTTGTTTCATTGAATTCTGTTACATATATGTATGTGAGTATATAGCTCATATTTTTATTCCTTCATCTATTGATGGCATAGATATGTGGATGATGTGGAGTAAATATGAGAGTATCCATAGTTCTTTCACACATATATGCACACATATGCACACACGCGTGTATATTCAATATCTTAGCAGCTACACTCATCTAAGGTTGTGTGACTACATGGCATTTTCATACTTTTTTCTTGGAGGAATCTCCACGTGTCCATTCAAGATGTCTACATCAACTTTCCCCCGGTGATTCCTATCAACCGATTGCTAACAATGATGCCAGGAGCATGCAGTGAGCAGAGAACAAAGGGTCGTCACCTCAATGAAGAGTACTGGGAAAACTGGGTATTCATGCACAAAAAGATGAAGCAAGAAGTTATCTCACATTTTATATAGAAATTTATTCCACGTGGGTGAAGTCGTGAAGTCTTTAAACTCAAGAACTAAAACTGTAGCATAATGTGCACAAAGATTACAGAAATATTTGATCTCAACGGTGATTCATTGGATAAACCTCAAAGGTGAAAACGTCAGAAAGAACACAGGGAAGGAACACAGTGAAGGAAAATGATGCTGTGTACATTTTTGTTCTGTTTTTTAAACAATGGAAAAATCACTCATGTACCATAATGCCTTGTGCTAACTTTGACACTGAGCCCCTTGTAAGGTAACTGAGAACTCATGTGGTTCTTCCACTGGAATTTTTACTTGGAAGCAGACCCTGTGCTTCTACCAACTACTGTAGCTCCTGTGCCTAGGCAGCCATGTCTAGGACACAGCAATCAATCAAGGCACGACTTATGCGTGAATGGATGAATGAATGAATGAATGGAGGGGCTTAGCCAGTAAACATTCCTAGGAGCTGATACACTGGGTGGACCTAACAGAAAAGTGCTTTTTCTACTATAGAAATCTATGGCTGTCCCATTATGCCCATGCTTTCCCAGAGACCAAAGAGGTGACATTAGGATCCCAGAAGGGGCATGTCACATGTCTCAATGACTCTGATTCTGTTTTCCTGCTTCAAGTGCTTTGAGTATAGCACTAATAAGCAATATTGTACTCAAAAGATTATTATGAAATCAAACATGGAACAGAGATGTGGCAGTCGTGACATGGTTCCTTCAGTACCGATTCCTAGGTATCCCAGAAGTGATATTTAGTGTCCTACTTCTAAGCCTACAGCCTTTGACTGCAAATGGACTTCATGGACATCTGATACTCTCAAGATCACTTTCCTATTGGACTGTGATTCAAAGTTGAAGACTCTATTTCTAAACTGTGTATTCTTTCAGGATACCACACAGCACATGGTAAGACTTTTGCACAAATCCTAATTGGTCACAATAAAAAGCTGGAGATAGATATTTGGGTACATGCTGAAAGATCAAAGAGACAAAGAAGCCAGCCAATAGAGAAACTTCTTACTGTACCAAAGCCTCAGGCCCAAAGGGCTGAGCTCCTGCCTCCTCCTGTTTTATATTCTCCTCTCCACCCAGTTGTATCACTTCCTGTCTCACCTCCCTAGTGCTTGGATAAAAGGCTTGTGTGCATCTCAACTGCTGGACCAAAGGCATGAGCTCTTAGGTGCAGAGATTAAGGACGTGTCCCATTCCCTACAGAGGAACTAACTCAGCGTTGGTACTGGGGAGAGGGACTTGGACCTATCTCAGCTGGATATGCCAGATTGAACTGACTCACTTTTGAATTCTTTCTTGGGGAATGGATGCAGAGATAGGGTGGGAGGAGGTTGAGGGAAGACTGGGAGGAAGGAAGGGAGGGGGCAGTGGTAGATATGGGAAAAACTTTCTAAATTTAAAACAACAAAAAAAAAGGTATGTGCCGGTACTGCCTGGCCTCTATGCTAACTTGTGGATGGCTCTGCCATCTGATCTTCAGGCAAGCATTATTTCCTAGAGCATACATAAAATATCACCACATTCCCCTTTTTGGTCTAAAATATAAAAGGTTATAAATAATATAAGAAAAACTATATACGATAAGTGATATAGCTATATACAATGTATAGAGAAATAATTACATAAATTATGTCTAGTTTATTACCATTTGAAAAATTTAGAGAAACTATCCCAAAGGATTGTACCTAATTCACTTTCTATCCTAACTTGTATTACCAATCAAAAACTATAGTTAAATGTTTTTAAAACTTATACATTCTAGCAAATGTGTGATTGCAGAATCATCCTTTCCAGAACTGAAAACAGTAGTCCACTGAAATCCTGAATAGGTGGTGTAGATATTTTAATTTCCTAAAATCTACAAAATGAAACACATCAATCTGCCAGATTTTATTTGAGTGCCCCTTGGTTACTTCCTGAAGGTAGTAGAATTTGGTTATATACAGAAAGGGACTTTTCCTCATAATTTTATTACCATATTGCCAAGTGATGGAAAAATACCTATTCAATCCCTTGATATTGACATGGTATTTTTTTAATGGAACTCTGAGGCTTCCAGCACATTTTCTATCAAAAGTTGATCTATTTATTCATTTCCTTGTGCTAGAGGGCCTGGCAGACCCTTATGGAATCAGATGTGCTTTAAATATAAGGAATGATTCCTATTTCTGATTATTTCTTATAACTGAATAAATAACAAAGTTAATTCTGACTCATCAGGAATAAATTTAGCAGTTCCAATGTATAAAACAACTCTTTTTTCATACGGAGAGTCAATAACTATGTTAAGAAATTCTGTGAAATTCACTAATTTTAACCTTTCACTAGTTTGTAACCTGCCTTTTCTGGTTTATTTGCATCAGTATAAAATATTGGGGCTCCAGAAATTGGTGTTTCCCATACAAGATGAGCAATAATCCAGTTAGTTCTCTTTATAAATTGGATTCTATACCATTTTTGGATTTTTTTTGTTGATATCTTCCAAAAAATTACTGCAAGCTCGTTGCTGAGATTCACTCCCCTCACACACTCCCCCCACTAATGATGAAATTGTCAATTTCATCACTAGTCAGAAGTACTACAATTTCTGCTGAGTCTATTCTTGCTAATTGCTGAAGTCTTAATTTTCCTTTTAAAATCAAATCAGAAAAATTTTCCACGTGTCTTTAAATTTTTACTTGGTTTATGTGGTATAAACACCAATTCTAATATAATATACTATCTCTGTATTAATATTCCTGTGTGAGAATGCATAGAGGATAAAAATACCCAGAATGCAGTTAATGTCTAGATCCATACAGTACACATGTATATTCTATAATTTCTTTTATACCAAAGCCAATTATCTTCTGCTTTAGCTGATAACTTTCTTGGCTATGTAAATCACAATTTAAAGTTTTGAACAAATTACTCAGTTCATTAGGTTTTACCCTAGATTTTAGGATGAGGAAATTAGACTTGCCTGGAGTGGATGTGTCATGCTGGGCTGACCCACCTTGGGACTTCTTGCCCTTTAGGAGAAGAGATGGAGGGATGGGGAGGGGGAGACTAAAGGCTGATTGGGAGGGATTGGGAGGAGGGAAGGGAGGGGGCAGGGGGATACACAGATGAAAAGGACATTTTTTGAGTAAAAAACATTTCCACTTCTCATCAAAACCTAACATTCTTTTATGAAAATCAACTCTTCTATCCAAGAATCATCATGTTTATGAGATTTGACATTGATTGTATTTCAGGTCCATTCCTCCAAGAATGCTGATTTTGCCTTTAACAGCCCAATTACTCTTTTGCATTGTGCATTAATATTTTCAAAAGTCAGAGATTAAGTTATTATTTGTCTAGCTTCTGAATTTGGTATCATTGTATTTGCTGCTGAAGTCAGTTTTTGTCAGAAATTAGTGAAGACTTATTTTGAGCCCTGTATAATTTTAGTAAATGATTCAATTTTCTTTCCTACTTCTTCAACTCTATCCCAAGCATTTAAGGCTGCTATGAGGCCTAAAACCAGAGTGTGTTCATCACATAGAGATTAATTTTCTACATTAACATAATCTCCCTTTCTAAATAGTCTTGAGAGATTTTTGTAACTCTATCCATACTTTGTAGTTCACTGGTCTTAGACTCATCTTTCCACCAGGTTCTTCACTGTTATTGAAGACCAGCCTCCAAGACTGCTGTAACCAAATCTCTTCTATTTCATGTTGATCATGAAGTTAACATCTGCTTCAAAAAAACTGAATGCATGCCATATAACACTATTGCTTCTTGAATCTCTTCAAATCTATCAGTTGCAGAGGAGCCTATTCAGCTCTTGCACAGCCTTGGTGATATCTATCTTTTGGCAGTTTCTATAAAGGTTATTGGATAAATTGAGGTTGGCTGTTTGAAAATCTCAGGCTGTTCCTCCTTAACCTTATAATACAATTTCAAGATTTTTTTAATTACTCTGTTTGGGTCTAAATATCTCTATGACCTGTTTTAATAAATATTCCTAAAACTTGTATCTAGGCACTCATATTAACCAACTTTTTAAATGATAAAACAAATATTTATACTTGACATGACATAAATCCTCTTTTAGTTAATTATCCCCTCATTTACTGGTTCCATTTTCAATATGTCCAGCATATTATCAAACAGAAGTTCAATTCCCTCCATTGTAATAGAGTTTCTAAATTTTTAGTGTTTGAAAAAACTCGGTCTTAAAAAAAATTATTTTCCCCCTTTAAGAAATTCCAATTGTGTCACCAAATCTGCCAATGATGATGAAAATTCAGATGACAGTAAAATGAGGTAACTACCTAGTATGGCAGCAGCCCAAGGAGGTGGTCCAGAGAAAGCTCACAACCCATTGGAAGAGGGCAGAAGCCAAAAAGCCAGCCATTTGCCTAGGTAATATGTGATAACAGCTAACTCCTGTGGCTTTGGAGCCCAAAAGTCCATGGGGTTTGCTGCAGTGAGGCTATAACAGAAAAAAATCTCAGACTTTCTCAGAAACTTGGGGAAGAATAGGAAAATCTGATCAGTGAGGTAATGACTTTGGCCAAGTCATGTAGCTCTAGCATGTGACAGTGGCTGCAAAACCACAGGCAAGTGGCTTTTTGTGTGTATTTGTGCCACAAAAGTTGGTCACTAAATGTAGTCCAGATTCTAATTGGTTTAAATAAAATCTTGGAGCGAAATATCAGGGAAAGGCTGAAAGATCAGAGAGACAAAATAACCAGCCATTAGAGAGACTTCTTACCTCTACTGATTCTTCAGACCCAAAGGACTGATCTTGTTTCGCCTCCCACCTTCTATTCCTTTCTCTGCACACCTATGTCACTGCCTTCTCAGTGTTCCTAGTGCTTGAATTAAAGGCTTGTGTGCATCCCAAGTACTGGGATCAAATGCACGAGATCCAAAGTGTTAGGATTAAAGGCGTGAGCCACCACTGCTTGGTCTCTATGGTTAACTGGTGGCTGGCTCTGCCCTCTGATCTTCAAGAAAGCATACACAAAATATCACTACAGAGACTGGTATACAGGGCCTCTCTGCATAGGTAGGCAACCAGTGAGACTTTTGGGCTCAGAGATTCTTGCTTTGGGTAAAGAACTTAGAGCTTGGCAGATTTAAGCCTTTGATATTTCAAGTTAGGAAACAAAAGAGAAAGAAGGGTGGGGGAGGGGGAGATATTTCCTAATGGTCACACATCTATGAATGACTTCCAAAATAGAGCACATTCTATTGCATGAATTCATTCCTTGTTTTAATAACCAGAATATTCTCTATATCAAAGAGCACATTTACAACTGCTCTTGATCAAGGTTGGCCACTTCCAATACTCTTTAACAGGATACAGGTAAATTCTCTGTTCCTACTCATAGGACCATGCTACAATGCCTCAGTACAGGCTCATCAGGTCAGTTCTGCACCAGACAAGAAGCCAACAGTTCTCACTTTGTCACATTTTGCAAATGAAAACAAAATGAATTTGACACCATTTCTCTGTGAGTTTTGAAAACAGTCTTGAGCATTTCTTAAAATTCTATCTGGGTTCCTACTCCTTTTCCCTGTCAATAGCTGAACCCCAGTGCTCAGCTCTATCTTTGGTTTCTGGTGCAATGATTATCCTATTGATGCTGATGTCATCAAATTTTTGAATGAAGAACAAAAATTTAGCTATCACTGGGCCCCATCTATCCATCCTTCAAAGACTCAAATTAGAGCCATCTTTTTCCTTCTATATCATCAAGAGAATGAAGACATTGCATGTAGGTTTCTAAGTTGGGACTGAGTACAAGTACACACCTTTGATAGAAGTTAAGTCATTTTATGGTGAACAAAGTCAGTATCTTAAGCTCCCGAAGGAGAAGCCCTAGGGAAAAAGAAAATCTGTTCCTCTGTGGTCCTGTGATAAATGTTTTAAATATTCTAAGCATTCTGTTTCCATAGTTTTGACAGACTAATTCAGTCTCTGTTCTATCATCCAGCCAGGCTCAATCACTCTGGATGTAATTTATACACACACTGGGCTGCCTGTGCCAAGCATTGGCATAGCTAGTTTATGTGCTTCACTCTTAAGAACCTCAATACATTTTTAATTAAAAAACAATTGATAACATTGGAACTATAAATCTCCTTTTACTTGAGGAAACTTTACCAGACTTTCAGTTTGTAGACAGGTGAGGCGAATTCTTGGCTGCTGAGCTGTTACTATTTTGTTCTTTGTTCCATCATCTCTGGGTGACAGGTACTTGATCTATTTTTTTTTTTTTTTTTTTGAAATCTAAAGAAGAGTTCTAAAGGTCAATCAAAATACTATTGTCTCTTGTGCCCTTTCCTTATTAAAATTCTATAAACCCTACTTTTACCACCTGATTAAGAAATTTCTCCTGCTTAATGGGCTGATCATGTTTTCCAATGACACTTTAGCCAATGAAATGTGCATTGATATGAATGTTTCAGTTCTTAGCAATTGTCTGAAGGAAAACTCTTTCTGAATGCCTGTATTCTGCTACAGAAAGAATACACTTCCGATAGTTGCTGAGTCAAGAGCATGAGAGACAGGTGAAGTAGACCTGTAGCAAAACACAGCTCTAGAGCCAAGCCCAGTGAATACCAGCAGAAACTGGTCTTCCAACACTGACTCTACAGCTTTCAACGAAAAAGTAAAATCTTGAGGTTTAAGATGTTGAAACACAAAGTGGTTTGTTCACAGCATAGCTGCCTCATAGGGACTTCATCTCATATCTCAACAAGAAGCCTCTGCACAGGCATCCACTTTTTTTTTCTGTATAAAATGGAAAAGGTAAGCCAGATGGTTCCAAATCCTTTTCCAGAAGTTTCTCAGGACACAATGTGGCATAAATTCCTAGGACAGCTTTCATGATGAATGATACTGGCACAGATAAGAGAGACTCAGACTGCAAGTCTGACCCACCTCACTTCTTGTCTGAACCTGGGTTTTAAATGATACAGACCACTTGCTTGAAACTCCCAGGACCAGTTGGGGTAGGAGAAGTACAATGTGGGCTGGTATATATTCTTTGAGGCAATATCCCAGACTAGCTTCTGAGCCGCTGACCTCAGAGACATGACCTCCAATTTCTGACTATATTTTCAATGTGTGTAAAAAAAATAAAAATCCCATATCACAAACTAAATGTATGAAATGGAAACTTATATCACTGAACTTTGAATATATCCAGACCCATTTATTTCCACCTGACTGTGAAACCCCAATGTGTGCATATGAACTCTTAGGATATTAAATAATACATTTTAAGTTAAGTTCACCCATGCTGACTATGTTCCCTGCCCCCTTTCATCCTGAGGTTTTCTAACATTTAAAAAGTTTGTATAATTTTAAAGATGGGGGAAAAGCACATTCCCATCTACTTGCTGCTTTCTGCCTCTCCACTGGCATATGACAAGCTTAGTCTCTGGCTCTCATCCCAGAAACAGTCACCTCTGTGTCCTGAGGTTTCTAGGCATCTTTAGTCTCTCATTTATTTTCAGTCCTCCTGTGGGGGCTCAGGAAATACCACATGCTTCCTTCTGCTTCTCTGATGGGAATGGAGGTGTTGGTTTCAGATCCAACTAGACATCCCACCTGCCTTTTATTGTGACTCTATGATGCGCTGGTATGTCTCTCCCAAGTCCTCTGGTTTTACCTCCACAGATAAGGCTGACTCTTCTCTAGTCTGAGCCTATGCTTCCTCAATGGCAATCTGGGCAGAACTCTGAATCGACTATCCTCTAAGATCAGGTCAAGTGGAAATGAACAAGACTTGATGTACAAATTAAAAGTACAATAAAAGAAATTTCCGTTCTCTACACATTAGTTTGTGACTTTCCCTTTCTCCTCCTGACCCTCTCCTGCTGGCTTTCCCATCTGCCTCCTCCACCATGATCTCCGTCTTACCTCTTCTCCAGGCTTGGAGAGAAGCCCTTCTCATGTCCTCAGTGACTTGCTTGTGACTTTTGCATCATGCCAAGATTCCTGGATGACTTACCGAAAAACAGCCTGGGCCTTATAAACCAGAGGCCATAATGTAAATAGATTTTAAAACTCACAGTTTAAAACTTGTGTTATCTTTCTCTTTTTACATTACTGTTGTAATAATTTTACTCTCCTCTGGGGCAAAGGGAGCCCCCGATTTAATGAGAGCAGGAGGTCAAGATGAAAAGGTGAGGGGAATGTTAGGTGTCATTTTCAAATACTAATGTGGCAATAAAGGAATGCAGATGGTAGTGGAAGGCAAGGAAGCTCCATTTCTGAGGCTTCTCACTCACTCATTCAATAAATATTAGTTAAATACTTATGGCATGCTGTCTGTGGAACTGCATAAACAGCAATAAACAAGGCGACAGGCTGCGGTTTTCACCAAGCTCTTACATCCTGTCTGGCTGGGCGAGACTCAACACAAAAACAAATGTATCAGGTAATTACACAGAGCAATGACTAAGGAAGGCACTCAGCAATACACAGCACAGAGAAGAAGTGAGGTAGAGACCCGATCTGCTGGGTGGAGGGTTTCTATGAATGCTAATACTTTTATTAAAATATGAATGATAACAAGGAGCCAATAGAACAAAAACCCTCCTGGGGCAGAACACTCCAGAGAATATATCCAGTGGCAAAGACTACTCCCGGCAAGAGATGGGGACAAGGGAAAAATAAAATGTGTAGAGCCTTGGGTATGAGAAGAGGGGATTAAAGAGTTGGGAGAGGAGTTAGGGGCTTGCCATCACTGGCCAGTTTGAATCTGAGCCCAAGAGCAAAAAGAAGCCATTGTTGGATAATATAAGGAAAGAGTTGTAGATTCTTAATCTTCTTAGCTTTGTAATCTTGGACAAATCAGGTGAGCAAGCTGAACTTGTGCTTCTGGTCTGTGAAATATAAACAAACACATTCTCTTACTTAGAGTGACCAGTGAGTTGGAATGAGACATTCAATTATGTTGTGTCCTGTGTGTTGCATCCAGAGGCAGGAGCAGAGGGTGGCTGAGTATGCTTCAGTTGTTCACAGAAACGTCACTGCTCTCTGTGATGGTGGCTCACTAGTGTTCATAAAGAGGGGTGCCATGACCTGCCAGGGTGCGGTGACTCTGATGGTGACACGCCCATTTCAGCATCTATTTTTGTTCTTCCCTTCCCTCCATCTGAAACCCTTTGAAGGGTGACCAGCAAAAGTTGTTCTCTGGAGGCACTGGCAAGGATGGCTGGAAGTCCAGATATTTTCTCAAAAAATTAAGCTTCCCAGGTCTGGAGGGGGCTCTCTTCCTGCTCCATTGTTTTCCGAAAGCATTTATCCTAATGTAAGGCACATCCCTGGGAATCAAAGAACCTTTGTTGATTCAGAGACTGATTGATTCTGGGGGACTTGAGTACATTTGTAAATATCCTTTGAGGATGATGCATCCCACTGGAATAAAGCACCTCATGTTTTATTCAGTTCTTCCCCAATATGCAAATGTGCAGGTGCCCCGACGGCATATAGATAACATCATTACACACACTCACATTCGCACACCAAAGAAAGGGCTGCGCACACAGAACACACAATTAGACGGAGATTGCCTTTGAGAAATCTATCGGGTTAATGTGAGGATGATTGGCTCTGTGGGCAGACGCTGACGTCCGCATCTGTGGAACAGCCTTCACTGCATCCCCAGGAAGCAGCAGACGTTGTAGCTAGACAGCTACCGGGGCTGCAATGACAAGGAGGCAGGCCATTTTCCATCTTAGTGACACACTTCTTAGCTGTGTGACCCTAAACATGCCAGAGGACTTCAGCTCCCAATCTGAACCAAAACAAAAGCAAAACCACGGGGGTTATTGTTGATTGAGAATAAAGTGTAGTGTTCAACAAAATCATGAAATCATGTAAATGGTAGTAAGGCAAAACACCAGAGGACTTGAGCTGCGGGCTGGCTTCAGGGGGCCCCTGGCAAATGCCGATGGCCCAACCCTGCAGGGATAGAAAAAATATGTCAGTGTTTGTAAAGTGATGGAATCAGATCACTCAGTCCATTTCAAATCGCTATAAAAAGCATATAATTAACTTTCGGTATTTTACATCCCTCACTATTCAGCAAACAGCTGTTGCCAAAGTTCTGAGGGAGTCTCAATTTTCTTATCTTCCCCCCCCCCCCCAATAATTGTATGCCCCTGTTTCTGTCATCTAGGAATGCGCTGGCTGCTGCTTTTGAATACTGTTTATGAAGATGTGAGGAGTCACTCATTTTCTCTCTCTCATTCCCATTTTATTGCATATTCTTTGATCCTATTTGTTCAAGTGTTTAAAAAAAATCAAGATCATGTGTAGATGTCCCAGATACGTGGATCAGAAAATTCTCTCTTTAAAGGAGTTATATGTTTATGAAAATTAAAGGTGTTACATGAGATTAAAAACTATTTATTACTAAATAGCATATTTTAAAATGAAGAGATATTGAAATAAAATGAACATTGAGTACGTTTAGCTGAGGTGAATTCCCTTTTGATTTTTAACTTTAGTTGCCATTTTGAAACATACAAGTAATATATCCAACAGTTTCACATTTGACAGTTAAAAAATATTGTTCAAAGTCTTCCAGTTCTGGCCTCAGTGCCTTTCAGCCTTAGCTCTCCCAGACTCTCATCTTCGTTTCTCTGGTATTTTTTTATTTTTATCCTTACATCCTTTATCTGTTTATAATTTATTCTGATCTAAAAGTTTAAGTATGGGTCCAACTTAAATTTTTCCAGATGGTGACCCAATTTTCCAACAAAATTATTGCATAATCAGCTCCTCTAACCAATATGAAATGAAGTCACATGAGTCTCTTGCCCTATTTCTGTACTTCCTACTGTTTCAACGACTGACAGTTTATCCCAACACAGTAGCCAACATTTTATTATCAAAGCTTGGTAATATATTTTAATATTTGGCAATGGCAGTGCTTCTTTCTCTGTTATATATTTTAATTTTTCTCCTTTTTTTGAATTTCAGAGTCAGTTTGGCTGTTTGAAAAACAAACCTCACTGAAATTTTTACTAGGAACATATAAAATGTGAATATAAATATTCAAGAATAATGGCCTGTGGGAGTTCATGTGATAGAAGTAAAGGTTTACACAAGATGTTTCATGTCCTCTGCTGGACATCTACATAAGTGCATGCACACATACACACACATGCACACATTCACATGCACACACACATACACACACATGCACACACACATGCACACATACACACACATGTACACATACACACACATACACACATATGCACACACATGCACACACATGCACACATTTGCATACATATGCTCACAGGTATGTATATACATCATACACTTAACACTCTTACCTTTATTATTAGTTATTTTTCAGTTCTGAAACCAGTTGAAAATGTCACCTTTGCTCCTGTTAGCACTCAATAAGCTTCTTCTTCTTTTTTAATAAGCAAGTTCCTCTTTCCATTTTACTGAGTTTTCCTGTCTGAGGTGGTTTTAGTCGTTTAATTCTATTCTGTAAATGCTTAGTAGGATTTTTATGTTTGGTGGGGAAAGAAGATGTTATTAATTTTTCTGCTTCATCAACAGTAATAGACCTATTTGATATTTAAGTACATTGTCCAGGACATTGTGTGTGTTATGAGAAGTAATGTTGACACAGAGTTCTACCACGTAGCCTTAGCTGGCCTGTACCTCACTTGATAGCCCAGGATGGCCTAGAACTTGCCTCCTGAATGCTGGAATTATAGATGTGAGCCTTCAGCCCTAGATGTTTTCAGGTATGTCTGCATAAAATGGATCCTAACAACTTCCTTTGGTTTCCTACATGTCTTTGGTGTGGACTCTGACTGGTTTTTATTTTGTCTGCCGGTTCTTATCTTTCCTTTCCTACTTTCACTGCCAGTGGAAATACTTGGTTTCTTTGAGTTCTGCATGATCATACCGCAGGGTTTCCTGTGTCTGTAAGTTCCTGTATAATTCTGTTGTGTTCTTGTTTAACAAAGGCACTAGCTTTATCCTTTATCCAAGTTTTGTTTCCTATGGGGCTGCAGAGCAAACAGGAACTTTGTATAACGAGGCAAGTATTCCATTTCTGGGCTCCATCTATCCCAGCCCTTCTGCTTCACTCCAGTAGGACATTTGACTTTAATTTTCATATCCTCTATTGGCTTCTTTTCAATTGCTCACCTTTAAAGGAAATATTTTCATCCAATCCAACTACTGGGGGTTATTGGGAGATGTCAGAGCTATGTATATCGTTAATTACAACTGACCCCTTAGGACCCAAAGATTGAGTTTGAGTTATTTTGGGTTATCTCTGAGCAGGTGATAGATAAAGGTATAGAGTGACCACAGTTCATTCTCGCTGGCCAGTGCTTCTAGAGTCTAGCTGTTTCTGTGTCCTCACACCTCAATGCCTCTCCCTAGGACCAGGCTTTGGTATGATGCCTGCCCCAGCATTCTGGTCTCACTGTTGCCCATGCAGATTTTGGCTTTTATTACCATTTCAATGTTTTGGGAATAATTTCTGTGAAGAAAATAAAGTTCTGATTGACTTTTTTTTACATTTTTAAATTTGTGACACTTTCATTACTCTCTTTACATTAAACACCTAAAAATTATAGCTACTGCTTTGAATAAAGGCTGATGAGTAGGTGTGCACAAAGTTAAAACTCTGGGTCCATAGCCCTTATTACTATCCATTTGGTATCTGGCTTAAATATTTGACACATGACCCCCAGTGTCTGTTAGGTATTGAGTTAATGAATATGAGGTATGAAAGAGATATGACAATTGCTAGACAGGAGGTGGATTGTGGCTACAACCCTGGGGCCATGAATGGAGTGGGCAAGTGTGGGTACAATGCTTGTGCCACATCCCACACTCTGTCTGCTTGACCTCCACAGCTATTTGAAATTATGGCCTCTGCAAATATTCAATTAACTATGTCTGATTGTATTATCAAAACATTTTTTTAAATGTTAGCATTCACTTGAGGGCTAGAGATTAGCTAAATTGCAAGAGTTTGAGAGGTTATTTAACCCAACTGTACCCTCAGGGGAAGATTGTGGTTCATTAATTAAGTAGAGGCTTTTGCAGAGAATCCAGGGATAAATATTATAAAGTCATACCCGAGGATATAGTATCTATGTGTAGTTTCTCTTCTTTCTGGAAGATCTTATTCCAGACAGCCAAGGACACAAGTGGAGAATGAAGAGACCCTTGTTCCTCTACAGAGTGGTTCATCATTCCTTCTCAGACAGTTTACCCAGTGGCCTGAGCTTTTTTGAGAATGTGAAATTTCGATAAAGAGCTAGTCTTCTTTGAAAAAAATTGTATATAAACTTTCCTGAAAGAAAGCGAGACTTCTCCGAGGTGTATCTACCCATTGGGTGGGTAAAGAGGATGGGGAGGATGAGTACTTTCTGATTTTGTTGATTTCATTAGCACTTATTATGGACATGTATACCATGTACGATTAGAAGTTGTTATAGGCAGAAATGCAAAGCAGGTTCCTGGTTTTGATAAACTTTAGGGATAGTAGTAAAAAAATGATAATTTAAATATTATAGTTAAGTTTTCAGGAGGCAAAAACCTAGTCTTGTTTTCTCTCTGAAATACTCCATATTCCTTTTCCCCTTTATTTTTCTTTTTATTACTTTCTTTTTTTTCTTTTGGTCACAAAATGACAAGCATTCAAACAGCTTCACACTTATTATGCTGCCTACCAAATATAGTGCCATGAAATTTGTAGAAGCTGTGTGCTGACAGCTCTTTTCAGTAGCAGAAATAACACTGAATCCCTAGATTCATGCAAATCCAGCCCCCACCTTGGATTTGTAAGCAGAGCTGTTGACTCAGGCAATACAGGCAAAGCATTCTGATTCCAAGGGAAAAACTGTGGGTCCTAGGTGGGGTCTGACTAAATCAATTTTTTTTTCTTTGCTAAGATCTACAGGACAAAGATTTTCCGAAAAGAGGAAAATTTCACACCACGGCCCTTTAAATATGAATCTGTTGAACATGAATTGTTCCTTCATCAGAGGAAATGCAGACTTTCTTTCTAGAAATGTCTCAAAGCAACTGATAGGTAAACTGCTCAGCTATTTGCCTCCTTCCTCCCAAAGAAACTTTATCAGATGGAGAGAGAAAAGAGTAACCTCTCTTACAAACACTCTAGGGCAGGGGAGGTGTTTGAAATAGATAGGAATAAACGCCAAGCACAGAAGGCTACATGCAAGGTCATATGTCAACATGTCAACATATACCTTTTAATAACTGGAAAACTGAGACACTAAAAATAATTCAAGTCATATCTGAAATTTCTGTGTAGCAAGTGGTGAGAACAGAGATGTTCGAACTTCCAGCCTTTTGAGCCCTTGCTGCTGAGTGTTTGTTCCTTCCAGGCTTTCTGGGAAAGAAGATCATGGGCCACAGTGTTCTCCTAATGCCCTTTTACTTTCTTTTTTTTTTTTTTTTAATACTCTGATTTTCTTGCTATAGAGAGTCAGCTTGGTTTGGGGAAAGTTTGATTACAGCAAGAAAAAGTGCTGAATGTCCAATATGCAAATGACATTAAAGGCCACCTAGGGATGGAGGAGCCCTACAGGAGTGCTCTATTGACTGCTGCAAATTTACTTAAATAGCAACTATTAAAAAAAAGAAAGAAAGAAATACGTAAATTGAGTTACAGTCTCCTTTGTTCTTCCCTGTAGGAATCACATGTCTTAGCCTCTAATTTCATATTATTGTCAGTGAGGAGTACTGGGCATTATTTATGGGTGGAATATCAAATGAAGGTGGTCATGCTAAGAAACTAGAACTTAATTAATCATTGAATGTGTGATATTGTTAAGTGTTTATTTGAGTGGATGCAAACAGGAGGTAGAATTTTTTATTAGTATTAGTACAGAATATATAAAGTATTCCAAGCCAGTGGCACTTTGTGAGTTGAAGAATCTTTAGGCAGTATAGAGCCTTGACAAAAACATGATTTGCTAGGAGATGTTTGTATAGATTTATAGTCCTAATTTGCTCCCAGCCTTCTCTCTGCATTTTGTTTTACCCATGGCTGGGCCTTTCCCATCATGCATCTCTTTAAACCATGAAAAATAAGTGCTTCCTCCCTGAAGCTACTTCTTGCCCAGTACTTGGTCACTAAGATGAGAAAAGTAGCTGACACCACTGGATCAGACTATTTCTGTGATCTGGAGATTAGTGTCACAGCATTGGGAAAGAGTGGATTTGGCTCAAAGCTGTGGTGTGGCTTCAGGGGCCACATCTAGTGATATTCTTCTTGTTGAAAGACACAGAAACAGTTCAGGACATGTCATGTAAGAGAGAGAAAACTGTAAAAGTCCTAACCAAGGGGTCTTTCAGAGCATATTCACTCTTAGAATAAGCCAGGGATCCACTAATGATGTAAATGAATTAATTATTTCACTAAGGAACAGCCCTAGTTGCCTTTCCAAAGTTCTACTTGGTCATAATTTCTTAATATCCCATAATGGGAATTAAATTTCAATAGGAATCTCAAAGGGAACAAGCCATATTCAAAACATAGCCTGTGAGAGAATTTAGCAGGTGCTGAGACTATTAAGCCTTCAGGCATGGGGCTAAAGGTGAAATTTTAATCTAATTAGGATCCTGTTAACCCCAGAAGTGATTAGTATCTTTGGATCCTTGGGATCCCTACCCTTATTTTCCCTAGAAATGGGAGTTATGAATTTCAATCAAGAAAGTAGGAAGTTCAACATAGGTCATCTAGCCTTGCAGTGATGATCATGGGCACAAGACAATTGTTCCTTCTAGTCTCTAGATGAGGTCTATTCATCCTTCTTTAGGATCAGAGAAGTTTTCTCTGGTTCCTGGCTTAATCTTATAAGCAACCAAAACTGGTATAAAATGCTCAAGATGTGTCTCTGTGTTGACGGTAATACAGAAATAATACCACCCACCTCCCAGGTTTCTGGAGGAAATAAATGAGGCTTTCAGAACAGCAGCTCTAACCATGTATCAGTTGTTCTGCTGTGGGACTACAGGCTCTTGCACACTGTAAATATTTGCTACTCTTATTGGTTTAATAAAATGCTAATTGGCCAGAAGGTGGATAGGAAGTATGGGCAGGGCTACTAGACTAAGAAAGATCTGGGGGGAGAAAGAGGAGAGAGAGAGAGAGAGAGAGAGAGAGAGAGAGAGAGAGAGAGAGAGAGAGAGAGAGAGAGAGAGAGAGAATCAGAAGCAGAGGCAAGAAGATGAGAATGATGCTCTGAGAAAAGGTACCAAGTCACATAGCTAAAAAGATAAGAATCATGGTTTATCTTAAGAGTAAGAGTTAGCAAGTAATAATCCTAAGCTATAGGCCAACAGCATGTAATTAATATAGGACTTTGTATGGTTCTTTGTGACTACTGCAACAGACCTCAGGGCTAGGCCAGGACAGAAACTTCTTGTTAAATTATAATAAATTTCTCTTGAGATAGTAAGAAAACATGACAGTGTATGTTGCATCATGGGTGGAGGAGAGATGCCTGCCCCCAACAACACCTGAGGCAGGTGAGAGATCTGGCCCTGAAGTCAGAAAGGCTGGAGAGCTGCCACTGACCTATACCACCAGCTGCAACACTTGGAAGAGCAGGTCTTGAGCCTCTCCTGGGCAGCACAATAGAGCCAACCTTATTGCAGAGATATGGGTGAACCAGGCCAATATTGTGAGCATTGGGGATCAGTCCCTATTACTCAGGTATCATGTGGTAGCATCACGTGAGAGATGTCATGTGTATGTCTGTGTGTGTGTCCTATTGCACCGCTGAGACCATGTCTGTGGGGGGGGGGGGGAGGGGGGAGTGTCTCACTGCACCTCTGAGCCCATGAGCCAGCCCTTCAATACCTGAGGCAGGCAGGAAGGAGAACTGGTCCTGAGGTCATAAGAACAGGAGAGCAGGTCCTGCCCCTATTCTGCTTCATTACTCAGGAGAGCGGCTCCCACCTGGACAACACAGTAGAGCTGGTCTTGAAGGTATAGGAGTCAGGGATCTGACCCTGAGCACATAAAAGAACTGGCCCCTTGTTCATCCCAGCAAAGGGTTAACTCTCCAAGGCAATGCTGGAGAGCTCACCCTGGTGGCAAAGACAAGGGAAACATGGTGGACAACCCAGGCTGAGAACCAGGGTTAGGGGTGGGCCCTGCTGGAGCACAGGGACAAGTCCCACAGATGCAAAGCTTCAGGATTTCCACAATACAGGGCAACAGCAGAATAACCAAGAGGAGCTCCATTAAGGACCCAGCATTTACAGTATAGCAGAAACAAGAGGCCTTGAACCAGACCAATGATTCGCTGCAATGAACACTTGCAAGTAAAAATATATGACCAAAGGGTTTACTGAGTGACTCACTATGTCACACTACAGCTTCCATAGTGAGAATTTCTATTTTCATTTTTTCTCTTAAATTTTATCTGGGAGGAGGGGTGCTGCAAGGGCAGAGGGCAGATACATACCCAAGGACTGAAAATAAACGGAATCGAGATGCATGATGTGCAAGACACACAGAATAAGTCAAAAGAAGTTTTTTTTTTTTTTTTTTTAAAAAAAAAAACACAATGGTGACCATTCTGAACTTGAGTCCATGTAACATGGATTATGCTGAGTGCCCCCAAAAGTGACCCTTTAGCCATTTCCTTAGGGGATGGGCCTCGATTCAAACCAAGGCAGCCTGCCTCTTGGATGTGAGTGCTCATTGCAGTCAACACTTAATGAATAGGGAAACCTGCCATAGTTCTTTAGGAATACTACTACGTGTCCATCTATCTATTAAAGAATTAGGACTTGAGAAATGCAGCAGCACAAAAACCCTGGGCCTAAGATATGCTTGTAGACATCACTTCTGTGAACATGAGGTAACTGGCAAAGATGTTCCACCCCACTCTTCAGGTCCAATCACCAAACTATTCACTGACATCAATTAGCAGAGGTTCTGGAGAGATGATTCATTGATTAAGAGCCTTGGCTACTCTTCCAGAGGACTCCTATTCAATTCCCAGTACCCACATGGCAGCTCAAAATCATCTGTAACTCAGTTTCAGGGGATCCAATCCCCCTTTCTGGCCTCTGGAAGCACCAGGCAAGCGTGTGGTAGACAGACATTCTTACACCCATACATATAAATAATACAGTAATATTTTTAAATAGAGCGAGATAAACCCACAGCCACCATCTGGATGTGAAGCCTATTTTAAAGTCGGTGTTCACAAGTGTGGGAAAGCACACTAAACTTTGGTGAGAATCACAAATGAGGAAACTGACTAGACCCACTGAAGTCTCCACCTCAGATAAGTGTCCTAATAAACACCCCTGACAACCATTTGACCTTCCACATAGCACCTGAGTCTGGAGTAAGTGGCATTTAGATTGATGGTCTTAAGGTTGACTCATGTCACTTCTTAAAATGGCATCCATGGCCCAAATAATGGGAGCCTCCTGTCGATGTCAGGATCCCCCTCCTGTTCACACCAGCTTTGGCTTCTATTGGGCCATCGCACATATCCTCCCCTTCAAGGTATCCCTACCTATTCTCAGTTTCCCAAGCCCCATCACCCCATACTTCTCACAGTACTGTCTGCTCTCCCTTTATGTAACTCAAAGTATTTTTGTGTGAATATTTAATAGTTACTTCTATTGGACAGTACCATGAGGTCAAGTCAGTCATGTTTGGTGTCCTGTGGTGCTCAGCAATTGTGTGTTAACCAAATGAACATATATTTATTTCTTAATGCACAGACATTATGAAATTAATCTCCTTTCTTTTCAGTGAGAAGGCCAGGACTTTTGGTCTATACTGAAAATGGAGAAGTTCATTGAGCATTCATGCAAGCATTCAGGACTTTGACATTAAGTCAGGGCATACTTTCCCAACTTAGCAATTTCCTGAGATACTTAAAAGTCCCATAGGCTCATGTTTGAGGACTTGTTCTGTAATTTAAATCCTGCCCTTGCTGATGTCTTTGGTAACCCTCCATTCAGTTTTCAAAGGCCACTAACTTTTGCTCTGGAGCAGTTCTTATGGTGGGGGCCCCTCTGATGCCATTATCACCTACTGCAAAGTGCTGACCCAGAGCAGAAGTTTGGACATTCCCTTGTACCCTTGTAACAATTAGATCTTCATGGGGCCAGGCTTTTTTTTTTTTTTTTTTTTTTTTTTTTTTTTTTTTTTCCAGATTTGTGGAAAGACATTTGTGGTTCAATGTACCTTCCCTGGAATCATTAAGCAACAAATTTGCTTGGAAATGTCTTTCATTGTGTCTCAGTGGAGATGAAATACGGTCACTTGCTAGACAGAAAACAACAATAAAAGGATAGGAAAATCTCCCTAAAACAAAGAAATCTGATGTGCAGACTGTGAGCTGATACAATTATGAGCCTTCAGCTCCAAGCTGTAACAGATGGGAGTCCTCGCTCTGTCTGTGCCGATAAGGTGAATGGTTTCCCCAAGGGACATGAGTGGAGAATTGCTGAGTTGACAGCATCCTGCCAAGCAGCTTGCTGCTGACAGGGTTCTAGGCAGAGGGTGGCATGTAAGGCTGTCAGAGATATAAGCCTCTTTCTTTGTCATCTAGGACACTGGGATGGGGACAGCTCATTCTGATTACTGGCTGGATCCAAGATGTGCCAGGAGGACTGGGGAGGCAGCCCAGGGGCAGAGTGCTTGTCTTCGCTGCACAAGGCCCCAGGTTTGATCTTCAGCGGGGGTGGGAGGGGCAATCATGTGAAGAATGACAATCTACTCATACTTCATATTTATTTATTATTATTTATTCCATCATCATTTGGAGAAAACCTGGTGTGTGAAGCTACTGTTCTGGCTGCCAACACATGAGCCTATATAAATGGTTTCTGCCCTCACAAGGTTTCTAGCCATGTGATGGAGGTGAGTACTGAAAAGATAAGCTTTACGAAGTATTATTGTGAGCAAGAAAGAATTTAGAGTGCCAGGGGTCAAAGTAAATGCTTGAAAAATCAATAAGTGTTAAAAAGAGGTAAGGCTGGAGAGAAGATGGCGTAACTGTAGCAGAGAACATAGTATTAAGATGTCCTTATCTCCCCCACTCCTCACACATGCCCTCTACAGCCACCTACACGTAGTCCCATGTTTTCCTTTATGTTTATGCTTCACTGGTACCTCCTACTTCTTTTCTAGAGCTCCTAAAGATACTGGAGGACTCATGTTGAACAGTCAGAAGCACCGAGGATAGCAAAGCAGATTTGCCTATAGAAAGTTCAGTCTGTGGTTGGGGAGGGTGAACTGGAAAATGCAGCCCGCTTACAAGGCTGGCATAGGAGAGATGGAATTGTCCAGAGGTTTTGAGAGTCTGCAACAGATGAACAACAGTGTTCAGGGAGAGTAGAGTTTCTGTGTGAGATGAAGGAGGGAGGATGTGACAGGATTGAGGAGACAGGGCTGTGTATAGAGCCTGGTTGGATGTGGGGACACTTCTGCTGTCTCATTGGTTTGTAAATGGTAGTAACACCACTGAAGATAGTAGAATCACATAGACTGGTTGCTGGCTTAGGATTAATGTTGTCACCAAATGGAAATGGTTGGGGGAGGTCATGGAAATGTCAAGTTATTATAAAATACAAAGATTTGGAACCCAAGAAACAGAGATCAGGGCCTTTACTAGTCAAGATGAGGTAGGCTGGATGGGCTGTGAAAAAATATCTCCATGGAGTAAAGTGGTAAAAGCGAATCTCTTTCTGCACATGCTTCTCTGTCAGGTCTGCACTGGGCCTACCCTGTGCCTGTTACTTAGAGTCACAGCTGAGAGAGAAGTCCTCTATTTCAAAAGTTGTTGACTATTGTGTCAGGGGGATAAAAAAAAAAAAAAAAAAAAAAAAAAAAAAGTCAGTAGAACCTTGCTTGGCAACTGTTTTTCCCACGAAGGGATGTGGGGCACTTCTGTAAAGATTAGTCAATGGCTGTACTGGGATGTGGGAAGAGGAAGCCTGTTCCTCCTGCAGGGAGGAAAAAATTGGAAATGGTTGGCTAAAAGCAGCAGTGGGTTCCAACTGAAAAGTAAAGATTAGTGCGTTGAGGGAAGTAGGGTGAGGCAGTGGATTCTGTTCGAAAGTAAACTCCAATAACCTGGCTGCTTCACTAAGCTATACAAAGGTGAATAGATATTTTTCTCTCACATCTCTCAAGGAAGCCAAACAATATAAGGCCAAGATACAGGAGGTAGCCTCCCTCTTTGCATCTGAAGTGGGTATAGGAAGAAGGGAAGTAGATGGAAGCTAAGGGCAGTAGAAAACTATCCAAGACATTCGGCTAGAGAGGAAGATGGAGAGGGAAGCCAAAAGCAAATATACATAAATGTACAAAAAAGTAAACTTTCCAGCCTTATGGGTGTGAGTGTTTGTGGTTCTTAAGTGGCCCCTTTGGAAAGGTAGGCACTGCACATTCCACTTTTCTTTGTTTATATTAATAAACCACAAAGTCAAGCTCAAATTTCTATTAGAAGAGTACTTTCAGAAAGCGATGGAATCTTATCTTTCATTTTTCATAGATCAACTTTGCAGTCTTTTGAAGTATTTACAGTTTTAATACATAGCCATAAATGCCCCTAAACGAGGAATATCATACCTTTCGATTACCGTTATTACTTTATTGCTCATCACAGCTGTAAATTAGCAACATCCTCTGGCATTGCCAAGAGAGCCCTGAATTAGGTTATGGCATGAACACACAAGAACCCATTAAAGCTTTGCTGCTTCTTAAAAGTCTTTACAGTTTCCCTGCATGCCCCGTAAGTGTTTCAATTAGGGAACTACCTGCCTGCTCGGTAATAGCTCTCTCATTTGAGATAAGCTTGCATATCAAGAAAGAAAAGCAAGATTAAAGGAAAAAAAATTGGAATATGAAACATTAAAAATGAAATTGCTATGAAAGGGAAAAGGGGGATTTAAGTGATGCATATTAAAGCCATTTAAATTGCATAACGCTATTGGATGCAGGCTGAAGTGAGCACACATGTATCTCTCTCGGGTTATAGCTCAGCTGCTTGGGTTTGCATTAAATGTTGTACTTCAAAAATGGTATAGTACCCCTTTTAATGCTATTAATGAAGTTCTTGGTCATATGACAAATTAATGACTTTAATGTACATATTTTTGAGGTTCTATTTTGTTCTTTGAGATAGATATTAAATATATAAAATTTCTAATAATTTACTTAATGTTTCAAAGCCTTTGATCCTAATTATTTTTTAACATTATTGTCAGGGTATGTGTGCAACAATACATTTGAGGAGATGAGAGGTCAACTTTCTTGAATGAGTTCTCTCTCTCAACCACGTAGATCCCAGGTATAGAACTCAGGTCATTTGTCTTGAGGTCAAACACCTTCTGAACCACCTTATCATCAAGCCTCTCTTAATTTCTAAAAATCCATTTCACTAATGCATAGTCGTCACATTTATGAGGTTCCAGGTACTATTTTAAAAACAAGTATAAATGTGTAGTAACCAAACAGGGATAATTGATATTTCTCTCCCCCTCTTCATTCTTTGGTATTTGAAGTCCTGAAACACTGTTCTTATAGTTTCAAAAACATATCATAAGTAATAAGCCATAAAACAATATTTATTACTTCTATCTGGTCATGCTTGAGTACCTACTATCTGACTTCCTCATGCTTCCATTCTTCATAACCCTTCCCATCTCTGTAATCATCTCTAAGCTTAGTTCACGTTTTAAGCATCCAGTAATGAGAGAGAATGTATAGTAGTTCCTTCCTGTATCCAATTGATTTCATTCTACATAACATCCCTTGTAAATAACAGGATACCATACTTTTGCATACGAATAATACCCCATACTCTATTTATTGTTTTACTTATTTGTTAATCTGTAGGCATAAGGTTGGTTTCATATTTTAGTTGTTGTAACTAGTTTTCTGATGAATGCAGGCATGCGCGTGTTGACACTGATGTCTTTTTCTGCACATAGATATGCAGCAGGGTCAGTGCAATCTTAATCAAAATTGGTAGCATACATTTTTCCTTTAAAAATTAAAACAATGAGTGTCTCAATTATATGGAAATGTAATAAATCCAAATTAGTAGAGTAATTTTTAAAAGACTAAATAGCTTTTAAAATAATTTAGGAAAATTTAATTTTAATATTAATGAAAGTGAGAACAATTGGGTTTGGCTTGGCACAACATTCATCGATGGAATAAGCACTCAAGTAAATAGATACATGCACATTCAGTCAACTAATTTTCAACAAAGCTGCCAAAGCATAGAAAAAAGGTAATCTCCTCAGAACATGGTGCCTAAATGATTGGACAGCCAGACACAAGTGAACTTCAACAATGTCTACTACAATATACAATAAGGGATCTATACTGTGACTAACTGAGTGTGAAAAGTCAAAATATCTATCTCCAAGAAGAAATAACAAGAAAACCTTCATGATCTTTATGATCCTGTGTTCAGCATATGTTCCAAATATAAAACTAAAATATGAGCTTTAAAGAAAAATTTAATAAGTTGGAGTTCATCAAAAATTTGAATATTCTTGAAATTATTTTTACTAAAACTAAAAGGCAGATGTCAATCTTGGAAAAATATTTCTAACACATGTTTCTGAAACAAGAGTAACATCTAAGTCTGTCTCTGTTAGGACTTTTATTGCTGTGAATAGACACCATGACCACAGCAACTCTTATAAAGGAAAACATTTCATTGAGATGGTAGTTTACAGTTTCAAAGGTTCAGTCCATTATTATCACAGCAGGGAGCATGGCAGCATGCAGGCAGATGTGGTATTTGAGGAGTGGCTGAGAGTCCTTTATCTTACAGGGAACAGGAAGTCAACTGAGACACCAGGCCGTGTTCTGAGCATAACAAACAAAGCCCAACCCCACAGTGACACACTTCCTCAAACAAGGCCATACTGACTCCAACGAAAAGCCACACCTCCTTATAGTGCCACCCCTTATGAGATTATGAAGGTCAGTTACATTTAAACTACAAGCTACCACAAGGACATAGTAAGTAACAATTGGAATGAGAAGACATCAAGGGACTGAAGACCAGTCATAAGGTTTGAACACATCCTCCTGACACAGGTCAGAGAACAGCAGAGACACTCAGCATAACCTGCCCTTAGGGAGCTCGCTATTAAGATGTTTGCATACTATGTTTATAATGCCTAAGTTGAAAGGGTGAATTATACCGCTTTTCACGCGTACTTAGAGGAAGTAGAATATTCATTAAATATAAAGGGATGTTGAACAATTCTATCACCTGAAAAACAATTCTATATAGTTTCACAAATGGTTTAACATTTCATATGAGATTGTAAGTATATCTGCTTGGGGAAATAATTTATTAAGAGGTAGAAATATCATAAAGCTCAGGAGTTCTGTTCCTTGACATGAACTTAGGGTGATTAAAATAAACAGCAAACAAAACCTTGCCAGTAGCTCTCTATATAAGAGCCTGAAGGATGAACAACCTAACATGTTTTGTCTGCAGACACCCACATAATGAAATGTGACTGAGTAAGAAAGATGAATACGCACAAAAGTAGCAATAAGATAATAACAATTGTGCTATTTAAAGATTGATTGAAACTATATCTGTTACACGATTCCTTTCGTATAAAGCTCTAGAAAAACAAATAGAGAAAGTCAAGATACTTAAGTATGCTTGATATATTAAGAATTTATAAGTTCTTTGTAAGTTTTATGGAGAATAAACTACAAATTGCCATATCAGTGTCTTAGTTAGAGTTTCTACTGCTGTGAAGGGACACCATGACCACAGTACAACTTATAATGTAAGGGTTGAGAAATATGTTGTGAAAAGGACTCCAAGAGACGTTCTCTCATGCAACACGCAAGGGGTTTAATTTTTCAAGTATACCTGGGGCTCAGCTCACTGGACACACAGGAACAGAGAGAGAGCCCCGAGCTGAAATTGAACAAAGCTTTTATAGGTCATGGGGGTTGCTACATGCAGGAATGCAGGTGGCAAGTGACATATCTCAGGAATGCAGGAGGTGGATCCTGGAACTTTAAGCATGTTCTTTGTTTAGCAGGAGGGAGTAGTGAACAGCCATAAAGAGTTGAACAAATTTTCCTTTACAATAATAAGACCAAAACTCTTCTTCTTTAATTAACCATTTTTTAAATTTTATTTTCATTAAAAAGTCATATCCATCAATGTATCCCCCTGCTCCCCCTTCCCTCCCTCTTCCAATCCCTCCCAGCCAGCCCTCAGTCTCACCCCTCCCAATGCACCCATCCCCTCCCTCAAAAGAGTGAGAAGTTTTAAGGTGGGCCAGCCCAGTGGGGCACATCCACTCCATCCTAGTCATTCATCCCAAAGTCAGTGATGGCTGGGAGTTCCTCTGTAGGGAATGGGCTCCAAGGTGCCAGCCCATAAACAGGAACACAGTCTGATCCCACCCCTTGTGATTCCACACACTCATGGCAGTCAAAAGCTGTCCCCCCGCCCCTCCCCTGGCCTAGATCCCCCTCCTGATGGATCTCCAAAGGCAATTCCTGATTCAGTGAGCTCCCCAGAGCTCCAGACAGCCATTACCATGGGAACCATCCTGCGAATTCCTGGACATTTCCCTAGTACCCAGCCTTTTTCCAACCCCACATTGGCTTCCTCTGTTGAGATATCCATCTCTCTCTATCTCCCTCTTTGCTCCTCTCATTCAACCATCTCCTTCTTTCAAAATTTGTTCCCACATCTTCTTGATTGCAATTTGCTAAGGTGATCTTCTCTGTCTTCTCTTCTTAGAGGAATCTCTGGATGTCTCTCTTAAGTTCCTTCTGATCCCAAGCTGTTCAGAGATTGTGGTTTGCAGCTTGGGTATTCTTTGCTTTTTGTCTAAAGTCCACTTATGAGTGAGTACATCCCATGTCTATCTTTCTGGGCTTGTGATTCCTCACTCAGGAAGGTATTCTCCAAGCCCATCCATTTGCCTGAAAATTTTAGGATCTCACTTTTTTATTAAAACTGCTGAGTAGTACTTAGTTGTGTAGATGTACCACAGTTTGTTAATCCATTCTTCAGCTGAGGGGCATCTAGGTTGTTTACAGGTTCTTATAGAGAAAAAACATTTCATTGGGGTGACTTACATTTTCAGAAGTTTAGTCTGTTGTCATCATGGTTCAGTATGGTACCACACAGGCAGACATTGTGCTGGAGGAGTAGCCGAGTATTCTACATCTTGACTTACAGGCAACAAAAGTGAACTGAGACACTAGACATGGCTTGAGCATATGTAAGATCACAAAGCCCACCCTCACAGTGACCACTTCCTCCAACAAGGCCTGAGTCACTAGACATGGCTTGAGCATATGTAAGATCACAAAGCCCACCCTCACAGTGACCACTTCCTCCAACAAGGCCTGAGTCACTAGACATGGCTTGAGCATATGTAAGATCACAAATCCCACCCTCACAGTGACCACTTCCTCCAACAAGGCCTGAGTCACTAGACATGGCTTGAGCATATGTAAGATCACAAAGCCCACCCTCACAGTGACCACTTCCTCCAACAAGGCCTGAGTCACTAGACATGGCTTGAGCATATGTAAGATCACAAATCCCACCCTCACAGTGACCACTTCCTCCAACAAGGCCTGAGTCACTAGACATGGCTTGAGCATATGTACGATCACAAAGCCCACCCTCACAGTGACCACTTCCTCCAACAAGGCCTGAGTCACTAGACATGGCTTGAGCATATGTAAGATCACAAAGCCCACCCTCACAGTGACCACTTCCTCCAACAAGGCCATACCTATTCTCCATCTCCTAATAGTGCCACTTCCTTCGGAAGCAGTTTTCTTTCAAAGCTCCAAAATCAGAAAATGCCTTATAAAGTTTATAAAAATAAATAAAATAATTAAATAGTTGGCAAATGTTAAGTTTATAAGTCAGTAATAAATAAAATTTACAGTTCTTATATAAGTACAAAAATGGAGAAAGAAATAAATAATTTAAGAAATTTAAAATAGTTAAGTTGATAATAAAAATATTCACAGGGAGTAAGTAAATAGACTTAAAAATAGAAACCTACAAAAGAAATCCTAACCACGAAGAGGGGAAGAAACAGATCGCACAACATTAGTATAAATTTTGACAAATATATTCTAAAGAAAGGAACATATATTTCCACATGGCTCATGAGCATAAAAAGAAAAATTCTCAATAAAATATTAGTAAATATTACTTAAATTAAAAAAAAAAACTTTATTTGCTGGCCAAGCACGGTTTATCAGTTAACATAACAAGAAACTCAATCAATACAATTGGCCATATTAACAAATGAGACAAGAAAATGTGTCTCTGAGTAGACACAGAGAGAAAACATTTGGTGCAGTTCAGTATCCACTTGGGAAAACAACTTAAAACAAACTCAGGATGGGAAAAACTTTCCCAATCCATTTAAACACATCTAGGAGATACATGCATCTAATGTCATTTTAATGGTAAAGTATTAAATCTTTTCCTACAATCACAGAACACAGGAGAATATATCATTTGCAACAGCTCAAGAAAATCACGGACTAAGGAAAAAAATAACAATCTTCACAGAAATATATAGATAAATATTCACTGTAGACCCGGAACAATGCTGAGAAATTTAAAAAACAAATAAATTGAGAGATACAGCGTATTTGAGAGATTCAATTCTGTGGTCCATTCTCCCCATGTTTATCTGAAGATTTAACACAATCTGAATAAAAAATAGCTATTTTGAGGAAATTGACAAACTATTTTCATAATTTATATGAAAAGTTAAAGTTATTTGGAAAGTTCCAAACAGTCACAAAGAATAAGACAACAGCCGTGGGACCCAGTAAACAGGGTGCGCTGGGATGAGGGTTGGGACAGAAAGGCAGACGCTGATGGATAGGGCAGTTTCGGACGGCCCACAATAAACTTACACAGTCAGTTTGATACCATCCCATAAATTCAGTGGAGGAAGCAAGAACATAAACCAGGAAGTCAGTTTGTTTGTTGTTATTTATGGACCACAGTTATGCTTATTATTTTTTTCACAGTAACAGTATGTCTGTTACATACTTCAGCCTTCGCTCCCACAGGCCATACCCCTACAGCAACATACTTAAAAACCTATGGAAGCTTTCTGTGCAGGTGTGCGGGCGGGCACAGCATAGATAAGAAACAACAACAAAAAATGGATTCTTCTCTCTTCATAAAGAGAAAAGGCAGGGCTGCCCAAGGTGGTCTGGAGAAAACACAACCCTGCCCAGTGCCATTATGACTGAGCAGGAGGAGGAGAGCCACATGCCTGCCCCAGGTGTCAAGGAGAAAGCACGGCCCACCCAGCACCACAAGGCACTATATGTGCAAATATATGGTGGGGCATGGGAGAGACACCACACGCACACAGAGTGCTTTGCGTGCTGTGGAGAGAGGCAGATCTGAAAAGGTGAAAGCAGTGAGGAGTGGACCTGCTTGCTACCAGGTGCCATGGTGATGTCAGAGCTTGAGCTGCTGCCAAGACCCGTATCTGAGTCCGTGGCCCTGCTACTGCCATAGTCTGTGTTGATATTCTCAGTTCCTGTTACCTCCAAAGGTCAAGAGGATTGAGCTGCACAGAGCTGTCCCACTCCCCATTGGATGCAATACTAGGGAGAACTGGCCCTGAGCCTCACCAGGGACAGCACTCAGGAAAATGTCTCCAACACCCTGCTGGGCCAGCACGATAGAGCTGACCCTGTTGGCAGAAGCACAAGCAAACTGGTCCTCAAGGTGTCAGAGCGGGAGAGCTTGTCCCACCTTCTTCATCTGCCATGTGGTGGTCTGGATGAGGGAAAGATGCCCCATATTTTTACATACCTTACCACCTGTGGCAAGCAGGAGAGCTGACTGAACCCCTTACCAGCTGCAGCACTTGGGACAGCTGGCCCTGCACCTTGCCTGGGCAGCACAGTGGAGCTGAACCTGTCAACAGGGGTGTAGGTGAACATGGGAGATCTGGTCCCACCCTTCATTTGTCATAGGTGACATGGGCGAGGGAGAGATGCCTTCCCCTCCTTCTCACTGCCTGTGGCAAGCGGGAGAGCTGGTCCTGCAGTCAGGAGAGCACAAGAGCTGTCCCTGCCCCTCACCAGTTGCAGCACTCCTGTAACCGGCCTGGGCAATGAAGTAGAGCTAGCCCTGGTGGTATAGGTATGAATGAGCCAGCCCTGTCCCTTGTTCCTTGCTGCATAGGGTGAACTAGCTAAGGGCTGTGCTGGTGGTAAGGACGGGGGAGAGTTGATGGGCTGACCAATCCTGTAACCACTCAGGCCCAGAACCAGGGCTGTAAGTTGGCCCACCCCAAAATCTACCCCATTTATGATCTGATGGAGCACATGAAGGGATTGGTCCTGAATGAAGATTCAAAACTGCAGGATCTCCACTACACAGAACAACAAAAGGTTATCCAAGAGGAGTCCTAGTGAAGGTACAGTATTGATAGTAAAGCAGAAACCAGAGGCCTTGAACTGGATAAATGACTCTGAACACTTGCTGTTGTATTAAGTTTCTAGCCCAGACTTCCTGGCCTAGCCTCGTGGCCCAGACCCACAGACCCACAGACCCACAGTCCCATAGTCCCATTGAAATACACAGATGCTTATATTAATTGTACACTGATTGATATAGCATGGTAGCTCTTGCTCTTAAACTAACCCATGACTCGTATCCTGTTCAGCCATAGGGATGGGTACCTTTTCTCAGAGCAGCATAGGTGTCCACTGCATCAGCTTCTCTGGTGTGTCTGTGGCATCTCTGCTCTGTTCTTCCTGTACACAGAGTTTTCTTAGTCTGGAATTCCCTCCCACACTCCCTGTCTGCCTTTGGCCAATCAGCTTTTTTATTAAACTAGTAGGCGGGACAATTACTTGCAATGTAACATAATCCCACTACGATTTGCAAGTAAAGATATATGGACTAAAGGCCATATTGTGTGACTCACTGTGTCACAATACAGCTTCCATGCTGTGGTCTTTTTCTTTTCTCTTAAATTTTATTTTATTGGGGTTGCAAGGGCAGAGGGCTAATACAAAGAGATAAATTGGGATCAAGATGCATGAGGTGAAAGCCACAAAGAACAAATGTCTTTTTTTTAAGGGTAGATTATCTTGATTTATCTTTTTCAGATTAAAAAATTAATATGCTTTTTACCCAAATAGGCAAATAATCATGACTTTAGTGTGTTTTAGTCCCAGGAAAATAGAACAGTGCTTTTATTGGGGAAAGCAGAGGAAGTTAGGGGTGGAATTAGTAACAAAAATGAGTTTATCACAACTTCATTCGAATTCATTTTGAGAATAAAATGAACAGAGTCTGATCTATGGGCTCACAAAGTAAAAAAAAAAAAAAAAGCCTAAGTGGAATCTGGTGGTGACTTGACTTCAACTTAATTAGACTGAAAAGTGCTGTGGAGAGTGAAAAGTACACCTCTGATTATGTCAGTGGGGCAGCTTCCACATGGGATTAACTGAGAGGAGACAGGGTGGAAAGGGAATCCCAGGAATCTGGGCATGTTTTCTTGGCTTCCTGTCTGCCATGATGTGAGCAACCTCTACCTCATATCAGGCAGTGTCTCAGAAGGGCTTAGGACTGCTGCCTCCTGCTAAACTGATACCTCAGGCGTTTTGTCACAGCTGTGAAAAGTGTAAAACATGAAAGAAGAAGACCATATCCTGAGAGTTTAGCACAGATTGACTGTACAAAAATGGGCTCAAACATCTGGCAGGGATATGGAACCTGAGGCCAAAAATATGACTTTCTACCAGAGTAGTTAGAATTAAAAACTGTCATTTCAAACTTTGGAAGAACCCCTTCATAGAACAGACTATAACTTGCATATTGTTTATAGTGAGTTAGCTGCACCATTATGGTTAATTATATTTATTTCTGATCATGCTACAAATATGTCTATGCTCTGACACAGTAACCTACTTCTTGATAAGACTCAAAAGAAGTGGAGACTCCTGTCCAGGAAGACAGGAATTTCATAGACCTGGCCAATGTTGGCAGTGCAAAGCAATTTGCCTTTGTTTATGTAAATGAATACATTTATTCATTATTTAGAAATAATGCAGATTGGTATGTATAGTAACTTGACTTAATATCCCAATATCTTAAGTGAAAGAAGGGAGATATTGATGAATACATACTTTACTGCACCATTATGAGAAACCCAAGGACAGTGAAAACCAACTAGCAACAGGTATGAAGAGTGAAGGATGGAAGGGGCAGGGGTAGCAGCGTCTAGTTTTCTAGCTTTTGTGCTGTGTGTAAGTAATCTCAGAGTCAGTGTTCTTCCTAACAAGTATGAGTGAATGAGCAGTTGGGAAATGGTCATTCTGGGGGCCATAGGAATCAGCTAGCCAAAGGTAGAGTTATAATGTGAGAAAGAAGCCTTTGGCAGTAGAAATATGCCTCCGTTTCTTCTAATATGTGTCCATAAGTGTCTGTAAAATTCACTAAAGCTCATCAGGGCATGGTAGCTCCTAACACCAGGGAGGCTAAGACAAAAGAATCAGTGTGAGCTAAGGCCAGGTTGGACTATGGAGTAAAACCCATGCCTGATAAACAAAAAAGTTTTATAATTTAACGTTATGTATACTTATTGTAAGTCATTTGTAATTCAGTTCTTTGACATTGTAAGTAACATCCACTGAACATAGTGAAGCCCGGGACACTGAGTGTTTTCATCATGAAGGTCCCACTTCCCAGCATCCCAGCCTGACAAATGACCCAACACAGAGGGACTTGAAGCAATGGTGTAATTTATTTTGCTCAGAGTTAAAATATTTATTATGCTTACCAAACAAAACATTATTTATTTGAGTAAGAACTGGGCAGGAATACCTCATGGCCTGCTTCATGGAGTATAAGCTGAAGTGTCTCAACAATGGGCCCAGGGTTTTTCTCACTGGAGCATCTTACACGAGATGCTGGTGCTGTGGATAGAGCCTGGGCTGCATTGCTAGAGTGACTGCAAGAAGCCGTGTCATCTTCTCCGACACAGCCAAGGCACATCTTTGTCTCCTTCAGTCTGTTGCACTTTCTTTGTCTTCTCTTGTTTTCTATCACCTAGGCATATACTTTATTTGTAAAACAAACTTTTGTTGAGATACCACAACTTTGCCTTTTAAATGTATGATTAAATGTTGTTAATATGCTCTAACTGTTGGGAAATATGTTTGCAATCCATTTTAAGACATTTCCATCAATACAAACTGAAACTCTAAATTCTTTGCACTCATATCCATTTTCTTCCTTAAAATCGCCCAGTCCTTAAGTACTCCTTTTTGTCTCTGGAGTTTCCTCTTATAGACATTTTATAAAAATGAAATTATATAACATGTCTTCCTTCTGTGGGAGTATGGGCGTGAGGTGTCTCCCACCTGTTTTTCCCCCATAGGTTAGACTATATCACATATTGATACTCTTTTTTTGAATGCCCAAATGATGTCCTTGCATTGTATTATGTATTTAAAGTGAGAAATCCATGGGTAATTGAAAAAAGGATTATTTATTAAAAAATTCTATGTGGGAGCAACTCGCTTGCACAGAATAAGGCAAACTCAATTGCAGAGTCCCTGAAAGGATGTGGACAAACCCATTGCTGCTTTTTATGCCTCTTAACTTGGTCTTCTTCACCATCTAAGAGCTCAAGAGAGAAGGGGCCTGGTACGTGTTTTCCAGATCTTAAGCTAGACCAAAGGCCACTCCCTAGGGATGTGATGCCCCAAGGCCATAGTGGAAGAAATAACACTCGCTACATCTCCCCCTTTCGTCTAAATAAGAAAGTGCTAAACCTAATACAAAAATATATTCAATAAGAACTATTATCAAGTATTGTCTAAGAGAAATAAAGAGTAATAATATAAACAAATGGAACTACCACCAACAAAAATAACATCAAGAAAGAAACATATACTAGATGTTCAGAATATAGGTAAATGGCATATTACAGAAATTACTCTAAAAGTAGCCTTACCCTGAAGAATATAAATCTAGTACCTAATATGCTCTTAGATACCAGAATATTGTAACTGTAACTATCTAATTTTCAACCCCATCAAAGACCTGAAAAGGAAAATAATATTATCTGAGTAAATAGGAAGTAAGAGCAAGCAGCTTTGGGAAAATGCAAGAAATGACAGAGTCAGCTAGCTGCATGGACAATGTTTCTCTGCAATGCTGGGTCATCCACTTATGACTAAGGTCTAGAATATCTGACAGACCATTTTCAGAAGCAGGATAATTTGAAAACCCATCTTAACATGTCTTAGCAAGGTTCAGCAGTCACTTTTCCTTGTGCCCTGTCCACTTGAATTGGACAGCATGTCAGCAGTCGAGGCAAGGGCAGTTCTTTGCCCAACAGGTCGTGATAGCCAAGAAGAAGAGAAACTCCATGTAGAGCATCTTTGATGCCGACATCCTCTCAGGAGTCCAGTGCTGCTAGGAGCAATCGCTTCTCATGTCAACAGAATTCTAAGTTATTAAAACATTAAGTGCTTTATTCTCTAGGTCTGTAAAGTGCTTGAAGATTAATTATCCATATGATACATGTTACTGTACGTCTAGAAAACCTAACTAACATGTCTCTAAAAATAACAAGTATGGGTGACCTGTAATTCTTATCAACCTAAATCACTTTAAGACTAAGACTTCACATATAAAAATAAATCTGTAAACAGATTACAGTATGGTGATAATGCCCTCAAATATGTGCAACATGAGGATACTATAATCAGAAGTAGAAATGTATAGTCCAATTCTGACAATACCCTTCATGTGTGTTAATATATAAAATATTCTAAACAGATATAGAACACACATTCAGTGTGACAAATGTAATTTTACATTTATATCATTATACAAAATATTTTAAATAGTAGTAGGAGCATATGTACAATATGACAAATATAGTTTTGAATTTGTATCAATATACAAATTATCTTAAACAGAAATAGAAAATAATTTACAGTCATATCAAGATACAAGAATCTAGACTAGTGCATATATATAAATATATTATATATATTTATATATATATGGTTGATAGTTTGGAGTTTGGTAAATTAATTTACAGGGAGATATAATAATCTACCTCATTACCTATTCTATGTATTTCCCTTTTTTTGTTTTCAGAGGATATTCTTATGTTTCACTTTATTATTTCACTCCCAACCATAATGCAAGTTATGACCAACCCCTAACAGATGACAATTACCCATAACCCTGAGAAAACAAAGTTTGTTGGGAAAGGGGGCATCATTCTCTTAGGATTGATTCCTGCTGTTTAGGGTGGTGATGGAATCTTTGTGGGATTCTGTGGGAAAATCAAAACAATGGATAAGTCTCATAGGGACTCATAACATTTGTAGCCAGTCTCAGAGTAATGGGTAAAGCTTATCTGAGGTTCTGGCTAGAGGTGTAATATGATGGGTTATCTAATCAGCCATCATGGAACTGTCCTGAGCAGTTTTCAGTCCAAAGTTGATAAATGGGTGGTGTTTATCGGCTCAGTGACATCATTATGAACCAGGTAGATTGGTTGTGGGCCACATCTTTCTTCTGGAGGCTTCAGAGGTTGGTGTTAGGAAAACTTAATGCTCAAGACCAAAAAGCCATACCCTGGGGGCTTGGCCTTAAGGCCATAGGTGGAAGAAATACCGTCCACATAGATTGCATATTAAATGTCTCCTGTAAGCTCAGGTGTTGAAAGCTTGTGTGGTTGAACTTTTTCTGTCCCACTAGCCAGCTCCCAAATAACCACAGAAAGACTTTATTAATTACAAAATCTCATCCATAGTTTAGGCTTGTTACTAACTAGCTCTTACAACTTAAGATAACCTCTATCTTTTAATCTGCGTTCTATTATGTGGCTTGGTTATCACTATTCTGAACTACTCATACTGCTTCCTCTCCATCTGGCAACTCCCTGAGTCTCTGCCCTTCTTCCTAGCATCTGGAGTGCCTGAAAATCCCGCCTACCTATTGGTTGTACAGATTTTTATTAAAACCAACCAGAAGGACACATCTTCACAGTGTACAAAATGATTATTACACAATGGGCTTGTCTTCAGCTGGTAGTTCTAGTTGGGGAGTGCCATGGAACTTTTAGGAGGGATGTCTGCCCAGAGAAAGGAAGTGACTATGGCATGGCTTTAAAGAATGTAGCCATTTCCCCAAACTATTCCTTTAGAATGAGAAAGGCTAATAGGTCCTATAATATGTTCTAGATCATATTCTCTGCCCTGAGGATCAGCCTCCACTCAGGTGCATACCTACGATTCCAGCTCACTAACACCTGAAGACCTGTGCCAAAATAAATTCTTCCTCAAGCTGTTTCCCTTCACCATTCCTGATGGAGACATCAAATCTTTGAGCTACATTTTATTTATCACTCACAAATCAATGGATATCTGAATAATTTTAACTTTGAATCATTATCAATAATGCCATTATAGCTATTTGTGTTGAATTTTTTAGTGGAAATGTGTTTTCATTTATATGTTGTGTCAGTAATTTTTATTACTATAATAAAATGCTCAAGGTAACTAATAGATGGAAGGATATACTTGAAACCATGGTTCCACAGAGAGTACATAGTGTCAGGGAAGGCATGACGTCAGGCAACCTGAGAAGGTAGTTGAGCAGTCACATCTTCAACTGCATTTAAAGTGCATACACACACACACACACACACACACACACACACACACACACACACGCATGCATGCACACACGCACATACACACATACGCACACACGCACGCACACACACACACACACACACGCATGCACACGCACACATACACACATGCGCACGCGCACATACACACACACACACACACTAAATCACAAAGTGGATCAATAGGAAATTGGGTACATCTATATAATCTCTCAAAGCCTTCCCTGAGTTATGTTTGTCTTCTAGCAAGGACTCACCTCCTAAAGATTTTATAACTTCCCCAGACAGCACCATTAGCCATGTTCCAAGCATTCAAATACCTGAGCCTGTGGGGAAAATTTCTCATTCACATCACCACATATACCCTAGAGCAGGGATGTACATGAATATGTGTAGTTATGTATATGGATACTAGAGGTTAACATCTGGTATTTTCTACCTCTCTGCATCTTATTTTCAGAGACAGTGTCCCTCACTTATAGAATGGAATTTCTGACTGGCCTTGCCCAAGATCCAGAGCCACCAGCAGCTGCTTAGCCACCAAAAATGACTCAGATGCTTATATTAATTACAAATGGTTTGACCTATGGCTCAGGTTTATTGCTGCTAACTCTCACATCTTAACCCATTTCTATTCATCTATGTCTTGCCATGTGGCTCATGGCTTACCTGAGTCCCTCTACATATTGCTTGTTGGGCAATTGCTTCTCCCTGACTCTGCCCTTCTTCCCTTGCCTCTATGTTTGAATTTCCTGACTGCTTCTAAGCTGGTCTGCCATAGATCAAAACAGTCCCTTAATTAACCAATTATATTCAAAGCATACAAAAAGGCATCCCACATCACTCACTGAACCTGGAGATCATTGAATCACCTAGGGTGGCAAATGAGCTCTGGAGATATTCTTGGCTCTGAGTCCCTACCCTATACCTGACTATTAGGTGGATACTAGGGGTCTAACTCATGCTTGAATGTCTAAATTTACCCACTGAGCCATCTCCCCATTCCTAGAGACCATTTCGTGCTTCTTCTACCTTGGACAGTAATCACTTTCCTGTAGGGGATTGTGTTGTTTCATGGTAAATAATTGTCCCACCCACTGGTTTAATAAAAAGCGTTGATTGGCCAAAGGCAGGCAGGAAGTGTGGGCGGGGCTACCAGACTAAGAAAAACTCTGAGAACAGGAAGCACAGAGCAGAATGCCAGAGAGAAGCCGGAAGAAGCAGAGGAGAACTATGCTGCTCTAAAGAAAAGGTACCGAGCCCCATGGCTGAACAAGAGACATGAGTTAGATGAAGGGTAGAGAACTAGCAAGTTATATGCCTGGGCCTTAGACCGATCAGCCTAAAACTATTGAAAGCATCTGTGTGTCTCTGTCTCTGCAAGTCTGCGAGTCTGCGAGTCTGCGGGTCTGCGGGTCTGTGGGTCATGGGTCCTAAACCTTGAGGTTAGGCCAATAAGTCCAGGCATAAACCTCCTACTACACTTTCCTCTTGCATTTTACTATAAATAGTTGGAATTAAAAGAACACTCGCCTTTAACACTCTATCTGGAAATGTGTTGAGTTCCACCATTCAGTTGATTAAGTAAATTTCCTATTTCCTATGTCAATGCAGATGATAGTTCTACTGAATTCCCTGCCATTTTATCTTAAGGTCCCCCTTCCTAAAGCCCAACACCATTTCCCTCATTGATTAAAGCTCTCAAAGCCTCTTCAGGGCCAATGAGCACCAACTTAAGATTTTTTTAGGTTCACCCACTTGTTATCTATTTTTGATCCTTTGTAAACTACCATAAAAGATACTTTTACTTATGTAGATTTATTTTTACAATGAAAGCTTTCCACTTTAGATACCCAAATTCTTTTTAGTTACTATGGCTACATAGCAAGCCACTCTGAATCCTTATAGGTTAGAAAGTTGCTGCTGTCCTTGTACCACTTGTGGATCTGCTAATTACACAAGGCTTAGCAGGGACAACTCATCCTTATACCATAGCAGTCATTGCTGCTCTAAGGGTTAGAGCTGGAGTAATTTAGGTCTCATGTGTTTGGGCTGCTGTTGTCTTTCGGGTGAAGTCTTCACATGCTTCTCAACCAGAACACACCCAGGTGCCTCTGCACATGGCCTAGTCACCCCACAATGTGGCAACTAGGCTCCAAGGACAACATCATGAGAAAGGAAGAGCTAGACTTGGAGGTATTATGTGGGCTGTTCTAGAATATATTCAGAGGTCATCAGTGTCAACCCTACTACATTCTCTATATTGACATGGTCACAAGACTTCCTGTTGAAGTCTCCCCAATGGAGGCTGGCAGTCTCTGGATGACTGGAGTGCATAAATATGTTGCATTATATGTTTAATATAACTTGCCACAGGAATCAGGAGGCTTTCCTTACAGAAATGATGGATTGATGATGTCCTTCAAAAATAGAGATCATTGCCTTTGATAAGCAACATAAATGTATGTATTGGGCTAGAACTTCTAGCTAAGAGAGCTCCATTACTGCTTCTTTAGACTCTCAACAAAAACATCTAGTGGTAGCTCCTCCCTTGAAACTACCAGCTGTGCAATCCCAGCCTAAAGTGTTATAATTGGGAACAAATCCAGTGTGCAGAGGCCACATCATCACCCCTGTGCCTACAGGGTAGTTAAGTATCCTGCCTTAGATTGGCCATGTGATTTTTCTTCTGCCCTCCTTCCCTTCCTTATGCTCTGGGGACTGGAGGGTCACCCAGGAGTGATTTCCCCAAATAAATCTAGTCTTTTGTTTTTTAATTCTGTCTGATCTGGCTTACTGCATTGTCAGAAAAACCTATTATCAGGGTACAGAAAACCCATCAATTATAAATATTTTATATAACATATAGAGCATATGGTAGGCTATATGGCACATTTCAATGTTCTGGTTAGATTAGGTTAAAATCATTTCACCTGGGTTTTAAAAAAAATTGTAGGATATGTGTCTGATTTATATATCACTTATATGGACCTTTTCTAAAGAAATAAGAAAGTAGACAGAGGCAAATCTTTGAAGCTGTCAGAGATACTTTAAGCTTGGTTTGTTAAATGAGATTGCTCAAGGAACTGCAATTCTTTTCCCACAGAAATAAGCCTTTTAACACCTGTTCTTGCTTGCATAGCAGGTTGTATAAGTCAGACCTTTTGCTTCTCTGACAAAGTACACGATAGAAACAACTTAAAAAGAAGAGGGATTTAGTTTAAGCTCACTGTTTCAGGGGTGTCAGTGTACTTGAGAAAAACATTATAGTGACAAGATCAGGTAGTAGAGCAAACACTTCATTCAATCAGGGCATCCAGGAAGCAGACAGCGACAGAGATGGGCCCAGGCAAGACATGCTTCCAGTGATGACCTTCTTCTATCCAAGTCTGGCTTCCTAAATGTTTATCTGCCTCCCAAAAAGCACCACCAAGTGGAGACCAAGTATCTATCATATCACAATGCATGCAGATATTTTATATTCAAATCATAACAGCTTTAAATTTATCTATGGCTCTCTGGGCAATGACCAGAGGCTCTGTGTCTTCATGTTTCCACTTCGCTTAGTGTATACTATCAGGACCTGTGACAGGGACTGCATTCTGTTTCTTGAACCAATCACAGCCGGAAGGAAATCAGCATACAGTCACTGGTCATAATTAATCAAGGTGCACCGGCCATGCTCCAGTAAAACGTGTTTGATGGCTCATGTAGAGCAGAGAATAGAAATCAATCTGGTTAATATAATTCTGAACTCTGACAAAAAGAGAGGAGGTAGACTTATCTAACTTCAAAATGCCATGCAAACTTGGAGATCAGGATGACAGACGGAACTAGACAGAGAGAACTGATTATTTTCCTTCTCTGGTGCTCTATAAAAGAGCCAATATCCCAGGCTGTGGATCAGATAAACGAGGCTGTATGTTGTTCCCATAATGGAAGCATCATTGCTGAAGTTCTTATCACTGTTAGAAAGTGGTAGCCATCTTTGGGCATGAGTGCCATAACACTGTGAATGTCTATCACAGAGGATAAGCCGTAGACAGAACTGAGAGCAACAGATACAGATACTATATTCAGGGAATGCTAAGATGACCTTCAAATGACAGTGTTAAAGGTACTGTCAAAAAGCTGTATGTCCCAAGAGAGTGTCTTCCTTCTTGGATCAGCACAATGGCAGGGATAATTAAGTGATGCATTAGCTATTTATAGATTGATCTGATGATAGTACCAACAGACTATCTGAACCAGTAACGTAGAGCTGACATTTGAGAAAGGAAAGACTCATTTTGACTCTTAATTTCAGAATATTCTACCCACCGAGGTGGGGAAAGCACAGGGATAGAAGTGTTTGGCTGAGAATGTTCACATCATGGTAGACCAGGAAGCAGATAACAAGACAGGAAGTAGGCTGGGAAAACATAACCCCAAGAATCTATATAAGAGACTTACTTCTAGGTCCCACTTCTTAAAGGTCCCCCCACCACCTCCCCAAATAGCACCACTATAGAGCAACCAACCAGAACATGAGCCCATAGGGACATTTCAGCTTCAAGCCAAACAATTGTATAGAGTAGGATACCGAGCAGGAGGCAGTGCTTCTATTTGTGACTCCATGCCTAACGCAGGTTTTTGTGGCTGTTAGTTGAAGAGCTTGGTTTCCGTATTCTCTGAGCTATTCCCAAGCTTCAGTGTTCTCTCTAGGCTTCTCCAACAGTAAATGCCTCTGGCTTTACCAACATACTACCCAAGGCTCCGAACATCCCGGTTCAAGCTATGTCATATGAGTTATACAACTTATTAATCATGAAGATTTTGATGGAGCCTCTAGAAATAGACTTCTTATCAGTTGCCCATGTGAGCAAACTGATGTTAAAAGCATCTGAAGATAATTCACAAACACTCCTCAACAAAATAGAGATCAAATTCATACCACTGGATTCCCAATAGATCAGTAGATAAAGAAATTAATGACTTGAAATGTTTGGGGGCCCAATACATGTCTGCCATAAAGTTATAGAAATATTCTGGAAATGCAGTACAGTTGAGACAAGGCTCTGAAAGTCTCCTTCTGTTGGGCTTCCGTATTCTCTTATGAATCTTCTCTCCAGCTTCACTGAAGAGATGTGAGACTATAGTGCATCTGTTGGTCAGTTCTGCTTTCTCACCCTCAGTTTTGTTCCTGGATAGCTAGCTTTTTATCTGGAACCATCATTTACCACTCTTTAATGTAGTGGATTTGTGTGTGTGTGTGTGTGTGTGTGTGTGTGTGTGTATAAAATTGTCTTTCTCATAGTGTGCTATGGAGGTCTCAAAACACAGAATTAATAGAATATATGTTCATGTTTGTCTTGTGCATGAATAAGTGCAGTTATATAAAGAGATTTACCTCACGACACAGACTGATGATTCTGGAAGCTGAAAAACCACATGATCTGGAACCTGCAACCTGGAAGCCTAAGAATGTCTATGATGCAGCTACAAGGTCTGAGAGCCAGGCAGCTCATAGCATGGAATTACACATGTGCCTTGAGAATGAAGAATGCTGAGGTCAAGGAAAGTCATAGTGCATTCAGTCTGACAGGGTATTAATCACTCTTTCTTTGAACCTTCATTTTATTCAGGCCTCGGTGGACGGGATGAGATCCACAGTGGTAAAGTGTTGTGTGTTTTACCCATTTGACCAATTCCAACATGGATGCCTCTTGGGCATGCTTTTCCAACGACCAGTCAGGTTGACTAATAGAGTCAATCGCTATGCTGTTAAGATGCTAGTTTTACATTTTTAAATGATTTCTTACATATAAAACGCCTTGGAAATGGGATATTGGAAGCATTTCTGGGCTCTGTTATTGCTGAGTTGCTGGACTTCACTGAGAACTCCTGGAGCCAGATGAATTCTGGGTACTTGTAAGTACAAATGAGAGGCTCAGGTAGAGACTCTGGCTTCCAGAACAGTATGAGCACTTAGGGATGAATGACTTGAAGCCAGCACCACATAGGAAGCTGCAAAGCAGGGACAGCCTGCAGAGCTGGCCCTTTCAGAGGAAATAATGAGCTGCATGGCTGTCATTTTACGGGAAATAACTTTTTTTTTTCTTTTGGAAAATGTTAGTTCACCACCACGACTGGAAAATTCTCAGCACTTAACCTGTCTGCTGTAAATTAAGCTGCCATCAAATTCAGAGATGCTGCGATGCAGGAGTCAAGAGAGTTTAAAAAGCATGAGCTTCCTTGGCTCCTAATCACATTTCATAGTGGGAGCAGAGCTTCTAATCCAGTCCCACAGATGTTCTTTGTGCTTTCAATTGTTCTTCATTTGAGGAGGTGGCTATCCATTCTGGAGCTACTGGGCCTTTGTCCATGGCTCAATTTGAATCCTTCCCCTGCACAGTGCTAGGCTGTTAGTGAAGTACCACAGTTCTCAAAACCATTATCCTAGGAAGTCTACACTGAAAACCTACCCTAATGAATTGCTATTTTTCAATGGTAACTGTGTCATCTGTGACAAATTTACAATTACATCTGTGTCTGAATATGAGTAAATAAACTTTTGAGCGTTGGTGAAAATTTTTGAGCTGAATGAGCCTTTAAATAGGAACTCCTCAAATCTTCATTTAGTGGGAGATATCCTGAAAGGTGACTAAAATGTAGGTGACTCATTCTCTTCAGCCCCCGACTGCAATATCTGAGAACAGCCAGTAACAATCAGAACACTAGAAGCTAATAAAGTCAGTGGGGCCATCCATCTGGAATTGGCTTCTTGGGAGGAACTTGAATTCCAAAGCCACTTGATGCTAGAGGCTGAGATTGTCCTACAATCAGGTAAGGTGCTTACACTATACCTAAATGATCTGGTGACCCTCCCACTTTGGTCAGCTCGTGAAGACTGTGCCTCCTTCTCCTTTCTCATCAGTTACCATCTCATTTGTGCAAATATTTAGGATCTCCAGCTTCCAGTAATAAAGTGGCTCTAAATAACAGAAGAGCTCACGAGTTATGGCAGTAGAAATGTATTTTTACATACGTAAGAGTTTTTTAAAAAATACTCCAGCCATGTATCTTTCAGAAAAATAATTATTATCACTTGATCTAGCTGACAAATACACAGATCAAGTGTGGGTACTCAAGAAAGAAGCAGCAAAGGCTGTCAATCAAAGGTAGTAGTTCACATGAACAAAACTATAGCAAAATACTAATCTGGTTATGGTAAAACTGTGAGTACTAAAGTTGAAACAATCTAGAAAATAGCATACAAGAAAGTAATATTTTATATTATGTTATAAATTTGTGTAATGGTAAAGCTGAAGGAAGTAAAACCCTACTAATCCTCATGAATCATAGTACCATGTAATCCTCATTACATATCAATATGAATTAGCTCATAAAAAATTAGAATTAAGAGGACAAAGAGATAGAATTATTTTTGACAATTTAGAAGTATAAAAATAGACACATTTTAAACAATCTAATTAGTAAAATTAGCAGACTTTATAAACCAGACTTAATCTTTAAAATTAATCACTTTTCATTAATCACTATGAAATTAATGTACTCTCCCAAGTGTCCATGCAACATTCATAAAAGTTGGCCACATGATACTTTAAAAAGAATTTTAGTAAGTTTCAAAGACTATTACCCAACATTCTCAGAGCATTTATTCTTTCTTGACAGCCTGTCACCAATTTATTCAAGTAAAACCTACCTACCGATGTCTTCTAAAACTCTGTGGGCCATGTTGCCTCATCTCTACATCCACTGGGAATCTCTGCACTATGATTTGAGAGGCTTTGGGATAGGCTCAGTGTTGTTAAAAGAAAACACCAGAATAATCAGCTTCCACTTAAGATTTAGAAAGGTGAAAAGGGTATGGATCTCAAATTCACAACAAATGGATAGATAATTTATAAAAACCATTACTTTTCTGAATTCATCAGAGAGTAACATCAAACATCAGCCAGCTTGTCTGACATCTAAGGAAAAAGAGATAGAGATGCTGCTCTGGTGATGCTTGGAAGGAATTCAGCTGAAATACATAATCATATCCCTTCCAAGATTCTTCTATCCAATGGAAAATAAAGGTAAGTCACTAGGAAATGGCAAGTATATGTGGTGGGTCAAGAAGATTAAAGCAGAAAAGCTCCTGGCAGATGGAGGAAGGACGGAAGATATCCTGGTACTGACTACTGAGTATCCCTACCACAGGGGGAAGTAAAGGACCATGGAGAAACTCTACACTAACGCCAGGAGTACTGGGGAATTCCTAGAGCTGAAGGCAAACCAAATGTTTAATTTTAAAAATGTACTTTTTTGTGTATGTGTTTGTGTGTGTGTGTGTGTGTGTGTGTGTGTGTGTGTGTGAGAGAGAGAGAGAGAGAGAGAGAGAGAGAGAGAGAGAGAGAGAGAGAGAGAGAGAGTATTCACATATACACATGGGGTTGGAGAACTACTTTCCAGAATAGACTAGAGTTGTCTCTTTCCTTCTAACACAAGGGGCCCCAGGGATCAAACTCAGGTTTCTAGACTTAGTGGAAAGTAACTTTATGTGTGAGTCATTCTACCACCCTTCCACCTCTGCATACAATTTACTGCATGAAGCGATACTACTTTGGAGAATTTCTCTGAAGTACACAGTGATGGAGAAATCTAATACCCAAAATGACAACACCCAGTGGCAGTTCCAGATTTACCCCAAGTTAGAGTCATGTTGGATAAAGGTCAAGCCAATGATCCACTGAAGGAGACTTCCAGGATCAAAGCAGACCTTGACCAGTTTGCTGCCTGACCACAGAGACTCAGTTTCCCACAGCAAACAATAGATAGAGGCAGCGAGTTCACTTCTGGGTGGAGATGCTGTTTTTCTCAAGGTCAAGTATCCTGTGTGAAATGTTTGACCTTTAACCCACACGGTCAATGCAAAGAGGACTAAACAGAAACATGCTTTTGGGAGGCCCAGCACCCAGCTGAATGGCACCTAAATACAAGATTCAAATGGGATAATTGAGAGAGGAAGAAGAAGGAGAGGAGGAGAGAGAGAGACAGGACAGAGACAGATGCACAGGAAAAAGAGGACAATGACAGTAAAAATTAGAAAGCTATGGAATGGTAACACCTGAGCTAAGCATGCATTTGGTCTCAGAAATAGAAAAAAGAAACGGAAGAAAAATTTATATTAACTGAGAACTTTTAAATGATATTAACCAAGCCAAAGAGTCAGATTTTTCAAAGAACAACATTATCAAAATTAAGCCAACAATAACTCTAAGGTGCTTTGTGATCAATTACAGAAAGTCAGAGAAATTACTAATGGCAGACAGAAGAAAAGTACGACCTTTAAAAAAAAATAAGAAATCACACGAATCAAGTACCAACTATGAAGGCTGAAAGATGAACAATTTTTAAGAAACGACACAGGATTTTGTACCAGGTAGAATTATCTTTAGAGGGTGAATTAAAAGTAAGTTTTCCTGGAAAACAAATTACCAGTGGTGTCATACAATGAGAAATACTAAATTAATTTCTTCAGGCAGAAGAAATGCCAGAAAGGAAAGTAAATCTATACAAACAAATGAAGAATGATGAGATTATGAAAGTGACAGATTAGACATTCAAAGACGTGAAATTTATAATGAGTAAATCGTACCTCCATTTTTTTTTTCAAAAACGTTGGTTGTGACTAGTGATATTAGCTTTGGTTATTGTGAATAACAGGCAAACATTTCCCCCAAATACGTTGAGATCTGAACAGCCAGTGTCCTAGAATGTGACTGCCATTAATGATAGCTTCTCTCAAAGCATTTTTACTTATTTATGTAGTTAGTTATTTATTATTACTGAGGGGAGGGGAGGGGAGAACATGTCTGTCTGATAGTATGCAGAGAGGAGAGATCTTGCTGAAACCAGTTCTCTCCTTCCACCATGGGTTTCCAGAACCAAGGTTATATCATCAGGCTTGCACAAGTGTTTTTACTTGTTGAACCATCTCTTAGAATCAGAGATGGCATCTTTTAAAAGGAGACTGTTAAATTGGTCCTGGTCCAACATGACTGGTGTTCTTGTGACTTCCAGAAATGCGGACACAGTCCAAGCAAGGGAGACCACAAGCCACAAAAAAAGGGCTAGGCTTTGGGAAGGTAAGCATGGAGTCCCTAGGACATCGACACTGAGCTGACTTGAATTATTGATCTCTTGCTTCTGGAATCAAGAGAAGAGACTTTGGCCTTTAAACAATCCAGCCTCTGGATTGTTGACTAACAGAACAGTTACCTGTTGCATGAATTCTAGTTGGTTTTATAATAAAACCCAGAGCCAGATGTTGGGGAAAAGCTGAAAGATCAGAGACTGAAAGATCAGAGAGACAGAGGAACAAGCCACAGCCACTTCTCACCTACCCAACTCCCCTGGCTAAAGATCCTCAGACTGAATAGGGGAATCAAAGGCAAGTACAGGCTGAATTGGAAGGGAAGCGGGGAACTCTGTCTTCTTCCACATTATATACCTGTCTCTGCTCAACTATATCACTTCCTCATTCAAACTTCCTAGTGCTGGGATTAAAGGCTTGTGTGTGTGTTTCCCAAGTACCAGGAGCAGAGGCATGAGATCCCAAGTGCTGAGATTGAAGATGTACCACCCACTTGGCTTTGCTTCTCTCCTGGATTGGATCAATCTCATGTAGCCCAGTGTGGTCTGACGGGTCTCTGCCTCTGCCTCCCAGTGGTAGAGGCTTAAAGGCCTTGCATCACCACTCTCCAACCTCCGTGGCTGACTGGATCCGCTGATCTTCAGGCGAGCTTTATTAGATACACAATATGTCACCACACTTGCCAGGTTTCTCTGTGGAAAGAAACTTGGAACCTGTAAATGTTTTTATTCTATCAGTCTTACTGCCTTGTTTCATTACTTTTCATGTTGCTGTGATAAAATATCTTGACAAAAGCAAACTAAAAGGAATAGGCTGTCAGTTCTCAGTCCATTGTGGTGAGAAAAACCTGGAAGCAGGAGTCTGAAGCAACTGGTGACGATGCATCAGGAATGACGACACAGAGAATGTGCTGGTGCTCAGTTTACCTTCTACTGATTATATAGACCAAGTTGTCAGCCCATGGAATGTGCACCATTTATACTAGCTTCCAGGACCCTCTGATAAGCTTCTAGTTTTCATTGGCTCTAACTCTTGGCACATTCTGTTTCAAGCTTGCATGCTCCCTGTTTTGTTTATGATATAAACTATTCTTCCAGCGACCCCTACTTTTATTTATTGAGGGAAAATACTTATGAATCATTTTATGTCATTCCCTATAGTCATGAGGTGTTCATGGGTGGATGTTGTTGAATACAACTCTGTAAGTTCATCCAAACTCCCAGACCACATCCCCATCACCACCTCAACTTACATGCAATGTTACCCTCTGGAAACCCTGAAATGACTGACCAGTGTCCCAGCCCTCCTTGCCTTTCTCATCTCTTCCATGTTACATCAAACATGCGCCATGCTGATCAAGTGTACCTTCTAGACCCTCAGTCTCCTGTGTCTGAAAAGCTATGCCTTTTGCTCTCTAGTACTACCCTAGACACGGGAACCGATGGTTCCTTATCCTCTTGCCTCCCGTAAACGTCACCACATTCTCATTCTTTGCTGTCCTTCCTGGAAGATCATTTCCTGTACCTTGAGTTTGGCTAACTGCTAATGCTTCTTGTCCTGTTTTCTGTTAGCATTGTTAGAGATGACTTTATTGGTTTCCTAAGCCCTCAAGGATCCATCTTTATCATTTCCTCTTTCTTCTTAATACTTTATTATTCACTTCCAGTTTTCATTCCTGAAGCCAGATCTCAGCACACAGTGAATATAGGAAACAAAACTTCTGCACAAGAACAGAACTCCAACTTCCATTGCCAATATCCCCACCAACAATTTAATACCAAACCTTTTTCTTCATGAGGCTACCTGCCTCTCATGTTTCCTCATGATGAAAAGCTTACTAATAACCTAGCATTTATTTATGCTGCTCCTTGCTATGGTTTTAGTCTGTCCTTATCGGAAAACATTTACTAAATGGGGTCATTTGTGTCAGAAAGGAAGACGCTGAGATGCGTTACAAGATGTGTGTAAAGGTCTTTCTTCTGTTTCTTATTTATTCTCACTGAGATTAGAAAAGAATGAGGAAAGTTTTGACTTTTGTTATTTTAAAATGTGAATGAGCAATAAGAAGAATGCAACATCAGTACAGCAAAACTCCCGATAAGTTTACAGAGGAAGGCATTCCAACAGAGTGGATCCCAAGACAGAAATTTGACCACCAGTGTTAATTCCACCTTCACTACTGTGTGATCTTTGGAAAGTCATTGCACACCTATAAGCCCTGTTTTCTTACCTACAGAAGAAGAAACATATTGGCTTTTCTTGGTTTTCTATAAACTGTGGGAGGAGAGGGATCTACTTCATGGACTACATTGTTACAGTGACAAAAAGTAATATCCAATTTTTTTAAAGAAGCAATTCGGGATTATTCAAATTGGAATTATCTGGGTTTTCTGTTGCTATTGGGTTATTTAAGTAAAAGGTTGAGACTTGGTCAATTTGCAATCCTGCTAAACTCATGGCATGGATTCATCTTCTCTGTTTCTTGTGTAATAAAGAATCTGCATACGGTAAGAGATAAAGGCTCTAAAGAGACCCTACCTCATCTGTTTTCCTGTTCCTTCTAGTTCACATCATCTGTAGGCATGCATGTGCCTTCTCTGGCCATACTTGGAAAGCACAGAGAGGCTCCATCCCAGCTTTCTAGGTATGACTCAATCTAGAGTGAACTAATTTTCCCCTTGACATTTTTTATTTTTTTGCTGGTTTGAATAAGAAATGTACCACATAGTCTCGGGTATTTGAACACTTGGTTGCCAATTACTGCTACAGTTTGGGGAAGTTTAGAAGGTGCAGCCATGCTAGAGACAATAAGTCACTAGGGGTGGGCAGGGGTGGGCTTCAAGAGCTCAAGTCTTCATCTTACTTTCAATTTCTCTCTCTCTCTCTGCTTTGTATTCACAGTTAAGATGTGATCACTTATCTTCCTGCTCTAGGTGCCATGCCTTCCTGTCATGATAGACCCACCCTGTGGCCAAAACCATAAATAAACACTTTCTTCTATGACTTGTCTTGGTCATGGTGTTTTATCACAGCAATATGAAAGCAAATAATACAGAAGTTGGTACCAGTAGGTGGGCTGTTGTTATGAAGAAGCTGACTCTAGCCTGAAGTGTCTAACCCTTCCAGGCCAGCCCGAACCACAGATCCATAGCTGCTTAACCCCAAATAATAACACAAAGGCTTATATTAGTTACAAACTGTTTGGCCTATGGCTCAGGTTTATTTCTTGCTAGCTCTTTCAACTTAAATTAACCCATTTTTTATTAATCTATGTATTGCCACGTGGCTCATGGATTTCCTATACTTTTACATCTTGTTTTCTGGGAGGCCACCTGCAGTATTTCCTTGACTCTACCATTTTTTGTTTTTCTACGCTCAGGTTTCCCACCTGCTTCTAAGCTGCTTTGCCGTAAACGAAACAGTTTCTTTGTTATCAAATGGCAATTCGCAGTTTACAGAAAGACATTCCACATCAGCTGACCGTTTTGTTTTTGTTGCTTGTTTGTTTTTTGAATGTAGAAGAATTTGAACTTTGGACTGAAAAAGTGGATGGATGTTGTAAACAGAGCTTGAAGGACTGTCCTCGTAGGTGCTGTATTTAAAAATAGCATGTAGTTTGGTGGGCTTAGGCCAAGGGACATGGTGGAAAGTCACTCACACCATGTGATAGTGCTCATATGGAAAGTTTTATTAAAGAAAGGAAAAGTGGGGAGAGGGAAATGAAGTGCAGAGCAATCTCATGGGAAGAGAGAGGATGAAAGAGAGAAATGGGGAGTAGCTTTCCTTTAATAAAGGGATTTAGTGCCTGCACATAGACTTCATGTGCTCAGACTATGGAATTATGGACTGTCTAGATATTTGCCTGAATACTGGCAACAATTAGGTGGCCTTAGGACTCTAGAGGTAGCTTGAGATGCTGGAAATGCTAACATTCCTCCTTTTTGCTTATTATAAGAGTGTGAGGAGTTGGGATGCCAGGTTCTCTAAACTACTTCATGCTGATTTAGGGCATTGGTCATCTTTGGGGGAAGTTGGGAGTCAAGGTCACACACAGCAGGAGGTGTGAGTGGGGATTGGTGGTGGAGGAGAAGCATTCGGTTAGCTGTCATCTTGGAGACCTGAGACATGATTTCTTTCAGAGGGATATGAATAGACAGGTTGTTAGGAGAATAAAATAGACTATTATTGTAGGCATGGGAAAAGTGATACCTGCTAGAAGTAATAGAACAGAGAATTGCCCTGGTAAAGGAGAGGCAAGAATAAACCAGTGAAAGCAGATCTGCCCTTCATTGGGACGTCTTGAATTCCTGTTGGCGAGGTAGTATCAGCAGTGAAGTCTCTGGGGCTTAAGGATAGGTCATGACAAATTGAGAAATGATGTCTTCTTCAGGAGTACCTGAGCCATCACATCTGCTGTTTCTCTGGAGGTGGGAAATACCTCTATCCATAAAAGTGTCAACAAGTTAAGAAAGAGATAAAGAGTTTTTATGAGTGGGCATGTGTGCAAAGTTAACCTGCCAGTATTCATCTGGTGGGAATCCTCAGAGTTGGTACAGGGGATGGCCCCTCTCTAATATGTAAATGGAGGGGGCTATTAACTGGCAATTCTGTAAGTGCCCTGGTCATCAAACACCACCGGATCTAAGAAGAATAAGTAAATAAGCAGAAGAGAGATAAACAAACCTTAAAGCACCCTTTTTACCACTTTGGTATCATTTTAACACTCAGGAGACACAGGTAGTTGATTGCTGAGGGCAGTCAATAATAAATTATTATATTAAAAATCTCTTCTGTGAGTCTCCCCTTTGAGTCTCGGGGTGTATTTGTATCTCTGGGGTATTTTTTTTTTCTTACCACCTGAGAACTTTTGATAGTCTTTGTGTCTCCAGCTCTGTGCTAATGGTGGCCCTGCAACAGCTGATTAGTTAATTGAAAATTTTGAATATGTCATTGGAGACACACAGAAAATGGATAAAGTAGGGTGTGGTGAGTAGAGGCAGGAGAACCCAGCAGGAAGGGGTCAGGAAGAAAGCATGTGAGGTTCCCAGTCCAGCGACACTGAGCACGGTTGTGGGATGTGAGGTTCCCAGTCCAGCGACACTGAGCACGGTTGTGGGATGTGAGGTTCCCAATCCAGCGACACTGAGCAGGGTTGTGGGATGAAGCCTCATTCTCTGGAATTAGACACAAAGCAGTTGATCTCAGTGTCTTCTGGAGCCGAAAAGGGCGTGGCCCAGTCTGACTGTGCTCTACAAAGAAGAGGTGAGGAGTAAAGGATTTGAGGTGAGTTAAGTAAATCCACCGAGGAAGACCCTCAAGCTTAGAAGCTGTCGGGGATTACCAGAATTACCTTGAAGGGGCCCTGACATTTAGGGGAAATGGGTGAGGAGTGTTTCTCTAGAAGAATAAGACCTGATCCCCAATGCTGATTTGAGATGTGCAGGGGTTGGCACATGGCCAGGGTAGGGAATAGTTAATAAAGTTTCATAGAAGAGAATAGAGGTGATAAACTAGGAGGGAGGGGTGAGGATTTGGATGACAGACCAGGGGTTGGAGCTGGCCTCCCACTCTTGAATTCAAATGGTGCAATTGAGAGGGTCACTGGGGGAGGTCTTCGAGCCTGAAAAGAGCCAGAGGCAAGAGTTTTACCCAGTCAAGACTAAGTTCCTGTGACATTTTAACAAGATTATTTTTTAAGGAGTTCGTTTATTCTACGTTTCCTGAGGACTGAGGGTGATACAGGATATGAGAGTGCCAAGAAATGCTGAAAGCTTTAGAAAAGGCTTGGGAAATCTGGGAGGTGAATTTGGGTCTGTTGTCAGACAGGAGAGAGGCAAGAATCCTGAACTGGAGGGTAGCTTCAACGTAGCCTAAGAACATATCTACTAGAACCAAGAGATACTTAATCCATCTGAATGTGTAACTGTGGGCATGTGAGTAAAATTAAGTTACTAGTCAGTCCCCAGGAGGGAGCTCCTAGCCTGGTGAGTAGAAAAGGTGGTGCTATAGTATGTGGGATTAGGGTCTAACCTTCAACAAAATTTACAAGAGGCAGTAACAGTTTTTTAAAGATGTAAGTCCTTAGGAGTGCCCTGGAGGTGAGCCTAGACAAAATGAGACAGGGCCTGGCTATTAGGATAAAGAGCTGGTGTAGCTGTTGTCGAGTGTCAGGGGGTGACTGTGGGAATGTGGTTGGAGTCATGGTTAGATTCGAATAGGTGACCTGAGGAATGGACAGTTGGGCTTTGGAAGGTGAGATTCTATAGCCCCAGCTGGACAAGAAATTAAAAAGAATAGAGGTGTTAGTTTGGATAATTTAAAATAATGGATGACAACAGAGAATATCATCCACATACTGTATGAGTTTAGCTTTTGGGAAAGGGTAGGTCAGATGATACCAAATAGATGTGGGCAGTCCTTGGATCCCTCAGGTAGGACAGTCCCGGTAAGCTGTGTAAAGAGGTGAGTGTCAGAATCACTCCAAGAGAGAACAAGGTATTTCGAGGTGGAGTGCTGAGAGGGATAGAGAAGAAAGTGTTCTTGAGATCCAGAACTGAGAAATGGAAGGTTTCTGAGGGGACAGTGGAGAGGAATGTGTAAGGGTTAGTTAAGCTCTACAGGACAGAGGAAGATGACTGCAACACTAATTAGCCGGAGGTCTTGAGCCAGGCAGTAGGGAGGTTCAGTTAGACTTCTTAACTGCAAGTATAGGAGCATTGAAAGAAGAGGAGATGAAGTAGCTTTTCCTTAGAAGGCCATTGATGAAAGGCTTAAGTCCCCTAAGGCTCTGGAGCGAGAGTGGGTACTGAGCTTCAGAAATGTACTGGGTAGGGTCCTGTAATTGGACAACAATGGGGGAATGGTGTCTAGCAACAGAAGTGTCTTGGGTGTCCCAGACCTGGGGGTCCACATAAGAGGCTAGCAGAGGAAATTACATGTTGAAACAGTAGGGTGAGTGACTAGGAGAGAGGAGCTGCTCAAGAGTCTGGGGTCAAGAAAACAGAGGGGCAAAAAAAAAAAAAATAATAGAAGCTCCCACTTTGGCTAAAACATCTCTTCTGATTAGGGGTACAGGGCAAGTTGGCACAACCAGAAATGAGTGGTTGAGAGCAATCCCTCTGAAAATGCAAATGAGTGGTGGAGTCTGATGAGGTTGGTAAGGCTGTCTCCCTACTCTCACAACAGGGAGCCAAGAAGAAAAAGTGGGTCCCCAAAACTCCCTCAGGAATGAGTAAGTGCCTCCAGTGTCCAAGATGAAGGAGATGAATCGTCTCAATACAATAATGACTACCCAAGGCTCCCTGCCAGAAATGACTGTAGCTGGGCCAAGGGAACCCGGGCACCCTCAGTCATCCATGACTAGGCCTAGAATGTTGGCTGGAGGGTGGTCTGTGTTTAATATCTCCGTGCCATGACGTATGTGAAGGCAGTCAGCTGACCAATGCCACTCTTGATGGCACTTTGGACATGGCCTGGTGGCCCATGGGGATTATGGCAAGCCCTGGCCTAGTAATCTAATCTTCCTGACCACATGTGAAACAGGAACCCAGTTTCCTAGGAAACTAGGAAAGACAGGGAAGAAAATTAGGGTGTGTCTGGAATGGTGTCCTCTTTTTGGACCCTGCAGGGTCCTCTCATTGGATGCTACTCATCCCACTAAGAAGAACCCCCCCCCCCACACACACACACACATCACTGCCTTGACATGGGGAATAATTGGAATAATGACTTGGAGACTACTAGGCACATAACTTCCTTTTCATACTAGACATTCCAAGGGGACATGGGAAGCTGGGCAGTAGCTGCTACTGGTCAGATGGCCTTGGCCAGCCTTTGATATTTTTGTTTATAGATTTCTTATCTATTCCATGGTACACCTTAAAGGCCAGCACCAAGACTTCTGCCTATGGGGCCAGGAGCCCTCTCTCCAGATGCTTAAGCTTGGCCCTAATGTTGGAAAGGCTCTGGGAAAAGAAATGGATCATAAGGAGTTACCTGTCCTCTGGGTTTTCAGGGTCTAAATTAGTATACTGTAAAGAGGATCTTTGTGAGGCAGTCTAGGAACTGAGACAGGTTTTCCTGTCTGTCCTGAACTATTTCCTGGAGTTTTTCATAGTTCACTGGTTTAAGGGAGACCTTATAGAGATCTTTCAGGAGGTAGGTTGTTAACTGTGATGAGTGTCACCTGGGTGTTATAATCCCCATATGGGTCTTGATTGGGGACCACCTCATCCCCAGGAGGATTCGTATATTAGTTTGATAAGTTTCATCTGCACGTGTTCTAGCTCACTCTCAAACTCACTTGTGCTCCTCAGGAAGTAGGTTGTTTGCCAAGATCATGTATATATCATGAAAGGTATTTATATATGTAAAGGTCTTGTATATGGTATATACAAGATTATAGGACTGGGTAAAATATTGGAATTCTTTTATGTAAGAGGTAGAGTTACAGGTATAAGAACCCAGTCTCTGGCTAGTATTTGGTGCTTATGGCTGTGGCCCTAACTTTTAGCCTTTTAAGCCTAAATATTAACAATATAAAACAGGGCTGTCTAGTTATTTTCCCAAGTACTGGCAATGCATGCCTAGTCATAGGACCCTGGGCGACTAGTATAGATGTCTGAGTACTGACAGCACATGTGCAACTATAGGACTCTGGAGGTGGCTACAGATGCTGAAAATGTTGACAGTAGGAACCTGAAATAGTTCTGAGAGCAATGTGGACTGTGGAGGCCCAGATCAAGAGGTTTAAAAGGGAACAGTATCATCAACTGGGCTAATGGCCATTCCTATATTTTTAGCAAAGAATGTGACTACTTTCTGACCTTCTCCTAAGAACTTGCTTGAAGCTAAAGGAAACAAGTAATAGACTAATCTTACTAGTTGAGGCAATTTTAAAGCAGCATAATATAAACATATAGCATGGCTATTATCAATGATTTTTATTTGAGCCCACAATGAAAAAGAGCAAGTAGGGTAGAAAGAAATACAAAATGTACACTTCAGAGAGAAAAAGGATACCAGGAATGTTAATGCTGAAACCAAGCCCTGTACTAAAAGAGATAAGGAACAGCCAAGAGGGATCTCCTTGTCTAGCCTGGAGTTAAGGATGCCCTAAGGGCATGATCCAACCCAGCTAAGGTTCCAAATTGTAAAAGAGAGCATAATGTAATTTCTACTCCAAGATGGCACTATTTGGGGAAGTTTAAAGAGTGTGGTCCTGCTGGAGAGGGTGTGATGTGGAGTAGGATTTAGGAGCATAAGCCTTAGCCCCACATGCAGGTTTCCCTCCCTGATTCATGCTCAGGGTTGATATGTGAACTCTTATCTTTCTGCTCTCATTACTATGCTGCTTGTTGCCACATCTACCTGTCATGCTAGACACATCCTTCTGGAACAATGTTTCTCAGTCCTCCTAATGTTGAGACCCTTTAATACAGTCTCTCATGTTGTGGCAACTCCCTTCCCTAACCATAAGATTATTTTATTGCTACTTCATAACTGGAATTTTGCTACTTTTATGAATATCTGATATGCAATTCTTAAAGGGGTCATGACCCACAAGTTGAAAACCTTGTTCTGGAACCATAAGCCTAAATAAATTCTTTTAAGTTGTCTTGGTTGTGGTGTTTCATCAAAGCAACAGAAAAGTTACTAATAAAACTTTTAAACCTGATGTCATGAACAAAACACAAATGGGATTAACATACAAGTTAAGATCCTTTGGCCAATTGATAGGGCTATAAAATTTACTGCAATTCAAGTGCTTAGCTAATAGAACTCCATGGATACTGCTTAATAAGAGCAGAAGGTAAGATTTTCTTGTTGCTGAACTTCCTTTTGGCTAAGCACAAAGACACATCTTTCAGCTGGGAAGCTCCTAAGTTGCCACAGCTGCTTCAGCTGCTTTGAGAAATGTTATTCTAATAGTTCGTCCTTAGAATTGTTTTATGATATGTTAAAAAATGTTGTAAGAGCATATTTGCTAAGTCTATAAATCAGTTTTCATTGTGGCAGTAAAGAAGCTAATTTTTAAGGAGTAAATAATGGATGGTGCTTTGTTAGAAATCTATGAACATTGTACTGTTCTAGATTGGTAAGAGTCACAAAGAATTGTTGCTCTCACTGACAAAGGAAACAGACACTTTTTTTTTTTTTTTCCAAAGGAGATGCAATTGTTATCCATGTTGAGAAAGAGGGTTATTAGCAATTTCATCATAGACATTCAAGCAGAAATAAAGGCATTTGGGTTATTAAAAGATATTAATTTTGAATGTTAGCCAATTTCAATGAGAGATTTCTTTTTGGTTTCAAAGTATAAAATTATCTGCTGATTTGGTGGCTGTATAAAAGTACTTTAGTCTGAGCTTTTACTTCCTATGTGTATAAACTCCCTTCACATATTCAGTGTGTTTCTGAAGAGTGTTAGATGGGACAGTGAAATGGCCACATGGTCTGCAGTGTTGAGATGGCCTAGAAGGTAACAGAACTGTGTATTCTCAAGACACTGCTGCAGTCACCTACATTCAAATGGGAAATAATTTGACCTAAAACTAGTATCTTTTTTTTTCTGGGTGGATCAGGAAGAGAGTTTTTGAGAATGAGATGAAAAGGGAGATGATAAAGATGTGAGATAAACAGAGAACAAGTTCTGATCGGGAACCAGGACTAAATGGCCTTCGGGCCTGGTAGTAGCAGAACCCTGCAGTGATATCTACAACATTGTAAGAACTTCTCCAAATCTAGATGCAGTATGCTGTCCACAACTCCAGGAAATATGGATTTTTGTCTGGAATATACCCCCAGGAAGCTGTAAGTACTTTAAAGTAGGTGGACTGGCTGGTTTTTGTCTGTCAACTAGAGTCAGCAGAGGAAGAAGCCTCAGCTGAGGAAACGCCTTGATGAGATCCAGCTGTAAGGCATTTTCTCACTTAGTGATTAATGCAGAGAGGGCTCACACCATGGTGGGTGGTATGATCCCTGGACTGTTGGTTCTGGGTTCTAAGCCAGTAAGCTGGGCCCCTCCATGGCCTCTGCATCAGCTCCTGCCTCTGGGATCCCCACTTTTGGAGTTCCTGTCCTGACTTCTTCAGTGATGAACAGCAATGCTGAAGAGTAAGCCAAATAAAACCTTTTCTCCACAACATGCTTTTTGTCATGGTGCTTCATCGCAGCAATAGAAACCTAACAAAAATACTTGTCAAAGGCAGAACAATAAGCCAAACAGTGAAATTTCAACTGGGAAAAAAAATGCCACAAATTTTAAACAGGGAGGGATAGTGGCAGAGAAGGAAGAGCAAAGCCCAAAATGCTGATCTGAAGACCAGATACCCTGTATTGACGACAAGAGTATTAGAGGCGGCAGGTGGAAGGCATTGATCTCTCACAATGGTTATAATATCATCAGTGACTAGATTATTACTAGAAATAATCTAGAAAAATTTCAGATTTAAGATGCCTTTTAAGGAGATTTTACATGTTATCCCTTTGTCTGGCTCAGAAGCACCTCACCACCTAACTGTTTATATGATAGAAATCTGGTCTCTGATATAGAGATATTATGAGCTAGTGAGACCTTTAAGAGGTGAAACCTGTTGGCAGATGAGTACATTATTGTTTGATACTGCCATTGCAAATTATTCCAATGATTACCCAATTTGTTCCTGTGATGGTTAATTTTGACTGTGAATTTGACACAAGATAGGACTATTTGAAAAGGGAGTCTTAATGGGGAATGACCTGGATCAGACTGGCCTGAGGACATGTCTGTGGGAGATTTTCTTGATTGTTAACTGATATTGGAAGATCCAACCTGTTGTGCATGGCAACACTATCTAGGTTGGAAGTCTTGAACTGTATAATACAAGAGAAAGCTAAATAAGAGCAATCAAAGATCCACACACTTAGTTTATTCTCTCTCTGTTCTTGACTGTAGATTTTATTCTTTAAGTTCCTGTCTGGACATCCTGGCAGTAAAGGACTGTAACCTGGAATTGTAAGCAAAATAATCTTATCTTCCCTTAAGATACTCACCAGGGTATTTTAGCACAGCAGTATACAGGAAGCCATAACAGAATTCAATACCAGGAGTGGGGTAGTTTCTGTGATAATCCTTTTCATATCTTGGGGAGGAATGTGGAATACTTTGGAACTTTGGGCAGAAAGTTAGAAAAGCTTAATGGGTCATTCTAGTGGAAGCCTAGGAGATAGTAATGCTAAAAGAAATATGTACTATGCAGGCCTTTATCATGGGGTTTCAGAGGGAAGTAAAGTATTAATTAAAGCTTTGGCCATCTATTTGATGGCCTTACTAAGAATCTGTGTGGTGGTAAAGCTAAATTGTGCTGCTTAATTTTAATGATCAACTTAAAGCACCCTAGAATCATCTGAGAACATAGTCTGAACTGAGGAATTACCTAGTCATTTAGGCTTGTGAGCTATGGAAGATTATCTTGATTATTAATAGACCAAGTCTACTATTTATAACACCATTCCCTCTTATTATAGATGGCTGTGAGCCACCATGTGATTGCTGGGTATTGGACCTCTGAAAGAGCATCCTGTCTCTTAACTGTAGTACAAGGTTTCTGGCCCGGACTTTCAGGCCTACCCTTAAGGTCTAGGCCCACAGACCAGCAGACCTACAGAACCGCAGTCCCACAGTCCCACAGAGACACACAGATGCTTTCAATAGTTTTTGGCTGATCAGCCTCAGGCCCAGGCATATAACTTGCTAACTCTGTACCCTTCATCTAACCCATGATTCTTGTTCAGCCATGCGGCTCGGTACCTTTCTTTAGAGCAGCATAGTTATCCTCTGCTTCTTTCGGCTTCTCTCTGGCGTTCTGCTTTGTGCTTCCTGTTCTCAAGAATTTTCTTAGTCTGGTAGCCCCACCCACACTTCCTGCCTGCCTTTGGCCAATCAGCGCTTTTTATTAAACCAGTGGGCAGGACAATTATTTACCAAGAAACAACACAATCCCCTACACTTAACCTCTGAGCCATCTCTCCAGCCCCCTTTATTTTAAATTATCTCAGGCTCATGGGTTCATGATCCACATTGTGCACCAAAATTCTCTTTCTCATACTTATCTTTGACTCTTTAGAATGTTTATTTAGATATATTACTATCTTAAAATTCAAACTTTCATTTTGATATTAATAATGCTTAAGTTTTCCACACTGAACAATATTTTTTTAAACAATGATCTCTGAATCTCTAGAAAAAAGATGGGGTCCCATAACAATGATTCCACATAGTTCATAATGATGTTGTTGAGCCAATAAACATCCCTTGGAGACTGGAGTTGGACTGCAAACGGTTTCAAGATGGCTATCTGAGAGGGTCTGTCATCTTACACATCTAGCCATAATTTTAGATAAGCTTTACCCATTGCTCTGAGACTGGCTACAAATATTACAGTTTGTTCTAATGATACTTAACCACTGTTTTAATTTTGTTTTCTCTCTCTCTCTTTCTCTCTCTCTTTTTTTTTTTTTTTTTTTGGTTTTGTTTTTACAGGATCCCACAGAGATACCACTGCTCTTTGGACAATAGGAAGCAATTCTAAGAAAACTGCCTACTCTCTCAACAGGTTTTGTTTTCTCAGGGTTATAGATAACTGTTATCTGTAAGTGGTTGGTTATAATTTGTAATAGGGTTGAGGTTAATCAATACAGTTTAGACTCAGGAATCTCTTTTAGAAAAGAAAAAATAAATAGGACAATAAGGTAGATTATTGTATCTACATGTAAACTAATTTAGCAATGATCAGATTATACTTTGCATTGGTATAGATTCTTATATATTGATACAAATGTAAAATTATATTTCTATTCCCATTTAAGACAATACAAATTCAAAATTATACTGCTCATAGTATACATAAGTTCCTACTTCTGTTTAAAATATTTTGTGCATTGATATATGTAAAAATATGTATTTGGCCTGACCTTGAACTTACAGAAACAAATGTAAAGTTATATTTATCATGCTATATGTTTGTTCTGCTTCTGTTTAGAATATTTTGTATATTGATACAAACTAGGGATATTATTGTCATATTGCACTATAAATTTTGAACTCTAATAAGATATTTTTGTATGTGTCACAAATTTGAGATCATTGTCATTATACTGTACATCTGTTTAAAGATTGTGTATAATGTGAAGTCTTAGTCTCTAAGCTATATAGGTTAATAAGAATTACAATTACAATTAATAGTCACCCATGCTTCTCATACTTATAGTCATGTTAGTTAGGTTTCCTAGATATACGGAGATATATGTTAGCTGAATAGGTAATCTTCAAACATTTCATAGACAATCTTTTAATGACTTAGAATTCTGTTGATGTGAGACATGATTGCTTCTGGAAGACTGATCTACTCCCAAGAGGATGATGGGCATCAAAGAACTTCATATGGAGTCTGTCTTCTTCTTGGCATAAATGGCCTGTTGGGCAAAGAACTGTCCTTCCCTCAACTGCTGACAGTAGTCACTGCCCAATCCAGATTAGTAAAATACAAGAAAAAGCCACTGCTGAGTCTTGTCAAGAATGAGTAGGACAGTTTTTCTACTTTTTCTGCTTTTGAAAATTGTCTGTCAGATATTCTATCCCTGTAGCTAAAACTGGATGCCCAGAGAAACATTGGGTGACTGTCCAGGCAGACAGCTGTCTCAGTCATTTCTTGCATTTTTCAGAGGTTGCTTGCTTGCACTTTCTGCTTACTTGGGTGTTATTTTTTTTCTCAGGTCTGATGGGGTTGGTTGAAGAATAGATAGTTACAGTTGCAATTCTCTTATATTTTAGCACAGATCATTTGAGGTACAAGATTTAGATTCTTCAGGATAGGACAACTATTGAACTAATCTCTTTAATTTGCCAATTACACTCGTCTGGACATTTAGTGTGTTTCTTGACTGATATATTCTTGTTGGTTTTAGTTCCATTTTTGTTTATGTTATTACTCTTTATTTCTCCTGGTCAATACTTACAATTTTTCTTATTGTATATAGTTTTGTATTAGTTTTAGAACCTTCTTATTTAGACAAAAGGGGGAAATGTTGTGGGAATCTGTTCCACCAATAGATTTGGGGTCCAAGTCCTAGGGCATGGCTTCTTGTCTGCATATTTGACTGCTTAAGAGGAGAGAGAGATGAGTAATACTCTTTCATGAGTAGTCAGAGACTAGGTGGCTGGTTTGCTTCACAGCTGGGCATAACAGAGGACAAAGACAGCTGTTTACTTTGTTCTGTTTGTGAGTATATTATCCCCATTTTATACCCTAATAAATTATTGTGATCCTTTAGCAGACTCTTACGAATTCACATAACAATTCCCTAGTGTGGTGGTTTGAATAGAAACTGTCCCCATAGGCTCATTTGAATGCTTGTTCACCAGGGAGTAGCACTATGGCTAGTAGGAGGTATTGCCCTGTTGGAGCAGGTGTGGCCTTATAGGAGGAAGTGTCACTGAGTGAACTTTGAAGTTTCAAGTGCTCAAGCCACAGTGTCTCTCTATCTTGCTGCTGTCTGATGATTCAGATGTGGAGCTCTCTGCTTCTTCTCCAGCACCTCGTCTGCCTGTGTACTGCCATGATTCCCACAGTGACAATAATGGATTAAACCTCAGAAACTCTAAACCAGCTCCAATTAAATGTTTTTCTTTATAAGAGATGCCACGGCATCTCTTCACAGCAGTAGAGCACTGACTGAGACACCTAGGCTGGACTTTGAACTATATGAAAGTTAAAAAGCTAGCTAGATCACATGCAAACAACATGAGTGCATCAATTTCTCCCTGTTCTTCCTTGTGATGCATTCTGGTCCAAAATCATCTGAGTCCTTTCCAAGTGATACGTCCTCTTTCATTTGCTTTATACCACAATGCTACCCACCAAGACGTTCTCACTAGATGATAAGCAGGACCATCTCTCTTTCAACTTTTACCCTACAAAACCATGAACTCAAACATCTGGATTGTTTAATCTGACCTACCCCTCACTGATTAAGTTATAGAAAAAAAAGATTGATAGATTGTGTCTGAGCCTTGACTTTTTTTGTCTTCTCTAAGTTATAGTTCTATAACATCTTGAGAGTTGGGGCTTATAGACCAAAACAAAACAAAAAAAAACAAAACAAAACAACCCCCCCCCAAAAAAACCCACAAACAACAACAACAACGTCTCCTGTGCACCTGTACTGTAGAAATTATTTTTGGAAATGAAAACACTTATGTTTTATGGCTAGTACAGATTATTTCTCCCTCAGTGCTTTATAGGATTCTTAAATATATTTCTTTCCAAGCACAACACCCTGTTCTCTGTTCAGTTCCCTTGGCACAGTGAAGTATGTCTCCTGTTAGCTACTACTCCTTGAGCCTCCACTGCAGAGGTTTTCTGGGCAGATCACATGTAACCTCAGTGACCAAATAGAGTTCAAGAGCAAATGGCTTGTTTGGGCTACAGTGGCCGTGAAAGAATGCACTAGCTTCTCTTGAAGGGGAACTGCTATGTGTGTGTGGGGGGGGGGGGGGGAGGGGGGATAGAATGTCTATGACTGAAGCCATGAGCCCCTAGGCCCTCCAATAGGGTGACTGAGATCAGAAGAGTCTTAGAAAGCAGCCTGCACTGCTAATTCCAAACCCTCCCATGGGTAGCTGCAGCTCTCAGTGTTCACCAGGAGCCACCAAGAGCCCAAGATGCTCTCTGCCTGCTTCTTCCATCTCTTTTCCTGTAGCCAGGAGATGCCATCACAGTGGATGCCCTCTTTATCTCCTCTTGCCTCCTCATCTTTTGTCACTCACAGATGGTTTTCCCAATAAATGTTTTACACAATCAAGAACAGCTTAGATCTGAAGTAATAGAGCACAGGCTGCGAAACCAAACCCTTCTCTGTGGGGATTCAATAAAAGCTTCAGAAGTTTCGGAGATATCAGAGGGAGTCTATGTGGGGAGTTAATAGAAGCTCCAGAAGTTTCGGAGATCTAACCACAGTCAGTCAAGGAGAATCAGAGAGTGGGGATTCAAACCTTTAATCCCAGCACAGGGAGTATCCTGGGAGTGGTGACCTATGCCCTTAATCCCAACTGAGTGGAGGTCATTTTAGATTATAGAAGGAATTCCAGGCTCCCAAGCAGGCAGTGGTGGGGCCACGCCTTAATTTACCAAGGGAATTTTTGAGGCAGGGATAGAAAGATGAGGGGAGGAAGCCAAGGGAAGCCAGGCTGAGTAAGCTGGAAGACAGCTGGGTAAGATCTGACTGTGGTGTTTATTCTCTCTAACATCTCTGACTTCCTCAGAGATCTATCCCTGAGTCTTATTTATTCGTGCAACACTTCTCCTTTATAATTTTTAGGCAGAAGTCATCCCACACAGATCCACACTTGATATCTGGCTCTTTAAATGGTCTCCTCTAAGAGAATGGGAGCTGCTTCAATGGGGAATTTATGATACAGAGCCATGGGAATGACTTTGGCAAAAAAAAAGGGAGTGTGTTATACTTACAGATTTCTGGATAGGAGGTATGGTTTGTCACACAAGGCCTCATAAAGAAGAGTGGTGTGTTGGGAGACCAAGTACATAAGGAAGAGCTAAGGTTTTATGTGTGTAGTACACATGAGGATGCAGATGAAGGCAATTGAATACAATCCATGTGATGACAGGGATTCTGATACAGAGGCATATAGTATTTCAAGACTGGCTTTAGAAAATTATTGACTGATTGATGATTGTGGTGCTAGAGTTCAAGTCCACAGACTTGTGTATGGAAGGTAAGGGCTGTATTTTACCTGATCTTTACCATTTGGAAATGCAAGACTGTGTTATAAGAAAAAAAAAAAAACATTTAAAAATGGTAGGAGATTCATAAAACCAAAAGTACAGTTGTAGACTTGTTCTAAAGATCTCCCTCCCCACTCTCCTTTCCCTTCCCCCCCTCTCTCCCTCCCCCCCCCCAGTGGTCCCCACTATTGAACTCTCTATACTGCAGAGGTTGGCCTTAACTTCCTGATTCTACTGCTACTATTTCATGACTCCTCAGATTATAGATGTATACCACCAAAACTGTAAAATATCAAGTATGGAGGTCTGGAGACAGATGTGTACCACTATAACTGTAAGATGTCAAGAATGGAGGTCTGGAGACAGATGTGTACCACCATAACTGTAAGATGTCAAGTATGGAAGTCTGGAAACATATGTGCATCACCATAACTGTAAGATATCAAGTATAGAGGTCTGGAGACAGACGTGTACTACCATAACTATAAGATATCAGGTATGGAGGTCTGGAGACAGACGTGTGGTACCATAACTGTAAGATATCAAGTATAGAGGTCTGGAGACAGATGTGCACACCATAGCTGTAAGATATCAAGTATGGAGGTCTGGAGATAGATATGCACCACCATAACTGTAAGATGTCAAGTATGGAGGTCTGGAGATGGTTATGCACCACCATAGCTGTAAGATATCAAGTATGGAGGTCTGGAGAGACGACTCAGTGGTCAAGAGCACTTGTTCTTCTGGAGGCCAGGGAGCCAAGGATTGACACCCAGTGCTTACATGGTGGCTCACGACCATCAGTACTCCAGTTTCATGGAATTTGATGTCCTCTTCTGTCCTCCACCTGTATTAGGCATGCATGCAGTGAACATACATAACTGCAGGCAAACGACACATGCACGTAAAATATAAACAAGTCAGTCTTTTAAAACAAACACAAAAAGACAGCAAATGCACTAAGGAAAGTTAGGTGGTGCAATAGGGCACCGTCTGTGGAGATCTGAGAAATATCCAAACAGAAAGACCTAAACAGTGAGCATGGTTGAGAAAGATCTAAATAGCTTAGGGGGCCTTCACATCTGAATAGAAAGGCATAAAAGGTCCTCTGGGATTAAAACGATGCCAAAGTCATTGTCTTTTCATGTATGTGTAGAATGAAATAAAATTAGATTCCTTTCATAAGCAAACTACAAAACAACCTGAAAATATCTTAAAGATCTAACTGTGGACTAATCCTTTAAAAACTAGTTATGTCTAAATACAAAAATAAATAGTAAAATGTTGCAATAGGAAGACATTTTCTAACTATATCAACAAAGGAAGAAATCTCCAAAATGAGAAATTTCTGTGCAACCAGAGATAGCATAAACAAAATTAAGATAAACCACAAAATGAAGCATTATTGTGCATGTAACAAGCAAAGCACTAACAGTAAGCAATAAGGTCTCACAGACTAGTTTATAGACACAGAAACAGAAAAAATAAATGGAAGGTACAAAATAGAAATTCCAGGATGAAATTCAAGGTAAAATGAATATGAAAGCATTGCTCTTGCTGCCTGTAATCAGGAGAATTCAAACAATACTACCGTGACACATTCTTTAATGCCTCCAGACTAGCAGATATCTTTTGATCAGAGGGCACTAAGCTGCAGTAGGAAAGAGGGAAAGTAGGAGCTCTGAAATACCACTGGTGAAATTGTCATAAGTATTTTGAAGACCGATTCGGCAATGTCTAGTAATAAGTTATGTGTGCACATCTGACAGCCTGACACTTCAGCATGTTAGTGCAGAAGTGAGAGGGGATCGCGCTCAAGTGCAGCTGCAGGTGTTTGTGTTGTGACTTACAAAGCGAAGACAGAAAGATGAGACGACATCTACCAGGGAGAGCTGTGGAAAAGAGGAGAAGCAGGCTCAAGAATTTAACAAGTCAAGGTCAGAATTCAAGCCCAAGTGTTTCCAATACCTTCCTGTAGCTCCCAATTATTCCAAGTGGTATTGTTATCTGTAGACCAGCAGGTTCCTCAGGATGTGGCCTGTGACCCAAACTGTCATCCATACCAACTAGTGCCAAGAAAACTGTTTTCTAGAAGCATGTTGACGGTGGCACAAATGGCACTCTCCTTGCACTTCTCAGAGAGGAAAAAAGAAATTTGTCAGCCATGCGGAGGATTATTGGCAGTCTAGAAAAGAGAAAGGTAACTAAGTGGCCTGGAAGGACTAGTTTATTCACGATGTGTCAAGGTGTCCCAAATGCCTGCATGACATCTGCTCACACAATGGATCCTGTAGACAAACAAAAAGTGTTAGCAACTGGGTAAAGGGCCAAGCACTTTCCATTGAGAGGCACGGAGAAGATATCACTCAGAGTCCTACAGTAAGAAAGTCTGCTTTTACCCACAGCGGGTGGAAACATTCATTTGGACTCTGAATGCCCTGGCAGAAGAGACAGAAGGCCATCCTGTTAAATCATTTAATCAGCCAAGGTGGGCAGCTGCCTCAGAGATAATGCTGGTAAGAGACAATGAAAGACAGATGATTTACCAATTAAATGCATCAGGCTTCCCAAACGCTGGGCCTGAGGACTGGAGTGCCATGTGTTTCCGCCAGACGCAGATCTGTCTTCATAAGCAAATTAGGTTTCAAGTTTGTAACTCATATGTCCACCCCCCCTTTTTTTTACCTCCCACCCCCATACACACACAAAGAGGATCGCATGTTAATGAACAAAGCTCAGACTTTTTCCATTTCTCTACTTGTCAAAAATCTCTTTCACCTTCACAACCAACAGTAAATCACACGTTCTGCTTGAGCAGGTGCTCATGGGGGGGATGAAAAAACCCACCAAATGGCCGTCCTAGGAAAGAGGCCTTTTCAGGGGCTAAGCATTCACTGTGCTATAAAGCAGGAACGAAAGCCTGTGTGGAAACAGAGACGCTCATTCTGGTCATTCTTCTATAAATGCAGCATCTGGTGCAGACCAGCATTTAAAAGCAAGCCAAAGCTCCAGCTTCCCAGGCAGAGCAACACTGACAAAAGACAGGGAAAGAGTAACAGCCAGCATTTAGGGAGGAGCTTGCAATGAGGTCTTGTGCAGTCACAGGTACTCACTATTCTTAATATGTTTATGATTATTATACCATGTTATATTTTTAATATTACTTTCATTTGACAGGTGAAGAATCAGAAGTAGAATTTCTCCTACGTTTACACAAAGAAGACTTGTTTTTCTGTTATTAAAAAGAAAGATAGCTGGTGGTGGCAGTGCACACCTTTAATGCCAGCACTTGGGAGGCAGAGGCAGGCAGATCTTAGTGAGTTACAGCACAGCCAGGGCTGTTACACAGAGAAACCCTGTCTCAAAAAGCAAACCAAACCAAACCAAACAAATGGTAAGTGTTAGATGGAAAGATTAAGGATCAAAATGTAAAACACAAAAAGCAAAACAAACAAATGAAAATAGAATTAGAAAAAAAAATTAAAGAGGAAAGAGTGCCTTAAAAGAAATACGTATTCAGAGATTTAGAGTGGGGAGGTTTGTTCACTTCAGTTTTACTCCGAAGGTAAGCCACATTCCCCTTTGATCGGTTGATTTATTAATTGATTGTTTGATAGTAGAAAAAAGATGGACAGTCGTAGAATGAAGTTCTGCATTGAAATACCAGCTGATGAACCAGACAAAAGAAGATCTCTGTCGAGCAAATGTTCCTAAATATAGATATCACATGTGAGACTCTCGGCCAAATGGGTCTTAGAAGCAATTTGATCTCAAAGACATGGTTTTACCAATGAGTACTGGAGCAAAGGGAGCTTACTCTTCAGTGGAACTGGGATTAGCCTTCGGTCCTTCTCAGCACCGCAGGTACCATTTGGAGCAACAGGAATAACACAGAGGAAGAAAGAGGTCACTGGATCCCAGTGCAGTGCTGCGTGCCCCACAGGACGCTCCTGGAGTGGTCTTGTCAAGATCTGCCTTAAGAACTGGAAGGCTACATCCTGCGTGCAGGGAAAGTGCCCTGAATACATACATGTCTTTATTATCCTATCATGCTTGTCTTCTAGACAGAGGTGCTGCCGTGTCTGGGTAAACACATGGGCATGGCAACTGATGAGCATGTATTTTTTAATATAAAGCTCTATCATCTTTATCAGGTTTCTAAAGAAATTTTAGGCCAGTTTTTGAGTTATGAAAGATAAAGACTTCATTAGTGTTGTTTAGGCTCTAACTTGAAGACAAGAATCAAGGAATTGAATCAAAAGATGTACACTAGTCTCCATGTGCCTTGTTAATAACAGGCAAACCACCAGGATATTGATGCTGGAATACACATAAAATTACTCTTTAAGGAAATATTTTGAAAATAGGCACATAAGGAGGTTCTCAGGTAGATCTGAGCCAGGAGGCTGTGAGAAAATCACAGGCTCTGAGAAGCAGAGGTCTCTCTCCTTAACTTCATGGGAGCTTGCATAAGAAATACACTTACAGTGCTGGAGAGATGGCTGTGTTAAGAAATGCACTTATGCAAATAATAAATAGATAATAAATAAAATGTATTTATTTTATTAAAATTATTGTTTATTTAACATTTTAATAAAATAAACACATATGATGGCTGCATGATGGCAGATTCATTGACGTTTACCATCTAGATTAGTCCTGTGAAGCATTTTTCCTGCATGATGATATTTCTGCCAAGCAGTCAGAGATTATCTGATGTGATCAGAACAGAGGCTGGGAACATAGACAATGTTCTCCTCCTGTGTACAAAATGTAGTGTGGCTGCCACTGGGGTACTGCATCATCTTAGTGAACAAGACATGTGTGTGAGAAAGACTCAGAAGTATTTTGCAGAAAGGCCTGAAGAGCATCCGGAAAGATAAAAGAGTGAATGTGGAGTTAATGGTATGTCTGCAAACACAAAGGACTCTGAGTTCTTGCATACAACATGCTACATGAAAGGCAGTAAGTGCTGAGCCACATACAGCTACTCTCTTGTACTTGAAGAAAAGAATTTGAGAGCATAAAAGGTATAGGTTCTGGATCTTCTGCTAAGTACCAACTTGACTATGTGTAGCTCCTATAATCTGTACTGAACCTCTCAAATAAGGAAATCGGAGTACATTGGTTTTCACTGAGCTAGTATTATGAAAGCTGTGCAATAATCTGTATTATAAAACATTATAAACTAGTCACAGGACAAAATATGATGTAATTTCTTTCAAAAAATATCAATCATGGTGAGGCAAATTAAGAATTTGAACATAAAAACTTAGAGAAAGAAATTTGCCAAATGAAGTGAACTCATTAGCCACAGAGAAGGGTGTGCATGTGTTTATTTACAATACCAATGTCCTTGGTGCCTGCTTAGAAAGAAGCCAGGGAATAACTTTTGACTGTAAAAGACAGCATCCAATATTGAACATTTGAATAAGAAAAATTCTTTTTCTTGCCTTTCCAGAGCCGTTTGCCCTAGTAGGGAGAAGAAACCATATGCCAGCCTCATGCCTTGAGGTACTGAGTGGTCAGGTTAGCAAATGTATGGTGGGTACGGGAGAGAGGCAGAATGATTCATGTCCTATGGAGAGAGGCAGCTCTGAAAAGGAGAAGGCAGTAGGGAATGGGATCATGTGGAAGGACTGCTTGCCACCCACAACCATGGTGAAGTCTGGTCCTGGGCATCTACAAAGGATCATGTCTGTGTCCATGGCCCTGTTCCAGCCTTGGTCTGTGTTACCCATGGCTCCTGTTACCATTAAAGGTTGTGTGAATGCCTGGGTTTTTGGCCCCCATCTGGGCCATGTTGGTTTCCAAGGGCCACCCTGAAGTCCCAGTGATGCTAATCTGAGTGTCCTGTGCAGTCAGCCAGGGCCATTGTGACATCTGGGCCCAGGATGCTACCAAGGACCATGTCTGGATTTGTGGTTCTACTGGAGCCAGGGTCTGTGTTGATGTCCATGATTCCTGTTACCATCAAAGGCCACATGAGTTCTTGGCATCTGGGACACCATCTGGGGCCATGCTGGAGTTCTAGTATCACACTGCTACTGGACCCATGCTTATTTGAGAGGCCTGTGCTGCCACCGAGGGCCATGATGACATCTGACCCCAAGCTGCTACTTATGGCCATGTCTGGTTTCATGGTTCTGATGCAACCGGGGGGGGGGGTCTATGTTGATGTCCCTTGCCCATTTTACCACAGAGGCCCATTCAAATCGTGTGTAGAACCATGTGTTGAAGTATGAGGGCCTTGATGAGCTGGTCTCACCTTTCACTGGCTCAGGGAGAGCCACCCCCTCCTCTGGAGAGCGGACCCTACTCCTCATAGGTCCTGGGATAGTAAGCTTTGATGCTACCACCCAGTCACACTTCCAGGGCTTTGTGTGGGCACTTCCTAAGATCTCCCCTATCTATGACCTGCTGGAGCATGTAAAGAGACTGGTCCCAAGGAACCATAGTCACAGGATCTCCGTGAATTGGAGCAACTGCAGGATATCCAAGAGGAGTTTCAGTGAGGGTCCAGTATTGATGGTGTATCAGAAGTCAGAGGTCTTGAATCTGACCAACAATACATTAAACAATGAACATTTACAAGCAAAGTTGTATGGGCAAAGGGGTATAGTACATGATATACAACAGCTCCCAATGCCACCAAGAGGAATGGAAAGGTGGTGGAGGTGCTGGAGGTGAGGAAACGGAGATGCATAGTGTTTTCTTCTTGTTTGTTTTGTTTTTATAAGGTGCTTTGTGTGTTTTTAAACTCATATTTGCATTTTATCTTGATTTTATTATTTCTTTTTTAGCTTTTCTTTGTAGAGAAACACTGCAGAGAAGAGTGGATATTGAGGGACTGAGGAATGAATAGGATTAGGGTGCATTATATGAATTTCCCAAATAATGAATAAAAAATTATGATAATATAAAAAGAGAAAAAGAGTCTTTTTCATGGATCGAGAATCATTTGTTTGGCTGTTTCACAAAGGCACTTTTTGTTTTTTTAAAGTGTTATAGAGGAGGAGTGTGGCAAATAGACTTAAAATAAACTTCAAGAGAGAGCTGGCACTGGTGCTGAATAGAGGACTGGTACCATTCACGAGGGGCCTGACCTCATAAAGGATCCATTTTATATTTCTAGCCTGAAGGTTTGCTGGATTTTTTTTTTTTTAAAAAAAAGGTTTGTCCTAAAGATGGATTAGAAAGAGCTAAGATAAAGAGGCTGTTTCAATGACCATGCTAATACAATGCTAGAGGCTGCCATGAGAGAAGTGAGTTGGGAGAAAGAAAGTTCAACATTTCATTTCTGAGGTGAAGAAGACAATGGTCCAAAGTCTCAGCCGAATTTCTCAAGCAGCAAGCTTGAGTGGGAGAGGACCTCGAGACAGAATTTTTCTGGAGATGATCTTGCAAAGATTCATGTAGGAGTTGGTTAGGGGTTCTGTTGTAGAAAGCTCAGGCTCAGCCTCCCCCTGTGGTAGCACCCAGGCTACACTTTAAAGAAACATTGAGTAAGTACAATTTCCATTCCAAAGATGAAAACATGAAATTATCTAATTTAGGGACCGTTCCAATGACCAAATCAAATCAATACCTGGTTGATCTGATCAACTGCATGGAAACTGGCCATTATGATGGCAGAGGGAAGAGGAACATTCAATAAAAAAATGACTGATTCATTGTTCACTATAAAGGGAACATAAATGTGGATTTTATTTCAAATGATCTGGGTGAGAAAAGAAAAGCCGTGTAAGCTCCGAGGAAATGAGTGCTTTTCTTTTTGAAATAACTCAATTTCCATACCTGATTTCATAACTTGAGCACAGCACACAGGGTGAGTATTCCATCTCAGTTTCTCCTGTGGGTTGTTCTGATCTTCCTACTCTCCTGACTCAGAAGAGATGGAGATGGAGGAATTCCCAGTTCTCCTTGGTCCATCACACTCCTCCACTTTCTGATTGCTACTAAAAAATTGAAATAAAACTGGAACAAATAAATAAAACTGGGTATAATCCACTTTCTGACTGCTACTAAAAAGGAAATAAAACTGGAACAAATATCAGGACATTTTCAACTTTAGGATAAGAAAATATTTGAATTCTTCCTCATGAAAATGTTTCCCTTCCTCATTTAACTAAAAAGGGTTTAACAAAAAAACTTGTTTTCACAAAAACATGTAGACACACCCCAATGTTTTGTCTTTAAAACTGAATCCTTGGGGTGCAATTGCAGATGCATTCATTGTATCCCAGAACATCCCATAGATAGGACACCCATTTGTAAATGTAGAAACATTATTATTATGTTGACTTGACACAGGGCCTTGCACAGAATTAGTAACCAGGGAAATATTTTAATACTCTCAGATTATAGATTCTGAACTGGAGGATGCTTGGAATAAATAGAGATAATACTTAGTATAATTAATTTTTATATTGTACAGTTGATAAACAAAGGGACTGGTCAGAATAATTGCTTCCAGAGGTATATGGTTGATGGTAACCTGCTTTGACTAAGACCCTGGCTTTTGACATCCCAATCCAAGCCCTTCTCCATGTACCTTGAAGCCTTGGGGGAGGTACTGAGAATGCACGACACATCTTTTCCAGAAACAATGAAGCAAAACAAGCCCTTAGAGAAGCTAACAACCTCACCGGCATTCTCAGACTACCCAACACACATTGATAGCTGCTGTGGAGCACTCCAGCATGAGCAGAGCATTTTCACGAGGTACACTAACTGATTCTTCTTGTCAGAACTCTCTCCTTTTACATTAAATGTGTGAAATGGATTCTACAACCTGTGGATATGCTTATTAGTCTCAGAATTCCAAAGTGATATAACCAGAACTCATCCAGTGTTGAGTGATATCAGCTGAGTGTTTATTCATGATAAAACACAACACATTCCCTCAAGTGATCACATCACTGAGAAGACCAGGAAACCCTACTGCTCTCACAAAGGAAACCTCAGGAGATATTACTGAAATAAAAATTCAAAACACACCGAAGTTTCTATATTTCTTCTAGAAGAATAATTCCTCCATATTTGACAACCCCTAACTCATATACACATACTCAGAGTGTGCACAGAGTTTACAGGGCATCCGGTAGGCTTCATGCCTCCAAGTGTGGATGGATACAAGATGGTGTCCAGTGATAGACAAGGGAAGGGATGCTTTGGAATTGAGAAGCTGTTGCCGCCCACTCTTTGTTCCGTTCATAAGTCTAGCTTCTGCAAAATGACTTCAATAAATAATAAAATGATGAGAAGTTTATTACTTCTAGGGAAATTAGTGGAAACATTAAGGTGTCAATCCAGTTAGTGGAATTTGAGAGAAAATTTAGAAATATCCCGTCTCTTGGAGGTGGCACCCTTCTCAAGTTCTAGTCTCTAGATCCCATTATTGAGCCCAAGGAAGTACTTGAAGTAATTACCAGGTTTTAAAGCTTTTGCACATCTTTAATTTCTGGATGAGTACAAAAAGGCCCATTGTCACAGTCTGCACCATGGTTTGTGTGTGCATGGACACGTATGCACAAGAGTGTGTGGGCATGCAGAGACTATAAGACAATCAGCCTTCTTGTTCTTTGTGACAAGGTTTCTCATCTGCCTAAAGCTAACCAAGATAGGCTGGCTGGCCATCAAGCCCCAGAGATTAAATCTGTCTCCACCTACCCAGTGTTGGGATTATAGATATGCAAGGTCACATCAGACAATTTATTTTGGTAATGGCTGTCAAATTTAGACCTCTGAGGTTGTGTGTTTAGCTTTAGCTATCTCCCTGGCCCTTCAAATCCATTACTTATTTACTCACATACAGAATGGCCCTTTTAGCCAAATATAAGTTTTAAAAGCAAATATTGGCATTTGTAAAATATTTGCTCTTAAATAATACAGCTCTTCCAAATGCTGATATGTCTCACTGTTCAATATTAGAAACTCCTCCATCGACCTTACCATTGATATCATCAAAGAAATTGTGCTGTACAGTTTTATGTTGACAAGGCTAAAGTCACTTGGGAAGAGGAACGCTGAATTGAGAAAATGCCTCCATAAGAGTGACCTATAGGCAAGTCTTTTAGGCATTTTCTTGATTAGTGGTTGATGTGGAACAGTCCAGCTCACCGTGGATAGTGCGCCAACGGTTCTGCATTGTGTAAGCCACGCAGAGCAAGCCAATGAACAGCATCCCCCACGGTTTCTGCTTCAGTCCTTGTCCTGACTTTCTTTGACGATGGACTGTGATGCATAAGTACAAGCTTTCATCCCCACGTTGCTTTGATCTTGGTGATTTTTTTTTTTCTTTTTTATCACAGCAATAGAAACCACTACTAAGGCAGAAGTCTTCAGGCATCATAGTCCATCATGGTCCAGGAGATGTTTGCTGTTTGCTAGAATTCTACATTTGCTTAAAGGCACAAATATTATCACTAGCAAAAAAATTAATTTGTTTTATTCTTTAAAGCACCAGGGTAATTTTATTTATTTTCACAGATGTGTCTGTCAAATACTCGAGTCTCAGTCGCACTCATAACAGCACATGAAAAGAGAGACTAATTCGGTTCTTAGGCCAGCACATTGTGAAAGCTGCTGTGACTTGGTATTTATTTGTGCCTTTTATAGATATTTCCATTTTGTCAAAGAAATGACCATTAAACATAAATATACCACTGGCTTCAAATTTAATAAAATTTTCGGTGTAACATTTTCAACAAAAACCATTGTGATATTCAAGTGAATTTTGTCTTCTATAACTCTCCCATCTTCACTGTCCGTTCTCACTGCATCTCTGAGTACAAGGCAGGGAAGAATCCCATGGCTAGTAATATATTTTGGTGGGCTTGCTTTAGTAAGGATTATAGTGATTATGTTTGATTTACATTTTTTTACTACCAACACAGTGAAAAATGTTTTATCATCATGCAAAGAGTTTTGAGAATAAAATAAAAGTGCCCTAAACACCTATATGAAAAATGAGTGAAACAAGACATTAACTCGCAGGCTTCACAAAAACTAACTCAATATGAAAACGTGTCAAGTGTGTGGCTAAGACAATGTGGGGAGGCATCTAGCTGATACCTGAATGTGACCTATGTGCGAGAGAATTGTGATGACTGCATTAAAATTGAAATCTCCTGGTCTGTGAATAACTGTCAGGAAAAGGACAAGCACAGCACTTAAAAAGCAAATTTAGAAAATAAATATCTGAGAACTCTGGAAACTTAATGAGGAAACGTACAAGTCAGTTAACATTTGACCAAAAACCTTCAGAGACAGCTTGTAAAATCCATGGGTGATACAAGAATATGCTGCTATGCTCTGCAGCATGTGTCCTGGGGAAATGCTGTGGGCTCAAAGGATAGTGAAGTTTCGCTACACATCTGTGAGAATGGTCAAGATCCACAGCACCAAAAGCAGGAGTAAGGTGGAATACAGCCATGTACACACATGGATGCTGGGGATGTGGAATGATACAGCTTTTTAGGAAACTGAGATAAGGACATTTAAATCTGCTCTCAGAAACACCATAATCACCTGCCTTATCCGTGATACTACATGTACAGGAGAGAGCTCCTGAAATTCTTCTTTCTAATTAAATTTTGTACCCTCTGACTAACCCTACAGCTGCCCATTCTCCAGCCTCTAGTTACCATGCTCTGCCTCCTAGAGTAACCTTTTCGGATAAGTGTGATCAAGACCTGCTTCTTTTTGTGTGTCAGTGCCCTATCCTTCAATATAACACTCCTCAGGTTCATCCAGGTCATCACAAAGGATAGCATTTTATTCTTTATTATGGCTAAATCATATCCCCCTGTAGATATTGGCACATTGTCTTAATTCATTTACCAGCTGAGAGACCCTGCAGTGATTTCAGTTACTGTTAATAGTATCACTCTGAAAGTAGGCATTCAGACCTCCTTTGATATTCTGGTATCAAGTAGGAGACCACTCTATTATATGTGTATTCTATGTTTCATTTTTTTTTAAGATTCTCTGAGTTGGTCTATACAAAGGTTGTACCAAGTAATATCCACTAGTGGCAACGCTTTTTATCTTTCTTCATGAAAACAGTTTCAATACCTGTGATGCAAAGACAGACCGGGAGATGGAGATGCCATACCTGCCTAGTGCACTGGCCATGTGTTCAGCTCTGCTAAATATTGTTAAGTGACTGTTAATGTCAACATCAAGTTGTGATATTTGTTTACTATAAATAATCAAAGATCGGAATTCCTAATTGGTAGCTGTTAGATTCTTCCCTGATGCCTGGCTGCCTTGACTGTCAGCCAAGACACAGGCAGAGTACCCTCAAGCCAGCACTGACTGCACTGAATACAGCAGTAGTTCCCTCATATTGTAATGATCCCCATCCATATCATTTTTTTCATTGCTATTGGATAACTGTAATTTTGCTACTGTTATGAATCATAATGTAAATATCTGTGTTTTCTGATGGTCTTAGGTGACCTTTGTGAAGGGGTCATTTCAACCTCAAGAGTGGAGACTCACAGTTTGAGAACTGATTCTCCATGGGCATCGTGTGAGAGCTACAGAATGCCTGCAGCTGCTTGGTGCTGAAGAACAATTCCAGCTCACAGCCATCAGAAGCCTAGGGCTAAGAATCTGCCCACAGCTCTCCTGGAAGAGTTTCTCCTGGTTGAACCCAGATCCCTTTCTAGGTGAGGAATGAGGACCTTGGACACCTGATTGGCCTGTGTACCTTGGGCTTATATTCCCATCGAGATGAGGGTCAATGTTGTGTACATTTGTGGGTCTCCTGTCTTTAATGCGTTTGTTGCTTTCTTGCTGTTAACATTTTTGTGTTCCTTATCTATGTTATTTGCATATACTTTCTCTATTCCTAGGTTGTTTTTATAGTTTGCTCATTCACTATGCAATGCGGAAGCCTTATATTTTGAATAATCCATTAGTTTCCTTTGGGCTTTGTTGCCAATGCTTTTGAGTCAAATTTTAAAAGTATCAATTCCAAGTATAATATCATAGAGCATGCCCTCATGTTTGCTTTCAGTACTTTTATGATTTCTGGGTCATATTTTAAAGTATTTAACACATTTCAAATTGACTAAATCTATCTTAATTTATTTTGAATAGGGGTTTGATTTTATTCTTTTGCATAAAAAGTACATTCAGTTTTGTCAGCAGTATTTACTGAAGGACCATCCTTTTCTCCACTCCATATTGTTGGCATTTTCAGCTAAAATAAATTGATCATAAAATTATAAATTTATTTTATGATCTTGAATCTGCACTTGTTTTATATCATGCTGTTTTGGTGACTGGAGCCTTACAGTATATTCTAAACTCATGTTATGTAATGCCTCTGGGCTTGTCTTTTTTGCTCAAGGTTGATTTAACCATTTGAATTTTTGTGGTTCTACATAAAATTGTGGGTTGATTTCTTCCAATATCTCTGGAAGATATCATTACAATTTTTATAGCTATTGTATTGAACCCGCAGCTGTCTTTTTGGGAAATGGAGATATTTTAACAGCATTAATTCTTCCAAACTATGAGCACACTTTCATTTTTCATTTAGTAGTTTCTACTTCAATTTATTCCTTCAAAATCCTATGGCTCTTTCAGGTACAGGTCTTTAACCTACGTGATGAAGTTCACTGGGATGTATTTATTCAATGTTTTCATAACTATGATAAGTGAGACTGTATTTTAATTTTCTTTTTGATTGTTAGTGTGTGGAAATGCTTCGATATTTGTGGATTGCCTGTGCCTTCTGCAACTGAATTCCTTAGTGCTGACGGTTATTTGCTGTTCTTGTTTATTTTTTGGTGGAGTTTCGAATATTTTTTTTCCAATATGATATCATGTTATCTACAAAAAAGACAAGTGGTTTTCTTTCCAATTTACATGGCTTTTATTTTTTTCTTAGATTAATTGTTGTGACTTTCAGTGTTGCTTTGAATAGAAGTATCCAAGGCAGCACCCTTGTCTTACTCAAGGCCTTAAAAGTTTTTCCATTTTTACCACACAGTATTGCACCACATCTGGCCTTCCTGGATTGAAATGCCTCCTTTTATAGCTATTGATTGAGAGATTTATCATGGAAGGGAATTAAAATTTATCAAATACTTTTCTGTACCTATTAAATGTTATCACTATATCTTAATTTTATACCCCATACGCTGTGAAGATGTGGGTTCATGGTGGTACAAATTAACTCAGAAGACAATAGTAGTTCTCCGGAGCTTGTAACAGGAAGCAAACAGGGCTTCTTGTTCCCACCTCATCCTTATGCTGCCAGGAAAATAAAGGGCAGGTATTTGCCCCTCTATGCATCTATTTTCTCTTGGGTGTAGAGTGAAAACTTGCAGATGAACAGTAATCCTTAAATTTTCCTAAAAATCAGAAATCTTTGAAACTGTGTCTTTCCAGTTAAACTGATGCAGGTTCAGGCACTGCCTGGTGTGAGTGGAGAGTCAGAGACTCCTTTGCTCGTGGCAACTGAGAAGGTTTTGTTTTGTTTTGCTTTATCTGGAAGGTCCTAGAAACAACTATTTTTTAAAATGAAGTTCAGTAGCTGAGTTTCCCTTCTAGACCAAATAATTCATGAGCTCAGAATGTTGGACATAGCACAAAACAAATCTAGAATAAGGGGAGGAATATTTGGGTGTTCTGACACTGGTGTAGGCACATCTCTATACTATTCAGATGTAGGGGAACAGGCTGTTTTTTGAGACTCTGAAAAGAAAATGGTAATTTGATCTGTCTTAAGTCAAGGGGAACATGAAGTATCAGATGGAAACTACATAGAGGAAGGGAGGGTGAAACTAGAAAAGAAAGAAATGTGTGGTTTTCTTGGGCACATGTAACCTAAGAGAGGAGCCCCTGGGAGCCTGCTAGAGATTGACAGGAGCTGTGGTTCCTTCCAAACATAGAAGCATCTTTTCATTGCTTGAAGATAAATCAGTGGTAGCTTGAATCTCCACTACTGATAATCTAAACTCTACTTTTCATCCTGGTTGCTAGGAAGTCCTGTGAGCTCAATCAATGCATCACCAAAACCTGAAGATGCTCACATCCTTCTTCAGAGAATTCATTTAGGTTTAAATTCTTTTCTCAGTGCTACCGTCTGGTCCTTGGCACAAGCCACCATGTCAATGCAATTTTCTCTGCCCCCTTTCCTTTCCTCTATCCTCCCCTCCTCCTCTCTCCCCGCTTCTCATCCCTCCTCCTCGTATCTTCCTTCCTAACTCTTCCTTCTCCCATCTTACAATATCCAAGAGAGAGGAGTGTGTATGGGTTACAACTCTTAAAAGAGTGCTTTGCTGATCTTTTAAGAAAACAACAAGAATGGATAACATGCATGGAATTATTAAAGCTGCTAAGATCTTTTATATTTCAAAGGCCTTTTAAGTGCGTGTCATCTTTGGCCAACAGCTTTAGAATTCTAACCAGCAACTTTTGCAAAGTGTTACTGGGGTCATACGTTTTATTTTCTTCTCATTTTTAAAAAAATCTGTGAGGAGGGGGGACAGAGACTATGTATCTTTAAATAATAAAAAAAATCATTGTAATATTCTCATAAACATCATCCTTGGCCCTGCCATTGCAAACTTTAACAGCCTAGCAGCCAGAGAAGCAAGCAGGGCAAACAATACAAGAGTCATTATTGTAACTAAATTAGACCGTTTGTTTTCTTCTCCTCAAATCAAATTGTGTAGGAGCTGCTTTATTGCAAAACAGACATTAAAATTCCAGCAAGACCTCAGAGAGAAAGTAATTTCTATTTTATCAGTGCTATAAAGCTGTCTTTATGTTCTGAAGCAGGAAATACTGTGAGGATATTTATAGTTTCGGCTCCAAAGCCAGTTTGAATAGAAATGTTAGCGGTCGCCAGGCTGTCATGCCGCTTGGCGGAGCAGGGAATTTTAGAGAATTTGTGAATTACTGCTACGGTCTTGACAAGTCTCTCAGTGAGGCTGGTGTGTATGTGTGTGTGTGTGTGTGTGTGTGTGTGTGTGTGTGTGTGTGTGTGTGTGTGTGTGTGTGTGTGTGCAGCTCTGTGGTGTTAGTGGAGATAATGATTAAATCCTTGGATTGGCTTAAATGGGAGATTTAAATGATATTCTAGAGCTAATCGGTTTCACTCACCAAGTTGTCCTGGAACAGAGGCGAGGTTTCTAACTTTGCCACTCTGTGTTTAGAGTCTAGAATGCACTTTTGCGTCTTCATCCTGCTCCTCCCTCACCTCCCAGCCTTGACCAGTCCACCCAGCCCAAGGCTCCTTAGCTGGCAGCATTGCTCACTGAGTTTTGACAGTGGCTTCTTCCCTGGGGTCTGTTGATTCCTCCTTGTAATTCATGTTTATCTCAGACATTCCTGTGGAATGTGCTGGAAATCCATCCACATTATCACTTACGATGTGGAGGAGTGTCCTTGCTTTACTAGGGGAAGAACTGAAGCCTTTGGAGATGGACTTGAGGAGTCTGAGTTACATCACTGCTGAGTTATATCAGGAACAAGAGAAGCTTCATGACAGAGGTCTAGCCAGCCATTTGCGCTAATTCTTATCAAAGTCTGACAACAAATAGAGACTTTATACAGTACAAGGGTGACCAAGCCATGCTGGGTCTGAGCACTTTTCTGTCATGAAACCCATAGGAAGAGTGGGTGAGGGCAGTTGCTCAGGATGTCCATCCATATGCAGAATGAAGGGGACTGTGGAAATGTGCAGTCTTCTCTTTAATAAAGCTGTTTAAGAATTTATTCCTGGTGCATAAACTGGCTTTTTGAAGTCCTTTCCATAGGGATACCTTGTTCAGCCTTGATACTGGAGGAGGGACTTGGTCCTGCCTCCGCTGGATAACTATACTGACTCATCTTGGAAGTCCTTAGTGGATGGGGTAGGATGGAGTGAAGGGAAACTATGGGGTGACTGGGAAGAGGGGATGGAGGGGGAACAGAGGTTGGTATGCTTAAAAAAAAAGTTTAAATAAAAACAACAAAAAACAGACAAAAAATTAAAGCTGTTTAAATCTAATCCAGAGGGTTTTGCTTTCTTCTCATGGATCAAAGTTTGATTTATGCCATGCTGCTCATCACCTGACTGCTCGGGTCAAAGACAAGATTTCATTCTCCATGAAGCAATCACACTCTGTGAATTTCCCAGAAACACACCGGGAAAAGCCTTGTCAAATGAAGAGCCTTCCTCTGCTCATCAGAAGATAAAGATGCTTTTAAAATCTAAGTTGGGATAGAACTCCCGGCCTTGGGGAGTGTCCAACTGGAGGAGAATGTATCCAGGTTATGCCCTCACTATTCTATCCTAGAAACAGGTCTGTACCATGGAGATCTCTGGTGCAGCCCACTATTGCAAACTCAAGTCCTTCCTCTCAGACTTTGTTCTTTTGGCTCTTCATTTATATTAGCCCAAATGTATCCAGTAGCCTCTGTGGCTATTCTGCACTAAGATGTGTCTAGTCCAAGATCAGAGGCACAGAACATTGCACCAGATTCCAAAGACAAATAGAAAAGTGCATGAACTAACTTGAAAGTTTTTTTTTTTTAATAGGCTACACAGTGAAGGCATAATCTATATTGAATCACTAGATATTTTAAGAATAATGTAGTGTTTTTTTCTCCTAAAAATATGGTCCCTAGAAACTTTCCAATGGGACACATAGATTGGCAGATATATTAAGTGTCTGAATAAGGAAGGAGACAATGTTATATCTGTGAATAAAGACATTACTTCTATGGGCTGCCTGCTTAAGATGGGCTGCTCTTATGTTTTTAGAGGCAATATGAATTAAGGATAAAATCTAATCAGGATATGTTAGGCTGTGGAAAGGTGTGGTTGCATAAGCACTTGCCTTGTAATCATGAGGACCTGAGTTTGATTCTTAGCAACTATGTAAAGTACCTGGTGATGTGTTTGTTCATAGCACTGGGGAAGTAAAAATATGCTGAATCCTGCACTTAGTGCTTAACCAATCTAATTTAATTGCTGAGCCCTGTGATGTGGGAATGTCTTTCTGTAGGTTGTATCAGTCTTTAAATAAAGGACTGTTTTGGCCATGGCAGGCACTGTAGAAGAAGTAGGTGGGGAATCAGAATAGTTAGGAGGAGGGTGGAGTCAGATGAGATCATGCCAGCTGCCCAAAGAAGAAACTTATAAGGAACACAGGTGAGCCACGGGCCATGTGGCAGATAGATTAATGGAAATGGGTTGAGTTAAGATGAAAGAACTAGCTAGCAATGTGCCTGAGCTCCAGGCCAAACAGCATGAAGTTAATATAAGCATCTGAATCATTTTGGGGGGCCTATGCAGCAGCGGGTGGCTAAGGGATCTGGGGTGGCAGGTCTGTAGGTATGGACCTCTGGTGCCCATGGCCAGAAAACCACATTGTAACAGCCCTGGGTTTCAAAAATAAGGTAAAGAGAACCTGAGAAAGACACCTGGCCCAGACATGCATACATGTACATACACACCTTCTCCACATGCAGCTGAACATACACACATACAAACAGCATGTATTATTAAATGTCACTGTTTACAGAAATAATTTTCATTTCCTTGAGTGGTCTTCGGAGTTGTACTGCTTGTTTGTGGAAAACCAGTCTACACCATGAATTCAATAGTTTTGTTAGGTGATTGTTCACACTTGTATTTGTCTTCACTGCAGTTCAAGATTTTAGAAGCAAGGCTCTGCTTGACTGAGGAATAGAAACTGAGGGCAGGTACACCTCCAGAAGAAAGTCTGAAGGGTGATTGATGTGGGATGTCTTTTTGTATGCTGTGAGTTATTTTTGGATAATTAAAGAACTGTTTTGGCCTATGGCAAGCCAGCTTATAGGCAGGAAGGAAATTCAAGCACAGGCAAGGGGAAAGGAGAGGGCAGAGTTAGAGAGAGACTCTCCTCTCTAGCCTCCTAAGAGTAAACATGTAAAAGAAACACAGAAAAGCCACAGGCCATGTGGCAAGACAGATTAATGGAAATGGGTTGAGTTAACATGCAAGAGCTATTTACAAATATTCCCGAGCCATAGGCCAAGTACCATGTAATTAATAAAAGTCTTTGTGTGATTACTTGGGACTAAGCAGTTGTGGGCAGTCTATTTGGGATAGTTTATCTGGATCTTGGGGCTAGTCTGAGACAAAAATTCTTACTACAGGTGATAGCTGAACATTATTACACCAGGGCATGGACTGAACTGCTAGCCCAAATCAAACATAGACAAGTCAGGTCATTGTGGGGTCATGATAAAGTCTTTGATTCTAAACTAGTTTAGCTGTCACTGAACTTCTCTGGATTCTCATTTGAACTCAAAAGCAAAACACAGCCAGACATGAGTTACCTTCATCATAGTCATAGTGGAGATATCATACTTTCTATCACATTCTGTGACTACTGTGACAATTCCCACTAATCTGACTAATTTTTTTTATTATTATTTTTAATCTGATGCAATGCTAAGCAAATTCATTAAGGCTAATCAGGGTTACACCATTTACCATGACAACATGAATCCAGATCCTTCTGACTCAAGGATTGATGCTCTTCATGAGACTGTGATATTTGCTAAAATTGTGGCGTGCACCCTAAGAACAAGGTCATGTGCTTAAAGGCCAGACACAGGAACAGGCAGATGTGGGTCTCCATGAAGGTACTCAGTCTTCTAGTTTTTGTTCTCCATTTGTATTTTTCAAGTGTGCTCCCCACTCCCTCACACACACATGCACAATGGATTCAAAACTTATGTTCCATGTTTACAGATGATTATGGGTTCTTCATCTATCAAGCTTTTGAGTATTAACATGTTTTCCCCTGAGGCAGAGGAACATTTCACTGGGGAACCAAGAAAACTATTCTGTTGAGTGAATGTTGAGCTAAGAGTTGCCCACCCTCTCCTAACATCATACCATTATACAGCCTGCAAGGAAGGAGTTCTGTTATGTTTCATGTCCAGCTACTCTTCCATGTATTAAATTCTTAGGGTCCATTTTAAACTTTCAGTCCTTCATCATTTAAATATTTTTAATTCCCCTTTTCATGTCTGCCTGCATAACACGATGTCCCACAGGATGATATAGACTGAACCTCTGAACTCTAAGCCACCCAATTAAATGTTTTCCTTTTAAGAATTGCCATGGTCATTGTGTCTCTTCACAGCAATAGAAACCCTAACTAATACAACAGTTAAGAAAAATCATGCACTTAAAAAACCCAAATTCTACTTTAATAACATGAGAAATTAAGAACGCATGGACTTTTTAAAAATATCAAGTTGTTAGTATTTTGAAAATTAAATCTTGATTTTTTTCCCATTGATGACACCCATGAACTCATGATACTAATTGAGTACTCTAGATTAATCTAGCTAAGAAATAAACTTAAACAGACTTAATTAAACCAGGAGGCCACCATGTTCTTTCTCATGGCATGGCTGTATCCAATTACAATGCTTCTGTCTCTAGGTCACCAGAGGTAATATACAGTGGGACTAAGCCCTCCATGCTCTTCAAAGCCCCACATGGACTTGTGTCCAAGAAAGACGGGGAATCTCTCCCACCCAGCACATCCTTGGTTAGTGGGTATTGTGGAGGATAAGATGCTGTTATCCTGTGGAGATTTCCCCTCTCAATTCTGCTGCACCATGGTGGACCTGGATGCCCTGAACTAGCAGTCCTAAATCCCCAGCTCTGTAGTCAGCCACTAAGAACACATGTATGGTCACTGAAGGGCTTTCAAGTCTAGGCCTTAGCAACAGGGTAGATTAACTATGCATACACCATTGCTAACTTGAAGCTCCATCCATTTCTGTCAGCACAGAATTGCTAACAACTATGAGAATGCAGAAAGTATAATGCTGAGGCCCCAGTGACAGGGAGAATGAAAGGCAAGGCTCTGTATTCTGGGAAGCCATGGCCTTGATTAGAATGCTCCTACAGTATTTATGTTTGCTAGTACCTATAAATAAGGCCAGCACCTGGCTATTCCTAATGTCTGCCGTCATTTCGCATGGCCTCTGTTTTGATGGAGCACCCATTGCTACAAAATAATATTTCCTTCCACCTTCATCTAATCCTGAAGAGAAAACCTTCTGAGGTTTCCAGGACTGTGGCTGCAGAAGGAAAAGGCAAAGCTAGAATGCTGTAGCCTTCTAGGAAACTGAGTGAGGACTGGCATCCTTGCCCGTAGTTAGAGTTTATGAGATGCATAAAGGACCTTTCAGGATCAAAAGCCAATGTTCTGATCCAAACCCAGCTTTTGTTACATTACTGCGGTGTTGCCCTCTCTTGCCTTGAGGTCTGCTGAGTTACTGTGCACTGCCTTCCTTCAGTCAGCCAGATATACATTGGATACACCGGGTTTCTACTTCCTCACATTGCCTTCCTTTTTCCTGTCACCTCACACCTCACCTTCCTCTCTGACCTGGTCTTACTATGTTTTCCAGGCTGTCTTCAAACTGTACATCCTCCTGCCTCAGTGCTGGGAGTACTGAAACTTTCTTCTTCTAAAACTGAGCACATCCTCTCTATCTACCTCTGTGAATGGAAGTATACAAAACTCAAAAGGAAATTGTTTTAGCTAGCCCAAGTACTCTTCTGGTTTGCCCATATATTCGGAGTTTTTACATAGTCCACAAAAATAATCATAAGAAGAATTTATTATTATTATTTGCATCTTATATTCCCTTCCTTACAGCAGAAATATTTAGAAAGATTCTGTTGCATACTTTAAAACTCACACAGAATGGTGCTGATAATTTTCTGTGACACCAAAGGTATATGTGTATATTATGCATTCTTTCCAAGAACTATTATTTATAAAGCAAAAGTTCATGAGACTCCATAATCCATGGGAGGTGTGAAAATTACAATTCAGGGCTACCTCCTGATTGTACCCAAAGGTTTAATGACAAATGGCTATTGTTGATATAAAGAACAAATCCCTCTTGAGTAGAATCTGGTTGCTTATTGATGGTTATTGTAGTTAATTCAATACTTTCCAGTTGATAATAATAGTAGGATTAGATAAATAATCAGTCACAATTTAACTGAGGTAGATATGCATTCTCCAACACCCATTTATGAGGTTTATGTTTTTTAGAAATAAGTACTCTTTTTTTCACAGTGTGCCCGTGTGTGAGGTTAAGGCAGACTAAGAAGGCATGGGATGCTTCCAGGAAACATCTTCAGGTACATGCTTATTCAGAAATAAGTGACCTCTACCCATTGTTCAGCTTCTTGGTTTTGGCAAACATGATATTCTTCTTTGGAAAATGTTTCAGTTTCCTTTCATCTAGACTGCTTTACAATGATCAGCCATTCTCAAGTTCCTCCCACAAAGATAAGGTAAGTAAAAACCAACTGGCCCAGCAGAAACCTTTGGTCTTCCACTTGCTCTATGTGATCTCTTATTTCTGGATGTTTGAATTTGCTGGCGGGGAGGCCTTGAACAGCACAATACTGGCTGATGCTAACACCTCCCCTCCTGGATAGTATTGCAAGACTGAGAAGGAATAGAATTTTCTCCTCTGCTTCACTGCAGCAGTGGTAGAAAGGACCCTTTAATCATATAAATGGAGCTGTAGATACCTACAAGCTGAGACAGAAGAGAGATAGAATTATCATGGAAAAACTACAAATATGACAATGAAAAACAAGTATTTGTAAGAATAACCCACAGAAGACGCAATGTGTGGTGTCTTCAAACTAACAGATGACAGTGAATGCTTTTTTTTAGTACTAAAATGCCAAACTCTAATGTTCAAACTTCAGAAGGCCTTGAGAAGCAGCTCTAATGTAATATAAATATTTGGACATAAGGTCCAGAAGATCTTGATTAATTTACTAGATGTGTGCTTCTGAGATAAGGTCTGACCGTGTACCTGGGGCTTCTCTGCTGGACTGAAAAATGAGGCATTTAATATTGACTCAGAGTGAATAGGCAGTAACTGGAGCATGGCCACAACTCCAGAACATTCAGAATATGCCCATGCTGAGGTGTGAGCCAGGACCAGCTTTCCTGGAGGATGAGCAAGTCACCTATCTTGTGTAGGAGTAGATGTAAAGCTGAAGCATGGTGAGATAGGCAGAGGGTCTGCGACTGTGTAAGCTGATGGCTAGCTGCAAACCGACTTTACCCAAGCCATCCTGTTCTCAATTCTAGAATGTTTTGTCTTGAGTCAGTATTTCTTTTAACTGTCTTCCAGTGAAGAACTGAAAGAGACGGGGAAAGAGGGAAGAGATAGAATGTGTGTCTCCCTCCCCTGTCACCATATTCAAGGTGGTTACTGACACAGACAAACAAGTAGACAGACATATACTCACACAAAAAGACACACAGAGAAATAGAGAGAGAGAGAGAGAGAGAGAGAGAGAGAGAGAGAGAGAGAGAGAGAGAGAGAGAAATAATATACTTGGATATACAGAGTTTGGATATGTGTCTGAGTATATGCACAGACATATATATATATATATATATATACACACACACACATGTACATACGCATATATGTACATAACAGAAAGATAAACACAAGCACACACATACATAGAGAGAGAAGAAGGGAAAGAGGAGAGAGAGGAAGAGAGGGATGAAAGAAGAGAGAGGGGGAAAGAAGGAGAGAGAGAGAAGCCCTGTGATTATCCGCATACCTTTCACTGAGAACACATGAAAAGGTACCTACTTGTTGGGATCCCTGGAATTCCCAGTACTCACCTTGGCACCTCCTGCTCCACACAGCGAGTGACTCATGGAAATTTACTCACTCATCTTATTGATGGATTGTTTTCTTGCCTGATTGCCAGTAATCTATTATAGGCTGAACATAATAAAAATTCAAAATTCATGAATTAAGTGCTGTAGACAGTCTGGGAAATACCTCTGTGTATCTTCACAGAAACACTTCACTTTAGTGAGGAAGATAGTCCTAGTGAGGGAGACAGATTTAAAAAAAAAAAAAAAAGGCAGAATTGAAGCAAGGAGGTCCTGAGGGAAGGAGGAGGGCCTGGAGCAGCTTCTCTCCTGATTACCTTAAAAGCAAATTGGGGGAAAGAGAAGACACTGTGGTGAGAGAAAGAAGAGAGGACAGCACCACAGTGCAGTGTGGACAGTTACACATTGCTGGTTTCTCTCACTCTCTCCACGCTATCAAGAATCCACACTGAGCTCCTTCGTCACTGTCTTTTGTTTTCTTCCCAGAGACTCTTCCAGTGAACACTGTTTACAAGCTAATGGTAGACACTGCAAGTTCACACAGATATCATCACCAGAGACAACCCTTGGCCATCAGTAAACATGCGATATGCTTTGGCCTCCTCTGTTGTTACACAGGGTGCATTCTCTGAGCTTCTAGGAAGGAGGGAAGTGTGGAGACCTTGGTGCCCACTTCGAATAAACCTCTTCCTTGCCTCTCTGCGCCCAACTCCCATTTGCCTTAATTTTTTATTTTATTTACAAATACAAAATATATAGCCAGCCCAGGCTCTATATTTTAGAGAAAACCTAACCTAAGAGAGAAGTAGAATAGAGTGTTGTTAAGGAGAAATTGTCATTTTGAGGGTTGGTGAGACAGCCTAAGCATTAAGAGTGCTTGTTCGTACAGAAAACCTGAGTTCAGTTCCCAGCATCCACATGGAAGCTTGCAAACATCCAAAATTCTAGCTCCAGGTGATCCAATGCCCTCTTCTGATCTTTGTGTGTACTATGTACGTACATGGTACACATGAATACAGGAAAACTAAACACTCATGCACATAAATTAAAACAAAGAAATCTAAAGGATAGTTTGTCTTTAACAATTCTTGAATTCTGGATTTCTAACAATAGATCACCATTTCCACTGTCTGGCTTGGGAGAGAAACTTCTAAATATTATTGAGCCAACTGCTGCTTCTGTAACCTTGGAAAGCATTAATCACTGTGAGACAGTTTTTTAATTTACTTCTGTCTCTTAAAGATGAACAATAAAGCCATGTATTTAACATATTTAACCTACACTGAGCGAGTTAGCTGCTTTTATTGCTAGCAACAGCAATCAATTAAATTTGTTTATGGCACCTGTTTGAACTTCTAGTATCTACTAGTGTAGCCAGAGTGCCCTCCTCAGACCTCAGGAGACTGTGATGACCCAGAGGTGAGCATGTCACACAGTAATTTTCCAGCCTTGGGACCATGAACATAAAATACATTTCAAGATTGATACATCTAAAATGCAGCTTTAAAAGTCTTTAAAATGTGACAGGATTTTTTTTTTGACTTCAACCAATACATACCATTTTTCTGGTCAAGAAAATAACATGTGTCTCTTCAAAACGTGAATTCATCATACGAGTGGGGTTTGTTGTTGTTTTGTTCTGTTTGTTTTCACATTTAAGTCAGCTCACAGGACACTCAGAAAAAGATCATCTTACTAGTTTATGGTCATGACTGACTTATGTTCAAAGGAAATTAAATGTCAACAACAAGGAAATTGGACAGAAGGACAAGGGGTTGCAGGAGAAAGTTTCCAAAAGTTCTTTAAGTCTTGAATCACAGAACCCAAGGATACATGTGATTTTAGGGCTATCAGGGATGTGACAGACCATCAACCTTCCAATTACAAGTGAGAATACCAAGCACCACAAAGACATGGTTTGATGGAGACTAGCTGATACAAAGAGTAGTCTCAAATTGATGCCTCATCACCCAAGACATAAGCCAGAATTATTCTAGCTTTGCTACATATTAAGGAACACTCGGGGAGACATATTTAGCTTTTCAAACTGACTACTTATAAAGGGTGCCCATGATGTGGGAATGTCTTTCTATATGCTGTGAATGTCAATCTTTAAATAAAGGAGCTATATTCACCCTTTTCTGAACACCATAGCCAGAGACAGGAGCATAGGTATGAGAAGGAGGGCAGAGTCAGACACAGATTGAGCCAGATGCCCAAAGAAGAAATATGTAAGGAACACAGGTGAGCCACAGGCCATGTGGCAGGACAGATTAATGAAAATGAGTTGAATTAAGATGAAGGAGATGGCTAGCAATGTTCTTGAGCCATAGGCCAAACAGTATGAAGTTAATATAAGTGTCTGTGTGTTTCATTGGGACTTTGGGATTGCTGGTTCAGATAAGTAGCAGTGGGTGGGTCTGAACTGTGGGGCTAGTCCGGGCTGGAAACCTAATGTAACAGATGGCATCCCAACGCAGGCCAAACACCCACATAAAGCCTGAGAAAGGGGTGTTACATCACAGAAATGGAGCCAAAAGCAGCTTTCAAATTGTGTCTTGGAAACGGGTCCTTGTACAGAGATGGTGTGGCGTCCAGGCCACAGACAAAATGGTGTGGACATGTGGCAGGCAGTGAAAGCTGCTACCAGGCCAGTTCCCGAAGTTTCATAGAAGACTCAATAGCATGTGATTGATTTAAGGTTTCTGTCTAATTTGAACAAAAAGGGAACAGAGTCAAAGATGGTTAGTTAATAGCAGCATATTCTGGAACTGCTCTGTTTGCTAGCGGTGAGCAAATGTGGCCAAAACATAATTTCACAGTCTAGAATTTTAAAAGCTCTCTGCTTAGAAAATGATCAAGGATTCACAATAAAACAGATTCAGATGGGGAAATCCTGTAAACAGCTTATAATGTGTATAAAATGTACATAGGCTTCAGAGTGAGAAGAAGGTAGAGAAAGGCTTCAAAAATGAGAAATAGAGGTATAAAAATATAATAAGCCACTTAAAGATGGAAAATAGACACAGAATCTGGATTATGGTTATTATTGTGTTTTACTTTTAACTTTTTAACTGTTAATGAGCTAACTGCAGAAAGACAATGGATTGCAAAGGATACTAAGTTAAACAAGAATACATATTTTAAAGGTATCTTGACTTTGAAATTTGTGTCTAAGGATTTATTGCTTTGGAAGAGTTCTGTTTTTGTTTACACAGAAGATGAGAACCTGTGGATTGCTTCCAGGCAAATATGGTTTCATCAACCAAGACCCCCTGAAAATTCTCTGATGGGAAGAGATGGTCACATCAGCTTCAGGGCTACAGACTAAGATGATCCAGAGTCAGGATGCTCAAAAGATTACCAGCACTCCTTAATCAGCAGGAAGTACCAATGGAAAACTATGCACAAATTCCCAAAATATTGTTTAAATGTTTCTTTTCATTATAAATGGTTAATAGTCATAGTTAATCTCTTTCCAAGAAGAAAAGGGGGATTTAGTATGTGAGTGATTTTTAAAAAATTAGATTATTGAATTTACTTTAAACCAAAAATTAGCTGTTAATATCAAAATGGTTTACATTGGTATGGATTTTGGTTTACTGATACAAATTTAAGGTCAATTTTTTTATGCTGTATGTATTTTTCTACTTTTATTTAAGGTATGATGTTTGTGTAACTCATTTAAAATTATAATGTATAATTAAGAAATGCAGATTAATAGTCACCTATGATAACCAAACTTATAGTCATGTTAGTTAGATTTTTAGGTATACAAAGATATATTTCAATCAGATAGGTAATCTTCAAAGACTTCTAAGATCTACAAAATATGGCATTTGAAATATTTTAAGAACTTAGACTTTTCTGGACAGTGAGACAGGTCTGCTCCTGGCAGCACCAATCTACTTCAAGAGAAAAATGGGCATCGAAGAAGGTCCATATGGAGTTTACTTTCTTTGTGGCAAGAACCTGATCTCGTATCGACTGCTTGACAGTATGCTATTTAAACTGGACATGCAGGTTCCATAGGAAAGTGACCTCTGAACTTTGGCAGAACAAGCCTAAATGGTCCTTCAGGTTCCTGCTTTGCAGAGAAAACTGTCAGACACTCTTCAGGACTCAAGGAGAAGTGACTGATGAACTATACCAGAACTGGTAGTGCAGTCCTTCAGATTTCCTGCTTCACTGAAAGGTATGCCAGAGATTCTGGGCCTGTAGCCTGAAGATGGATGCTCCAAACTTTATAAAGGATCTTTGGGTGACTGACCAGGCAGATAGGTGTCATTTCTGTCATTTCTAGATTTTGGAAGTTGCTTGCACTTTCTGTTTACTTTGGTAATATTACATCCTTTTGTGGTCTTTGATATAGTTGAAGAATAGATAGTTATAGATATAGTTTTTCTTAATTATTTTAAAAAGTATATTGGATATGAAACTTTAGATTCACAAGGATAAGGTAGATTACAGAGTATTTTCTTTAATTTTGTCAAATACAAATAGACTAGATAGTATAATAGTAATTAAAATATATAGTAACTATAATATATAATAAATTATATATAACATATAGTAACTATAATTCTTGCTTGATAGCTATTTTGTTATATGTAATTTTGCTATGTTAAAATTGAATGCTTCCTTTTTGATTAGACAGAAAAGGGGGAGGTGATGTTGGAACATCTTTGTGTATGCTGTGAATATTAATCTTTAAATAAAGGAGCTGAATTGACCCTTGGTGAACACTGTAGCCAGAGACTGGAACATAGGTAAGAGAAAGAGGGTAGAGTCAGACACAGCTTAATCCAGATGCCCAAAGAAGAAACATGTAAGGAACACAGGTGAGCCATGGGCCATGTGGCAAACAGATTAATGAGAATGGGTTGAGTTAAGATGAATGAGCTAGCTAGCAGTGTGCCTGAGCCATAGGTCAAACAGCATGAAGTTAATATAAGTGTCTGTGTGTTCCATTGGGACTTTGGGGTTGTTGTTTCAGATAAGTAGTGGTGGGCAGGTCCAAACTGTGAGGCTAGTCCAGGCCAGAAACCCATTGTAACATGCCCATGTGGAAGGAAGGATCTTAACTTAGAAATAGGTTGAGGGAGAACATAGACAACATTGTCACAGGTAAAATCATATCTAATTGTGCCCAAGGCTAATGAATATCTTTCCTTTAATATCAAAAGAAACCATAAGAATGCTCATTTCCACAGTGTCTCCCCAGGATAAAGGCAGGTATGAGACAAATGAGGAAGAGTGTTAAAGCTCTATTTCATTATAGTAGTTTTCTAATGCTGATATTCATTAACACAGATGCTCTTGCTTACACACACAGACACACAGTCTCACAGAGATAAATTTGTGTGTGTGTGTGTGTGTGTGCGTGTGTGCGTGTGTGTGTGTGTGTGTGTGTGTGTGTGTGTGTGTGTGTGTGTGTGAAAGAGAGAGGCAATATATTGTACATTTAATAAAAACAGTCTGGTATATCATAACAGAGCCACCCACAAAGTCAAGCCACAAAAGTTAGAAAGTGTAGACCCAAGCTTTTAATCCCATCACCTAGAAGGCAGAGATCAGTCTGTATCTCTGTGAGTTCAAGGCCTAGTAGAGCCAGGCCATGGTGGTCCACACCTTTAATCCTAGCTCTATGACAGTTGAACCAGGAAGTGAGATAAGTGAGGGGAAGGGAGGAGCGAGGAGTTCAGCTTCCCCTGGCACTTGCCTTTTTGGCTGAGGATGGAGAGGTTTGGAATCTGAGGATTCGTGGAGACAGGCCTCAGGAATTGGCTAGGTGAGATGTGGCTGTGGTTTGTTTCTCTATCTCTCTGATATTACAGCTTTTCCTCAACATCTTGCTCCAGGTTTTTATTATGAGAGAGAAAGAGAGGGAGGGGAGGAGGGAGGAGGGAGAGAGGGAGGAAGGGAGGGAGGGAGGGAGGGAGGGAGGGAAGGGAAGAGGGAGGGAGGAGGAGAGGAAGGGAGGAAGGGAGGGAGGAAGGGAGGGGAGGAGGGAGGGAGAGGGAGAGGAAGGGAGGGAGGGAGAGGAAGGGAGGGAGGGAGAGGAAGGGAGGGAGGAAAGGAGAGGGAGAGGAAGGTAGGGAGGGAGAGGAAGGGAGGGAGGGAGAGAGAGAGATCAGACACAGACATTTAGGCTCACACACAGAAATAAGTGAGAGAGAGCAGAGAGAGAGATGACTGACAAAGACACACAGAGACCTTGTAAATGGGTCTCTGTCTTCTCGGTCGAGAGCTCTTATCTTTGTTTCCACAGTGAAGGAAAGAACCATCATTCCAGTATTAAGCTGTAGATTGATCTGCCGGAAAGTGCAGCCTTGGATTCCCATTATAAGTAACAACTGTCTTAAAAGCTGCAACACATAGGAGCCTTCCATGTCCTATCCATGCTTGAACATGTACAAAATACATGCGTGTCTTACCCAGGCTTGAACATGTACACACAAGAACATGCCCTCCATATCTAGGCTTAAACACATACACACAGACATATGTGTGCTTTGTGTATTATAATCAGGCTTTTACATGTTTACAGAACCTTCTCACCAAGATTAGAACATATATATGTATATACCAGTACAATTTGCCTTGTACAGGTTTGAATATGAACACACACAAATGCATGCATGAAGTTTGAACATCTATATGCACAAATATCCATGCCTTACCCAGGCTTGAACATAGACACATGCAAACACATGCCCTCCTGACACAATTCCATAGAAGAAACTTTAGTTCCATTTGCAAGGAACTAGAGAAAGAAACATTGATAACTTTTATTGCTTATACACAGATTACAAACAAGTAGATTAGGTGTGATACTTTAGGAGAGAAAGAAATGAAAAGTGTTCTGTGCTGTGGGACTGTGCTCTTGCACCCTGTAAATATTTGTCACTGTAAATACAGGTTTAATAAAACACTGATTGGCTAGAAGCTAGACAGGAAGTAGAGGTGGAACAACTAGACTGGGAAAATTCTGGGAAGCAGAAGAGCAGAGCAGCAGATGCCAGCAAAACACAGAAGTAAGATGATAATGCTGCCTGAGTAAAAGGTACCAAGCCACATGACTGCACATAAGTAAGAATCAGCAAGTAAGATGCCTGAGCCATAGGCCAAATAGTTTATAATTTATATAAACCTTTGTGTGATTATTTGGGACTAAATGGCTAGGGCCTGGCTGGGCAGGACAGAGAAACTTCTGACTAAAGTTGGCACCCACTGTGGGGCACAGTCCATGACCCTGGGATGAAGAGTCCCATGCTCTACTGACTAAACTAGCCAGACTCAAAAGCGAAAAGAGGAAACTTCTGCCTTTTCCCTTTCATATTTCTTTCTTTGATCAGCTATTTAAATTCCTGGATCAACTTTCTTAGTGCTAGGATTAAAGGTGGATGCTTCTACGCCTGCTGTGTTTGGCCTTAAATTTACAGAGATCCAGAGGATCTCTTCCTCCCAAATGATGGGATTAAAGGCATGGATCACCACTTTAGGTGGCCCTTTGGATGACTCTATCCTCTGATATTCCAGACTATTTTTATTAAATATACAGTATATCACCACATTTCCATTAAAGAGTAGAGATAAAGAAAGTTAGTTGTAATTCATAACTTAGACATTTCTATTTCCCTTTAACTCACCAGAATAAGCTGTTACCACTTCATTTCCATGTTTCCTGTTTTCAAACACAAGTCTTTTCTTTCAGGTGACAATTTCTAGTTACTCCAGTCTAATTTAAGTTCATCAAAAATTATATTATCAATTCAATTTAAATACATTTAGTTTAAAAATAATCAAAAGTGAATAACATAAAATATTTACATAATGACATAAATATAAACCATAAAACATATGGCACATCATGTATATGACAATATTTATGTAATTAGGAATAAAGTATTCTACAGAGGCATCACAAAATTGAAGCACTTCAGTTTACTGTCTGAGTTGAGATGCTTAGCTACAACATTTCTAAAACCAGGGTGTTATCAAGAAAAGATGTTTCCTATCTCCACTACAACCCCTTCCTAGTGCCTGTCCTCCTGAAGCCATGGATTTTATTGAACTTAGTAGAGAAGTTTGTAAAATAATAGACTATTTTGATTACCAGGTTAGCACATGTATGTTTTCTCAGCTGCCTGTCAGCTGCCCAATTCTCAAGGCCATTGAGAAAAGCAAATGAAAGAGAATGAAGGTGCATGTGTCTGTCAGTCTGTCAAACTCTGCTTGAGGACATGTCTATCTTTTACTTCACCTTTATATGCTTGTGGAGATGTTCATGTGTATACATCTATCTTCCCAACCCCTCTGTACATGACCGTGTAGATGTGCATCATGGAGATGTTCTTGTGTATACATCTATCTTCCCAACCCCTCTGCACATGACCGTGTAGATGTGCATCTATTTATCTTTCCATCTCTGTATGTCCATGAGGTGTTAATCTGTTTGTCTACTCTGTGTGCCCAAGGAGGTGTGAGTCTATCTGTCTGTCTATCTCTGGGCATATCTATAAAGATATGCACATGTGTAATTGTCCATTTCTGAACATAGAGATGTGTGTATATATACATGTTTCTGTCAATCTATGTGTATTTATGGAGGTATTTGTACAGGATTATAATTTTTCCACCTCTCTGTGTCTCCCCAGAGGATGTGGTGTGTGTGTGTGTGTGTGTGTGTGTGTGTGTGTGTGTGTGTGTCTAGATGTTTTTCTGTGTCTCACATGGTGCCATGGTCCCTATAGTGGTTTATAAAATAATCACTCAGATGCTTAATATTAATTACAAACTGTTTGTTCTATGGCTCCGGCTTATTGCTGACTAGATCCTTTATCTTAAATCAGCGCATTTGATGTGAGAATGTCTTTCTGTATACTGTAAATTAATGAGACTGTTTTGGCCTATGACCTAGGTGGAGAAGTTGAAGCATAGATAGGGGAAGGAGGGCAGAGTCAGAGAGAGACACCAACCAGCTGTCCAAGAATCAACATGTAAGGTAACACAGGTGAGCCACGGGTCACTTGGCAGGACAGATTAATGGAAATGTGTTGAATTGAGATGAGGGAGCTAGCTAGCAATATGCTTAAGCCATAGGCCAAACAGCATGAAATTAATATAAGCATCTATGTGTTTCTTTGGGACTTTAGGATTGCTGGTCCAGATACGCACTAGTGGGCAGGTCTTTGTCTATGGGGCTAGTCTGGGCCAGAAACCTCTTTCTACACCCATTTCTGTTAATCTATGTATTTCCGTGTGTCTTGTGGCTTTATCTGTGTGCCGTTACATCTTGTTCTTTTAGTGATGGCTTGAAGCTGCTGCCCTTACCCTGCCTCTTCTCTCCGGTGTCTCTATTTAGATGTTCCACATTCTTACTAACCAGTGGTAGCAACATATATTCACAATGTACAGAACGACCATCCCACAGCATTTTACAGTTACGATTCTCTTGTATCTCAGCTAAGAGCCTATTTGGTACTAGATTCAGATTCTTCAGGACAGGACAGCTTTTGGAGTAATCTCTGTAATTTGCTATTTACCTATGACATGGACATTCGGTATGATTTTTACTAAATGGCATTGTTCTTATTGGTTTTAGTTTCATTTTTATTTATGTTATTACTCTCTTTCTCTTGGCCAATAATTGTTAATGATTTTTATTGTGTATCGTTTTGTATTAGGTTTAGAACCTTCTTACTTAGACAAAAAGGGGAAGCATAGTGGGTTTATTTATTCCACCTATGACCTTAGGCTATCAGGGCAAGAGAGGTGATACTTCCTACATGACTTTTTAAAAGGAAAGAGAGAGGGGACCTGTGCTCTCTCAGCATAATTGGACACCAGATATCCAGGTTCATTCTTTCCCCTGTAGAACGGAGTAAGACTACAGCTGTTCACTCAGTTCTGTGTTCATGAGTGAATTTTTCCAATTCATGTTTTGAAAAGTCCCAATTACCCATTGAATAAACTCATGCGGATTGTTTGTAACCTGTGTGCGTGCACGCATGCATGTGTGTGCATGTATGTGTGAGTGTGTGTGTGCATGTGTGTGTGCAGGTGTGTGCAGGTGTGTGTGCATTGTGTGTGTGTGTGTGTGTGTGTGTGTGTGTGTGTGTTGTAGACTGTTCTCCTTGGTCACCTTGGTGAGACACATTGGGTTCACTATCATTTTCTTTATCTATAATACAAGTTGAAGGTGGCCTCCTTTTCACTTCATTTAGAAGTGTTAGAGTCATTAAGGTGCTCGAGCAACTATCAATCAGCATGTACTTACAGACTTGGTTTTATGGGATTCCTGAGTTGGTCAAGAAAGGTGACAAGTTCCATAATGCACACAGGGACTGCTGTAATCATGATGCTCATTCTTTGTCTTTGACCTCCAAGCTGAGTCATCTTAGGTGCTGGCCTTCCTTCTCAGGCAGCTACTACTCTTATAGGCTATTTGTTTTACATTAGTCTCAGTAGATGTTTCCTACTTCTGACAGTGCCCGTAGACACCATTTCTCCAGAAGGCTTTGAGGAATGATCTATGAAGGAAGCTACAAAACATCTCAAGATCAATTGCTGTAATTATCTTCTGAATAATTTTCTACCATTATTCAGGCTGTACATATTGTACATGAAAGGCTATGTTCAGCCAAACCAGAGCTTGCTGGGTCTGGGATTTACAGCTCACTGTGCAGGAAGATTTAGAAGGCAACCCCTAGGAAATCCATCTGGGGATGGTTGAGAGGATAAAGGAAAATATAAGTTCTTTTAATCTTAATATTCTTTATGCTCTGCTCATTATGATTAGATATATCTTCTAGTTAAGCCCTCAACAAAAATAGAGCTGGCAATGAAAAGACGATTTATTTTCTTTCTATTGCTAAGGGAAAATAGCACACATAAAAATAATAATAACACTATAAATGCAGCAATGCTTAGCTATTTAGAGAGCCATCCAACATCTCTCATTTGCAGAGTTTGAAGAATAAAGTAAAGAATCCCTCTTCAAACCATGACTGAAGAACAGAAAATACTGGCTGACTTCTTGTCCTTTCTTGTGCTTTGTAGGTGCTCAAATGTCCCCTTTATCTTTATGTAACAGAAAGAAAATCATCACCATTTTCATCCGGTCTCCCTCTAACTCTCAAGGGATGATATCTAAAAAGGGGAACATGAGGGTACTGAGAAAGATCAGGAGAGCTTCCCTTCTCGTTAAGATTATTACTGAGGCAGTGTTATAAGGAAAATAAAATCCAATATGTTTGCTGTTGCATTGGTTATTAATAGAAATGAGTTTTGGCTCACAGGAGACAGTAAATGCTTCTGCTCCAGACCTCAACACCTGAGTGAGAGGCCATCAGTGGCTGGACAATAATACATTTAGTAGCAAATTTATTCTGAGTCAAAGTGAATGCTTCTCCTCCAGGAATGGATCCTATGGAGGCAAGAGTGCCTTCTGCTTTGTTTTGTTTTGTTTTAATCAAACTCCAAACAGCTTAGGCAATAACAAACCATGATACATTTCCACAATAGGACAATTCATTCTGATGATTATATTAAGCCCAGGTTATTTACCTGACAACATGGGTTTGGGCAAGGTTGCTAAATTGCATTGAATCAAGCGGGTGAGATGCTGCAGGAGAGGGTGACTGCTGTATGGTTGGGGATGTATGCTCTTGGCCCAGTGCAGCTGGGTGCTCTGCTGAGATAAGAGAAATGACCCAGATATGTACTCAGGGAAAGACAGAAGGTATAACCACCACCCACAATCACTCTTTCCCACACAGGATTAATGTAGTTATGAGTGATATTAGAAAGTTTAGAAAAAGGAAGCCACAATGAAAGTCTTACCTATTTCCTGAAGGACTCCAGGGTTGAAGCATCCTGATGGTGCTTTGTTTCCCAATGTACTCATCTTGCATCCTCTCTTCCCATAGATCTTGGAGGGAAGTATGAGAAGAGAATGGCTTATGGTGGAGTCATAGGCTACTGCGTTTAAAAGGGTCTTAGAAGTCAGCCAGTCCAACCTGGTGGGACAGCAAACTCAGCAGCTGAATTCTCTTGTTCCAGGTTTCTCCTGGCAGCACAGGCCCAGTTCACAGTGGGAGTCTCACACAAGCTGACTAAATGGTCTTTTTCATACCACAGACCTATACTCTGAGAACTCTACAAGCTCCTTCTATGTGGCTGTGACCAAAGTACATAAAAGAACAGCTTCAAGGAAGAGGATTATTTTGGTTAGAGACTCAGTGAGTTCAGTACAAGTATTTGTGGATTCGGGCAGAATATCCTGACAGAACTTGCCTTGAAAGAGCTCCTCTCATAAGACAAGAAGCAGAGAGTAAGTAAGATAAGGCATCAGGACAAGACACTCCTCCAGGAACACATTCCTGTGAGACACCTCTTCCTACAGTTTCTCCGACCACTAAAAGCAGTGTCATTTGCTGTGGACAAAATGTTTAATACACGAGTGTAAGGAAGACATTCCATATTCAAAGCACAACAACGTATCGAGGGGTTTAAATGTCACAAGGGTAGACTGTGGAAGAAATGAGAGTGGGGCTCACACCTCGTGTCTTATGTATAAAAGAATGGATCTTTAAAGAACTAAATATTTACCATAATTTAACATAATATCCATCATGCTAAGCTTTCTTCGTCATGGATTATTTTTTTTCTTTTCTTTCTGGTGTGACATGTTCAACTAAATCCTATTTGGAGTTTTTAAACACACAACTAGAGATTCATGTCTGTAACAGTGAGGGTTTCTGGCCCAACTAGCCCCACGGAACAGACCCACCTGCAGCTGCTTTTCCCCCTCAAATGACTCAGATGCTTAGAAAGATATTCTCACAGAAGGTATAATCACCTTTTGGGTTTTTTCCAGGGGGATCTATAGATGTCTCTCTTAACTTTCCTGTTAACTAGCTACTGGGGATGGTCTGGATTCTAGCCTGGCTATTCTTTGTATTACATCTAAAATCCACTTATGAGTGAATACATACCACGTCCATCCTTTTGTGTCTGTATTACCTCACTCAGGATAATACTTTCCAGATCCATTCATTTGCCTGCAAATTTCAGGATATTATTATTTTTCTGCTGAGTAGTATTCCATTGTGTAAATGTACTACAATTTTTTAATCCATTCCTCAGTTGAGGGGCATCTAGGTTGTTTCCAGGTTCTGGCTATTACAAATAATGCTGCTGTGAACAAAGTTGATCTAATACCCGTGGGGTATATGCCCAATGGTGGTATTGCTGGATCATTGAGTAGATTGATTCCCCGTTTTCTGAAGAACTAGCATACCGATTTCCAAAGTGTCTGTACAAGTTTAATCTCTCACCAGCAATGGAGAAGTGTTCCCCTTGCTCCACATCCCCTCCAGTATAGGTTAGCTACGTTTTTGATCTTAAGTTTTCTGACAGGTGTAAGAAGGTACCTCAGAGGTGTTTTGATTTGCGTTTCTCTGATGGCTAACAATGTTGAGCAATTTTTAAAATGTCTTCTGGTCATTTGAAGTTCTTCTGATGAGAATTCTCTGTTTAGCTCTGTACTCCACTTTCCAATTGGGCTCTTAGGGTTTTTTGACCTCTAGTTTCTTAAGTTCTCTACATATTTTAGAGATCAGTCCTCTGTCCAATGTAGGGTTGGTGAAGATCTTTTCCCGTTCTATTGGTTGTCACTTTGTCTTGTTGACCGTGTCCTTTGCCTTTCAGTTCTTCAGTTTCAGAAGGTCCCATTTATTAATTGTGGCTCTCAGTGCCTGTGCTACTGGTGTTATATTTAGAAAGTGGTCTCCCATACCAATATGTTCAAGACTATTTCTCACTTTCTTTTCTGTCAGGTCCAGTGTAACTGGGTTATTTTAAGGTCTTTGATCCACTTGGTTTTGGTATTTGTGCAGGGTGATAGAGCTGGATCTATTTACATTCTTCTACATACCATTATCCAGTTATGCCAGCACCGTTTACTGAACATGCTATCTTCTTTCCACTATATATCTTTGGCCTCTTTCTCAAAAATCAGGTGTTTATAGGTGATAGATTAATGTCAGGGTGTCAGTTCAATTCCATTGATTCACAAGTCTGTTTTTATGCTGGTGCCAAGCTGTTTTTATTACTGTAGCTCGGGGATAGTGATGTCTCCTGAAGTTCTATTATTAAACAAGATTGTTTTGGCAATCCTGGATTTCTTGTTATTCCATATGAAGTTGAGTATTGTTCTTTCAAGGTCTGTGAAGACTTATGTTGGGATTTTGATGGAGATTGCAATGAATCTGTAGATTGCTTTTGGTATAATTGCCATTTTTACTATGTTCACCCTACCTATCCAGGATCATGGGAGATCATTTCATTTTCTGATATCTTCTTTAATTTCTTTCTTCAGTGACTTAAAGTTCCTGTCATACAATTCTCTCACTTCTTTGGTTAGAGTAACCCCAAGATATTTGATGTTATTTGCAGTTATTATAAAAAGTGATGTTTCCCTAATTTATTTTTCAGCCCTTTTATCATTTGTGTATAGGAGGGCCACTGAACTTTTTTTTTAAAGGTAATCTTGTATCCTGCTACATTGCTGAAGATGATCATAATCTGTAGGAGTTTCCTGGTAGTATCTTGGGAGTCACTTATGTATACTGTCATATCATCTGCAAACAGTGCTATTTTGACTTCTTCCTTTTCAATGTGTATCCCCTTGATTTCCTTTTGTTGTCATATTGCTTTAGCTAAGATTTTGAGAACCAGACTGAATAGATAAGGGGAGAGTGGACAGCCTTGTCTTGTTCCTGGTTTTAGTGGGATTGCGTTGAGTTTCTCTCCATTTAGTTTGATGCTAGCTGGTGGCTTTCTGTATACTGCCTTTATATGTTTAGGTATTTTCTCTGTATCCATGATCTCTCCAGGATCTTTATTATGAAGTAGTGTTGGATTTTGTTAATGGCTTTTTCAGTATTTAATGAGATGATCATGTATGTTTTTCTTTTAGGTTGTTTATATGATGGGTGACTTGAACCAATGCTGCATCTTCAGGATGAATCCTACTTGATCATGGTGGACGATTTTTTGATATGTTCTTGAATCAGTTTGGCCATATTTTATTGAGTATTTTTTGCATCAATGTTCATGAGGGAGATTGGTCTGTAATTCTCTTTCTTTGTTGCATCTTTGTGTGGCTTGGGTATCAGGGTGACTGTCATTTCATAAAAAGTTTGACAATGTTTCTTCTGCTCTTATTGTGTGAAATAATTTGAGGAGTACTGGTATTAGTTCTTTGAAAATCTGATAGAATTCTGTGCTGAAACCATCTGGCCCTGAGCCTTTATTGGTTGGGAGGCTTTTAATAACAGCTTCTATATCCTTAGGGATTATAGGTTTATTTAGGTCATTTATCTGGTCTTGATTTAATTTTGATAAGTGGTATCTGTCCAGAAAACTGTCCATTTCTTTTAGATTTTTCCAATTTAGTGGAGTACAGGTTTTCAAAGTATGACCTAATTATTTTCTGGATTTTTTTCTGTGTCTGTTGCTATATCCCCTGTTTGTTTCTGATTTTGTTAATTTGAATACTCTCTAACTTTTGGTTAGTTTGAATAACGGTTTGTCTATCTTGTTAACTTTCTTAAAGAATGAAGTCTTTGATTCATTGATTCTTTGTATTGTTCTCTGTTTCAATTTTATTGATTTCAGTCCTGAGTTTGATTATTTCCTGCTATCTATTCCTTCTAGGTGAATTTGCTTCTAACTGTTCTAGAGCTTTCAGCTATGCTGTTAAGTCTCTTGTGTGAGATTTCTCCAAGTTTTTTGTTTGTTTGTTTGTTTGTTTTTAATGTAGGCCTCTAGTGCTATGAATTTTCCTTAGCATAAGTTTGGGTATGTCATGGATTCATTTTCACTGAATTCTAGGAAGTCTTTTATTTCTTTCTTAACTTCTTCCTCGACCCAAAAGTGGTTTAATTGAGAGATGTTCAGTTTCCATGAGTTTGTAGGCTTTCTGTGCTTTGTGTTGTTGTTGAACTCTAGCTTTAGCCCATGGTGGTCTGACAGGATACATGGAGTTATTCCCATTTTTTGGTATCTATTCATATTTGCTTTATGATCTAGTATGGGGTCAATTTTATAGAAAAGTCCATGGGGTGCTCAGAAAAAGGTATATTCTTTTGTGTTTGGGTGGAATGTTCTGTATATATCTATTAAGTCCATTTGAGTCATAACATCTGTTAGATCTTTTATTTTTCTGTTACGTTTCTATCTGGTAGACCTATCTATTGGTAAGAGTGGTTTATTGAAATTTCTGGAAGTGCAAGTGTTTATAAAGGGTAGACTTCAGATAATCTTGTTATGGAGTATATTCTCTTGATGTGAAAATATTTGGGGATTTTACTCACTCTGTCCAATGGCCATGGCTGTCCAAAGCATGAAATACATAGCAACGCTGTCAAAGTGGAAAAAAGCCCTGAAATCTGAGGATAATTACAGACATCACGCTAATTACCCAGGAGCACTATTAGCTAATGAGATTAGCCAAAAGCCCTGTCCAACATTGATTAATCAAAGAATAATGCCAACACACCTGCAGTGAAGAGTCTCCTGATCCCCAAAAAAGAATGGTGAGCCAGTGTTTGGAAATAGTGAGCATTTGTACAACTACCATCCTCCAGCCTTACAGGAAGCAAAAGTCATCTTAGATTAATGCTCAGTGGGAGCCTGAGACAGACCGTAGTAAATCCAATTGTCAGGTCACAACAAAAGAAATTCAGTCTGTACCTCAATTTCCTTGTTTTAAAAATGGAAGCAATTCACGTTGTATGTCCATTTCGTTCATAAGATTGTGAGAAATTATTTTTAGGGCATACATAATCTTAGCTCCAAGCAAGCCCTTTGGTGCTTGGAAATAGCAAGCTAGTCAAAAGCCCTAATTGTGAACTATCTTGCTGGGAATACTCCCTTGTCTGTCATTGAGAGAGAACATCACAGTAAGAAGACTTGACAGTTTACAAAATGCAAACAACCAAAAAGGAGATCAAATAACTGAGTATGAAAAATATGGGAGCAGGACTGGAGATGGTCTTGTGGTCAAGAACATTCATGGTCCTGCAGAGAACTGGGGTTTGGTTTCCAGCACCCACGTAAGAGGTTTACAACCCAGCAGGTACACATGTGGTACACATTCATTCATGCAGGCAAACATGTATTCACATAAAATTTAAAAATACATTTAAAAGATGTATAAGTGATCTTATAGCAAGTAATAGCAGAAAACCACACATATATTTTACTTTACTCATAATTAAAATAAACCAGAACTATATAAATCTTCTCTCGCTGTTACAGAAAAACTCAATCATTTGGCTGCTCCCTAATCCCATTGGCACCATAAAGACAGAACATTCATGCAGTTTTCCTCAGGAAAATTGCTGAAGAACACCATATAATTCAAAGATTCCTATAGTAGATACATTGTAGTTTGTTTTACTGGATGATTCTGCTGGACCCAGAATACATACAGGGGCTTTTTGATGCATGTTCAAAAGTATCTTTTGGAAGAATCTCTTTTGGAGTTGTGATGTACCAACTGAAAGAATTCCAGTTGGTAAACGGCTGGGGGAAGAATTTATGTCATCACACACTGGGGAGAAATCTAAATGCTTTGAACTTCAAAGACTCTTAGTAGGGATAAATTAACCAAGTCTCCTTTCAATTGAATAAGGATTTAATTTTCCAGTGTGAGGAGTCTGTAAAAAGAATGGAGCATGAATAGTATGATGAGATCCTCAGGCAGAGGCCCCTTCAATGGTCCAGAAGATGCTGTGTTTGCATCAAAAAAGTATTTCAAATTTTTTTTTTTAAAAGACAAATATTATAGCTGCATGGCTGGGTTTTTTAGAGGCCTCTTATACTGTAAATTTCATCCTTGCTGGAGAAACTATAGAAAAGTTTTATTATTATTAATATTACTTTACATTTGTGTGTGTGTGTGTTTTTATACACATACATTTCTGGAGGTCAGAAAACAACTTGTTAGAAATAGTTCTCTCTTTATACCTAAGTGCTAAGGAAAGGCAGTTAGGGACAAAGAAATATAAGAAAAATATAATCTGGATAGATGGCTCAGTTAGCAATGTTCTTGCTAGATTCGCATAAGGGCGTGTTTGGGTTCCCAGTACTCCTGGAAAAAAAAAAAAAAAAAAAAAAAAACATGTTTCATGGCATGCACATCTGACTCTGGCACTGGGAAGGCAGAGACAGGCTGGTCAGGTAGTCTAGCGGAGACAGGGAGGCCCTGGTTTAGTGAGAGATCATGTCTAAGAAAACAAGGTGAAGAAGTGCTTGAGGAAGATACCCAGTGCTGACTGCTGGCTTCCACATGTGCTTATATCTGCACATACAGGTACTCACACAAATATACACACAAAGGAGAGGGAGCAATAAAGCTGGAGTATCACTGTGTGAGGTGCAGTAAGGAATGACAACTTCCTAGACTTTATTTGCTCTTAATAAACTAAAAAAGATTGAACATCCAGATGGAAAAACTGAAGTCTAAGTAGAAATAAATTCAGATCTGTACTTAAGGAAGTAGATGAGTAGAAAGAAGACCAATATTGCTAATGTTTGTTTGTTCCATCTTGTGTTTTTTGATCAAGGTAACACCTATCTAAAAGAAATAATTTAAAAAGAGGAACCATTTATTTGCCTTCATTATTAAAAGGGTTCAGTACGTGGTCAGTTGGTTTCATTGTTTCTGGGCCATTGTGAGGCACAAGACCATGGCAGAAGGGCCTGGTAGAGCAGAGATGCTCCTCTTGTGGCAACCAGGAAGCAGAATGAGAACAAAGGAAGGAATTGGGGACAAGATACAACAGAAACACTTCCTGTGATCCACATGTAAGCCTGTGGAGACATTCAAATCAGAACCTTATACTACTGAGCTACAGGCTCATGACTACCCCATAATGCAAACTATATTCAGTCCATCTCCATGGTCTTCAGGGTCTTAAAAGTTCTGGCATCTTTGAAAAAAAATGCAAGTTCAAAGTCTGTTCTCACATCCAAAGGTACGTTTAGATTTATAAATATTTGTAAAGTGTGTTGCATATGAATAAAAGAAACTCAGAACCAGGTCTCAAGGAAAGGCTGAGATATCAAAGAGAGTAAATACCACAGTCAGATCTCACCTAGTTATCTTCCAGCTTCCTCAGCCTCGCTCCTGTGGCCTCTACCATATCTGTCTTTCTATGCCTGCCTTAAATACCCTCTTTGCTCAGTTGTTTCACATTAGGTTAAGATTAAAGGCCTGGCATCACCACTGCCTGCCTGGGAGCCTGGAACCTCCTCTGTAAACTAAACTGACCTCAAACTCAGATTTGCTGGGATTAAGGGCGTAAGTCACCACTCCTGGATATTCCCTGTGGCTGGGACTAAAGGTATGAATTACCACTCTCTGATCCTCCTAGACTGTGGGTAGATCCCTCTGACATCCCAGACTGGTTTTTATTAAATTTGAAACATATCCCCACAAAAGTGTAAAGTCACATACGTCTGACACTCAGTAGCTAGACTGCAGCATAGAAAGGGGGGTATGACTAAAGCAAGACTGGAGGTCTTCAGGGCAAAGGATGACTCACATAGCTCCATGGTTGGTATCCAGGGCACCTGGTTACATGAGATCCATTAAGCATAGCAGCTTCAGTCTACAGTCATTACCCCAAGAAGCACCCCAGATATCAGGCTGTTGTCTCTCTGCTGCTGTGTACAGAGCTGGCCACCTCCCTTATGTAACGAGGTGGGTTTTATGCATTTGAGTCTGTGTACTCTGTTCTGTGCTCACATATCAACACTAGATGAGCTCACAGTACACTCTTTTGCTCCACAGGAGGACAAGGTATGCAGTACCATTTCTAATATGCTCCATCTTACTAGAAGGCATCTTTTCTCCCTTGGGACACAGTCTCATTTTTTCTTAGGGATGAAATTAAGTTGGGAAGTTCAGTATGTACTGTCATGTACAGGCTAAAATCCACAAACTAGCCCTTTTTGCAAGTGACTGAAACTGCAGGAGGAGGACAAAGTTTTTGAGAAAGATGAGCAACCTAATGACAATCTTGGCTGATGCTGATGCTGGGGCCTGGTCCTTGGGACTAATTTCCTCATTTTCAATCATGGAAGATGGATGATTTTTTTTTTCTTTCTACTTCTCCCCTTGCATTTTCTCTTTTTAATCTAAAGGACTGAACCAGAGGCCTTGTGCAGGCTAGGTAAGTACTTTACTACTGAGCTATATTCCAATCCTCTTTTTACTCTCTTACATTGAGACAGTCTCATTAAGTTGCCCGGGCTGGCCTTGAACTCACTGTAGTCTGGGTAACTTTAGATTCTCTTGTCTTAGTCTCTCAAGTAGCTGGGATGACATAATGGCACCCAATACCACAGAGTCTGGTCTAATGACTTCTATAAATTCTTCTCAATGAAGCAAATAAGATGCCAATTGTAACTTAAACCTCTCAGTCAGTCTTGTTTTAGTCACGTGACTCCCCCTGTAACAGAATGCCTGACAAAAGCAACTTAAGAAGGATTGGTTTTGGCTCAAGAGTAGAATCTATCATGATGGGGAAGTCATGGCACCAGAAATATAAAAATATAAGACAAGTTGGCATACTGCATCCAAACCCAGGAAATAGAGGGAAGGAAATTCGATCTACTTTTCCTTACTCAGTCTGGCACTCCCAAATGGTGGAAAGATTTCACCCACATTTGGAATGGGTCTACTCTCCTCAATTAATCTACTGTAGATAAATCCTTCACATACATATCCTGAGACTGGTTCCATAGCAAATCTCAATCTTTTTGTGCTGACAAACAAGAGTAGCTACTTGATTTTCTTAAGAATATGTTCTTAAGGTAAGTCGGTATATGTTGGTGAGTTTGCACACTTGAGAAGATGATTCTCATGGATTACATAGTCTTTTTGTGTATCTGAGGTTTCAGGACAATATAAGGTAACAGTTATAAACAGAGAATTAAGTTGTATTTTTGACTCATCTGTCAGCTTCCTTCAGATATTTCACAAGAAATGAATTGTGTATTTTCTTTCAGTCAGTCTCTCTACCCTCTAACATCTGTGTTTACTGTACTTGAGAAAGAGGTGAAGAGAGCAGAAATGTGGAAATTAACCTGCCAAGAACATGGGAAAGCCAAGGAGAGCTGGTGAGTGAAAACAGGACAGTAGAAAAAAAAACAAAAACAAAAACCAACTAAAAACAAAACAAAACAAAAAAAAATCCAAACCTTACTGTTCTGGGCTTTTGTTTCTGCCTTAGAAAGTTTGGAATCCCTATTTAGAAATGTCTTCAACCAGAGCAATAAAAACATGTCAGAAATGTAAAATATAAGCCTGCTCCCCATACCCGCTTTTAAAAATTGTTCTTTGATTGAATCCACAGGGAACAGCTGAAGCAAGGCAATGGGCCTTACACAATGAAATACTTAAATATGAAGAGGAAAGGCCAGTGTTTGAAGCCCTGTAGTGAGGAATTTATTCACAGTGTTTTGATGCAAGGGTAAGGAGGTGAGCTGACAGGAGAGGGGGAAGGGAAGGAAGCAGGTTGGTGGAGGCAGAGTTATGGGTATGTTAGACAGAGGAAAAAAAAATAAAAATTTTAAAATAAAATACCCTAAAGTCAGATTCCTTTCTGTAAACCTGCAGGGACCCAATAAAAAGCTGCCACTAAATGAAAGTGTTACTAAAGCAGATGGAGAAAAACATCAGAAAATCAAATGACACATTTGAAAGGGCAAAACATCAATATTACTAAAGAACTGATCAGATGTGTCATTTTGAAATGCAACCAAAGCAACCAAATCGTGAAATGCGTTAGAATGGGGAACAGGGTAGGTGCTGGCCTGGCTCCTACCATGCAGAAAATCAGATGCTCTGGGGGAATACATGAATAGAAAGGTAGGCAGGTTGTGTCTATACACATTTAGAAATGGTTAAAAAAAATTATCAGAATAATGGACTAAGCTAAGAGGAGTATTTGATGCAGCCGAAGGGCCTTTAGCAGGTCTCTGGGACAAGCAGCCTGATGCTCTGCCTATCTGTCAGATGCTCCTGACAACTTAGCCCTGGTATCTCTTTGGCATTAGCAGCTACAGAACCCAAGGCTAGACCTCTAAGCTCACTATTAAAAGGATGATGTGGCCTGTAATGGTGGAGTCTGTATTATGGCCCGCGTCTGTGGGTACCCTGCAAACCTCAACAATGTGTTTGCAGCTAAATTCCAATCACATTGAGTAGAAGTGATAGTCCTGGGCAGCTAAATACAAGCACTTAGGAGCTAGGAGCTGCTCAGCAGATAAAGTGATTGCTGCTCACCGCACAAGAATGAAGATCTGAGCACTCCTGCCAAAAAGCTCATCATGGCAAAAACCTTAATCCCAGCACTAGGAGGCAGGCCAACCTGGTCTGCAGAGTGAGTTCCAGGGCAGCCAGAGTTACATAGTAAGACCCTGCCTCCAAAAAGAAGAGGAGGAGGGGGAAGGGGAAGGAGAAGGAGACCATCCTTGAAGAAAGATCCAAGGATAGTGGAATGTAACTGAAATCCCAAGGCTAGGAGGTGGATCTTTGGAGCATGTTTTCTAGCTAGGTTGGCAGGAGTGAGTTCCAGGCCAGTGTGACCTTCCATACTCACACAACAAGTGCACACACACACACACACACACACACACACACACACACACACACACATACACACACACAACTATGTGTTGCACGGAGTAGATAGGGACCAGATACTGAGCCAGCAAGCCAGAAAGGAATCACTAAGTGCACACAATATCTAAGTAATTTAAAAACATCACCAGAAAACTCAGACAGGGCTACACAAACTGAGAAAAGATCTTGTAGGTGAGGAGTCAGAAGAGGCAGAGGGCCTGGGTCTCCGGCTCACTGATGTTGGAGCCTGCTTCTACTCCCTAGAATTCAGTATAGGGTTTCATTCTGGCATGATTTACAAGCATAGGTTTCCTCATCTCCAAAATGAAGATAGTGATGTTATAAACCTCGAGAGTCTTTGAAAGGATTCAAAAATAATTCATACGAAGAATTCTTAAGTCCTGAGATGAATGCTCAAGAAATAAAAGCTATTAAATTACCTACATGCTACGCAGTAGAAACTCACCTCTTCATTTAATGCAAACTTCTTTCAATTAAAAATCAGCAGTGAAAGGAGACGTCAAGAGCAGATGCCGAGAATAGGGCATCACCAAGGGAGAATCAGAGCGTCCTGTGTCTCCTGCTGCCTGGATTCCACTCATTCTTCCTCTCCATGTTGCTTGGGAGGACAAAGTTCTCTTTACACATTGTCTATTAACTCTGCTTCGCAATGTCCTTCCTGCTAAACTAAAGAGCTAAACAACAATAACAAAAATCCTTGTTATATAAGAATCGAAGAACACACTTGGAGGTATTAATGACTAATAGTAGCTTAAAATTCTTGTATATGTCCCTTATTGAGACTTTTATATTTGGGGGAGAACTCACAGCTCTAAAGAAGACGCCTATGAGTGAGAAGCGGCATATGTTGGTATGTAGAAATTCTCACCCTCTTCAAATGAGGGTCAGATGGCAGCTTATGGAGGACACCATTGAGCTGCCTGTGAATGGTGCTCTGACAGCTATGTATCTGGGTCATACACAGACATACATAGGTCCTATGGATGTTGGACACCACTTCTGATAACAAAAATTCAAATTAGAGAAGAGCAAAGCAGCTGCCTCCAAAAATACCTAGATGAGTTCAGATCTGTAGGGTGGTCAATAGGTTCAAGGAAATGATTCAATTCCCTTCAATGCAAACAAAGGATATTTTAGAGGATTCTTGAAAAAGAAATCTAAAATACCAAAAAGTTTTTAAAGCAATTTCTTAATGATAGGGCAGAGAACAGAGTGGAGGAGAAAAAACCCAAAAAACAAAAAACACATGCCCAAAAATGTGATCCTGAAAAAAGATGTGTGTGACATCAATGTTGAATTTTAAGTCTCTCTGCTTCAGAGATTGTCTGGGACACTTGAGTACTGAGGATTACACAGCTATTTTCACAAGGGTCAGCTAGCGTTGAGTAACTTAGGATGCTCTAAACTCTCTAAAACTAAGGACTTTGGTCTGGCTCATAATCAGGATGAAAGGGGCATTGACAGATCAGGATGTGTTTGTACACCATTGGCTGGACTACCAGGAGACCTGGCTCTCTCCTACACTGAGAGCTGTTTCTCCCATACTCCTTCACTTGCTTTCTATAGCATCCACATAGCTTTTTTTCTGATGCTTGAATCATCACTCCCTGGAAATAGAACGGTGACCCCCCAAATCTGTAAATGTATATTTTATGAAGACAACTTTGACCCATTTGGATCCAAATTTCTGTCTTGTATGGCTATAAAACCATTGTCACCAGCTGGCACTTAAAGATGTCAGCATCCACTAACACAGCAACTCCCTTAGTACATCTATATCGCTCAGTCTATACAGACTCCTTTGTTAGTAAGTGGCATGACTTGATCTAAGACATTGGCCACCAAGCCTGAAATGACCAGCTGGCCTCATGGAGACCTGTGTTCTCTGGAAGAATGTCACGGGGCTTGGACTGAACTGGTTCTGAAAGGTAGCACACACTAAATAGTCTCTTTTCTTTAGATCCAGACTTTATCCATCATATCTCCCACCCATTTCTATTCTAATAGTCAAGGCCAGCTGCTACCACCCAAGGCTGATTGTGCCAATAATGGATTATTATAATGCATGGAGCTAATAGGGCCAATGCTGTCAGAACATGGAGGGATGAGATGGATATGTGCAATAAAAACGGAGACTCTCTAGCATTTATATATTGTTTTACTTTCTAAATGTGTTCACATCTGTTATGTCATTTTCTTGTCCTGAGAATGATGGATATTTCAAGTATAATGCTTCTTTTATTCAGATGCAAAAAACTGACAGGCACATTGAAAGGTCTTTCCAATGATCCCTGTGGCAAGTGGGCAGAGTCATTGGTCTTCTAAACTGCCAGAGCTTAGCAGGATCAAATAGGTTAGTGTCCTATAAAAAAAAAATAGTAAAAGTTTTCCCCATCTATTTTGTTTATTCCTATCTAAAGCCCTGATTTAGAATGAAAATGAAAATTCTCTCTATTTCTCTATTGCTCTCTCTCTCTCTCTCTCTCTCTCTCTCTCTCTCTCTCTCTCTCTCTGTGTGTGTGTGTGTGTGTGTGTGTGTGTGTGTGTGTGTGTGTGTGTGTGGTGCTGATGTTGTTTCTCAGCAGACTGTAAGAGACTGAAGTTTTTGTTCTACTTCTCTAGGTCTTGCATTCTTCCCATCTTCTCTCTTCTACTTGACATGCAAATTTGATGTTTCCACCCAGTGAATCAATCAGAACAGAATGCTAATTTATTAAGCAAATGTGTAAAAGCTGCCTCTGTACTACACCCATGACTGTGATTGACACAAGAACAAAACAGCAGCAAAGTCTAAGCCTCCTAGGCTGAGCCCATCATAAAGAGAAAACACACTGTGTCTTCGTGGCTCATCAGCCTTGTGCCTAGTCCCATTATCCACTCAGGGGAAGACACGAATGGGAACAGCCAAAACCAGCCCTGAAAAACAAGACTTGGGGGAAATGGATCACACCATTCTGCAAAGTCCCTGATGTGTTCATTGTTGGGGATGAGGGGCTCAATGGGGCTACCGTGGGTCCCCAGCTTATTTAGTGTTATGTTATATCCCTCTTTCTTTTTCTTAGTTCGAGTTGAATGCATTTTAAGAGATATCGAATACTTAAACCTTTTAACAACAAAATAAGGTATCACACTTATAAGCCATTTATTCCTAATTATACAATTACTTTATCATGCAGCACTTGCTGGAAACAAAAAAAAAAGGGGGGGGGTATGAGACAGAGAATGGGCTGGCTTAAGGTATTTTTCTTTTTATTAATAAAATAAAAAGGTTAATGACCCAATTTCTTTCCCCTCTGAAATTCAAAACTGCTAAGGCACACCAAGTGTTCCTCATTTCTGGATTATAAAATAATGATGTAATTAACAATTAAATAGCACAGTATCATAAGAAATTATTAAACTTCCTTGTGGAAGGAAGTAAAAAATGTACTATTTTAAGAATTGTTAAAATGAGATAATTATTATCTAGCTTAAAAGTAAAAGCCAAATTCTTCCAACATGCTTTCTGCCCTTAGCTATTAGTACTTTTAGAGTTGCCCCGACTCTCTGTGACCCTCAGGCTGCAGACTGAGGTGCATTTCAGCTCTACACCTTTATTATCAACCCCGCAGTCCATTCCAGTTCCTGCTGCTTTCCTCCTTGGTACACAGAGTCTGCTGCTCATGTGTGCCCCTCTTGCTGCCTCCCAGACACAGAGTCTATTGGTCATGTGTGCCCCTCTTGCTGCCTCCCAGACACAGAGTCTATTGGTCATGTGTGCCCCTCTTGCTGCCTCCCAGACACAGAGTCTGCTGGTCATGTGTGTCCCTCTTGCTGTCGCCCAGACAGAGTCTGCTGGTCATGTGTGCCCCTCTTGCTGCCTCCCAGACACAGAGTCTGCTGGTTATGTGTGCCCCTCTTGCTGCCTCCCAGACACAGAGTCTGCTGGTCATGTGTGCCCCTCTTGCTGCCTCCCAGACACAGAGTCTATTGGTCATGTGTGTCCCTCTTGCTGTCTCCCAGACACAGAGTCTGCTGGTCATGTGTGCCCCTCTTGCTGTCTCCCAGACACAGAGTCTGCTGGTTATGTGTGCCCCTCTTGCTGCCTCCCAGACACAGAGTCTATTGGTCATGTGTGCCCCTCTTGCTGCCTCCCAGACACAGAGTCTGCTGGTCATGTGTGCCCCTCTTGCTGCCTCCCAGACACAGAGTCTATTGGTCATGTGTGCCCCTCTTGCTGCCTCCCAGACACAGAGTCTGCTGGTCATGTGTGCCCCTCTTGCTGCCTCCCAGACACAGAGTCTATTGGTCATGTGTGCCCCTCTTGCTGCCTCCCAGACACAGAGTCTATTGGTCATGTGTGCCCCTCTTGCTGCCTCCCAGACACAGAGTCTGTTGGCCATGCAGCTTAGTTAGCTGCTGTTTTCTGTTTATCTTTCCTTTATTCTAACAAGCACCCGAGATCACTGATTTATAGAGACAAAGGGTTATTTGGCTAACAGTTTGGAAGGTTTCAAGGCTATTATCAACTAATCCTGCTGTTTTTGCGCCTGTCAAGGAGCAGCATATTGTGGTGGAAGTGTGTAGAGAGTCAAGCCACTCACCATGGGTAAGCACAAAATAGATAAAGAGGTAAGGATTCCTTGATCTGCATTGAAGGTTTATTTCCAGTTATCCAAAGACCCCACACTAGACCCTCTCATAGTTATTACAACTTCCCAAGAGAAAACTTGGGAGAACAAGCCTGTAGCACATAGGCCTTTCAGAGAGATTCTATAATAAGAACCTGAGTACAGGCTGAAGAGCACCCACTGGGTTAGGGTGTGACTACAGCAAGGACTGTGACCATCCCTCACCTGGACTGTTGATTGAGTCTACAGACAAATCTCCCTGAATCTAGTTTTATCTTCTCTGGATCAAGTTGCCTCATGAAACCAATGGACTCCTTTTGAATTCCTACCCGATAGCATATTGTTTGACACTCTTCAAAGATCCACAATGTCATTAAGTTATCTTAATGACATTGGTAGCGTTCTAGGATCTTCTCACGTTTGGCCATACTAAGTGTAGTATTAGCTATTTTTCACATCACTCTCACAGAAACGACTCTAGGAAGGAAATATTTATTCTGACTCACAGTTTCAGAGGACTTCAGCCTATCATGATGAAGAAGGCGTGGAGGTTGCTTCCATCAGGTTGGACCAGGAGAAAATGGTGAGAGCCAAGGATGAAGAAGCCCAGGTACAACCTTCCAAAGACCACACAAAGCAACCTACTTTCACCAACCAGGCCCCACACTACTCAAGGCCCAAACCTCTCAAAATAGCACCATCATCTGAGCTTCAAGCATTTTAAACAGTTACTGGAGGGCACTTTAATTGAAACCATGGCATTCCACCAAACCCCCAAGGGCTCGGGGCATGTCAAAATATAAACTGCATTAAATATAACCTCAAAAATATTCAAAATCTTAGCAGTTTCAACATTATTCAAAACTTTGAGACTGAATTCTCTACTGAGACTCAGTCTGTCTATTAAGAGATTCAATCTCTTAACTGTGAGCCCCATGAAATTAAATAAAAAGATGCATACCTCTAAAATACAATAACACAAAGTAAACATTCCCATTCCAAATGATGAGATTAAAGCAAGACTGGAAGCCAAAGGGAAAAACACTAAATCCTACAGCTCCGTGTCCAACATCTAGGACACATGTGGTGCCAATGGCTTATTTGCCATGGCCTATCTGTTGGCCTGCCTCCAAGTTTTCCTTGGCAGATCTCCCATGATCCTGGCATCTCCAATATCCTGAAGTCTCTATTGCAACTTGGGCATCAATCTTACATGCCAATCTCACTCAGGAGCATCCTGTGAATAAATGGGACCTTAATACACTTTGCCTGGGCTCACAAGCTTTCCTCTAGATTCTTGGTAGAGATTCCCATGACCTTATAATTCCTGCATTCTGTACACCTGCAAGACTAGCACTATGTGAAAAAATGGCAAGTTTTGTGATAGCATGAGCAGTAGCCAATCCGAGAGTGCTTTGGTGGCTGAACATAGGAAAACATTTTCCTAAGTGGTTCTTTGTAAGTGTAATAAACTTAAAATATTCTCTTTTCAATGGAAGTTCTTTCAAATCAGTTTGGAGTTTTGTACACTGGAGCCTTTAGATGAATAATTCCTGAAATGCCTTCAAGGGACCTCTTCTAATCTCCAGTGAAAAGGACATAGCTGCTCTTCAGTGATACTAACCTCTGTCTAACAGACTAGTCAGTTTTTAATCCAGTGAAACTCAACTTTTCAGGACAAGGGTGAAAGGTAGAGTGTAGACAAATCTTTGCCATAACATAAAGCCAGTGGTCACTGGTCCAATTTCTAATATAATTTTATGTCCATTTGCAAGCTCTGGCTATACTTCTATTAGCCTTCTGGTTTCTGAGCCTCTTACCAGCTTCACCTCCAAAGATCTGCTTACTGGTTTCTAGAACTGGGTTGCATCTTCAAACCTTTCCACATTCATTCAGCAATCCAGCTCCAAAGATACAAGATGATGTGGTTGGGTGTAATCAAAGCAGCCAGCACCCTCATTTCTTTGATACCAATTTCCCATTTTCTTACTTTTTGAACAGCTCTGACAAACTACCTGGTTTGTTTTGATTCATAGCTTCCAAAAGTTTCAGTCCATCAAAGTGGGCAGGGCATGGTAAAGCTCATAGCAGGATAAGAATGAGGGAGAGGAAATTCACACACAGCAGAGCAGGAACCAGAGAGTGAGATTGGAGCCAGGAGTCCAGCATCACTTCCCAGTGGCCACCCTGAGTGGACAACCACCGTCATCTAGACCTCCAGAACCTTCCTGTGGTGATATATTGTAAATTTAATAAAAATAGTTTGGAATATCAGAGGACAGAGTCACCTGTTGTATCAGGTTTCTGACCTAGACTTTCCAGCCTAGCCTCATGGCCCAGACCCACAGACCCACAGTTCCATAGTCTCACTGAAGCACATAGACACCCATATATATCCTTGTATTCTTATTGACCTGGGGCCCAGGCATATAACTTGCTAACTCTTTACCCTTAAACTAACCCATGATTCTTATCCTGTTCAGCCATGTGGCTCGGTACCTTTGCTCAGAGCAGCATAGTTGTCCTTTACATCTGCTGGCTTCTCTGGTGTCTCTGTGGCATCTCTGCTCTGTTCTTCCTGTTCCCAGATTTTTCCTAGTCTGGTAGCCCATGCTTCCTGTCTGCCTTTGGCCAATCAGCATCTTTATTAAACCAATAGGCGGGACAATTATTTACAATGTAACAACATAATCCCACTACAATCACCCATAGCAAAGCCATGAGGTGTCAGGGAGTGGTGACCCATGCCTTTAACCCACTGCAGTAGAGACAGTAAATTCAAGGCATAATAGCCAGGCAGTGATAGCTCACATCTTTAATCCTAGCTCTAGAAGAGTTGAACCAGGAAGTAAAATAGCTGGGCAGGGAAAGAAAAATAAGGAAGGAGAATACAGAACTTCAGCCATTCTGCCTCTGTTACTCATCAGTATGAGGACCTGTGAAAATGGGGCTCACCCTATTCAGCCTAAGGAGTTTGCTGTGTGATAATTGGTTATGATATTCCAACTTTTCCCCAATATCTAGCTCCGAGTTTTTATTATAATACTAAATAGAATTTGTGCAGTATCATTTTTAACAGAGACATTATTGGGGAAGCAAGTGTTCAAACATAAGCCTCTGAGGGGTGTTTCAGATTTGAACCTTAATATCAGGTCTCCTTCTGGCAATTCTCATTTACTATCACATGCTCTATATATACACATTGGCATACCTTTTCAGGGAAAGTGATATTTTCCATCACCTTTATAAATCCTAATAGATAAAATTCCTGCAAATAAATGATATATAAGTAAATAATTCAGAAATCTATCAGTATGCACATTCCATCTAGTTATAGGAGACATAGGAAATCTGCTCTGCTCTACAATGTAACTTCTAATTTTAGCTGATGTAGGATCTTCAACATAGAGCAGTAAAATGTTTGTAGATGACAAGGCAAAGGTTAAGACTGTGAATGCCTTGGAGTGTCAGCCCTGAGGAATGCAAATAACTGTCAACAAAGGCTGGCTAGGGAAAGCCTGATGCAGACCCTCCTGCCACTGTCTCTGGGCAGCAAATTCTAAAATCTCCTTGATTGGATAGCTTTTCTTCTCCCCTTGGTTTTCTAAACAAACAGAACATCTCTTTCTTCTCATGTGGCTCAGCCCAGCAGCCTTTAATATTTGGAAATGGTGTGTGTGGTATCTTTTGGTGTCACTATAAGGAAACAACCTGAGTCTGAGTAACCCGGTAAACAGTGCCTTGGCGCTATAACTTGCAGAGACAAAGAATGATACCTGCTCCCATGGAAGGAGAGGTAGGGTGAGAGGCAACCAAATACTGCTTGAAGCCTTTCTTACAAAGAGTTTAGTCCTGTTCACAAAGGAAAAAATTCATATGGACAAATCACAACCATCCTGGAAAGCCCATTTCTTTTTTTGTTTTATATATATTTAAAATTTTGAGAATTTCATACACAAACACTGTGTTTACATCATCTCTTCCCTCCTCCAACTCCTTCTGTGCCCCCCAATGTATGACCTCTTCTTCATTATTGCTACATATACATACATACATACATACATACATACATACATACATATCCTACTGAGTCCATTTATAGTTGCCCATTTGTACACCCCATAGGTCTGACCATTTGGAACTGTATAACCTATCAGGCAGCTTATGTTTGGAGAAAGATGATATTCTCTCTCTCTCTCTTTTCTCTTTCTTCTGTTTCTCTTTCTTTGCAGCCATTGATTGTCTGTAGCATTTCATTTAAGGGTGAGAAAGGCCCCATTTCTTAATGCCATTGCTTTGGATATTGAGTGACATGGGGTGCTGGAATCACACTTGATCTGGTATGATACAATAAGGCTTTACCGCATTAGCTGGCGGTGAATGTCTATGAATGGAGAGGCCTCATGCCCCATGGACGGGAGACTCTGGATGAGAGACAGAGACACTCACACTGTTTCTGCATAGAAGGACTTTATTATTATAACAGAGAAAGAGGGGAAGAGAGGGAGGGAGGAAGGGAGGGAGGGAGGATGAGCTCCAAGAGGGGAAAAACTAGAGGTAGTATAGGGTAGGGTTGTGGGAATTCTTAAATGGGTCTTGTCAGAACTCAGGGCAGGGCATGGCTTCTGAGGCTAGAATAGAATCCTAACTTGGGGGACAGAGCCATCTATCAACACTCTTTTTCTGAATTCTCCTATGTTTTATCCTAACAACACCACTCATCCATTAGTTCAGTGTCACCTTAGTGTTGACGTCTCAAAGGGAAGATAGTACCATCTTCCTCTGTGTGCTATGAGCACTGCCAGGTGGCTGTTGTGGTGCCCAGGAACCTTCAATCTGTTCTGGAAAAAAAAAAAAAAAACCAGACTGTCCTGGCAGGAACATGTTCCCCTCACTCCGGTTATTACCGGGGCTGCTTTTCCTGTTTCCTTGGCTCCTTAATTTTCCTTTCCATCTCCCTCTAACAGGGTCTGTGGGATGGGATGCCTGCGGTGAAACCAGTTGCTATGCCTGTCCCTACCGGAATGTCTTCTTCACACTCCACTGGCTGCATCTGCCTGGGGCCTGGATTCTGACAGCTGTTTAATAAACCACATCAGCAGTGCGCCAGTTTAAGACAGAATGAAAGTGAGAGCTTCACATTCCATTTCTACTCTCTGATAACCTCTGATTCCATTATTTACGTTTTAATATAACATCATTTCCTCACATCCCTCCTCACAAACAGCTGCCTGCTTGCCTTTAGTGTAATGAAGGGGCCCTTGCTTGAGGGTGGGGCTTTTCAGCCTCAGTCTGGGTTCACCTGTATCAGCTAATTGTTGCTCAAGCACTTCAGACATCTGAAGAATCTCCCCTTCTCCCCCTCTTTTCCAAATGCTTTGTAAAATCTTTGCTTGCTAGAGAAAAAGCCACATCTCCCAGGTGCTTCTGCTCTGCCGGTCCTCATTCTATTGTAGGATGCATTATAGTAGAGTGTAATCTTTAAAGAGGCCTTACATATTCCATCTCATTGAATAACAGAAACCAGGGGAGGAAGGGGTAGGAGAGAAAGGCTGTGGAATGCATAAAGGGCAGACTGAGATGAGCCAGTGTATAGCTGGTCCTTCTCCCAAGTGAGGGGATGCATCTCTCTTTACAATAGAAGACTCAGGAAGCAATTTCAAGCTGTGGCATTGCTCCTCAAACCTTTCATTTTATCTGAACACTTAGAAGCAACTTTACTGTCTCTCTGGGGTGGGGTTGATGAAACTGACTCTCCCTGGTGCAGCTCCCGGAAGCCTCTCTCCACCATCTATCATTTAACAGCTCAAAGCTGAACTAGACAGGACAGAGCACTAGATTGCTGTGGAAGCCTGGCTCCAGTTGAGGGCTGGCCTCTCATCCAAGCAGATTGAAATTAGGTTTCAAAACTACCTGTGAGAAAGAAAGATGAGATGGAAAGTCGCTGATGCAACTGAAAATACTGTGGTGATAGCCGACGAGGGAGGGAGTGGGGGCAAAGGGGCTGCTGGAAACACTTAACGCATCCCACTCCACGTGCCTGTGGCTCCCTGGTTTCCCCCAACTCTCTGTTTTATTAACTTAGCTTCTTTTATGAGTACTTTAATAAACCTGGCTATTTTCTTCCCTGTGTAGGGAAGATCATAAACTCCTCTGCTTTTAAAAATACAAATAAACAGCTCAAGTTTCTTCTGTGCTCACCAGGAGTAAGCAGGAAAGGAGTGTGTTCAGCAGCTACACCTAAGGGCTCCTTTTGAGAGTTAGCCAGGCACAAGAGTCTCATCTGAAACCCAGCATAAGGCTACAAAGGAGCAGGGGGGCGGGGGATTTGCAGACTTTGGGAGCAGGCTAATCCTTTAGGCCTGCTCATTTAACTTGTTTATATCTGGTGAATTAGCCTCTAATCCCTGCCCTTTGCCTGAGGCCAAAAAAGTTCTGTCTGGTTCTATATAGAGTAAGGGCTGAGTCTCCTCTACAACCCAACAGCTAGTCTGGCCTAGCAAGTGTCCAGACACCAACACCATAAGATCTCTTGGAAGAGTTGAGAGAATTCATGAATTCATTCTCTTTGTCTCTCTGTCGCCCCCCCCATCCCCCCACCTCCACTCCCCACCCCCACCCACTTGCAAGCCATCAGCAAGTCCCCTGGCTCTACATTCAAAATCGACCTACTTTTGATCTGCTCTGACACATTGCACTTGGCCAAAATGAAATGGATCACTTGTATGACTCCTGACTGTTCTCTTCTTTGCCTTCAACCCCACTCTACTCCCTGATTTTAAAAACACACTAAGGGAAAGGTATTCACTTACACCCTAAATGCTTCAGGTTACTCAGTGGGATTCATATAATCCGGTTTTGGGGGCTGTTATGACTCAGCTGTCCCTTGGAAATGATGAACCTCGTTTGTTCTTGCCCATCCCTATGCCTGTAACATTCTCTGGAAATCTAATTTTTACTCACACACCCCTTTCTCAAGAGTCCTTTGATTAATCTTCCTAGATCATCCCATCTAATCTGAAACAACCTGCCTGCATCCCTATCCACCTTCCTTCCTGTCTGCTACAGCACTTACTTACAATACATTCCCTGTCTTCACCAACCTGTGCTTTACATAGAAGTAAACTTTCTGCTTGTTGGACTCATGGCTGTTTCCTCATAGTTAAAACAGAGCATGATACAAACAGGTAATCTATAAATACTTATGCCCAGTCTATTCTGGAATCAAAATTATTTAAATTTAGAGGTAAACTCTACATTAGTGCTGGGGGCAGGTTCCCAGGAGAGTCCTGGGTTCAGCTACTCCTCTGATATGGATTTGTGGTGACCTTAGAGGGCATTTTCAAGAACACCAGTCAACCACTGGTCATGAGCCTAGCGTCTCAGTTAGGGTTTCTATTTCTCGGAAAAGACACAATGACCACAGCAACTCTTACAAAGGAAAAACATTTAATTGGTGTGGTTTACATTTTCAGAGGTTTAGTTCATTATCATCATGGTACAACACTGTAGTATGATGGCAGACATGGTGCTGGACAGGAGGTGAGGGTCCTTACATCTTGACTCACAAGTAACAAAAAGTGGTCTGGCTCACTGGGCATAACTTGAGCATATATGAGACTTTAAAGCCCACCTCCACACTGACACATTTCCCCTAACAAGATCAAACCTACTCCAACAAGGCCATGCCTCCTAGTAGTGCCACTATTTGGAGGGGGGGGGGGCATTTTCTTTCACACCACCACACCTAGCAAGTCTGAAAGGGAATTTATCAAGTAGATTCCAATTACACACGTGAGTGGTAAGGGAGAAGTCTTGCCATGCAGCATCATTCCAGAGGAGAAAGAAGCCAGCCCCTCAGGCCCGAGCGTAGTAGCCTCTCTCTAGGGCCTTTCAGTTTTGTGATTGGTACCTCAAGAGTCCTCAGAGTATTGGTACTACAATAGTCCTTAGAGCAGTCCCAGGCAAAGGTAGTGAGGGTGGAAAAGCTGATGAGAGATCTGAAAATCTCCTCAGAAAGTGTGTTGTGTAGGGATTTCCAGTGACTTCCTGACAGGTCTAGGTGACCCTGCCTTGACTGCCTTCCCTGAGTACTTCTGAGCCCAAATCACAATCTTTCTTTTAAATGTGTAGCAGCTGTGTATCCCTCTCTAAAGAGGGTGCAGTAGAGGTATATGCAAAGTGGCCTGCCTAGGTGAGGATAGAATGGTGAAGTCAAAAAGTCAGACTGGACAAACTCCCCATGTCAAACCAAGACCTCAGTCTGTGGTCCAGCTTGATGGGCCAGAGTCCCACAGTGGGCACATGGGTGTCTCAAACTGACCAGTAAGGACAGAGTTTAAAACTGATAAGCAGCCATAGGACTGCAAGGTAAACATATGGGCAAGGCAGTCCATGTGCCCATGTGGTCTAGCAGTGACAACTGATAACAGGAATCCCACAGCAAGAAGCCTACAGAATCTGAAAGGTGAGTGAAGGTAGAAATCTAGAGTCCTGACTTAAGAGTACTTTTCCTTTTCTCTTGTAGGACAAATCATTGGAGAAATTGAAGATGCTCAGAGAGGCAGGCCGCAGCTAGTTGAGCTTAGAACAGGTTCAACAGTTAATTACTTCTCTACTTTAAATCACGATATCTAATTCAGCTAAGCCAGTGGTTCTCAATCTTTTAATGCTGAGATTCTTTACTGAAGTTCCTCATGTTGTGCTGACCTCCAACCATAAGTTTATCTTCATTGCTACTTTAAATCTATAGTTGTTACTGTTATAAACTGTAAACAACTGTGTTTTCTGATGGACTTGGGCAACCCCTGTGAGAGGGTTGTTAACCCCAAAGGGTCACAATCCACAGGTGGAGAGCTGGTGTGCTATACTCTCAGGACTCTCTCCTTTATTTACTGTTCAGAAGACTGGTCATTATTTTCTCACTCTGGCTCAGCTCGGCTTCAGGTCAGACACAGACACTAAACTCACAGGCTCTCACCCTGTTTGTGGTAGTAGAAGTTGAAACTTAACAATTTAGAAAGTGCCTATCATTGCTCATCTCTCTTAACATTAAGAATGGAGTGTTGCTATACTGTCAGCGGGTTTCATTGCTGCTCACTAGTGCATCTGGGTTTACAGAACTCTCACACACCTCTCTTCTCCATGGTAGAAGAGCCAAAATGGAATTACTTCAAATGAATCCCAAATATGATCTATTGGCTCTTCCACCCAGTTTGTTATATGTTTTTATGTCTGGGAAGTTTCCTGCGACCCAGAGACATTCTTTGCAGTTAGCTGAGGATGGAAAGATGATTGATTAGAAGGCAAAGACAGGAATGGTAAACAGTGTTCTCAGTATCCCAGACTGAGGAAGTATGGCTACTGAGTGAAGAGGCACTATCCAATTATCTCAGACCAGCCTTGCTCTGGGGGACAACCTTCCACACAGTTGCTTGGACTGTACTCAGCTCCTTAGGGGGCACTTGCAGCTAGAGAACCAGCACAGTCACCTACATCATGGCCTGCTGAAGATCTTGACATATAAAAAGGGGTGCTATGATGTCAGGAAGCTGGGCCATGGCAGGCAAACCTGGAACAGACTGAAGGGAAGCAGCATCACATTTCCAGGTCTGCTAGGAGGCTGGAGAGACTGGAGTCAAACCCTGCAGGTGGGAAGTCCTAGAGCAGGTGTATTTCAGAGTCTTAAAAAAGAAAGGCACCCTCATAGAAATTCCTTGGCTCCCACATTCTTGAATCCTGTATCCAACATTCTCTCAACACCAAGATCCATGAGGGGTACTCCTCACAGCCATGACCCATATATCTTAATTCCTTTTTTGCTGCTCTGCTAAAACATCACGAGCAAGGCATCTTAAGAAATAGTGTATTTAGCAAGAGTCCATGATGGTGGGCTGATAAACAGCAGTTATTAAAGCAGAAGCAAAAAACTCACATGTAGTAAGAGGCTTCTGGTGAAGACTTCTGGGCCTAGCCTCAAGGTTTAGGACCGCAGACCCACAGACCCGCAGAGACATACAGATGCTTTCAATAGTTTCAGGCTGATCTGCCTAAGGCCCAGGCATATACCTTTCTAACTCTTTACCTGTACTCTAACCCATGACTCCAATCCTGTTCAGCCATGCGGCTCCATATTTTTTTTCTCAGAGCAGCATAGTTGTCCTCTGTTTCTTCTGGCTTCTCTCTGGCGTTCTGCTCTGTTCTTCCTGTTCCCAGAGTTTTCTTAGTCTGGTAGCCCCACCCACACTTCCTGTCTGCCTTTGGCCAATCAGCACCTTTTATTAAACTCATAGGAGGGGATAATTATTTACAATGGAACAACATAATCTCCCTACACTCACACCTTGAGCTGAGATAGGAGTAGAGCATTGGCCATTAAAGGACATCCACCCTAAGTGACACTTCCTTCAGCAAGGTCATACCTCTTAAACCTCCCCCCCCCCGAAGCACCAAAGCTGAGATGATGGGGAACATTTCTCATTCTTGAAGTTGCATTCTGAAGCATCTTTGTCTTTATAGGACTCTCTGAGTCTGACTTGTCCCCAGGCTCACACATGGAGTCCTGTTAGGGAACTGACATGTAGGGCGCCTTGCTGGAGGCTCTATCATTTGTTTCCAGGTGGGGAACTTGAGAGTTTTCTCTTATGTATGAGATGAACAGTATCTTAGTTGAGCACTGTGCGGGTTGGGAGCCTAAGACAAAGGACTTCCCAAAAGATGTGGGGAGCAGATTCTCCCTACATCTGTGCCTCAATAGTGATCATAAATGGTGAACTCGCAGGGTTAGAACCAGAGTCCGTTCCCAGTACTTCTATTAGGCATTCTAAGGCTCTCCTGCTTTTACCCACAAGTAAGCATGGTCTGTGTGTTTGCTCTTTCCTGACAGGATGGACCCAGGGCTTGAGTTTGGACTGACCTAGGATAGAGGACTCCAGCTTCTAGAACAACGATCAAATATGTGTTACCTGTATCCTCAGCCACGGCCTATGGACTTGACTATAGCTCAGCTGACATTCTTGCAAAAGTCTATGTCCAGTAATGTCGTTGAAGCATGTGTTCCATTTGACCAATCACACCTCATCTCCTAGGAGCCTTAGGTGCAGGATAGGCAAGCACACTGTGACCATGAGAAGACAGATGGGCCCACAAGAGCACGTCTTAATGTCTCTTCCCCATTCCTCCAACTCCTGTGAATGTACAGCTCCCTTACCATGGTTTATTCCATAGATATTGTTTCTTCAAGGGAGAAAAAGAAATCAGATTATTGACTCCTGTCCCTTGCATCCCCACATCTGTTTATCAGGAAATGTCATCCTGCTTCCTCCCTGCAGGTTCTGGAACTGACAGCACTCACTTTCCAAACGAATCCCCTGTCCTTGACTTTCAATAACGAAGTCACTTGAAAACTTTCTCCCCTTGACTTTGATCCCTTCTCCTGTCAGAATGATGGTGACATTAGCAAGTGTACACAGAGGGGGGCTTGGTGCTAATTAACAATTTCTCATTAGCTTAATTAGGGGACACATGTTTTTAATCACAGCTAAGAAAGTGGAATGATTGAAGAATTGATTCTGAGCTTTTGAAAGTGTTCCTGGCAGTGGATGGAATTTAATTCTGCAGGTGTGCCTTTAGAGACAGGAGGGTAGAGGTAGTTCTCCATGACTTGGTTTGATAAAGAATCCAGAACAGGAGTCTGCACCAGAGAAACAGACTGGATGTGGTATAGATCTGAGAACATCTTTTTAGCTGTCAGAAGAAAAAAGTCCCACCCTCTGTTATACGTGTTTTGTCTGGGACACCTTTTCTGACTTTTCTATTAACTTTTTACTATTAATGATTCTAATTAGCACAAAAGTGACATTTTTGTACATATAAAATATTCTTGACCATCTGCCACTCTTTCAGGTTCTGAGTCTACAGTCTTGATGGTTATGGAGTTGTGCAGAGAACAGGGGTCATTTAGCTAAAGCCTTGGTGTTGATGGTAATTGTAACTGAACCAGCTGTAAAATCTGGACTTCATAGGTTATATGAGAAGTATAGGTGCAGAGGCTGGTCACATTGGAAAATGGTTTGGCCTAGAGCAGGTTTGTAATGAAAAGGTGAACAGCTTTTATGATCCATGTGACCTCTAAAAAGCAGCTCATTGTGACTATATAGATCTGTAAGTAATATTGGAAGGACCCTGTATTGTGGATAATGTTGGTTTATAGTATTTTAGCCTCTGTAAAATTCATTAAAATAAAGATATATCCTTTAAAACCTATGTATGTATGTTTTAATAATTGTGCTTTTAAAGAAAAATATGCACAGAGATTTGCCTTTTGTAAAATGTAAATGTCACTGTGTGGTCCCCTTGAACTGGTCATTTTTCTTGATTGAAAAAGAATAAGAAGTTTATTGCAGAAAATTTACAAGAAATATTGGAAAATATGATAGGAAGAGAAAAATATTTCCACATGGTTATAACCACCAGACATAATCACCACTTGTATTTTAGTGTCCATACTTTTTATTATATACACTTTATAATAGTGATTAGACTTTATTTCTGGCCTTTAACATGCTTTTTTACTTACTACATCACTATCTCTCCAGATCATTAAATATTCTTATACTACATAATTTTTAATGACTGCATAGTATTCCAGTCCATGAATTTGTCATATTTATTGTAGCACGTTATGAATATTTTAGATTTTTGTTATTATAAGTGATGATAAAGTAGCTGTTCTTGAATATAAATCTTTTCAAGCACCAGCAATCATCTCCTTGGAATACATTTTCAGAAGTAGAATTGCTGAGTCAAAAATTATGTACATTTTTAAGACTTCCAAACATGTCATCAGGTCGCTCCATAGAGAAGTTGTTTTTGCCCATTTGTGTGCCCTCCAAATGGGGTGGGAAAATGCTTACTTATTACTAAAGTAGCGAAAAGTGTGACTTAGAAAATAAAGTTTAAAAAAGTTTACTATTGCTTTGGTTGGCATGTTTGACTGCTGGGAGACTGCACAGTGTTTAGTTTTCAACTGTGTTTTTTTTGTAGGGGCTGTCAGGTCACACCCTGCTTTCATTTTATGCCTAGAGTCTTCGTCTTCATTTTATTATTCATTAGTGAGTGTTGTTAGACACTCAAAAAACTAAACTATTATTAAGCATTCACAAAAAACCCCATTTTCAGCTTGTTGCTTTCCTCCTGTGATAGACTCATGACTGTTATTTATGTATGACTTAAATATTAGGTAAATATAGTATTCTGTATGGTTGTACCTTTGCTATATTTGGGGATTTTCCCCTTTCTATATCTACCAATGTTTTATACTTCTACTTTTTGCCTTTTTAATAAGATAGTTTTAACTGTTTATATGTGTGAAGGTCTGTAAATGTGAGCAGAGGTACCTTAAATACTATAAGAGAATGTTGGGTCCCCTGGAGTGGGAGCTCGAGGCAGTAGTGAACCCAGTGTGGGTTCCAAGGACCAAACTTGGCTCCTCTGTGAGAGTTCTGTGTGCTCTTAACCACTGAACTATCTCTTTATCTTGCCTAACATTTAGCTTTTTAAGATTCAGTGCTAATTTAGATTTATATACTACACAGGTAGCTATCTATTTTTTCTTCATAATTTTCAAGCTGCCAATTAACCCAACACTATTATTTATGCAGTTATTCATTATATCCCCGAATGTGTTCCAAGGAAGACAAATACTTCAGAATTCTGGGAAAGAAAAAGTCTGTTCAAACATGCATATGTAGAATGCTGCCTATCTATTTCCTTCTTAAGATTCAGAGTATATTTCTATTCAAGGACTTCAAGAAGACCTATGGTAAAGATCTGTATTTTATCTTGCTTTACCTGGAATTATGCATTTGACCATATAATCCTTTTACAAATAGAATATCAAAGAAAGTAATGTCCCATGGAACACACAGTGTTCTGATTTGAAAGGCTGAGAAGCCACCATGATGAAATACCACTGTTAGGGGGTTTCAGAAGATTCCACATGTACATAGTATTCTCTTGCCTATTTGAATTCTAAATAAATTGAAAAATGAGACTTCATAGAGCATTAGAGGATTAAAATATAATATTTATTATTCATTAATGAATGTAGATTGGTGGACTGATATATGAATGTATCTAGAGTCATATAGCATGTACAAATAATAAATGCTATATTAAATGTATCTGTTTGACTTAACAGAGACATCCATGGATCCCCTGGGAAAGGGAAATAGAGAGGATCTCCTGAGTAAATTGGGATCATATGGGGGGGTGAACAAGGGAAGGTGGGAAGAGATCATGAGAGAATGAGATGGTTGAGTGGGAAGAGCAACAGAGAGAAAGAACAAAGAAGTAGATACCTTGGGAGAGGGAGCCATTATGGGGTTAGAGAAAAGCATGGTGCTAGGGAAATATCCAAGAACCCACAAGATGTCAACAGTTAGGACTCTAAGCAATAGTGAAGGTTGTGCCTAAACAGGACTTCTCTAATCAAATGGATGACCACCCCAATTGTCATTATAGAGCCTTCATCCAGCAACTAATGGAGGCAGATGCAGAGATCCCTAGCTAAGCACCGGTCGAGCTCCTGGTCCAGCTGAAGCGAGGGAGGAGAGATTGTATGAACAAAGGGATCAGGATCATGAGGAGGAGACCCACAAAGACTGCTGAGTGGAACTATTGGTAGCTCACTAACTCTGAAATGACAGCTGAGGAACCTTCATGGAAAGGAACTAAGCCCTCCAAATGTAGGTGACAGTCAAATTGCATGGGCAGTGTGTGGAGCCTTTTGCATAGGACTAGAGTTTATTCCTGGTGCATAATTGGCTTCTTGGAGCCCATTCCCTACAGAAGAACACCTTACTCAGCTTTGATATTGGTGGGAGGGACTTGGACCTACCTCAGCTGCATGTGTCAGATAGAACTGACTCACCTTGGGATTCCTTGCCCTTTCTAGAGAATGGATGGGAGGATGGGGTGGAGGGGCTGAGGGAGGACTGGGAAGAGGGGAGGGAAGGGGAACAGTGGTGGGTATAGGGGGAAAAAAACTTTTTAAATTAAAAAAAATACTTAAAAAATATATGTGTTTGCTTCCAGCCTCTTCCTGTGATCTGCTGTGTACAGAGAGATTTACAGGTAGGCAGCACTAATACGTGCAGAGGATCTATCTGTCATGTTCCTACCATAAGAACCTGCTATGTGCTGATATGTTGCCCAAGAATTCAGGTGTTGAAATTTCATGTTCACCACGTATTATTCAGAGAATAGAAACATCATAATTGTGGTGTTCCAAACGACCTTTCAGAGATGACAAGAATTGGGTAAGCTAGACCATATAGAACTCATGGTAGAATCCTGATGCTTTACAGAGAGAAGAAGACACTCATATTCTCATATTTACATATATGTGCACACGTGATCATATATGTAGACATAGATACACTCTACCTGTCTCTTGATGTGTAGTGTCTTGTGTTTCCTCTAATTCTATCAGCAAAAAGATTATCTAGTGATACAGAGCCTTGTATTTGCAAACATGTTAACAAATGTTTATAAGTTATCAGCTTCAGTAAGGAAACAAACCAATACAGAATCTCCAATTTCAGTGTTGGACTCACATCAAATGGATCTCATCATCTTTTTATGATACTAGGCACCTGAGGTGTGAGCTTTAACTCTGAAATCCTGAGTTCTTAGTTATGAGGCAGAGTGAGCTGTGTGCCTCAGTTTACAGAAATTCATAACTGGAAAATAAAATTGTACCTACCTTACAGAATTGTTGCTATGAATGACAGATCAAGACAACATGCTTACTAGAACCAAGTCGGGTATGTCTTCCATAAAGCTCAGCTGTTATTTATAATCATTTAAATCCTCTCCAAAATATAAATCTTTCCCGCATTATGGCTGCTTGGATTAAGTCTAAAACAGAGTAATGTCGCATCTTTTCCTTCACCTCCCAAAGGTGATATGAGATACGTGCACCCTGTGGAGGATGTCAAACACTAAGCACTAGAGGGTGCAATGGAGAAACTGTGTACAAAGTCTGGTGTTCCCGTCTGCTTATTTTGCATCAGCTTGGGGGGGGGGGGGTAACTGCTGCCTGACAAGTGTGAGCATGGAGAAGGCCATCAGTCTTTGGCGAGCTGATGCTAGCATTCTGCAGAGAAGTTCCCTCTCCATCAACTGTGCAGCTCTCTGGAGCTCTTCCAGCCACTGGGCCTCCAAGTTCTCTGCTCTGGCTATTGATAGGCCTCTGCCCTTCCTCAGACTCTGCAACCAGCCCACGCTCTCCTTCTACCATCCCTCTTGTTCGTGTTCTGGCTACTTTCTTGAACTGTTCAGCTGCCTCCTGTGGCCAAGGCTTATGTCACAGTAGCCACCATTTAGAAGACAGCTATTTCTACTCTTCACTGCTGTTGTCAGATTCTGGCCCTGCAACTCTGCTTGGGGCATAGCTGTCAATGTTGATGGATGCTTTGCTGCTTTTGCAGCTTGGCCTCTCCTTCAGCAGCTGCCTCTTCACTGCATCTGTGGCTGTTTGTGCAGACATCTCTGATGTCATTGCCTGGCTACTACAATTCTGATTTTGCTGAAGCTTCTTTCTTCCTGTTGTTAGTCAGGCCACTGTACAAAAAGGAAACAATAAGATTATTCAAGGGAAACCCTTTATTGGACCTAATGTCGCCATCCTGAGCGAGGCTGAACACAAAGTCATCCACTGGCCAGTTCATGGACCAGCTGAACAGTTTGTTTATATATAACCAGGGAAGAGGTGTTTGCACCAATCACAGTGGATTTTTCCATGTAAACAGAGATAGTAATTTCACCAAACCAGTGTTCTTGGCTTTGCCGCTGAAAAGAGTTTCTGAACTAGCCAGTGAGAGAAGTGAAATTATAGATTTTATTAAAGATATTTTGATACAGACTTAAAGATAAGGAGTAAGAAAAAGAGAAGTACTTAGAAGAAAGAAAGATGCATCCAAGTGGGCTATGTGCTTTCAAGTCCCTGAGTGTGGGTACAGGACTCTCCGAGAGAGAGAGCAATGAATGAATTACCTTAGCACTAGCCATATATACCATCTTAGTGGCTCAAGCTACATCTCTCAATGTTGCTAAAAGTTCCCCTCTCTCTTACATACACACACACACGCACAGACACATTTGATAATAGAGATATGTGAAGGGGCTCTGGAAACACCTTGAATGCAATTATGATCTGACAGGAAGAAATGAGAAGCCACCAGGGTTGCATAGGACAACTGGGGTTTGTTCAGATACTGTACTTGTAAATGGGGCTTCCAATGAGACTTTTAGAAAATGTGTATAAGGGAGAAGGGCCTTCAGTATCTGTTAGCAGAACTGAGCCAGAAATCTTGTTCAGCTTATGGCAAAGGTTTCAGCTGGATTCTAGAGTGAGGGGCTTCATTCACTTTTCTCATATCACCAAGAACTTCCCTGTCTTCCCATCATGCCTTACTTTCTATCTTTCAATGCACCACTGAAAGGCAGGCGATATAATTGGGGTGGACCATCTGGCCCTCATCTATCTCACTTCTGGTCTAATTTTCCAAATTATTCATAGAGTCAAAGGAAAGGACACAGAAATAAAGTTTTTGCTTTTGAAAGTGAATGCTTCTGACTAGAAATCATTTGTAACATCTATAGGACAATAGATATTTAGTAATAAGGCCATATTCAGATAAGCAACTTGTTTTCCAAGGGGTACCCATTCAATCTTCACCAGAGTCAAAGAAGCATATTCTCAAATGTTGCAGTTTTTGGACTACCACAGCCTCAAGACCAGGTCCATGAAATACCATCTATTTCTCCCCAATCAGATTTTAATCCTCTTCTACAGCTAAACACAAGATATCAATGCATCCCTAACATAAGTGGTTTGATTTTTCTAAATTTCTCTCTAGATGGAACAGACTTGTAAGGGTCACACACACTCACACATACAAACACATGCACACACCATGGTGTACACAACATACACACATACATGTACAAACACATGCACACACTTTGGTGCACACACATACAGAGAAAGAGAGACACAAGTACACACACAGCTGCTATCTTAGGGTTTCTATTGCTGTGAATTCACTATGACTATAGCAATCTTATAAAGAAACATGTTTAATTAGGAGCTGGCTTACAGTTAAGAAGTTTATTTCATTGTCATCATGATGGGAAGCATGGTAGCAAATAGGAAAACATGAAAGGTAGCTGAAAGTTCTACCTCCAGATAAGCAAGAAGAAAAATGTGAGTTTCTAAAACCTCCAAGCCCACTCCCCAAGTGGCACCAACAAGACCACACCTACTCCAAGGCCACACATTTAATAATGCCACTCCCTATGGGTCTAGAGAGCCATTTTTATTCAGATCACTAAAGATGCACACAGAGGTATCACACAGCATATATACACACAGAGACACCTGCACACAAACATACATATAAAATACACATACAGAACCATGCATACGCATATACATAGACATATATGTGGACCTGGAGAGATAGGCCAGTACCTAAAAGTAGTTTCTGTTCTTTCAGAGGACTGGAGTTTTCCTACCAGAACCCATTAGAAAGTTCACAGTTGCCTCTAAGTCTATCTGCAAAGGATCTGGTGCCCCTTTCTCACCTCTGAAAGTTCATATATATATGTTCACACACACACACACACACACACACACACACACACACACACACACACACATATCCTTACATATATTTATAGAAACACACAGAGGAGAGAGGCTCGTGATTCTATGAATTTCTTTCTGTATATTTTTATATAGTTCTCTTCCAGGGAAGAGAAAAGCTTTTATAAGAGAAATTAAGAAATATCCTTAGACAATATGAGAAAGGCTCCTTTTGGATATCAGCTATTATCTGTCTTGGCTTCACCCACTCCTGCTCTCAAATTTGGAGCAATAGATAACCGGAAATTTTAAGTTTCACTTGGCTAGCTAAGTCCTGGTGTTTGACAAGACACTTTAAGCTGTGCTTGCTCCATCAGGCAAAGGGATAGGAGAGTCAGTCTCTCCCCTGTGGACCAGGATTGTGCTATAGTATATGGTCTTATTAAAATGCATGGCTGGATGTAGCTGAGCTGCATGGGGCTTCCAACTGTATTTCTAATGTCCAGGTTAGTAATGATACTGCCGGTCTGTGGATCCCATTTCAGGTAGAGAGACTATGGAGCCTATGGGAGATTTCTGGCCACGAGAGAAAAGAGGCATTAGAGGTTACACAGACCTGCCTGCAATGATGTAATGGGAGGGACCCTCTGCCTATTTTAGAGAAATTTCAATCATGAAAACCTTTTCCGTTTTGGGGGGGGTGCATATTCTCAAGAGGAATTTAATGAAATAGAACCAGTGGTTGAAGCCTCTACCTCTGAAATTGATACTTAATGCAGCACAGATCAAATTCCTATCTAATGGTTGTGTGATAGATTTGGAGGGAGGGTTGAAGTTGTATCATTTCATTACATTTGAAGAGAACTGTGTATAGATAGAAAATTGCTTGGCTTCCTAGATTTAAGGTGGGGATGGGCTAGAACAGTAGATGGGGATGCAGAACTGGTCAAGATTCACAGAGATGAGGTTCAGATTATAAGTCATCATTCACCATGGGTCACATGTGCTTACATATACGGGTCTTAGAGTATGCAGAGAGAATAGATTTTGTTACTTTATAGATATGTAGTAAGCTTGAGAGAGGTCAACATGCAAAGAGTAGGCAGCTCAGAAGGGATGGCACTGGAGGGCAGCAAACAGTAATTTAGACTCTGTGACTCTACAGCTTGACTTTGCAGCACCGTAATGGCCCTGAGCTGGAATCTACACTTAGCCATGTTCTTTTCTAAACAAAAACCACAATCTTGGTCTATCTCACCTGGGAAATCACAAATTTCAATAACATACTCTGGCCACAGTTCCTCACATGTCCATACATCTCACTATATTGTGTATCCTCCTGCTTTTAGACCCCGCCAGGATTGCAGTTTTCCCCATGACCTGCATGCATCAGCACCCTCCTAACTTCAGGGCCATGACCAATGTATTCTCCATTGCTGTAGATGCTTAGTCACTCCATGCTCTTGGGACCTCTCTGCCACCAGTGAGATATAGAAAGGATGCTGTTTTTAAATCTAACTCAATAAGATCCCCAGCAAAAGCCAGAGATATAGTTTAGCAGCAGAGAACTTGCTTTCCTGGCATATGCAAAAGCTCTGACGCTGGTGACTCATTAGGCTGGCATTCTGAGTGGATAGAGAATGGAGTACTAGCAAATTCTTTAAATCTGTAAGAAAAGAGAATGAAACATCTATTCAGAGAAGCTACAGTTACTTAACATAAATAAATGTCAGGTATGAGTATGGCTGGAAGAGAGCCTAGAACAGGAGGCAATTCAGAAGAGGGTACACAGAAACTGATTTTGTAGGCAGGGCAGGTAGATGTGCTCTGTGGCAGAAACATTTGTACGACAGCATTTCTGAAAACGTAAAAGTGAGATTGCATGGTTGCTGAGCCAGCGGTCCTACAAGGATGCCTGCCAGAATGAGAGAGAAGTTATTGAGATGGCTGGTCACTGGGAAGTTAGTGTAAGAAAGAGAATCTAAGGATACAAGTGGATGCTTTTTAATTAAAGCTTAAGAGAAACAAATAACAGAAATTTGGTGCCTGGAGGAGGAAAAGCCTTGCAGCCTGTAGACTTAAGAAGAAGATGCCATCACATACTGAGGACAGTGTCATCACACTTAGCAACAGTGCCTATCTCCAGTGATCAGTGAGTTTAAGGGTGTGAACTTCCCAGTGTTTCCTTAGGGTGCCAAGGTAAATGAATAATCAACTAAGAAAGAGAAGTATGGGGTAAGAAATTGGAATACTTTGAAAAAATTAGGTAGCGTTTCTGACACAAAAAGCAAATAAATAAGGAGCTTACTAAAAGTTTTAGATAGTTATATACTGGAGCAAAGATACAGTGAATCAAGACAGAATAAATCTTCCTGCAAAACTAAAAGCAAATAGTTACCCACTCCAGCTACATCAGTAAGACAAATGCAGGCAAGTTTAAAACAGACCTGATAAGATGGTGAAAATAATTTTTCTAATGCATGTGAAACCATGAAGTTGTAAGTTGTATCCTTAAATATATACATGTTCACTCAATGGTACTTTCATACCTCTGGGAAACACACACACACACACAAACATCATAGGCAGAAAAACTATACAATCTCAAGGCATGTTTAGATTTAGAGAGTAAAGAGCAGAGAGGAGCCACTCAGGGTGTCAGGCACCTCTGATGCTAGACAAAATAGCCACTTAACAGAGAGCAACTGGAACCTGAGTGGGGTATCTCTACTGCTCCAAACCAGAGTTTCAACAGACACATCCTACAGGAGTCCATTACAAGGACTGGTGTTACTGTGCATTTTCTGTTCTTGGGAAAGTGTTTGAGGCTTTTCACCTTTGCATTCCTATTGTTTGGAAAAGCATTTATCTTTTGGGCCCAGGTTTGGGGGATTTCTGAATTAAAAATGTATTTGAGAGAGAAGACAGCCTCACATGATGTCCTGGGTTCTGAGCTAGCATCAAGAGTCATACAGGGTTTACGTTGTCCCCTCAGACACATGAACGTCGAGATTGGAATGGGAAAGATTATATGCTAGGGAGGAGTTGTGACTGCTGCTCTTCACCAGCCTAACCCAGGTATCCCAGAATCTCATGATTGCCTCTGGCCAGTGGAATGAGAACTGACTTCCCACCCCAGCTTTTTGGTCAAATAGATTCAACTTAGTCTCCCACACTTGACCTTGTCCTGCTAACCCTTATCTTTATAAATCATGGCTTTAGGAAAATCCATGGGAAGTCACTGCATTGGACTGAGCTAATACTACACTAAGCCTCAGTGGTCAGTCCAAAATAGAATAAAAATAGACTAATAAATGGGGAAGTCCTCACACCAAAAGACCCTCCACTCACCCATCCCCCATCCTCATCAAGTCAAGAGGTAAATGAAAGCTTCTCTGTCCAACTCCTATAAGGAAAGTGATTTTGACATAGCCAGTCTCCTTCCTGTCTTTAATTCTGCTTCCCTCAGACCTTGACTGTGCTCAGCCCCTGGAGCACCTTTGTACTTTGTAGCTAGGATACCACCTGATTCATAGACTGCCAGTGAAAGTCAATTAGCTCATTAAGTTCAATTTGCTGAAATTTTGTTTTTGACAATAGAAACACAATCTTCTTAATAACTGACTGTAGAGAGAGTGCACTACAAGCAGAGCAGGAAACACGGAAGGACCTGTTTCTGCTGACTGAGAGGCTTGTCTATTTATGACACGATGGCATTTCCACTCTTCACATTTCTTGTGTATTTAATCCCAACTGTCTAAATTTAATCCCACTGCTAATTACTATAACTAAACAAGACCAGATGTGATTATTTCCCCCTTCTGATTCTGTAGAAATACTGGGTGATTTTTTTTCTAATGTGGGCGACATCTGGGCTTATATGCCCATTTTAATCTTCCTTGCAGTATGACAAGGTGGTACTTAAAATAGATCTTTCTAGACAGGCATTGTGGCTTATTCCTCTGATCCCAGCACTTGGGAGGCTGAGGCAAGAGAGTTGCTGTAAGTTTCAGGAAAACCTGGATTTCAGAGTGAGTTCCAGGTAGGCTAGGTTACAGAGTGAGACATTGTCTTTAACAAATAAATAGATAATAAATAAATAAGGCTACAGAGATGGTTTATCAATCAAGAGCACGAACTACTCTTATGGAATACTCCCTTGTTAGGTGACTCAAACTGCCTATAAGTCCAGTTCAAGGGGATCCATTGTCTTTTTCTTACTTCTGTGGGTGCCCACATGATTGTTACACATACACACCACATACCACACATACACACACACACAAATAATAATAATAATAACACATCTTTTAAAAGCCAAAGTAATAGTGGTGATGATGATACACGCAAACACACACACCACATACACACAAACATACACCACACACATACACACACACCACATATACCCCACACACCCCACACACATACCACACACAAATACACAAACATACATACACATACATACACACACATACCACACACACACTACACACATACCACACATACTATACACACCCCCCACACACCACACACACACACATCACTTACCACACAGACACACATACATCACACACACAAATAATAATAATAATAATAATAATAATAATAATAATAATAATAATAACAACAACAACAATAACAATACATCTTTTAAAAGCCAAAGTAATAGTGGTGATTGATGATTATTCTTTCTGAGGAGACACCCCCTTCTCATATGTCTAATTTGCTGCATCAATAAAGGCAGGACTCATGGGGCTCTGGAGCAAACCAAGATCTAATTAGCTTAATTCCACAGAGATTTATTTCTGGACATAAATATCCATGTGGTTTTGGATTATTCTTTGTGTCACTTTCATCCGGCATTAACTTACGCACCCTGACTTGCCTCATGGTTAGTGTATCTGGGAAGATAGACTCAAAGCCTGGAGTGCTCTTCTGCCTCAGCCACCTGTAATCACCATCTCCTCTGGGCCCCAAGAGCCATAACTCATCTCTTGGTTGACCCAACCTCAGGTCTCCCATTAGTGGCAGGAAGATAGTAATATCTATGGCATGTAGATAATGAGATGTTTACCCTAGGAGTACTACGGATGTAACATAAGACCAACACGCTGTCTTCTATTTCCAAAAGTACAAGCCTTTCTTTTAAAACTGTGGTCTCTTCATTCTACAGTGGCAACATGAACATTCTGTACTCCTACAATGTCTGTATCTGGTGAATAATTCCAACGTCATCTCCTCTTATTTACTTGTTTTGTAGCATGAGCACACACTGATAAAGGTCCAGTAACTCATATGCAGGGCTACTGTCTAGTCACTTTCTCCAATGCTATAGTCAGGCCTGACTGCAAAGGTGAATGTCCATAGCAAAAAATGGATAGCATCAAACAAGTCCTTTGAAGGACAAATCCAGATGTCATATTTTTTAAAGAGTTCTTCAAATAACATTCTACTGCCCTCAGAATGGGAATTGCTAGGCTTCACTCAGAATCACTGTTAGCTATTTAACTAAGAATTCAAATATACTAGAGGGAAATAACAGCACTTTCTTATCTTTATTCTCTCCTGACTCCTTAATGCCTTCACAGTGCAAAAACAGAACTTGTGACTTCAGTTTGTCCCATATATCTCTCCTAGAGAGAGGTGATTATTTAACGTTCAAGGGGTCTCTAGTAGAGCTCAGCACACCACGGGATGAAAATTTCCCTGTGAAATTTGATGTTATTTTTGTATGCGTGTGTCTTTCTCTGTGCGATTCAAACTTTCCTAAGAAGTCACACTGTCCTTCCTCTGTCATACCCCTTCACCCTAATCCATCTGTTATTATCCCCTTTGGCTTCTTTGAGGGCTAAACATCTCTAGCTTAATTTCATGAAGTTAATGACATGGTGATAGGAAAAATAAAAGGGGGAGGAGATGGGAGAATGCAGCTTGCCATTAGTGTATACATATATAATTGAAATTTTCAAGCAGGGGAAATGTGCAGCAGCATTGTGAGAACAGCTCTTTGGGGTGCAATTGCCAACCAGGTTTCAAAATTGCAGAGTGGGGAAAGCGAGCAACATGAGGGCGGTAGGTACCAGGCTGCTGAGCCTCTTGCCAAGATCCTATAATTATGATGAAAAGGCACTGGTCGCATTGCAGAAGGCAGAGGCTACTTAGAGCCCTCTTAGCTCCCACCTTGCTCCGTCTTTGCTGATCAAGCTTATTGTCCTTTCACATAATGTAAGCACAGCTTCCTCTTTTTTGAGTGCTTTTTAGCTTATCCCTCTCTGCCACTCTGCTTGAGTCTTATCTTTGGAATGGAATACAACAGGTTTTCAGTGTGCCTACTGTGAAGGAGGATGACTCTTGAGGTTCTCGGGCACTTTAATGCCTGCTCTCAGGAATGGGCGTGTGAGGTGGGATTTATGAAAGTTCTCTAACCCCCAGGGTTTGGGTCAGCAGACTTGGGTCAGTAGTTTTCCAGTGGGTATTATTATTTTCCTGTAGGAGTTCACTGTGGAAATCTTTTCCTTCCAGTTGTACCTGTTTCTTTAACCTTGAAACCACACTCAGCCCAAGCATTCATCTCACATATCAGAGCATTTGTCATTTTACAAAGGCCTCTTTTATGAAGCCTCTTGCTTACTTATCTCAAGAAAGAAAGTAACAATGAGCCCAATATGTTCTGATTGTCCTGTGCTGGGCATTTAGTGATGTTAAATCCAAGTACATTTTAAAAAGATGTCTCAAAGCTGAGACAAAACAAAAGATATAAGCCAATGTAGGAACCTAAAATACCATCTGAAACAAGCCTATAAATAATACAGTCTACATGCAATATAATCAACAACTAAATCAAGAAAGAAGTCATGGTTATATAACTCATGGTGTTCATCAGCTGGAAGCAAACCCTACAGTTAGGAGAAAATGTGTCTTTTCTCTGGACAACAAACAGAAGAGAAGAATCTCCCTGGGGGCGTCTCCTAATAGACTTTGCAGCATAAAACAACAGTCTTGAACAAGATCCAATTATATGCATAATAGCATTTGTTCATGTTAAAATGTGAGATATTATTCTGTACATGAGGCTCAGAGGGTTAAAAAAATATATACTTACTTGGGGGTGGGAGAACCTTTGGAATTTTCTCTTCTGCCTCACTGTCTTAGTCAATGTTCAGTTGCTGTGAAAGACACAATTACCATGGCAACCCCTACAAAGAAAAACATTTTATTGGGAGTTTGCTTGGGGTTCAGAGGTTTAGTCCATTATCCTCATGGCAGTAGCATGATGGCATGAGACACTTATGGTACTGGAGAGGAGGCAGAGAGTTCCTGGCCTCAAGCAGGAAGAAAGAGTGAATCATCAGACTTGGCTTGAGCTTTTGAAACCTCAAAACCCATCTCCTAGTGACTGACTTCCTCCAACAAGGCCACACCTCCTAACCCACTCAGGTACTAGCCCCTGTCAAGTGGCACCACTCCGTAATGACCAAGCATTCAAATCTATGATCTTATGGAGTCCATTTTTATTCAAACTGCCACATTCACCTAGTCCTGTTTTTGGTATTGTATTGCTCCAAGCCATAATTAGGACTTCTCTATAGAGTGATTCTAAGCAAGGTGTGAGTTCTGGGAATAAGTGCCCCCGAATTTCTACCAGGAAACTCCTACAGCTAATAAACACCTTCAGCAATATATCAGGATACAAGATTAACTCAAAAAAAAAAAATAATAGCCCTCCTATACACAAATAATAAAAGAGCTGAAAAAGAAATCAGGGAAACGGCACCCTTTACAACAGCTGCAAGTAACATCAGGTATCTTGGGGTAACTCTAACCAAGGGAGTGAAAGACCTGCATGACAAGAACTTTAAGTCACTGAAGAAAGAAAGTGAAGAAGATATCAGAAAATGGAAAGATCTCCTATGCTTTTAGATAGGTGGCAATCTTACCAGAAGCAATCTACAGATTCAATGCAATCCCCATCAAAATCCCAACACAATTCTTCACAGACCTTGAAAGAACAATACTCAACTTCATACGGAAAAACAAAAACCCTAGGATTGCCAAAACAATCTTGTTCAATAATAGAACTTCAGGAGACATCACCATCCCTGACTTCAAGCTCTACTATAGAGCTACAGTAACAAAAACTTTGCACTGGAATAAAAACAGACTTGTGGATCAATGGAATTGAATTGAAGACCTTGACATTAATCCACATACTTAGAACACCTTATTTTTAACAAAGAGGCCAAAAATATATAGTGGAAAGAAGATAGCATGTTCAGCAAATGGTGCTGGCATAACTGGATGGTGGTATGTAGAAGAATGCAAATAGATCTAGATCTATCACCCTGCACAAATAACAAAACCAAATGGATCAAAGACCTCAACATAAACACAGTTACATTGAACTTGCTAGAAAAGAAAGTGGGAAATAGCCTTGAATATCTTAGTATGGGAGACCACTTTCAAAATATAACACCAGTAGCACAGGCACTAAGAGTAACAATTAATAAATGTGACCTTCTGAAACTGAAAAACTTCTATAAGGAAAGGAAAATAGTCAATAAGACAAAACAACAACCTACAGATTGGGAAAAGATCTTCGCCAACCCTACATCTGACAGAGAACTGATCTCTAAAATTAGAGAAAACTCAAGAAACTAGAAGTCAACACTCAAATAACACAATTAAAAACTGTGGTCCAGAGTTATATAGGGAATTCTCAAGAGAAGAATTTCAAATGTCTGAAAGATACTTAAAGAATTCCTCAACATCCTTAGCTGTCAGAGAAATGCAAATCAAAACAACTTTGAGATATCAACTTACACCTCTCATAATGGCTTAAATCAAAAAAACAGATGACAGCCTATGCTGGAGGGGATGTGGAACAGAGAAAACATCCCTCCATTACTGGTGGGAGTGTAAATTTGTACAGCCAGTTTGGAAATCAGTATGGCGGTTCTTCAGAAAACTGGAAATTAAACTCCCCAAGGATCCAGCAATACTATTGGGCATATACCTCAAAGATGCACATTCTTACCTCAAAGGCATTAGCTCAACTATGTTCATAACAGCATTACTTATAATATCCAGAAACTGGAAATAATGTAGATGCTCCTCATCTGAAGAATGGATTAAAAAATTGTGGAACATTTACACAATGGGATACTACTCAGCAGAAAAAAAAAAAATCACATCCTGAAATTTGCAGGCAAATGGATAAATCTAGAAAATATCATCCTGTGTGAGGTAAAACAGACACAGAAAGAAAAACGTGATACGTACTCAGTCATAAGTGGATTTTTGATGTTAAGCAAAAGATAACCAGGCTACAATCCACAAGTTCCAAGCAACTAGGTAACAGGAGGAACTTAAGAGAGACATCCAGGGATCCCCCTGGGAAGGGGAAATAGAGAAGATCTCCTGAGTAAATTGGAATTATAGAGAGCAAAGGGAGGTGGGAAGAGATCAGTGGAGAATGGATGGTGGGGGGGGGGGGGACAGAGAGGAAGACCAAAGATAGATATCTTGATAGAGGAGCCACTGAGGGGTTAGAGAGAAAGCTGGTGTCAGGAAAACAATTGAGAACTCACAAGATGGCCCCAGATAAGACTCCAAGCAATAGTGGAGGGGGTGCCTAAATTGGCCTCCCCTGTAATCAATGAATGACCATTCTAATTGCCATTATAGTGCCTTCATCCGGCAACTGATGGAAGCAGATGTCGAGATCCATGGCTAAGCACCGGTCGAGCTCCTGGTCCAGCTGAAGACAGAAGAGGAGATGATATGAGCAAAGGGATCAAGATCATTATGAAGAAACCAGACTCAGCTGACCTGAGCTATTGGGAGCTCACGAACTCCGAAATAACAGCCCAGGAACCTTCATGAAATGGAACTAAACCCTCCAAATATACATGAGAGTCAAACTGTGTGGGCGGTTTGTGGAGCCTCTTGTGGACCAGAGTTTATTCTTGAAGCCAGTGCCCTACAGAGAAACAAGTCAAGTTACTTAGACTTGATACTGGGGGAAGGGACTCGGTTCTACCTCAGCTGGATATGCCAGGCTGAGCTGACTCACTTTGGGAGCCCTTGCCCCCTCTGAGGAATGGGTGGAGCGATGGGATTGGGGGAAGCTGGTGGGTGGGTGGGGACTGGGAAGCAGGGAGGGAGGAGAAATAGTATTGGGTATGGGGAAAAACCATCTGCTGCAGGTATTCTGGTGCCAAAGTGATGACTGACCCCTTTCCACTGCCTCCTTACTTGAAAACAAACTCTATACCTGGAGCTGGTGGTGACCATCATGACACCATGAGGGAAAGACAATGGAAGGAATGACAAGAAGCTAAGGATCCTGGGGTGAAGAGGACCCTGTCCACAAGCATTCCCAGAGTCACCTTTCCTTCATGTGGGTAATCACTAATTATACTTGACATCTCAACTGCAGGGTCCACTCCTGAAGAGAGAGCCCCTGACCTTGCTAATTCTGTCCAATGGTGTTAGATTTTAGATTATGTAATCCTGCATCACAGCCTCTGTCATGGCTACACTTGTATTTATTTATAGTGAATTCCGCTTGTTTACACTCATTTTCCTTGCCTACATTCTCAGCTATACAAAGATTGAAACCACCAGTCTCTCCAGTCCCTGACATTTAAAGGCCCAATAGGTAATCTTTTATTTCCTTATCTAAAACAAAACAAAACAAGAACAAAAAACCACTTAAAACAATGGAATTTGTTTCTCGTTATTTTAAGCAATCTTCCAGGGAAACAGTTTGGCCCAGCAGAAGGCTAGATAAATATCAGAGGGAACGAACCCAAGATAGTACTTCCTGGGAAATAACTATAACCTGAAATGGGAGATGTTTCCTGCAGACAGCTGAATGTAAATTCTTAGGACCAAAAGGAAATGGAGCACAGGGACAAGCAGGACTACCTTCTAGCATAAGTGCAAAGAGAAGCTGAAACCATTTCATCCATCCACCTACCAGGAACAGTGAGAGAGAGCAGGTGGAAAGCTGTTTGAAGGTTTCTGTTAAAAGGGGAAATGATACATAGGCTCTGAAGTCTATCATGCACATGACTGAAAGCCCAGGTGTTTTACACCTTGGAACTTGCCTTCACCTTCACAGTAATACTAGGCCAAAAGGATATAGACAGACTTATATCCACTCTCAAAAGGGGTAGGCTCTGCTGAGAGAAAAAACAGACAGAATAGGTTGGGAGTGGTGCTTGCTACACACCTGCAATACCAACACTTAAAAGGCTGAGGCAGGAAGATTGTGAGTTTGAGGGAATTTGGGGCCTGTATAAAAAGACCCTGTCTCAAAACGAGCAAGCAAAACATACATCTGAAGAGCCAAAAGCCAAGCAGGAGCTACATCTAGTTTTATGTCCTCCTTCTTTAGGGACTGGGGTCTCAGCTTAGTGGTAAAGTGATTGTGTAGCATGCACAACATCTTGTTTTCCTACGAGGTAACTCTGGGATGGAGACCCCTATACCTCCTTAGTTCATGTTCTTCCCTTCGAGCATTGCTTCCCAAGCTGAGCCAGCCCTGGAAGTGCTTGGGGGAAACCGGGCTTCATTCTTAACAGCTCTGATTGAACTTTTCAGGAATGTCACACGGTCCCTGGATGGTTCTAATGTGCATTTGGTGTTAAGAACCATTGCTCTGTCTAATAGTAAAAGAAATTCACCGAGTCTGGATAAGGGCCAGAAACGACATTCAAGCTCAAATCCCCAGAGCTTGAGAATGTTATGTTATTGCTAGAAAAGTTTTTTTTTTTTTTTCAGGTATGACAGTTAAGGAATGTGAGAGCACCTTAGCTTCAAAGTGGGCCCAATAATTATTGTCTTCATAAAAGAAGAGCAGGGAAGGCTTGTATGGTGTGAAAACCAGAAGGCGGAGAGACACAGGCATGGCAGTGATGGCTACCAGCCATGAGACCTGTGTCCAGAAAGAATTTGAAGCAGCATTCAGGATTTTCCCTCCAGCTCTCAGAGGGAATCTTTCCTTTGGCATCTCTATTTCAGACTTCTAGCCTCTAAACTGTGAGGCAATACATTTCCATTGCTTAGTGTCACCCTGTTTATGGCACTCTGCTTCTGTTAAACCTATGCCAAGGGCCAGTCTCTATCTTCAGGGATTCGAATAGGGAGGTCTTGGTGTGTAGTAAGTGGTTTCTGGCCAGGACTTTCGAGCCTAGCCTCAAGGTTTAGGCCTGCAGACCCACAGACCTGCAGAGACACAAAGATGCTTACATTAGTTTTAGGCTGATCAGCCTAAGGCCCAGGCATATAACTTGCTAACTCTTTGCCCTTAAACTAATTCATGATTCTTATCCTGTTCAGTCATGGGGCTCGGTACCTTTTCTCAGAGCAGCATAGTTGTCCTCTGCATCTTTTGGCTTGTCTGACAACTCTGGAGTCTCTGTGTCATCTCTGCTCTGTTCTTCCTGTTCCCAGAGTTTTCTTAGTCTGGTAGCCCCGCCCACACTTCCTGTCTGCTTCTGGCCAATCGGCACTTTTTATTAAACTCATAGGCAGGACAATTATTTACAATGGAACAGCATAAATCCACTCCATTGGTGTGCTTTAAATTTCCAGGCTGTGCTGGTCTTGCTCTTCAGGGCCCACACTTGGGAGCTGCTGTTCTGCATCATGAAGCCCTGCTTCAGATGATTTCAGTTGTCTTTGCTATCTGTTCTTAGTCACTAGTCTTTAGGAAATGGAGATGGCATCCTTAAGGACTAGAGCAGCTTCTGAAAGTGGGGCAGGACACAAGTATGGAATGTTTCTCCTTGAATGATCATCAGAGGATGTACCAAGATCTCTGTAGAAGCCTTTCCTGCCAGCAGGCACACCCTGAGCTTAACACCCCTCTTATCCTCATTACGACAACCTATCTTTGGTTGGTTACAGATCATGAGGATCAGATTGTTGTTCTAGAGTTCTTATCTCCTTTTTGCACTTGTCTTGTTGAGGTTTCTCTGTAATAGTTCATAAGACCCCTCGTGAACCTCTGTGTTCATCACTCCTGCTCCCTTTTGCTCTTCAAGCTTACTACAGAGTTTGCAGTATCTTATTTTCTTCATATGGTCCAGTGAGTCACACACACCTCCCCACACACTTTTCAGGCTTTGGGGCAATCTGTCTACTGTTGATATCTCTGTAGTGCTCTTCAGTTTTCTCTCATGTGCTACTTGTGCAACTCTCTCTTCTCGGGCTATTTATTTTTGAGGGTGTCTGGGCCTTATCTCAGCTGGTGAATCCTCTGTTTTTACAGCTAGCATGGATGGTTCTTTCTTGAGCTCTAGACTCTGTTAGCCAGTTGTAACCTCTGCTTATATCTTTGAAACTGTGATGTGAAACCTCTCCTAATCTGATCCACTTCCATTCCTGGGTTTTGCTTTATCAGTTGTGTTCCTGTCCCGTTTCTCCAAGGACACCCTGAAAACAGCAATAATTGCTACAAGCATGTCTAAAGTGGCTGCCATCTGCCAGGCATGATTCCAAGTGGAGGAAATAGGGATTAAACAGGGCAGCATGATTCCTCTCCGGGCTTAGTATCCTCTGATGCCTTCCTCTCTTGCTCCATATCCAGCCAATCATGGAGTCTGGCCATAATCTCCCTTTGTCATTACGTGAGCTCCTTCATGTCTCTCAATGTTACTCTAACCACAGCTTCCTGTCTCCTGGGTACAGGCAGGTCCTTCTGCAAGCTCTCCATGCCCTTTATGTCTCATCCTCTAATACTTCATCTATACTAAGGACATGTGATCTTGTGAAATTGCTAATGTGTTTATGCCACCAAAACTTATTTCTATTTTAAAATTGCCTTTAAGAGTAAATTTGTCAAGCTGGTGGCTGTGTTGGCTGGGGTTCACATCTCTGGTCTTACACAATTACAGATAATTCCTTCTCTGAGCATCCTAACATACTTCTGGTTCTTCAAACATAACTATATTTCCTTCCACTACTGGCACATTGCAAATCTTCTTTTATTCACTTCAGGGCTTTTTCTTCTATATTCATTTCCCCACCACATAGCACCTGAACAGTGAGTGAATAGTCTCCTGCAGAGATCTGCTCATATGTTTCATACTCAGGCTAGCTTTGCACAGCTCTTCACATCTGAATCTTTTTAAGGCTCAATCACAGCCACTAAGCTGCCCCAGTGATGGAGAAGTCTTTTCTAGTCTGAGCAACTGTCTGCCTCTTCGTAGGTATCCCCCAACTCAGGTTCTGCTTTCTCTTGCCTAAGGGTAGTCATCAGATACTGGATAGTAAAAATATGTTACTTGAGTCAGAGTTGGCTTTTTTTTTTTTTTTTCAATATGAAGCAGAATATGAGCATTGAAGTATTGGGGCTATAAAACAAGACACAGATATATTGGACTTAAAGACAACACAGCACAGATACCAACCAATATGAAATAATCTCCAGGTTTTACTTTGAGAAGAAGCCAATCCTGGTGTGGGGAGAGATGGTCCAGTGGGAGGAGAACGCAGAAAGACCAAGTGTAAATATTAACTGTTTCAGCTTTAAGCTAAAGTAGAAGTGGGCAGGTTTGAGTTTTAGTAATATCTATTAATCGTGTGATCCCTGACCAACTATTTAACCCTTCTGAGTGTCCATTCTCTTTTACATAGAACATCAATGTTTCTGTAAAGCTAAAATGAGATACATATGATAATTTGACCAGAATGCTTATTGCTGAGATCCACACTGACCTGTTATTGCCTTGGGAAGCCCAATAAAATGTAAGGTCTTGGCCATGTGAAAATAGCTGAAATATAGGCATATGTTCATATTAGAGAAAGTTCCCAGCCTAGGTAAGAAAGAACTCAGAACCAGAAAATGATCAATAACTCCGCCTTCAGGAGGCCCTGGGCAAAGACCAGAACAATTGTGTTTTTAATGATCTCCAAAAAACTCAAAGCCAGCTAGTGGGAGTCCCTATTATTTGGAATGGATAAAGAAAGTAGAGCCAATTCAAGATTTACAAAGTGGGGAGGGATCCCTAGAAGAAGCACAAAATGAAGAACCACAGAGAAGTAAACTTGCAAGGAAATGTAAACAAATGCAGGCAGAATAGAACAAGAAAAACAATGTACTTAGGATGTAATTAAGGTATATATGAATATTCATGACAAAGCAGGAAATGAAGAATAGGAAAAAAAGGTTTAACGCTTTTGTGTTGCAAGTGGGATGTGGGAAAGGAATTAATTTATACCACACCTTAATAAATTGAGTATGCCAGCTTTGAGCTCAAAAGTAACCACTAATGAACAGTAAAAGAACATGTGACTGATAAAGTAACAGAAAAGCACAGAATGATAATATATGTACTTCGTCAACCCTGAAAGTGTAAAGGTGAAGTAACAAAAGGACTAAGGGGGGTGGCTCAGGAACAAATGTGCAATCTGGAAACAGTGACTACAGGTAGGTACAAACATCACTCTAAATGGCAAGTGTGTAATAAGTTTCTGACATGTCCGACCTGTGGTCTAGACCTGCAAACCCACAGTCCAACAGAAACTCACAAACACTTATATTAATTTCATGCTGATTGACCTATGGCTCAGACACATTGCTAGCTAGCTCTTTCATCTAGTCTCAGTCTATTTCTACTAATCTGTTTAGCCACATGGCTTGGTACCTTTCTCAAAGCAGCATGGTTGCCTTCTTTCCTCAGCTATTGCAGGAGGCTCTGCTGGTGTCTCTGCCCTGATCTTCCTGTTCCTGGAGTTTCCTTAGACTTTTAGCCCTGCCTGTACTTCCTGTCTGCCTTCTGCCAATTCGTGTTTTTATTAAACTAGTAGGTGGGACAAATAGTCACAATGTACCAGAACATAATCCAACTACACAAGAGGATGAATATCCCAGCTAAAGCCAAGCTTATGGAGTGAGTACAATAGAAAACCAGTAATTAATGCTATGGAATCACACACACACACACACACACACACACACACACACACACACACACACACACACACAAACACAAAACTGACAGTTACACTATTATCCAAAATGATAAACATCAAAGAAAGGCATTCGTATAAATAAAAATTTCCTAGTGATAAGGGGACAGAGTTTTTTAAAAATTGAAATTTGTTCATGCTAAATGGTCTAATCTCAACATAGTGAATGTAAAAGACAAAGCTGAAATTGTAAGAAGACAAGTCTACAGTTGTAATCATGCTGGTTTCTTTTAGTAGTAGATAGAAACAGCAAGAATGATATAGCCAGGGTGGATGGAGATCTGAGCGACAAAATTAACAGTCAATCAACAGCCATAGACCTCCTGAATCCATTATTTTCCAAAGTCCCAACAATTTACAAAAATTAAGCATATGGTGATACAGAAGATAATCATAAAACTTTTAAAGGGTAAAGTCACATAGAGTGTCTTCCTGCCATCAAAGGCATAAAAAATTAAGATTCTAAACAATGTTATGACAACTAGAACTTCCAATATTTGATTATCAAGCAATGAAGTTACAAATGGTTCTTTGGTTTAGAAAAAAAAAAAAAAGAAAGGAAGGAAGAAAAAGAGAGAGGACCTGAAGCATTCCATAGTTTTTCGCTTCGGCAGCACATATACTAAAATTGGAACGATACAGAGAAGATTAGCATGGCACCAGAGAGAAGCCGAAAGAAGCAGAGGACAACTATGCTGCTCTAAAATAAGGTACCGAGCCTCATGGCTGAACAAGAGTCATGGGTTAGATGAAGGGTAGAGAGCTAGCAAGTGATATGCCTGGGCCTGAGGCTGATCAGCCAAAAACTAATAAAAGCGTCTGTGTGTCTCTCTGGGACAGCGGGACTGCGGATCTGCAGACCTAAACTTTGAGGTTAGGCCTGAAAGTCTGGGCCAGAAACCTCTTACTATAAGGACCAGAAAAAATCTACTAAAAAAATTAGAAAACATTCAACTAATTGTTAAGAACATATGATGTAAAATTGTGACCAAAGTTAGTCTTAAAGATACATGTACTACCTTAAATGGATTTATACTGCAGAAGAGAAAAGTTAAAGATTTTTTCATTTGAATTTTATAGAGAACTTCCTCAAGTTATTAGACAAAGCTATAATAAAGAGATGGGTGAAAATAATAGATTATTGGTAAAGTAATATATGAAACAAATGAAGTGATCCACGTTTACTCTTTGAAAAGATAAACAGCATGTGGTAACTTTAAATAAGCACTAATTAAAACTTTTAAAAATAGATGTTATTAATAACAAAAAGAGGTGGTACCTGCTGTGATGAGAATATGCTCTGCTTCCTGAGGTCATTACGGTCACTGTAATAGAAAGCTTGGTCCAGAATGGTGTTACTGGGACGAAATGTGGCCTCTGGGTGGTGGGACCCAGTCAAGTCAAAAAGCAGAAGCTCCCTGGAGGCCAAACAGGATTGTAAAGAAAGGAGCAGCCTGAGCGCACAAACAAACTGGGAAGGACAAGATGCATGATGGAAGGGGAACTTACTAAAAGGAGAAACGAGCTTGCAGAACTCCCAGAAATAACTTGGTTGAGTGTTTGAAGGCCAGTTGATGGGAATTGATGAGTGTGTGATTGTTAACACAGAATGTCAAATTGACAAGCTCAAAATCCCCTTGGAAATAAACGTCTGGCCATGTGCTTAAGCAGGTGTGTAGATTTCAATTCACAGAGTTGGGAAGACCCACCCTAAATGTGGGCAGTACCACTTCATGGGTGGGGCTTAGGACCAATGAAAACTTAAAATCAGACTGAACAGGAGCAATGAATGCTTCTTGTAGATGCTTCTTGTACATGCAATATGACCAGTTGTCTCAAGTTCCTGCAGCCATGACTTCTTAGCCACAATAGACTGAACGGAGGACCTGTAAGTCCTTTTTAAAAATTGCTTTGTTGAGCATTTTGTCATAGCTAACGAAGAACAGCAGGGTGATGATATGGGAATGTCTTTCTGTATGTTGTGAATATCAATTTTTAAATAAAGGAGCTGTTTTGGCCCATGACAGGCACCATAGAAAAGTAGGAGGAGAAATCAGAGCACAGGTAGGAGAAGCAGGGCAGAGTCAGGGAGATGGAGCCCAAAGCCCAAAGGAGCAACATGTAAGTAACACAGGTGAGCCACAGGCCATGTGGCAGACAAATTAATGAGAATAGGTTGAGTTAAGATGTAAGAGCTAGCTAGCAATGTGCCTGAGCCATAGGCCAAACAGCATTAAGTTAATATAAGTACCTGAGTCATTTCTGGGGGCCTGAGCAGCAGCAGCGGGCAGCTAAGGGGTCTGGGGCTGACTGCAGGTCTGTGGGTCTGGGCCTCTGGCCGCCCTGGACCAAGAAACGTAAATACTACAGGGTGAGAACGGTTAATCTGCTTTAATAAGTAAGAACAAACATCTGACAGCCACAGTCTAAGAAGTATCCAAATGAAAGACAAATGCTTTAGATGGGCAGAGCTTCTGAGAGAGGAGGAAATTTGGGAGACTTGGAGAGACAGAGACGCTGGGCTGGCTGAGATCCCTTAGGAGCTAAGAAGAAGGTTTGAATGTGTGGATTTTTTCAAGAGAACAGAAAGGCAAGAAGAAGCATGAAAAGAAAAAGGTATCAGCCCTGTGGGTGAAGACCAGTGCTGAACCCAGACATAGCTAAGTGCTGACCAAGGTCACCTTGAATGGTCTCATTTCATCTGCTCCCTGCTCAAGTTCCCCTCCCTCCGTGCAAAATGCCTTGCTTCCTTTTTCGCTTCCTATCATTGCCACCACCGTGGTCAAAGCAAAAGACGTCTGTAGGTTGAGTCTGCAGTGACCTTCTTATGCCTGATTCACCTGAGCAGGTTTGGGACAGATTTCTTCACAATGAAGTACAGTTTTGTGTATAATAAATGTATGCCCCAATGTCTTTATTGCTCTGTGGACTGTTTTTTCTAATTCAATAAATATTATGTAAAGGTCAGGGTCAGAGTGAGATGGATTCTCCTTGCCAGCAGACTGTAAACACTCTGCACAGAAACCAGAGTAGGCAAAGGCAAACTAATGGTCTCGGCCTTTATATCCACATTTCTTCACTAACACTCACATTTTATAAAGCTGAAGTTCCAGATAACTTTTTCGATTTATGAGCAATAAGGAGCAAATGGAGAAGATCATTCATGAAAATGAGAACATTTTCCAATTATTAGTAACATTCGTCTTTAAACCCCAAAAGCACAGATTCTGGAAATACTGTCATTCATGAGAAAACATTAACTATTGATTTTACTTTTAAGGCAACATTGCCAGGCCAAACTTTCAAGGCTTAGCAACAGACAGGATTTTAGGAATTCAGTTTTTCAAGACATTCATTCCACAAATGATTCTCCCAGTGATTTAGTGGCCCACACAAAGTCCTTCAGGTGAGGTCTACATCAAAGTCTCAATAGTAATCCCAATAGCAAAGGAGCATCAGGCACTTAAGAGGTGCCAACCAATGTTCTAGAAATTTTGTGAGCTTTATTTTCTTTTATCCTGTCTAATATATCATATAGTTTCCATATCTTCATTTCATAGATGGGAAAATGAGATGAAGTTATCCTGCAGAGTTGGATCCTGGACTCAGAACAGGCAGTTTGGTCTCTGGACAGCATCAAGGTTGTGATGCCTTGTGAAGGTATGGTCGTTTAAATGCAACTGACTCCCATAAGCTCACTGGAAGTGGCACTGTTAGGAGCTATGGCTTTGTTGAAGTGGGTGTGGCTTTGTTGGAGTGGGTGTGGCTTTGTTGGAGTGGGTGTGGCTTTGTTGGAGTGGGTGTGGCCTTGTTGGAGTGGGTGTGGCCTCGTTGGAGTGGGTGGGGCCTTGTTGGAGAAAGTGTGTCATTGTGGGAGTGGGCTCTGTGGTTTCATACATGTTCAAGCCATGCAAAGTGTCTCAGTGCTTCCTGTTGCCCTTGGGTAAAAATGTAGGACCCTTAGCTTCTTTTCCTGTACCATGTCTGCCCACACATCACAATGTCCCACCATGATAATAATGCACTAGACCTCTGAACTGAAAGCCACCCAATTAAATACTTTCCTTTATAAGAGTTTTCATGGTCATGGTGTCTCTTTACAGCAATAGAAACCTTAACCAATAGAGAAGTCTTAAGGTAGGTAGCGTTACGGAATAAATACAGCTCCCGAGGCTTCCTGATCAGTCTCCTGAGATGCTCCATCTCTTACCATCATAGCATGTACTGGAAGTCTGCTTTCCAGAATTTCTCCTTAGGCCAGGAAGAGAACAAAGATGTTATTTGAATTATAGTGATTATGTCTAAAAGGTGCTTTGTCATATCCAACCACGTGAGCTAAAAGGAAAATATAAATCAAGACATAGATCAGAAAAGACCGCAACTGTCATTCTGCCCTTTGCCCTCTTCTTCTTTTTTTTTTTAGTGTGTGTGTATATGTGTATGTGTGTGCGTGTATGCATATGTCCATGTGCATGTGTGTGTGTATGTGTGTGTGCATGTGTGTATGTATGTGCATGTGTGCATGTGCATGCGTGTGTGTGTGTATGTGTGTATGCATGTATGCATATGTACATGTGTATGTGTGTGCATGTGTGTTTGTATGTGCATGTGAGCATGTGTGTGTCTGTGTGTGTATGCATGTATGCATGTATGCATATGCACATGTGTATGTGTGTGCATGTGTGTTTGTATGTGCATGTGAGCATGTGTGTGCATGGGTGCGTGTATGCGTCTGTGTGTGTGTGTGTGGTTAGATAAGCAGCTGGATTTGGCTGTTCCATACTAGGAGAAAAGGAAAGAGCTTTGCACCCAGCTCTTGCTTCCTGCCAATATAAGTAGTTTGTGATGGAAAGGGCAGCACCCCACTACAACAGGCAGAATTTTCTTTTCTCTTCTGTGAGATTATTGTATAATCTGACCTACCCGCCAATGACCAAGATCTGTTCTCTCTAGGTTGTATTAGGCATCTGGCTGCAGCATCCAGTCTCTCAGACGAGAGTATGACTGACCTTTTCATGCTACTTTGATAATTGTTTCTAGGATGAGAACATCTATTCAAGTTCATTATTGATAACAAGCAGACTACCTTCTAGAGGTATTGTATTGTTTCATGGTAAATAATTGTCCCACCCACTGGTTTAATAACAAGCGCTGATGGGCCAAAGGCAGGCAGGAAGTGGGGGGGGGGGCTACCAGACTAAAAACTCTGAGAACAGGAAGCACAGGGCAGAACGCCAGGGAGAAGCCGGAAGAAGCAGAGGACAACTATGCTGCTCTAAGAAAAGGTACCCAGCCACATGGTTGAACAAGATAAGAGACATGGGTTAGTTTAAGGGTAAAGAGTTAGCAAGTTGTATGCCTGGCCCTTAGGCCGATCAGCCTAAAACTATTATAAGCATCTGTGTGTCTCTGCGGGTTTGTGGGTCTGTGGGCCTAAACCATGAGGCTAGGCCCAAAAGTCAGGGCCAGAAACCTATTCATGTCTGTACTGAAACCAATATCTATACCTATATCTGTAACCATCTATAACATCCATATTATCTGTCATCTATATTTATTTTTATAATATACATCAATTGTATTATCTATTACTTACATTATCTGTACTACTGTATCATTTATACTTATATCTAGTTCACCTATAACTATATAATCTATAGTTCCCCATAATATATTCCCATCTATCATTCATCTATCCATATTGTACTTAGGCTACACCCTACTTGCTCTTGCCATTTCCATTTTGCCCATCTTTGCCACCTCCCTCTTTACTATCCACATGTGATGAAATCATTTCTCTCAACCCCAACCCTGTTTCTGTGGCTGTGTCAAGACATTTTCCAGATGTCTCTCTGCTTTCTCCGGATCACTGGCACGTCCTCTATTTCTCTATGGCATACTTTGTTCACCACTCACATACCCCAGTCCAGTTCTCAGCCTCTGGAAGTCTTTGTATGGCTTGTGGTTAGAGCTACATTCTTCCTGGGTTTCTGGAATACACTGATTTCTCTAATCCCAGAGCACAGAACCAAGGAGTCTCCCCTTCTGTGCTTCCCTTTCTTGTTGGATGCATTCTATTAGAGATGATTGTGTAGCTCTGACCAAAATATCAGACACAGACAATTTAAAGGAACAAATGCTTATTTGGTTCATGGTTTGGATCCACTGAATCTGAGTCTGTTTGAGGCATCCTGATAAAATAATGAGGGAAGGGAGCTGCTCACCTTCCTTACAGGAGTTAAAAATAAAACTGAAAAGGTGCCAGGGACAAGATACTCCAGGTACCTGCTCCCAATTAGCTACTTCCTCCAGCTGAGCTCCACCTCCCACATTCCTACTACCTCCTCAAATAGTGCCACCCACTGAAAGCAAAACAGCCAACATTCATGTAATAACATACTTGCAAAAGTACTTATGAGTGGGGTCAAATTGAACGAGTGAAATTTGTCCATCACCCTGCCGAAACCACTATGGTGAACTTTTCTATGAAATATTGTTATGGAACATCTGCACCTCTTTTCTCTAGCTCTTCTTCACTCATCAGTAACCGATGCATCTCCAGCAAACAAGGGTATTCCAGTCAAGGACTGCTCTTTTATCTTGTGCTCTGAAACTTTTCTCTGTTTCTCCAGAAATGGTCAACCAGCCGTGCAGAAACCAATTTAGGTTCATTATCTTTGCAAAGCCAAGCCAAAGAAATACATATGCAAAACAGAATCAAAGCTAAATAAACAGATTTATTTAAATGAATCATCCTCCTGTGTGTTGGGCCTGCATAAGTGGCATTTGTGTGGTGCAGGTATGGACAAGCTATCTGTCACCATAAACTGCTGATGGTAATCAACACACACACAGAAGTTCCCACAGCAGCACAGGAACAGTTAGTTGTGCATGCAAAAAATACTGAAGATCTTGCCCTGCCATTTTCCAGCCAGTGTTTATCAGAAGCAAAGTGGGCTGGATAAGTGAACAATTTGTTAAATTGCTAACTTGTAGTAACTTCCCATATACAACTTGATGTTGCAAACCAGATCACAGCCCACCCATGGCTTTTCCTACCACCAAGAATAAAAGCTGATTGAAAGTGGCTGAAAAGATACACTTGGCCTGTATCTGCCTTTTTCTTGCTCATTCTACTCTGCCCGTGTGCCTTTTTGACATACTGGTCTCTACTCCTTGAATATTCTGGTGTATTTCTGGCCCGGGGCCTTTGGACTTGTTCCCTTGGGGATTATCAAGCCAAGTAACCAAAAAACTAAATACTGAGTGCTTGACAAAGTGGAAAATTGAATGCTTCCAACACTAAGATATAATAGATAATTGATGTACTGGATATACCCATTAGCTTTCTCTGATCACTGCTTGTTGTATAACATGTAGAAATAACATAACGTGCATGAACGTGTGCAGTTGCTATATTTCAATCCAACTTTTAAAACTGGCCTTTTCAAAACTAGGCATTTTGTTTTGTTTTGTTTTTTGTTTTACAGCTCTTGAGTGAGATATCTGAAATCTAGGTGGAGGCAGAGCCAATGCCTCATCGAACACTGAGGGAGGAGGGTTTCCCTTCACCCCTCCATCTCCTCCTGTACTCCAGCTGTTGTATGGCATTTCCTTCAGATTAAAGCATTCCAAACCGAGGGAGGAAGAAAGCTTATAAGGCTCACGAGTCTCAGAAAACGGGAGCATACAAGATTCACAAGACCTTCACGACAGTAACAGCTGCTGGGAGGGAACTCCCAAACTAGCCCAGCTGCCTGGGCCATGCAGGAGCTCCAGAGATTTAGGTTCCATTCTAGTGAGCTCTTTGGTGATACAGGTGGCTTGAGTCATACATGTCCTATAAGTAGCCCCTCATTTATACTCTAATCCCAATAGAAATCATTGGCTTCTTAAGTAAGACTTTGGTGGTGGTGTTAAATTGAGTCTAACCTTGAGTTAACTTACCTGGAGTGAGAAGATGTCTGTTTATGCCTCTCTAGGAAAAGTCACACATCAACAACTAGCAATTGCCGGCTTTTCTCCATCTATAGACATGCCACTCTTGTCACCACAAAAATTTTTCTTCCTTGCATCTCCCTCTGTGGGTCTATATCTCAAATTTCTTCTGTTTTTTGTAAATGTTCATGTGTGTGCACACAAATGCCTGGGTGCGTGTGTAGAGGTCAGAGGCCAGTTCTGGGTTTTTCTCCATTGTGTTCCACCTTATTTTTTGAGGCAGTCTCTTGCTGACTTTAAACCTTTACAGATTTGTCTACATTGGCTGGTAATAAATAACAAGGAATCCTCCTGTCTTTATCTCTGGAGATTAGGGTTACGGGCCTGTGGCATCTTTACATGGATGCTAAGGATTGAACTCAAGTCCTCATGTTTGGAAAGAAAGCACTTTACCGACTGAGGCATCTCCCCAACCTAAATTTTACCTTTTAAAAAGAGAAATCCCAGATTAGGATGGCAGCTTCATTTCAGTATGATATATATATATATATATATATATTTTTTTTTTTCCCAGTGAGGCCATATTTCAAAATAAGTTCCCCATTCAGTTACCAGGTGCTAGAAAGTACAACCTATCTTTTGAGAAATACACAGATTAGCCTGTCCCTATTCTCCCAAACATCCCAGACCCCTCTCACCTTAGTCTGCACTTCTTCTCAGTGAAGACTTATGTACCCTATCTCAGAACCTGACCTTCTCTCTCCCTCCACCCCTGGCCCTCTGTCAGGGTTAATGACTTAACTATCCCACTTACTGTTTTCTTTCTGATTAATCTTATCATCTTCCTTGTCTAGTAAGCTGCCCCTGTACGATGGCACTGATTTGTCTGCTTTTGTCATTATTTTTCCAATGCCCCTTATGGTGTCTGTTCTAAAGTACAGTAAATACGCAGTGAAAAAGAAAACTTTTATCCCCGAACACCTTCCACATGATCACAATTATTGTCCTCTTTTAAAGTTGAAGCCACAAAGCCAGAAGTAACTTCTCTGAGATAATATGCCTAGTGAGCTTTGGAATTGGGGTTCGAACCAGGTCAAATCAACTGCAAAACTCAGGAGCTATCCTCTCTACCACCTGCCCCAGGCAGAAGAAAAGACTTCCTGCAGATGTAGGAGAAATTCTGCAGCTGCTTAAATCTTTGCTTTTTCCTTTTACATAAAACAGCGCTTAAAAAACATCATCAAAATGTAAATCTTCAAGTCTAGGTAAGCCGTCTGGCTCACCTTGCAATGTTACTCAGACAAGGCAACATTAGAATATACTTTCGGCATCTTTAGAATTAGGAAAAAAAAATCCAATTAGGCAAACTACTCAGGTTCAGGTGATGCTTTTATTTCTCTGGGCAGATTATAAAACCAAGAAGCACGTGAAGTCTGGATTTCCAGACATCTGGAAGTTAGGTATGTATTGCTATCCTTAAATTTTTGACATCAGGGCTTCAAAATCAGAATGAACCTTGCATGTCAGATTAACAGATGGCATGGTTAGAACCCCAAACACTCCCTTTTACCAGCCAACACATGTCCTGCCTTCCCACAGGCAAAGAACATTAAACAATAATTTCGCTAAATCAAGCACCAAACATTCAGCAAGCAGAAAGTTGTTTCTATTCGAATTATCAAGATCGGCTGTCACCATGGATCATATCCACAGATAATTGCTCATCTTCTTTTGCTCTGCTTGCACAGACACAGTACGGGAGTCATTGTTCAGTAGAAATCACCCACTGCTGACATGCTCCCGTCATGGCAATGATTCTCGTAATGAGTCATGGGTGTTAGCTAAACAGAGCAGATGAATGGTCACATACGCCTGTGGCACCATTGTCAAAGGCAGATCTAGTTGGAGGTACAGATAGAAGGAGATGGTCAAACTGAACACACAATTACTCACTCTAGGAGTTTGAGACTCAGGTAAGAAAAAAAAATGGAGAAATAGAGTAGGAGAGGAAAGAAAGTCGGGGGAACAAAGGAAAGAAACCTATGTCTGAGACCTAACGTAGTTATCCAATTAAATCCAGAAAAGAATGAAAGACTAGGTGATCTCCAGTCTTTAGAAGAACTTCAGGCAAGAAAACTTTAGATCTCTTGCCTTGGTTGACCACATTCTATGCACAGGTATTCAAAGTTGGTTAATTTGTCAGCTTCTCTTCAATCATCGTTACAGAGATGTCCTTAGGGACAGTGAAGTGCACACTACACAGCCATGCATGTGGAAGGGACAGACCTGTTTGTTCAGCAGCCAGACCGCCAGCCCTCAGAATGTGGCATCCCTTGGAGATGTCTGCAAATCCCATCTTGCAGAACAGTTTGAATTCAAAAGTAGAAAAGCTGATGAGGGCAGGAGGAGACTGTGGGTTAAGTAGTGAGCATTTCTCATTGGCTCCTCTAAGAATAGGCCGTCACTCTTCTTACTGGCTTCATAACACCCACCCCCGAGGGATCCAGGCCCTGATGTCAGTCATATTTCCCAATTCTGTGTGAAATTGGTCAGAGGCTGAAAGTGACTTTTAGTATGGCGGGTGTTAAATTCTGTTTTATGGATCTCACTTTGCACCTCTGCGGTTTGGGTCGTCCTCAGAGATTACTGTACATTTTAGCTCAGTTTCATCATGCCCATATATCGCCATTCTAAGGAATATTGCTTTCTTAAGCCTACAAACTTTTATTACTCTATCCAAAGATGAGGATAAAGTTTCAACATTTACGGCCCAGCCTGCTTCTGTGAAATATGCTCACACCCATAAGCACGTGGCTCAATGCCCCAAATTGCACGAACATGTACAGATATATCAATCACCACCTACGAATACACAAGCAATCAGTGTATTGTGAAGACACATGCAGTTCCATACGGATGCATTTTACAACCTCCTTTTCACAAAGTCTGTTACCAAGTTTCCATTCACAATGGAGAAAAGTGTTTTAAGATCTCAATGGGGAAAAGTGTTTTAAGACCTTTTGGGCCTCTCTTAAGATGTTGAAAGCAACAGAAGCAAATAGCCCTACAGTTACCACAGTCTCAGCAATTACTTCTATGTTTGGGTTTTGTAGAAGGAGCCAGCAATGGAATGTTGTGTTTGAAACATTGTGTTGTATGTAGGGCACAACTGAGTCAGCAAAGAGACAGATCTTTCGTGGGTCACCTGCGGTCCTCAGAAATAGAACTCATTTGAAGGAAAATGTGAATTCTAAGTAGAACATTAAGAAGATGACTTCATCTATGGAAAGGAACATTAGATACCACTTAAAACAGTATCCGGCATAGAAATTGTGTGACATGGAATTCCAGAGGTATTTCAGTACTGATTTAAATAAGCACACAGTAGGAGGGGGATGATGGTTCAGTGGGTAAAGTGCTTGACACACAAGTGTCATGACTAGGTTTTAGATAAGTTAGGGAGCTGAATCAGAGAGCTCAGGCTCAAGTGAGAGTCTCTCTCAGTACATAAGACAGAGAGAATGAAGTCGGATCTTCACAACAATGTTTACTCACATGTACCTGTATCTGCACATGTGCCCACACACATTTGAATACATATACAAGAATAGACAGTGCACTCACACAGACATATGTAAAATGAATTAGTAAAATAAACACATACTGGGTAACAGGGAAAGAAAAATATGAGAGAAATGTGAGAGCCACTGCCTCATATATTTTTGTAAATTTATTTATGTGTATGTGACATGTTTGCCTATATATGTTTGGGTACATGGGTATGTGTGTGCATGTAGATGTCAGAGAGCATTCTCAAATGTCTTCATCAGGAACTATCCACTCTTATTTTAAAGAGAGGGACTCATACTGGCTTGAAGCTCACCAATTAGGCTAGGCTTACTAGTCAGTGAGTCCCAGGGATCTGCCTGTCTGCCAGCCTAGTACTATGATTACATAGGTGTGCCACTAACATGAGTTCTGGGGATCTGACTCAGGCCATTAGGCTTGCGATGCAAACACTTCGCTGACTGAGCTGCCTCTCCAACCCTTAGTGGTTCTTTTATTATAAAGCCCACTAAGGCCCTAAAGATTCAGCCTAGCAAAACCCTTGCTTCACACTCATACTGCCAGATATAATTGTACTGTAGATGTTTTATTTTTAATATTGCATATGGACATAATAATATAGGTAATATTATGCTTCTAAGTGTTGGAGGTTGAAGCAGAAATTGCATATTTTTGGCAGATGTGGAAATTGAAGTCTGGGGAAATTAAATTGCCTGTGGTCATATTCTCCCTTTCAAACAAAAGTTTTGAGGAACAAAATATCACAAGAAATTGCTCATCTCTGGCAACAACAAGTACAGAACTTCTAAGGCGAAGCTAGCAAATAGGAAATGAAATGAAGTGGGGAAACCAATGAGGAGCAACAGTGTTTTCTTTAAATTAAAAACTGAAATATATACCTGCTGAACGGGGAAAATTAAACACACGCCGTATGATGGAGGATAATAAAAGAAAATATTTCACCAAGAAAAATTTTCAGGATTGTATCAAAGTGTTCCTCTGAAATTGATAAAAACCTTCTCTTCATTTCTTTTCTCTCCCTGGAAACTCTACCCTTTCATTAGAAGGCAGTCATGTGCAAGAAGGATTGATGGCTACAATATTTCATCTTGTATTTTTAATCAGTCACTGTGCTGCATGTGCAGCTTATGTGCCATGTTTCCGAGAGAAGTTTCTCAATTGCCCAGAGCAGCCTCCCGTAGCTGTACTGGCTGTCCTAGGAGAAACAAGTGAACTGGACCAAGGTGGTTGGTGGTCACTGGGGTCAAGGGCAAAGTAGCAGACATTCAATCAGTCAAAGGTCAACTCTTTGCAGCTTACAAAGCACAGACGTATGAACATCTTAGAAAAGAAAGAACATGTAGGGTGGTGAAATGTGGTGGTTTTAAGACAGATGTATACTTGACAGTGGACAAGTTTCCCCTTAGTTTCTGACCCTTCTAGCCTGGCCTAGTCCCAAGGTCTGGACCTTTCCACAGGCTCTTAGTCCCAAATAATCACACAAAGGCTTATATTAATTACAAACTGTTTGGCTCATGTCTCAGGCTCATTACCAACTAGCTCTTACAATTTAACACAACCAGTGTTTATTAATGTATTGCATTGCCGTGTGGCTCTGTGGCTTTACCTGTGCTCCATTACATCTTGCACTCTGGGTGGCTGCCTACAGTGCCTTTTTGATATGCCACTTTTCTTCTCCTTTATCGCCTCTTGGATTTCCTAGCGCTTCCAAGATGCCTTGCCATAGGCCAAAACAATTTCTTTATTAACCAATAACAAAGCATAATAACTGCATACAGAAAGACATTCTGCATCATTCACCAGTAACATTACTTCCAGAATATTCAAGCACTGGCTATGGGACAGATGTATACATAACAGTAGGCAAGGATCTTCAGTAATACTGCTTCTAGGATGTCCAAACACAATGTTTCTATCAGTTATTTTCTAAAGCTCTCAATTTTCTGTTTCTGCAAATGTAGGGACAGCCTTGCTTTGCTCACTGCCAGCTCTGAATGATTGAGTGGATATGACCATGGCCCTTCATTCCATTACAGGATGGATGTCTCTAGATTCTTTGCCAAGGAGTTGCTTAAGAACTATATCCCTAGAAGCAAAATCTCTATCCACGAGAGGTAAAGTCTGCTGAGCTTCATGACCTCTGACACACTGTACTATCCCTACTCTACTATGCTGGAGCCCCACCTTGCCTTCTCTATGCCTGAGTGGCTCCCCACTGCCAGCTTTGTTTCCAGGCCATTCTTCTAAGACCAACTAAAATCCTATTTCCCTGAGATCTTTTCCTTCCGAGTGACATCATGCCGGATTTTCCTGTCCTCTTAACTGGTATGCCAATCAGCTTTCCATAAATATAAATAAAACATGATGAGACAGTCAACCTTATAATAAAAAACGCTCATTTTAGTTCACAGTTTGAGGGTGGTGGTTCATAGTGGGTTGACTCTGTTGCTTTTAAAGCTGAGCACATGAGGCTGTGTAGCAGATAATGGTTGGAGAATGTAATAGATGTAGCAGAGGAAGAGAAGGGAAGGACCTGCCAATATATTCCAACCCTTAAAAGTCACCCTCTTTGTGATATCTCTATAGGTTTATATATGAAGACCTGTAGGGAAATTCAAACCATAGCCTTTGTCATGTGAATGCTGTCACCAAGCGTTGGGCTGGGGGTCCGTCCGACTTTCTGGTGGTTTAGTTCCTGAGCCTGTGTATCATTTTTGTCTTTTCTCGGCCCAACTGGAGCCATCAGAATAGATAAAGCTATTGTTCAAAACCACTAATATGTAATGCTGTATGAGGGTGGACACACATGGCTAGACATAATTACTAAAATTATCAAGGTTACTTCATCTCTAAGTTTTGCTACTATAATAAAATTTGTAAGCCACTTTAAAAGGCTGTTCATAGTTCCATTGTGGTAATATATATTTAATAAAATTAGTCAGGAATTTCAGAGAATCAACCAGAGCAAAGTCATGAAGGTCTTGAGCGGTGACCCACATCTTTAATCCCAGTTTTAGGTGTGTTTAAAGAGGAAGTGAGATCGATGGAGGGAAGGAAGAGAGGCTTTTCAGCTTTCCTGGACTTTGGTGGTCTGAGAGAGAAACTTGAGCTGGAGATTTTGTGGACACAGGCCTGAGGAGTTGGTGAGCGGGAAGAAGCCCCTGCTCAGAAGCTGCTGGATGGAGGAGAAGGGCTGATGAGCTCACAGCACCAGCAGCAGTTTAATCTGGAGTCTCTTTAGGATGAAGTAACGCAGGGGATGGACTCCATCGAGAAGGAGCTGGCTGGGTAACTGGAGCCTTCAGAGCTGCTGGCCAGACTTCCACAGCTGTTGACTGACCTGATTAAAGTGTAGCAAATTGCCCTCTGCTACTCAACGTGAAATCGGGGACGCAAGACAACAGGAGCACTGTATGAGAGGAGATTCTCATATTTGAGTAAATAAACTTAGCATTCCGAATGCACGTGACACAGTCCGACTTAGGGGATTTGGCCAGGAGCATAATGGATGCTGGAACAAAGAGATCATTTTGGCTGCTGGAGGACAGGGCATGGTGACCTGGAAGCCAAGCACAAGGACAGTACATAGTCTTAGAACCCCCTTCTGTGTACACCATTGAATGGTGTGAGTCTTTGCACATATTCACTTGGAATTGTGCCCCACGTTGGGCACCATTTGTAGCCTGATGTTTCTCTGTCCCTCTCTGCCAGTCCTACAGCCATTCAGTCCAAAATATACACACATAGGCTTATATTAATTACAAGCTGGTTGGCCTATGGCTCAGGCTTATGACTATTTAACTCTTACACGTTGTGTTTAGCTACATGGCTTGGTACCTCTTCTTCAATGCATCATTGTTGTCTTCTTTCCTCTGTATCTGGCAGGTGTCTCTGCTCTGCTCTTCACTTCCCAGAATTCTCCTAGTCAGCTAGCCTGCCTTTATTCCACAAGGCCTAGTTCATTACTACATTTGCTCATAGCCTTTTTCTGATTGGCTTATAAGTTAATTATAAAATTAATTGTTGATATGAAGGAATAGAGGAATAGAGACTTTTGAACCTTAGCTGTTCCTCATTCTAAACCTGCAACGACAGAATTTCTGTCAACAGGTAAATTTGCTCGAAAATCATCTCATCCTTTAATTACCAATTACTCCAGGTAGATAAAAAAGAGCAAGCAGAACTGCTGAGATGGCTCAGAGCAGCATGGGATGCTTGACACCAAGGCTAAGGACTTGAGTCCTGGAACCCACATGATGGAAGGAGAGAATACCCACAAGTTGTCCTATGACGGCCACATGCATGCTGTGGCAGAGCGTGTGCACACATGCACACACACACACACACACACACACACACACACACACACACACAACACACACAAATAAAAAAGCAAAATTAGAATATAAAATGATATAAATTATACAAACGTATCTTTCAATAAAATGTACTTGCAAGTGTCTCAGCATTTGAAGTATGTTTGAATACTTATGCTACATATATGAATATAATATGAACAGAAGATACTTGCTCAGAGTAGGATTCTGGTATAGCAACACTATCTCCTCTTATATTTTACTCTAATTTTCAACTTTTCTAAAGCATAATTGACTGTTCAGATAAACCTTTTGAGTCAGCAGCCATATTAAGCCCAAATTTAGTTTTAGAACCTCACAGATGGCAGTCTTCCACTTGACTCCTTTAAAGCTATCTACAACGTCTTCCTGTTTCGAATGTTCTCAGCAAAATAAAACATCTTCCATGCTTCTTAAGGCATGTATCACTCCTCTTGGAATTAAAGTTGCATAGGCACTGGGGAGAGAAAAGGGTTTTCTAGAAAAATGAAGCAAGTGGAGCGTATAGAAATTTAAATAGGTGTTTTAAGATAAGGCAAAAAGTTGCATTAAAATATTGAGAATTTAGGAGAAAAACTGTTGACATATGAAGCCCAACTTGCCATGCAGATCTCCATGCAAGAAGCCCTTCACTCAGCAATCTCCATTCACCACAGTGAGAACCCACAGCCTTATGCTGAATTCAAGCTACTACACTAAGGCCTGAGACTATGGCTGTCTGGCTAATCCTCCATACTTTAAAAGTCTGATTCTTCAAGTTTAACTCAGTTGGGAAGCTGTTCTTTTTAACAGATATGCTGTCCTGGCCATTTAAGTTTCTGAGTTAAGAAGGCTGCCCAACAGATCCGAGAAGTTCAGTCATTCATTATTCCATGATCCGTTCAAGACATGTGTTCTGACTGCCTACTAACTGCCTTCCCTGAGCCAGGCATTGAGATGACAGAGGAAAATTATAACCTCACCCTAGTTTAGATGTAGGAGCTGGGGTAAAGTGAAACATCTAACAGCTGCAGTGCATTGTAATAAGTTTCTGGCCCAGGCTTTCAGGCCTAGCCCAGAGGTTCAGACGTTCTCTTAGTCCCAAATAACCACACAAAGTCTTATATTAATTACATTCTGCTTGGCCTATGGTTCAGGCATATTACTAGCTAGCGCTTGCATCTTAATTCAACCCATTTCCATTAATCTGTCTTGCCGCGTGACCCGTTGTCGCGCGCACCCTCGCCCGCAAGGACGATGTGACACCAGGCTCTTCTTTCAGTGGTTTATTCAGGACCTTGAAACTTCTTCCACTTCTGCCACTTCTGCTACTGCCTCTTCTACTGGGGAAAACCCACTCCCAGCTATATATACCCTTTGGACTGCTAGTCACGGGGGCCACGTGGGCCATGCCAATAGATCCAGGTGCACGGAAGCAAGCCACACCTGGAAGCAAGCCACGAGCTTAGCCTTAGCCAAACAATGAGTTGTTTATCTCAGAGAGCTCTCACCGTTGGGAAGGTGGAAGGCGGAAGCCAGCACCATCTTTAGGAAGCCAGCACCATCTTTAAGGTGCGGCCACGCGGCTCTCTACAACCTGTGACTTACCTATTTTGTTACATCTTGCTTCATGGACAGCGGATCACGACTCTCTTGACTCCGCCCTCCTTCCCCTGTCTATGCTCCAATTTCCACACCTACTTCTAAGATGCCTGCCATAGGCCAAGACAGCTCCTTTATTAACAAATGATATTCACAGCACACAGAAAGACATCCCACATCAGTGCATAGACTGGGTTTGTGAACCAGCTTCTCCGAGAGATTCTAATGAGTTCAAAGTATATGTACACCAATGTACTCGTACAAAGGCACAGATGAACTTGTATTGCTTAGCCACGTTTATTTATTTTCCAAAAATGTAACTCTATGCTGTTCAAAAGAAATCAAGCATGCCACATATCTGTGCTCAGCGAACTCAGATATCAGACTCACTCTAAATAATAGCAACTTTATTTGTAAATCATCTTTTATCTTGTTAGTCCGTAGCATGTTTAATAAACTCAATAAATGACTATAACATGTTTCTATAAACATTGGTTAAAACACTGACATTTTAATATATTTCATGTCATAAAGTATATTAGTTATCTTTAAAAGCCCTCTACCAGTAATGCAGTTAGTGCTTGTATAAAAGGCTGTCACTTGCACTTCATAAAACATGTCAATCTGTTGACAGACTGAGGTAGTATATCTTCTCTCCTGAGAGGAATATAGTTTCCTAACAAACTAGTGGGTCGTCATTATGTATTGACCCTCATGTTCTCTTGCCTAATTTCACAAAATAGAAAGTTAAAGAGAGGATAAGGGTAGATGACCACATACAATCACCTCACTGTGTGGTAACTCTACTGTGATACGTCATACAGTGAAACATAAATGGGACAACAATGTTCAGCACATTAATTTAGAGACTTGTGTGTGTGTGGGGGGGGATCTGGAGTAGAAGTCACAGTGCCAGCTCTGCTCTGAATGAAACCCAGATTGTCAGCCGATGCTTTGAGGTCAAAACCCAAGCAAGGGAGGGGAGAAGTCACAGTAAATGCCAGAGCATTCTCCCTGGGACACTGGACTACCCACCATCTTGTTCAGACACAAAAACAATTTAAGGAAGAGTCCTTAGTATATCAAAGGTAGTACTTCCTAGAGACAGCGAAGAAAAAAAGATGTGCTTTGCCTTTGCCTCATACCTTTCTGTGTCCTTTGTCTGGTTGGTACAAAACAGATAACTAAGTACTTCCCCTCAGAGTACACACTCAGCTTGCATGATGATGTCACTGTTAGACATTTCTAGATGTTGGCTAACACAGGGCTTGGAACAAGAGCTGCAGCTCAGAATTCAAAATAGCCAGGTGGATTCTATTGATCGTGGTTATAAGGCATATGGAGAAAGAGAAAACCTCACTGAGCTGTTGAGCAAGTTTCTGTGATTAAACTTGAGCTTAGCCAGACACTTGTTGGTATAGTATGAAACTACATCAGATGCTCAGACAGATGTATACATGAGGTGTTCTAAGAGAAAGCACCGAGAAGACCCCCCCTCCTCATAAGGTATCTCTAAGATACCTTTGGACATGATCAATGTTATTGAGAACAAATAATTTGATATCTGCAATATGTACTTATCATGTAGGAATTTGTTCAAATGAATACTAGGTACACTGATAAGTTATCTTTAAAAAGATCTATTTGGCTTAAATTTACTGGAGTTACATAAGAAATAACTTGACAAATTACTCATGTAAGGTAGACCGTAGGAAGAAAGTAGAACGTGCCCCCTTTAATGCTGGAGTTGAAGGTACACTGACATAAACATGTATTCAGTGTTCTGAGAAGCAGACTTCTGTCAGTTACAGACCATTTTAAGTCTTAAGCTCCCCTGGACCTTGGGAAAGTCACTGTGTGCCTTTGCAGGGCATGTTTTTTTGCCAGTAAGTTGAGAACAAGGAGTTCCCCCTCTACATGTGAGAGTCTAATATCTGTATATAAATAGCTCTGAAGGAAAGGATTCGGCAACGTTGTTATAGAATGTGGGCTGGTATGTACATTTAGTAGCTGGTTCCCATCTAAAATGACTAGCATACCAGTTCCTAAGATAGCTATGGAATGTAAAAGCTCTGCAGAAGGGGTGCTTTCAGTGGCTCAGGCTTTCTGTATAGAAGACATCCCAGAAGGGACAGGGATATGTATAAATAAGCAGCAGCTAGAATAGACTCTGTAGCTATTTCCTCTCTCCCTATAAACTCTGTGCGTAGGAAGGAAACTGATTTCAACATAAATGTCTTTCTTTGAACTTTACTTGGCACACAATGCCATCTTTTCTTCTTGTGGATAATGCGTCTTCCTTCATGTGGTAGTTGCAGGGCTATTTTAAGCATCTCTGCTTATATATAAAGCTGAGCATCATTCAGTTTGTCAGAATCCCAATTGTAACAAAAATTAACCCCAGCCAGATGCTCATTCTCCAGTTTTCACATCAACCATGTGGAACTGCGTGAAGGAATAACATGAGGGAAAGGAGGAGGAAAAGTTGATTCTGGTGTTCCTCTTTCTCACACTTTGTTTATGTTGCTCCCCCATATAAAATAACAACAACAACAAAAGCAATAAAAAACAAAACAAAACAATAACAACAACAAAGCCAGCATGACCACGTCTACCCTCAGCATTTCTTCATTTCTTAGCTGCTGGTTGAAGCCTGGTGGACTTTCCCCACATCCATTGCCGTCCTTCCTCAGCTTATGTTTAGTCACGGTGCTGGAACATGCTGTTTCTGGCGTTACGATATAGAGAAGCTCTTGCAGAAGGGACTGCAGCTCTTTGAAGGATCATTTGCAACTTCCCTTGCTGACATCCTTCCTCAGACCCCAACTACACAATCAGAGTTCCTACTCTCTACAAAGAGGAGATGGCAAGGAAGGTATAAATTATTTAGAAAAGGAACACGGGCCACAGAAACAATAATTGGATTCAGTCAGTATCGGTGCAAAGTAAGAAGCTAAGACCATCAACTAAATAAATTCTCAGACAAAATAAAGTCCAAACATGCTCTTGGTGTGTCACAGCGAGAACTATGAACTCACTCAGGCACATTTCTAGTTCCTTCTCGGCACTGTCTGGACAACAGTATCTACCCTGCTGGCGGCATGTGCTTCCTATGGAACAATACGGTTAAGTGGTAGACTTGGCCCTCACCATTGACCCACTCATCAGCTAGATGGAAAAGAGACAAGAAAGAAAGGCACAAGATAGGACACCAGAAAGGACTTTATGAGAATTACAGGGCAGCTTACTCAATGGAGGAAATAGAAGGACATTGTTTCTCTCCGTTGAATTTATGGAATTGTCCGAATGTCAGTGATAACACTCATGTACCCAGAGTCTACACTAATAGTCCTCAGATCACAGTCTCCACATAAGCAGCATGCACATCACCTACTGTTCTGGTCACAAGGTTTTTATTCCTGAGTTTATCACACCTAAATAATCAAATTAAAAGTAGTAACTTTACTTTGGCTCTGTTTCTCAGAAATATTATCCCATAGTCTCCTGAAAGTAAAGTACTTCATGGAGTGGCATGTGGCAGAAGAAGCCTATTTATTTCATGTTATCCAGGGAAGTAGAGAGAAGACAACTTTTAAATGCCCCTCTTAAGCACACACTACCCTCTCCCCACAGTGGCTGTAAGTCCTTCTAATAGGTTCCACTTTCTGAATGCTATGCCAACTATACCATTGACCAGTAGCTCATGGGATACATAGTAACCCTCCTAGTATAAGTAACTTGTTCCTCATGAATTAGCCCATGAGTCAAAATGCTTGCTTACATTGCCTTTTGGTAGACATTCTAGACCCATTCTCTAGAGTCTTTATTGTTCAGCATTCCTGAAAACCCAGGCCTAAAGTCTCCTTTGAAACTCAAGGCAAAAGCAGCTATGAACCCATCTCAATGACATACACTTTCCGGACATATGTCATTAACATCCTCTTTTCAAAAGATAGGAGAAGAGGCATGGGAAGCCAGGACCAGACAGAAGCAAGAGTAAAACCCAGTAATGTAAGAATTAAACCTATGCTTCCTGTCCATGTTCTACAACATGGTATGGAGTGAGCTCAAAGGCTTAGGAAGTTCTACCCTCACAACCTTGTTGGCTGAAGCCCATAGGAATGCTTTCATGGGTTTGCTTTTCTGGCTATCCTTCAGCTTCCCCAGAAGGCATTCCACAAGCCTGGCATCTTTAATTTCTATGGCCTCTGCTTAACTTTACTCAGATCATCCTCTCAAACTCTAATTAGGGCAACCCAATCTGGCTGAGAGGGTTTTAAGATTTTATTCTTACTTTTAATTAGGTTTGTGTGCACACACTAAGGGGTGTGTGTGTGTGTGTGTGTGTGTGTGTGTGTGTGTGTGTGTGTGTTCCTAAGTGCAGTACCCCTGGATCACAGAAGAAGGTGTCAAATACCTAAAAGCTGGAGTTGTACACCATTTGTTATGGCTGTTGGGAACTGAACCCTGGTCTTCTTCAAAAGCATAATATTCTCTTAACTGCTGAGCCAGCTCTCCAGGACACTGTGTTAACATCAGCTGTCAACTTGACAGAACCTAGGATCACCTGGGAAGAGAATCAGTAAGGGATTGTCTAAATTGGTTCAACCTGTGAGCATGTCTATGACAGATTGTTTTAACAAATTAATTGTTGTTAGAAGATTCAGTTGACTGTAGGTGGCATCATTCCCTAGGCAGGGGTTCCGAACTGTGTAAGAACAGAGAAAAAAAGCTGAGCAGAAGCAAATGGGCATACATATGTTCAATTATCTCTGCTCTTCACTGAACATACATTGTAACAAGTCATATCAAGCTCTTGCTGCTTTGAAGTCCTCACATAATGGACGGGAACCTGGAACTGTGAGCTCAAATAAACTTCTCTCTTAAGTGCTTTTGATCAGGGCATTTTAGCATAGCAACAAAAATTAGCTTAGAATGCTATCAAATGCTTAGCTTCTTGTGCTTTTCACTAAAATCTTGGTGGAATCCTCTGCAAACCCCTAACTTCTGTATCTTACATGTTAGCTGAATTATCACCACATGGACAGTACTAATGCCTGCATAATACAAACTATTTTAGGCCACCACTTGAGCCATGACTGAAGCAACCTTTGTGTCTCTATAGCTGAACACATAGAAAATTGATCTTCTAGGAGCTCTGTACAAGGGGTAGAGAGTCTATAGTTCTCGGCTCTAATGAAAGCCCTTGAAATGAGTGCAAGTTTTCATATGTTTGAAACTATATGGGAACAAGGGTGGTGTCTTGAGAATTTCCTTATGACATCTTCCCTTTCATCCCAGCAGGGATCTACTTGACTTCTTTTTAATGATATGACTTTTTATCAACTGTGCCCTTTTTTTAACTAGAAATTTACACACACTTCTGTTCTGTCCACACTATACATTTAAAAAATACTTTTACCCTGTTTTTGTTTCTGGTTCTCATTGTAAATCTAGCTCAAGGCAGATGGGAGCATCTGGTCTGCTTCTTCAGTGTTTGGATCCCATGACATTTCTTTCACAGAGAAGTTATCTAGCACCTTTAAACTCAGCCTACTGCAAAGTCTCGGGGAATGGATAAATATATCTTAGTTCTTTGCCAAGAGTGTGACATGGATGGCATAGTTGGAATCCAAATTGAGTTCTTATTTCTTTCTGAAACCTCACAAGCACAAGCACAAGAGTCAATTTCCTACCAGTGTCCTGCTCTTCTTAACCCTTAACAGCATCAAACATTGATCTCTGCCTACAGGATTCTAAGCTTTCTCTGAGCTGGTCCTCCAAACTCTTCCAAATTCCTTGTGCAAACTAATTCTAAAGGTTTCTGAACTCTTCTCTACATCATATTCCTAGAAATCTCCCAATCAGTCAAGTTGACAACCAAAACTAACCATACCATATAGACACATGCTGAAACTAACCATCCTACATGGGCACACTCTGATACCATTCTAGACCCTGTTACACTGAGGTTTCTGGCCTGGACTAGCCCCACAGTTGGGATCTGCCTACCACCACTTATCTGGACCAGCAATCCTGAAGTCCCAATGATACACACAGGTGCTTATATTAACTTCATGCTGTTTGGCCTATGGCTTAGGCACATTGCTAGCTAGCTCCTTCATCTTCACTAAACCCATTTTCATTAATCTGTCTGCCACGTGGCCTGTTGCTCACCTGTGTTCTTTACATGTTGCTTCTTCAGGCGTCTGGCTCAGTGTCTGACTCCACCCTCCTTCTCATACCTATGTTCCTGTCCCTGTTTTTGCCAAGGGTCAAAACAGCTCCTTTATTTAAAGATTGATATTCACAGTACATAGAATGACATTTCCACATCACCTCCCCATTTCTGTCTAATCAAAAAGGAAGGTTTCAATTTTAACATGGCAAAATTACATATAACAAAATAGCTATGAAGCAAGAATTTCAGTTACAATATCTAGTCTATTTGTAGTTAGCAAAGTTAAAGAAAATACTCTGTCATCTACCTTATCCTTGTGAATCTAAAGTTTCATATCCAATATACCCTTTAAAATAACTAAGAAAATCTATATCTATAACTATCTAATCTTCAACTTCATCAAAGACCACAGAAGGATACAACATTACCCAAGTAAACAGGAAGCACAAGAAAATTCCCAAATCTAGAAATGACAGAGATGACACCTATCTGCCTGGACAGTCACCCAAAGATCCTTTATAAAGTTGGGGCATCCATCTTCAGCTTACAGGCCCAGAGTCTCTGGCATACTTTTCAGTGAAGCAGGACATTTGAAGGACTGCTCTGCCCATTCTGGTATAATTTTAAATTAGTTACATAAACACCATACCTTAAACAAAAGTAGAAAAATAAATACAGCATAACAAAATCGAACTTAAAGTTGTATCAATATACCAAGTCCATACCAATGTAAAATACTTTGAGATTAGCAGCTGATTTTTGGATGAAAGTAAATTCAATAATCTATTTTTTAAAATCACTCATATACCATATTGCTTTTCTTCTTCTTAGAAAGAAATTAACTATGACCACTAACCATTCATAATGAAAACAAACATTTATGAACAATATTATGGGAATTTGGGTATAGCTTTCCATTACTACTTCCTGCTGATTGAGGGGTGTTGGCAGTCTCAACATGTTCTTAAGACTGGATCATCTTAATTGCAGCCTTGAAGCTGATGTGGCTATGTCTTCCCATCAAATATTTTTTTCAGGGGATCTTGGTTGATCAAACCATAATAGCCTGGAAGCAATCCACAGGTTCTCATCTTCTGTGGAAACAAAAGCAGAACCCCTCTTCCAAAGTAGTATATCCTTAGACACAAATTTCACAGTCAAGATATCCTTAAGATACATATTCTTGTTTAACTTAGCAGCCTTAGCAATCAATTGTCCTTTTGTAGCTAGCTCATTAACAGTTTAAAAAAATTAAAAAAAAATAACCACAGTCCAGACTCTGTGTCTATTTTCCATCTTTATGTGGCTTATTATATTTTTATTACTCTATTTCTCTTTTTTAGGGACTTACTTTACCCTCTTCTTTTCTCTCTGAAGCTGTGTACATTTTATACACATTGCAACCCATTTGCAGTTTTTTTAAAATCTAAATCTGTTTTATTGTAAATATTTAATCATTTTTCAATCAGAAGAGCTTTTAAAATTCTAGACTATGCAACTCTGTTTTGACCACATCTGCTCACCACTAGCAAACAGAGAAGTTCCAGAATATGCTGCTACTAATTAGCCACCTTTGACTCTGTTTCCTTTTTGATCAATATAATAAAAAATCATAAATCAATCACATGCTTTTGAGTCTTCTGTGAGACTTCAAGAACCAGCTTTGTTCCAGCTTATGCTCCCTGCAGTGAGTCTGCCACCATTTTGTTCATAGCCCAGATGCCACTCTATCTCTGTACAATGACCTGCTTCCAAGACATAATTTAGAAGCTCTAGAACCCTTTTTAACCTTTCTCAGACTTTATGGATATTTTCAGGATATTTGCCCCAGGTTAGGCGCCATCTGTCACACTGAGGTTTCTGGCTGGGACTAGCCCCACAGTTCAGACCCACCCACCACCACTTATCTGGACCAGCAATCCCAAAGTCCTAATAAAACACACAGACACTTATATTAACTTCATGCTGTTTGGCCTATGGCTCAGGCACATTACTAGCTAACTCCTTCATCTTAACTCAACCCAAAATTTTCATTAATCTGTCTGCCACATGGCCCGTTGCTCACCTATGTTCCTTACATGTTGTTTCTTTGGTCATTTGGTTCGATGTGAGTCTGACTCTGCCCTCCTCCTACATATGCTCTTGTCTCTGGCTACTGTATTCACCAAGGGTCAAAACAGCTCCTTTATTTAAAGATTGATATTCACAACATATAGAAATAAATTCCCACATCATGACCCATTAAATCAGAGTGTGGATTCCAATTTGAAACAATAATTTTTCCTGGTTGATTCCCCTGTTGTCTGCTAGAGTTTGAAGACCACATTCCAATAAGATTTTGGCACCAGGCTAGATCTTTAAACTTGTTTAAGAGGTAAATGACTTGACACTTCAAGCTGTGACATTTTAATATATTCTTCTGGCATATTTATAAACATCGAAAGAACAAATTGAAACAAAAGTGCTGTGGACACTTTGCTTCAAGTCAGAATAAATTTGAAGAAAAAGGAAAAAATTTTATATCAGGTTGATGAATTTTACATTTGCTTGGCAACTTATGTGGAGCTGAGCCTGATCACTGGTTCGCTTTGGCCGGGAGGTTAGGCTTAGCTGAAGGAGTTATGTAAGACTAAAAGTACATTCACTTAAACAGAAAGTAGATGCATCTAGGAAATTATAAAAAAAAGTGTCACGACTCCTCTAAAATGCAAAGCTTGAAAAAATAATTGCATAATTTTCCAACAATAACCTGAATGTTCATGGAAGGTAGACACAGAACTGTATTACATACTCTTGTTAGGAAAAGTCCTGGGAGCCCGGAGTCGTCTGGTCCTGTGACCAACAGCTATTCTTTATCCTCAAACCAACAGTATTGTTAGAAATAAATATTGTATAGCCCTTACTTGATGACAGGACATAGGAAATGATCCCTTTCTAGTATGTATGGAAATAAGAAAAGGAAGGCTGTCCATTTAAGTTCTGCTGCCTAATCTTTCACTGGGACATCTTATACTCAGACACTCATGTTCTTAAGAAATTCCACCTCTAGGCTGATCCCTAGTCAGTTCTATCTTCTCAATGGAGGCAAGAAGAAACTTCATGGATCAACTTATGAGATTTGAAAACCTGACATCTGGGTCATAGAGATCTCTAATGTGTTTTTCTGCCTGCTTTTGCTCAATGCTCAGTCCAATGATTTCTTCATGTGTGGCCTAAATTAACTCTTCCTTTCTTTGCCTCCAATGGCAGTACAAAAATGGTGGCCCTTTTATTCAGAAAGTGCATGCTGGCAGGACTAGAGGGGTAGCTTAGCCTTTAAGAGCACATACTGCTTCAAGTTTGGTTCTAATATTGGGTAGTTTATAACTGGCTACAATTCCATCTCCAAGGAATCTGACTCCTTCTTCTGGCTCTGTTCTGACATACAAACACACACACACACACACACACACACACACAATCACAAAATAAATACATTTAAGGAAAATGTGCTTACTGTTACAAGAGCAAACACATAGCGGAAGAGAAAAAGCCAAGTAAGCTAGAAGACATGCTACTGTGACGTGGGAACTGGGCCTCATTAAGGCAGCTAAGGCTCACAACTTGCTCACCCAGGCACAGAACCAGAGTGTTGCCAATAGCTCAGTAATTAAAACAGATTCTTAATGCAGAATTTTAAAGTTAGAAATTAGCAATAAATAAAATACTACAATTTTAAATAAAGATTGGCTTGGAGTTTCTGATTTGCCCCATCTCATTCAGCTTCTAAAAGTTTCATCAACCACAATATAAAACATTTGCTCTTTTGTAGAGGATGGACAAGGAGTAATTGAAGAACATCTACTCTCTGAGTCAGAGTTTGTACTGTTATAAAGGAACAGACAAATACAAAAAAAAAAAAAACAAAAAAAAACCGTAAACAAAAACAAAGAAGAAAAATCTACTGAGCATTTCCCAAGTATGAGGCTCTGTGGTAAGCCCATATTCCTAAACTATGGCTTGCAACCCCACTTGGGGTTACTAAATGTAAGAGTCACAACAAAAAGTTTCTGAGTGCACACTGAGCAAAAACGACTTTAAAGTCAATTGTGTAATAAGCCTGAGGTATTTATGGCAGTTTTTGACCATGCTGTGCTAAACAACTTCGCATGCTTCATTTCTGAACATGCAGTGTGCACTTTGCACGATGCATACCCACAGGTAACGACAATAAAAATGGCCTGGAACTCCTCAGCTCAGATTAGAGACTGTTTCAGAGGGCCACTGCTCTGCTTTTACAGAAACCCAATGATTTAATTACAAAAAAACAAAGATTTTTAATATTCTCTTGACATCATTCCTCAGCATTCAAGTACCAAATTAGCATATCTTTGGATTGTATTATGTTAAAATGTTTGATTTTAAAAATTGCTATTTGAGTTGCATAAAAAAGTCTCTAAATAAATTTTGGTTTGAGATTAAAATAGAATTTCTAGCAACTTAGAAGTGTCCCTAAGCATACTTCTGTCATTATGTACTATGTATTTATGCAAAGCATCACTCAGCATTGATGATTATAAAATTAAAATAGTGATCAACTCTTTAAAATGTTGAATTATACTCTACATCCTGTATTACTGAATATTCTGGCAATATTTAATTCTTTATGTAAAAATATACAAACACATTCATCTCATTAACATGCTACTATGCTTTCATCTTTAATAAATAGCAAAATTATATGCATACCAAAGAAATGTTTTAAAATACTTTTCTTATAGTTTATTATCAGTAGATGTTTGTGATTTATATACTTATTTTAGATACTTCTCTGGGATAACAAACAATTTCTTGGGCAGAAATTGTAAGTTAGTAGGGAGAAGTTTAAAAAGGTTAGTAAACAATCCACATGCATTAACCCATTCCACCTCCAAAACACTATGAAGTAAACACCATTAATGCCAACACAGAGACCTGGAGAGGTGTGATCTTTGTCTAGATTCACAGTGTGAAGAGCAAAGCTGAGATGGTGCCACCTAAGGCAGGTAAGGAACATATAATCAGGAAAGAGGAAGGAAGGAAGCAGCACACTAAGTACTCTGTGTTGGTGAGCAGTGGAGGAAACTAGAAGACGTGGCTGTGTGATGAAGGCCAGTTTACCATCTCTAAACAGAAGATAAAAGAATATTGAAGATGTTAGCTGTCTAGCTGGCACAAAAATTTCTACTTAATGTTGCTCATTTTCACATCCTGACATCTCCCAACTGACAAGGAGGTACTTAGCATGCCATGAGCAGAGAGCCCAGCAGATGTGGCTGCTTGGTGCAGGCTGTCTATTTAGCCCCTCCCCCCAGAACAGGTTTCCCTGTGCCCTCAGCCTTTAAATATTTTTTCTGTTAAACTCGTAACACGGAGATATCGGTATATATTATGTATTTACTCTTTTATAGGTTACATCTATGTGTATTGCATAAGTGTTTAAAACCCGAGGCAACTCAGTGCAACAAGAATGATGTCTCAATTGCAGGAGAAGACATGTTGCTCGGGGTTTAAGTATGATAGATTGGACGACCTCCCTTGCTTAGTAAACTGCAGTGAGAGAAACTGAATAACCCTGAAATTAGAACAAGGGTGGGAGGGGGAGGGTCATGCTGGTGTGATATCCCTTGAACAAGATGCAGAGAAAAGTAATTTACTCTGAAGTGACAGTATGAAGGCAAAAAATAAACTAACAGGAGGGAGTTTAGGCTCATTAGCAGCCCGGCCTCAATATTTCATTATTAATGATAATAAAAAGAAAAGGCAGGAGGAAAGGCAGATGAGCATGTGTGCCTCCCGCCCCCCACTTCCCTTATACACATAGCAGATTGGAAGCTCACAATAGCTGGGGCTCCAGGGCTCCCTTTAGCTCAGGCACAACAAAAGATGCCACTGAGGGGAGGAAGTACCGGGGAGGATGAAGAATGGGTTTGCAGCTCTGGTCTGCCCACATGTAAACGTCTGAGTTGGTGGGGGCTCCACCTCCACGGTGGGATTCCAGCTGATATATCAGCTTTTCTGGCAATGAAACCCCCAGCCAGTCCCTTGTAGCAGGCAGGAAGCAGTAGCAGCAGAGGGGAGGTTGCCCTGAGCTGCCCCAGTATTTCCAGGCAGCTCCCTGGGAGGGAGCAGTCACTGCTGCCTAGACTGTCTGCACCTAAACAAAGAAGATGCAGCGACCCGGACAATCAATAGCTGTGGTGTGGCTATAAAAAGAAACAGGATACATCCCAGAGATGATAGCTGGAGCCTAAAAATAAAATTCTACAGCAAGCAACCATATGGGATTTAGTTTAATTTAAAATGGCAGAGGAGCTTGCCCAAATAAGAAAATGAAAATTGTCCTCTGTGCCATCAGCCTGGATCTTCTGGTGAGTTTTCCTGTGAATAACTCATATGTTTTCCTCTAGACGTTGGCCACCACGGTGCAGGCAGCCTGGTGCAGCTCCTTATCTGTCTTCTCGGTCCTTTTCTGGACATTCTAGTGTGTTCATATCAATACCGCCGGGTTCCTCTTCTCCGCTGTGATTATCCAATGGCCCTGAGCAAATGGAAACACATTCAAGAGAGTCTTTAGTGTTGTTGTATCCTTGTAATTAACATGGCAGAATCACCAAGTTAGACCATAGGCAGAAAATGGTTACTTCTGTGCCAGGGAGAGGGTGTGGGAGTGTGAAACAGACCAAGTCCATGTCCCCTTTCCCTTTGTGCTCCTCCTGAGGGAGGAAACACACTATCAAGTATACTCAGCGAAACTTGGTAATCGGCATGAAGAACTCAGGTACTATGAGGAGTCCCAGGGTATGTATACACACTGCTCTCTGCCAGGTCCTGCAGTGACTTCTTCTGATAGTCCATTTAGACAGAAGCTAGAGCAAGTCAGCCAGTAAGTCAGGAGACAAGAGGCTCTAAGTGTGTGTGTGTGTGTGGGGGGGGGGGTGTCACAGGATTCAGGTCAAGGGTCAGATGTCAGATAAGAGCTCATCCAGAGAGACAGAGAGACAGAGAGAGATGGCCAATGCCCTGAAGCAGAGTGGTCAGGGTTGTCATGGAGAGCCTCCAAGGTTAGGATAACAGGTTGGGCTTCATTCTGAAGGTAAAGGGAAGCTTGAGTTATTTAAATCAAATGAGAGACATGAATGGGCTTATCTTCACAAAGGTTTTTCCTGGTGGCAATGTGCAGGATGAACTGGGGCTGGGAAAAGTTAGGGAGTAGACAGGCCTGGTGGGGACTCCTCCATAGAGTAGATTAAAGTTGATTGAACATGATGATCATGCAGCAAGAGAGGGCATTATAAAGTGTCTCTTGTGCCCTGGACGCACTGCAGAAAACCCTCAGCGCAGCAGTTGGTGAGTCTAGACATCATTGGGCTGACAGAAATAAAGGTATTCTAAATAGACATTTGGGCTTTAATATATCAAACTACAAAACCCCAAAGAAATGGAATTTCCTCAGGAATCTCATTCTGGGCGAAGGAAAAGCCCCCCTACCCCTAGGGGAGAGGGAGTTGTTTCCACCTAAAAAAAGATTTCCACACAGTTCAAACAATTTCTTATTGACTAGAAGTCTTGATCAAGTTCATTTTCTCTGCCAGTTAAAGAATTAAAAACCAGGAAAAAGCTTGATGACATCAGATAGTGCCATGTAAATCTCAGGCACAGCAAACAGCATAGGCCTATAAGAAAGGCTTCTATCAGGGATAAAGAACACACACATACAGCAAGGCACACAGAAAAACACTCCATGATGCAGACAGAGGGGGATCAGAAGCCAAAGCCTCTTTCTCTCCTTAAGGACCAGGAGTTTGGAGGGTCTTGGAGGGAGTTTTCCTCCCCCTGGTTATGATTGGTCAGCTTGACAGGGACAAGCACATCCTGGTCTGGCCTTGAACTTGCTGGTCCACCCACAGGCAGGGTTCTGCTAGCCGGAGAAAAAGACGAACAGGCTCTTGAGAGGGTAAAGAAGTCAGACATCTCAGAAGTTCATCATCTTCACTATCTAGTCATGGCCCCTCTCCTCTCTCTGTCAGTCTGTCAGGGAATCTCAATTCTAGACCCTCATCATTGGCCCACCTTAAGCTGGAGCCCAGCCAGTGATGGATCAATGGTGAGCCAGACCATATCCTGACCAGGATTGCTTAGGAGTATATATTCTTGGTCTCTCTGTTTAAACTTTACTGTTATTTCAGGACCCTGTTGGTCTTAGGAGAGTTTGTTGGATCTCTTTGTGTTGTTGAATAATTCTCCTTTTACTGCAGCCTATTAATTTTGCTCTTTTATTGAGGATGAAAGAATGAATCTAGCTTGGGGCATCAGGTGTGATCCCAAGTCACTTGGGCACAGTTTTGATTTTGTTTCCTACACAAGATGGAATTGGTCTGTTGGTTTTGTTATGAGGGCCCTGAAGCTCTAACAAACAGCCATGCAATAGTCCAACTAAACAGACAAACAACAGTTAAAAAAAAAAAAAAAAAAAAAAAAAAAAAGCAGAGAAAACAGATTTATTCAATGTGCAATGTGACCACATTGGGAAGAGGAATAAATACAGAGTAGCAGTGGACCCCTAAGTCCATCTTCAGGGTCTAAATAGAAGGCAAGAGGTATGCATAACTAAGTAGTTTTGGTCAAGCTTTGGTTCTGCTCAGCATTAACCCATCACCGTTGACTCCAGTCTCTCTTGCAAGGTGGTCTGACATGTTTCCAGAATTATGTGAGATGAGCACCAGGCCCCAGCCTTTTCCTTTACCCATCACGAAACTCCCAGGGAAATTCCAATTCCTGCGGTCATTGTCTTTATAGACAAATAGCCAAAGGAACAAGTGTGCACTGTGTCTGAAAGGTGGAAAGTCCAGACTCTAGCCCTGGCTGTCATTTCTCTTTCCCCATACACTCCACTCTTATTTGCTTTCCCCCTAATTGCAGAGCCTGTGCCTGTTAGGCTAAGTCAGACCAAGTTCTGGAGCATTGGTACCAGTGCTGTCTAGTGTCCGCAGCATGGGCACCACCTGGACTTTCTCAGAAGTGGAATCAGTGACCAACAGACCCAGATCTACTAAATGGGAACTAGAGGAAGACACAGCACCTTGACCAGTCCTGCAGTTGGCTCTGATCCCTGATAACATGTGAGAACCCTCCTCTGAAGCTAGCCTACCCATACAATATCAGTGTCACACAGTCAGTGAAATGTGTCTGCTCTGAACTGAGATGTGTGTCAAATACATCAGATGCCAAGATTCAACGAGAATGCAATATTCCTCATGAGAAATGAAATCTGTGCTATACATCAGTTATAATAGATTGCCAAGGTTAAACTAATTCTCACCCATTTGCTTTTATTTGAAATATGACTACATGAAAGTTTAAAGTCATTGCCCTGCACCCTGTGCCTTTCTCACATAAGACTGGTTCTTCCACCTCAGAGTTTGCAGAATTACCCAAGAACTATGTGTGTGTGTGTTCATGTTATGCAGTTTCACATACATGTACATGCATGCATAAGAAAGTCAGAAAACATTGGCAGTTATCTTCAGGTGCTATTGATGCATTCATGCTGTGTCTTTCTGTATGCTGTGAATATCAGTCTTTAAATAAAGGAGCTGTTTTGACCCTTGGTCAAAACCATAGCCATAGGCAGGAAATCAGCATAGGTAGGAGGAGGGTGGAGTTGACAGAGACAAAATCAGATGCCCAAAGAAACAACATGTAAGGAACACAGGTGAGCCTCGGGCCATGTGCCAGGACAGATAATGAAAATGGGTTAAGATGAAGGAGCTAGCTAGCAAGGTGCCTAAGCCATTGCCAAACAGCATACAATTAGTATAAGCATCTGTGTGTCATTGGGGCTTTGGGATTGCTGGTACAGATAAGCAGTTCTGAACTGCTGTAAGCCTAGTCCAGGCCAGGAACCTCAGTGTTACAGATGGCATTCCAACATGGGCCCAACACCCCTAGAAAGCCTGGGAAGGCTTACAAAGGGTTGTAGAGCACAGAAACAGAGCCAAAAGCAGCTTCCAAATTGTGTCTCAGAAGTGGGTCCTTGTACAGAGATGGCATGGCGTCCAGGGCCACAGACAAAATGGCAGTTGACTTGCGGCAGGCAGCTGACTATAACCAGGCTGGTTCCCAAAGTTGCACAGAAGACTCAGTAGCATGTGATTGATTTAGGTTTCCATTTGTATTGAGGAAAAGGTGAACAGACTCAAAAACTACTTCTTGGTAGCAGCATTTTCTTGAGTCTGCTCTGTTTGCTGGTGGCAAACAGAGATGCGGCCCCTTTAAGAGGACTTCCTGACACAGATTTATCAGCAAAAACTGTGTGGCTCTTTAAAAGAGTGCTAGCATTTTAAAAGCTCTTCTGGTTAGAAAATGATTAAGGATACACAATACAACAGATTCATAAAAAGAAACTGTAAACGGGTTACATTGTGTATAAAATTACATAGGCTTTAGAGAGAAAAGAAAGAGGGTAATTCCCTAAAAAAGAGAAATAGAGTAATAAAAATATGATAAGCTATGTGAAAATAGAAAATACACAAAGTCTGGGTTATTTTTATTATTATTTAATTTTAATTTTTAACTGTTAATGAGCTAACTGCAGAAAGACAAGTAATAGAGGCTGCTAAATTAAAGAGATATGTATATTTTAAAGATATCTTGACTTTGAAATTTGTGTCTCAGGATATGTTGTTTTGCAAGAGAGGTTCTGTTTTTGTTTCCACAGAAGATGAGAACCCGTGGGTTGCTTCCAGGTAAATATGGATTCACCAACCAAGACCACCTGAAAATTCCTGATGGGAAGAGATGGTCACATCAGTTTTAAGGCTGCAGCCTCAGGATCCTGCCAGTACCCCTTAATCAGAGGGAAGTAGTAATGGAAAACTGCACAAATTCCAAAAATATTGTTTATAGATGTTTGTTTTCATTATAAATGATTAATGGGCATAGTCAATCTCTTTCTAAGAAGAAAAAAGGGGCATAGAATATGAATGATTTTAAAAAGATAAATTATTATTGAATTTATTCTAATCCAAAAATCAGCTGTTAATCTCAAAATAACATACATTGGTATAGTCTTTGGTTTATTGATACAAATTTAAGGTCAATTTTGTTATGCTGTATGTATTTTTCTACTTTATTTAAGGTATAATGTTTATGTAACTCATTTAAAATTATAATGTATAATTAAGAAATTCACAATTGCAATAAATCTCTCTTGCAATATACCAAATATAGGATTAATATTTATTAGAAAGTAATTTAACACTCACGATCACAAGTTACACCTTAGGAAGATACTTGAGCAATCGGATGGTCCAGATGATGGATGCTGATCCAATCTCTCAAGAAGGCAGGAACAAAATGGGGTGCTCAAGATCCCAGCAGCCCCTTTTGAACGGGGATGGCTGCCACACCCACTTCAGGCACCCAGGACTCTGGATCATGCCCTCCAACCTTATCAGCTAACACCTGAATCCCAGAGATGATGTGGGAATGTCTTTCTGTATGCTGTGAATATCAATCTTTAAATAAAGGAGCTGTTTTGGCCCATGACAGGCACCATAGAAGAAGTAGGTAGGGAATCAGAATAGGTATGAAAGGAAGGGCAGAGTCAGCGACAGATTGACCAAGCCGCCAAAGAAAAAGCATGTAAGGAACACAGGCGGGCCACGGACCACATGGCAGGATTAATGGAAATGGGTTGAATTAAGATGAAAGAGCTAGCGAGTAATGTGTCTAAGCCATAGACCAAATAGCATGAAGTTAATATAAGCATCTGAATCATTTTGGGTGGCCTAAGCAGTAGCGGGTGGCTAAGCAGTCTGGGACAGCAGATCTGTGGGCCTGGACCTCTGGCAGGATGGGGCCAAAAAACCTTATTGCAACAATGCAGATTAATAGTCACCTAAGATAACCAAGCTTATAGTCTTGTTAGGTAGTTTTTAGGTATACAAAAATATACTTCAATTAGATAGGTCATCTTCAAACACTTCCAAGACCTACATAATATGGCAGTTAAAATATTTTAAGAACTTAGACTCTTCTGGACAGTGAGACAGGTCTGCTTCTGGAAGCACCAATCTACTTCAACAGAAAAATGGGAATCAAAGAAACTCCATATGGAGTTTATTTTCTTTGTGACAAAAGTTAGCCACTGGACAAAAAACTGTTTTTGCATTGACAGCTTGACAGTATGATTGTGGACTGGACATGCATGTTTCATAGGAAAGTGACCTCTGAACTTTGGCAGAACAAGCCAGAAAACTGTCAGACATCTCTCAAGACACAAGGAGAAGCAACTGATGAATTATACCAGAATGGGCAGTGCAGTCCTTCAGATTTCCTGCTTCACTGAAAGGTATGCCAGAGACTGGGCCTACCGGTTGAAGATGAATGTGTAGGCTGAAGATGCCCCAACATTACAAAGGATCTTTGGGTGACTGTCCAGGCAGACAGGTGTCATCTCTGTCATTTCTAGATTTTGGATGTTGCTTGTACTTCCTGTTTACTTGAGTAATATTATATCCTTCTGTGGTCTTTGATGTAGTTGAAGATTAGTTATAATTATTAGTTTTTCTTAGTTATTTTAAAAGGTATATTGGATATGAAACTTTAGATTCACAAGGATAAGGCAGATAGAGTATTTTCTTTAATTTGTTAAATACAAATAGATATTGCAACTGTAATTCTTACTTGATAGCTAACTTGGTATATGTAATTTTGCTATGTTAAAATTGAAGCCTTCCTTTTTGGTTAGACAGAAACAGAGAAGTGATATGGGAATGTTTTTCTATATGCTGTGAATAAAGGACTGTTTTAGCCCATGACAGGCACTGATTAAAAAAAAAAAAAAAGTAGGAGGGGAAATTAGAATAGGTAGGAGAAGGAGGGAAGAATCACAGAGAAATTGAGCCAGATGCCCAAAGAAGCAACATGGAAGGAACACAGGTGAGCCACGGACCATGTGGCAGGGCAGATTAATGAAAATGGGTTGAGTTTAGATGAAGGAGCAAGCTAACAATGTGCCTAAGCCATTGGCCAAACAGCATGGAGTTAATATAAGCGTCTGTGTGCTTCTTTGGGACTTTGGGATTGCTGGTCAAATAAGTGGCGGTGAGCAGGTTCCAACTGTGGTGCTATTTGGCCAGGAACCTCATTGTTACATATTCACATTATTTGTTTGTTTTGATACAGACCTTTGCAGACCTGGGGCTTGCTGATTAGACTTGGCTAACTGGCCAGCAAGCCAGACAACAGTGTATCTTAGCCATACTCCTGCTGGGATTACAAGCACACTGCTTCATCATTGGCTTTCTTCATCAATTCTAGAGTTCAAACTCAGGTTACTGTGCTTGCAAGGTACCAACTGAGCCATCTTCCTAACCCTGCTCAGGAGTCTAATTGACAGATTCGCATTCAACATGTCTGTTTTTCCATGGTTATGCTGTCTGACTATGTACCAAACGCTGAGAAACAAGAACCAGCACATGTTGAGGGAATATCTGAAGGCACATTTGACAAGACCAAGCAAAACAGACTGACAGCAAGTTCCAAGTCTGCTTCTTATTAATTGTGGTCTGGGCCAATCATTTTCAATAACAAAAAGGGGTCGGGGATATAAAGTAACATTTTGGAAACACTGGAAAGTTAAAATGAAATGATGTTGCTAAAATTATTTTTATATTATCAAGGCCAAATAAATCGCTCAGTATTCACTCCACATACATAGACATCTAGATAAAAAGTAATGAATGGAAGCCATTAGACATATCCCTCCAAACTAAGACAGTAAGTCACAACAAACAAAATCAAGTGTGCAGTTTATCTGCTACCCCACGGGCCTCCAAATAACTTCTCTTTGGATTATTCAGTCACTGTGGTCAAAAGTTATATGAAAGGGACAATAGTCTTAGGCCATTTATGTCAGAACCACGAGGAGTTCATGCTGATTCTGTCACTTTCCCCAAAAGCAAGGCTTCATGGAGGACAATAGCCTAGGCACTAAATCTGCAGCCTCATTTCTCATTAGGTAAGAGGATCCTTGAGAATGGGAGCCCCCATCAGACCAGGTTTTCTTAGTTACTATCAAGTAATCAGATTCTTGAAAGGAGCCACTTTGTGACCAGAAAGAAAGGAAAACAGAAGTGGCCAAGGAACTATGTCAGATGGGTCAGGTGGGGAGAGGTGCTGGAAGCAATGGTTCTTTAAAGTGTCATTATGTGCTACTCTGGAAATCCCTACAGTAAAGATCAGCCCAGATTTCTCTATAGGGCTCTAGTGCTAGGAGTGTAGGCAGCAAGCAAGGCCACAAAGTCACCTACACACCAAACATGTAGGGTGGCAAGGGTTGTATGGGTCCTTGGCACAAGGGGTGCTGTGATTTACAGGAGAGACTGCTTTGTTACATGCCAGTACCAACTAATTTCTCACACATTCACACACACACACATGCATATCTCACACAATAATCTTCACATTTATATATTCACGTACTCATATATATACCCACTTATGCAAATATACATATTCATACATATACACACTCACGAATACACATATATACTCACAGTCACACACTTACATACACATTCATAAAGTCACATTTACCACAAACACACACACACACACACACACACACACACACACGCATGCATATGCATATCTCACACACAACACATCCTCATACTTATATACTCACATACTCATATATACACACTCATGCAAATATACACACTCATACATACACACATTCATGAATACACATATACACAAAACACAGTCACACACTTACACACACAACCATACAGTCACATTTACCACACACACACACACACACACACACACACACGCACACACACACTTCTCTTATTTTACTCCCAGACCAACATAGAGGGGTATGAGATACAAAGCTTCTTTCATGAAGGTTAGTTACTGAGGACAGCGAGGGAAGGCTGTGCCTGTGATTCTTTAAGCTGTCTTTTTTAAAAGGAGAAAGGCTATGTTGTTGAGAACCAAGTTTAGTCGTGGAGCTCACACTCCAGCCTTGATGGAGGAACATGTGCTTGGTGCAGAAAGCTATGTAAACCCAGAGCTGCAAAACTGAGGGGGTTATGGTACACAGCCCTTTCTTCATGGGTCTTACATGTAATGTCTTTAAAATGAGGTGGTCTGCCAAAAAAACTCCCAAGGTCTCTTCAAGCCATAACGCCTATTCTGAAGAACAATTTTGTTCACAAATCATGACCTGCCTGCTAAGAGTCTCTTTTGCTGATAGGACATATGTAACAGCAACTTCAAAGGGGCAGGGGAACTAAAAACCCATAAAGAGGCCCTAGAGAATCAGGTCTGTGAGGTTATATGTAATGGCCAATATTGATTGCCAACTTTACAAAGTATAGAATCACTTAGGAGGCAAACCTCTGGGTGTGTTCCCATGAAGGAGTTTGTAGATTAGGTCAATTGAGATGGGAATGCACATGCTTAGTGTGTATGGCACCATTTCCTGTGCTGGTGTCCTGGCCTGAATCAAAAGGAAGGAGCAAGCTAAGTAACAACATTGGTCATTTAATGCTTCCCAACCAAGCATGTAATGTGATCCATCAGCCATCTCTTGTTTCAGCTACCAGGCCTTCCCAGTATGGTGGACAGCGTGCCCTCACACTTAAGACCAAATAAACCCTTCTTCCTTTAAATTGCTTTTTTCCCTTTGGTCGCAGCAAAGGAAGACATAATCTACCCAGGAGAAAATCTTCTATGCAACCACAGGTGCTTTTCTCTACCAACTGGAAATGAGAGCTTCACCTTTACAGAGGAAAAAGTATGGATACATTCAGATCGGGACCAAGCCAGGGCATGAGAAGGGAAAACAAATCCAACCAATTCATGAAATCTGTTATGTCGGCCTTCAAAAATACTTAGTCCTCCTCAGGCCTCTGTTGTCTCTTCTCTTTCTTGTAATCAACCATCTTCTCAAAGAATCTGTTAACATTAGTCTCAAGAAAAAGGAAATCAGTATTTAAGAACTCACTGTTGGCTTCCCAACTAGTCATGCAATAAGGCATTGGCTAAAAGCTGGTGAAACACCTGTTTGCTCAAGGTACAAATGAAGAGGTGTTCATGTCAGGATGCTAAGAGTAAGGCTTATGCTCAAACTCTTCCACTAGAAGTACCTTCTTAAGTTTTACAACTGGGAACCTTCCTGACCCTCAATATGTTCTGTCAACAAAAGAGACTTTTAGCAATTAGGTTATGATTTATGAGCAAAATTCTTCAGAACACAGCTATGGCTTGAAGGGACTTTGTGGATCATTTTGTCAGACACACTCATTTCATATCCCATGTAAGGTCCAGTCCTCAACACCATCCCATCCTGTTTGTACTTGTATTTTGATTTTACAAATCAAATCCTCTTTGGAGAAGCCAGACGGGAACCATAGTGCCACAGGGTAGAAATGGAGACCATCTGTTTCCTGTACTCCAACAACATGGCAGCTAGTTTCACAGATGCTGGGGTATTTAGAAGAGCCTGCTAGATTAGAATTCTGGAGCCTGCACCTGCTGGCTGGTAGCCTCAGCCAACTTCACTTAAATACTAAGCTTCAGTTTCTAGGCCTACAAAAAGTAAACATTAAGAGTGCTGACCTCAGGGCAGTGCATTGAAAGGGTAAGTAAAGGGTTTCAAACTTGGTGTGGAAACAACTCAGTACATCTTAACTGCTCGGTGTTATGGTCATTGGTGGTGATGATGATGATGATATTATGATCAACATTGGCTTTCACTGATTATTCTGATCACATTAACTCTCCATGTTCACTGCTTCATCCTTGCCCTGCAGTCTTTGCTTTTTAACAGGAATTAATATCTTAAATAATGGATCTAGATCATTAGCAGTAAACTGCTGGATGTTATCACTGAATCTAGACAAATTATCTTTCAGTAAAATTATGAGATTAGCCCCAAGTCACACGGTGAATGCCATGCCTAGCTATAATGGCTGGTTGGTACCCCTGCAGCTTTGCACATTAAAGAAATGGCTCTTCTTTTAGAATCATGAGCTAAATCCAATGGGGAGAATGTGTCAGGCATTGCAATTTGGTACTGTTACCAAACCAGCATTTCCTAAATTTCTGCACTTCGGGACTCAAGCTGTGTCTTCCTCTCAGCTCATTGATTGCTTCACCTGGAAGCCTGACCCCAGAAGTACAAGGCTGGGCTGCCTAAGGAAACTGTTACTCTCCCATACACACCTGCTGCTGCTTGCTGGTGTGTGTGTGGGGGAAGCATTGACTGGTGTTAGTTGACCTTACTAAAGCAGGCCAGCAAGTACACATGGATATATGACAGTCCCTGAGCACATCTCCAGTCAATCAGAATTGGCTCCTCAAAGGATGCTAAGAAGCTGCAAGGCTACGAAGAAGCAGACAAAGGCAAAGGGGGTTCTGATGGTGATGTGTGAACCAGACATCCAGTCTGCAGCAGGGTCACCATCTTACCCTTCTGTCACCAGACCACTTTAGTGAGGACAGAGATGAAACAGAAGTGACAAATGAGAAGTGAAGGCTGAGTCACTGCCCTTAGGTGCCTGGCTTGAAACCTGGTAAGAGTGCCAGGGGAAAGAGCAGGTGGTGCCTATAACTCCTGAGGCTGGCATCGCTGTCACAACCACTAGGCAATACTTGTTTCTATGCTAGAAAACTTAATCAGCCCCCTAAGAAGCCCAAAACGGCATCTGAAAGATGTCATTCTTATGTCACACTGGATAGCACTGCCCAGCCCCCCTCCTCTGCCCCCACTCCAAACCCCAGCCAAAGAGACTTTGGAAGATTCTGGCATTAAAAGCACCAAGTCAAGGGTAATACAGGACTCCTGGGGCCACTGGCACCAGTACCAATGGTCTCCTTGGTTCAGACTCCTGTTTCTTTTTCTTTTGTTTATGCTTCTTTTTCATTCTGTGGTAAATCGTCCCATCCCCCATCCTCACCACATGCATACTATCCAAAGCCTATGAATATGTGATAACTTGCATACATTTATGTGTCACAGGCCTGAAAGAGGCTAGAAGCACAAAGAATGTATCTGATTGTGCCTTAGAAAAACAAGAGCCTCCTCCCTGCCTTCCTGAAAAGAGCCTTCAATGCTGACAACTCCCTTTGTGAGAAGAACAAAGACAGGCCCTGCAGAGGGCCTGTTGGGAGCAAAAGAGAACAGTCACAGGAAAGATTTGAGGAAGAAAGTGATGAAGTGGACTTTCCTGCAGCCTGAGGAGGATGACCTAAAGAACAGAACAAGGGATGGCATGTGGCCTCGATGGGGGACGAAAGGGGAAGGGAATTCATAGGAAAGAAAAAAAAAAAAAGAATGTTTTAAGCTCAGATCTGCATTGGATGGACAAAAAGCTAGAGGGCCATTCTCCTCCATCCAGTAATGCTTCCTGCAGAGGATATACCTTTTCCCCTGAGGGCAATCATGAGGGGGGCTGTAAGGTGAGGATCTGCTGACAGTTTATGACACCTTGTGGAAGAGGCAAGATTTCAGGAAAGGGGAGGGGGCTGCTGCATGTGATTTTTAGGGGAGGGAACACAAGGACATCTTTACACATCTCTCAGTACAGTGAGGTGGTTTTGGCATCTTCTGATCTTTGTACTTTGCTGATGCAATGGTCTTTCTCCTGTTCTCCACTGCTTCATCTGCACACACACAGCTGTCTTCCCAGGGACATTTTGCCCATGTGTGATTTTTCCTCTGTGGTCTGATTGGCTGAGCTCAGCTGAGAAGCAGGAGGAGACATCAGAGTGTAAAGTTCAGCACTGTGTGTCCACAATGCACACAACCATACTGATGATAACTGACCCTGCAAGTCAGCACCCAGTGTCATGCTGGGATGGCCAGAGTGCTTTGCTCTGGATAAAGCTATGTTGAGGAACCTTATACGTGAGTAATATACAGACACGGATGTAAGGAAGGAAGAAAGGAACAGGGCCTCTGGGAGATTGAAATGCCTGAGGATGCTTCAGTTTCTCTGTTGAATCACCAGCATTGTCAGAGGCACATGGGACATTTGCCCAAGTTGATTCCTTTGCCCAGAATGTCTTTCATGTTCTTTGTTAACTTCCACCATTATTGAGGCATAAGGAATCTGGAAATTTATAAGATGTGCAGGAAGAAACACCTCCATAATATATGCAAAACAATATCGAGGAGACACAGCTGAAAGGAGAGTATAAAAAGGGTAAAAGGAAGACAATGTCAGGCCTAGAAAAATTAAACCTTAGGAAATGGCTCCAGGATCCACCAACAGCAGAGCAGGTGGTCGCTGTGGGATTATGCTCTTGTACACTGTAAATATTTGTCATTGTATTGGTTTAATAAAACACTGATTGACCAGAAGCTAGGCAGACAGGAAGTTTAGGTGGGACGACCAGACAAGGAGAATTCTGAGAAGAGGAGGAGCAGAGTGGAGATGCCAGCTGAAGGAGAGGGAGAGAGATGAGAATGCTGCTCTGAGGAAGGGTACCGAGCCACATGGCTTAACATGGATAAGAATCACGGGTTTGTTTAAGAGTAAGAGTTAGCAAGTAATAAGCCTGAGCCATAAGCAAAAGACTCTATAATTAATATAAGCCTTTGTGTAATTACTTGGGACTAAATGACTGTTGGACTGGCCAGACAGGACAGAGAAACTTCTAGCTATAGGTGGTTCTCCTGAACTACAATCCTTATCCAATAGCAGAGCAAGTGGATTTTCTGAGCCCCAGGCCCATCCAGCAGCAGGGCAGGTGCTCTGATGAGATCCAATAAAAATACATTTCAGTCTTGCGTTTAACCATTTAAGAAAGTGAGAAAACAGTGATGTAGTGGTGGAGGATTGCTACTTAGAAAAATGCTCGGTTAATTTTTCACTGTCTTCTCCCATGAGAAACATAGGCTGATAAACGTCATGGGGGGGGGGTATATTCTAAGACAAACCTGGTGTGGAAGCCATGTGAAACTCCTTGGCATAACTACTTGCATAAATGCTGTAACCTTTCCACACCTGTTTCCTGGAGCAAAATGTATGCATTGCTAACTCCCCACTGAGAGTAAGTATACTGGTTATTTTCCCAGCTGTTTGGCAAAATACCTAACCAAAGCAACTTAAGGAAGAAAGGATGTATTTTGGTATGGTGGCAGGAGAGAGAGGGGGCTGGTCACACTATGTCCACAATCAAGAGGCAGAGAGGGATGAATGTAGGTGCTCGGTTAATTTTCTACTTGTCATTCTGCCAAGAATCCCCAGCACATACAATGATGTAACCTTTATTTAGGATGTCTCTTACAAACTCAATTTACTTAATCTAAAAAAACATCTCAGAGACATGCCCTGAGGTTTGGTCCTAGTGGACTCTAGAACCTGTCAATTGGACAATCAATATAAACCATTACAATAAGAAACAAATGTGAGATCAAGAAAATGTTAAGCTTATTTTGGATAAATAGATATGAGTTTTACATATGGAGCTATTATGACATATTGATAGATATGAGTTTTATGTGTTGAACTATTATGACATATTGATAGATAAGAGTTTTATGTGCTAAGCTATTGTGACATATTGCTGCCACTCTCTATTTCACCATCCCATCCCCTGTTCTAAGAAGGAATTGTCTAGTGGTCTTTTTTTTCAGTGACTATTGATAATCTGTGATATGGCAGGTACCTTTGTCAGTATTGACTATATTGTACAAACTACACAAACTAATAAATGAAAGAGGCACTATTGAGTAGGAAATAGGGGCAGTCTTCTAATGCGAAACAGATTGACTTAAGGCAGAAAAACGTTTGATTTGGAAACCCTAAACCACTGGTTAAAAAAGAAAAGAAAGGAATTGTGTTTAGACACACACTTCAGTAAGGGCAACAGGGAAAGCATGGCTTTCAGACTAAAAGATCTGATGTGGGCACAGAGACAGGGCTGTGCTTCCTACCTTGTTTCCAAAAGGCAGCAGAATTCCAGGGAGCCATGAACGCATTGTCCAACTGGGACAGCTTGTTATGTATCCACCTGCATGTATGGTTTGTTGGCCTGTGGAACTGGCTTACACTTCAGAAAGAATTCTGGTCTGAAACACCTCAGTCTGCTCCTCACCTTATGAATGAGGCTGAAAAAGGCAAACGACTCCTGTAGTTTGCACAAGGAGGACAGTGGTCACTGAACAGGCCTCTAGATGCAGGCAAGCTGGATATGATGGGTGGGGGCTCAGAAAAACTAACCCAGCCTAATAAAGACTAATGGGGAAGGGGAATAAATCTACATTAAAATTCAGACTCTCATGCTCTGTTCTAAGGACTTCTGATTTAAGGGCTCTCTACCAGAGCCAGGAAACCTGCACTGAATGGGTACCCTGTGGTGACTCTGGTGCAGGTGGTCTGAGGACTAATTACCACCCTGGGTCTCTCCAATGCTAATTTGTATGGAAGCCCACTCCTCTGAGATGTAATGAGGTATCTGTTCCCTTCTCTAGGTGCAGGCCGAACCTCTTCAGCTGAGTTATGGCGTGTATTTGCATAAATTACCATGTGAAACTTGTTAATATTTCCTAGATATCCTTTTTCACTGCTCCATTAGACAAGACTTTGTGCTTTTGTTTAGGGCTGAATGTCAGCCAATCCAAATCCATGACTGCTCTGGCCTGGAACTTGAGGTGGTAATTTATTCCCCTCATGGAGCCAGCTATAGTGTCACCTATCTGTCCTGACAAATGCTATCTGAAATCAGTTGGATTTTATCATGCAAATTACAGGAAGTGTTATCATTATGAGCAGCAGGAGGATCCTGATTTTCAATCATTTGCTATGAAGTGAGCCCTCCTGCTAGGTTTGGGGGTTGAGTCAGAGCAAGAGAGGGAAGGGGCAAAGCAAGGGTGCTACCCAAGGTTGAGGTCCCCAGGGCTTTGCTCCTCTAGTGAAGTGAGGGTTCAAAATGATGTTTAGATTTGCTCAACCCAAAGATTTAAAGGAGTTGGCTTTTAGAAAGAGAGGCAGGTGAGAGATGAGAAGATCACAATGCCTCATGGTAAAGGCAAAAGAAACTACGGACAGATTGCTCAAGTCTGACATGCAGCTCGGGAACCTCAACAATCAGAGTCAGGACTCAATGACAATGACTTCATTTAGTAGTTTAACACAGGCCCAAAGAGGAGAATCATATGGTCAAGTCAATAAGTAATTTGAAAGTCCTAACCCAGCCCTACTGAGCTCCAATCCTACAATCTTGCCTTCCTGGTCTTTCTGCTTTCAAAGCCACTGTCTGGGCCTTTAGAGAGTCCTCAGACTCTCAATTACCAGCTTCCGAATAGACATATCCATTTCTATTTTTTTTATAATCCAAACTGCACAACTAAAATTCTCAAGCAGGAAAGCGCTTCTACCTATGCAGTCTATTCCCTCATTCAAACATTGTTTTGCTTCTTCTGGGCTCTTCTCTGTCCACTGTATTCACTTTTGCATTCATAAAGTCCATGATCGTGCATTTCAATAGTTCACCACTGAGAGGGGTAGATTGGGTTAAGAGTGCTGCCCTGAGCAGACCTAATATGTTCTCTTCCCAACAGTAATTGCAAATAAGAGAAAGCATAACAGAAACCATGATTCTTTAACCTTTTGATATTAAAATTTCAGCCACAATTATAGCAGGCTCATTAGAAATATCTCCAGGATGAACTACTTCTTAATGGCCTCCCTCAGGCCACAGTGGCAAGGGAATGAGTTTATTTTCTATTCTCCCAATTCTGTGCATCTTTCTAAAGCAGACTGAACAACATGGAGTAGTGTTCAAGAAGCCAGGGGAGAGGTAAGAAGGAACCAGGATAGATGGAAGCACAGAGTTTATAGGAAACAAGGTAGATAAGAAATGAGTTGTAAGATGCCCAAGCAACTGAACATGAGACAGCAAGATATTTATCATGAAGCATGGAGTAGGAACAGGGAGAGAAACTGGTGGCAACTCACTGAGCAGAGCCAACAGTGGTCTGGGAGCCCTGATCATCCCTCTGAATTTAGGAATGAGCTCTCTAGCTTCTGAGTCCCATTCTCTAATTGGAAGTATCACTGTGAGCTATCTCCACCATAGTACAATTCTTAATGATCTTCTGTCCACAGGAGTCACTGGCAACAGGCCGGGATTAACACTAGGATTTCTGGAAGACACACCACCCCTGTGGTGCCTAGAGATTTCAGGAGGATGGCCAAGATAAGAAGAGGACCATCGATAACCATAGCTAGCCAGCGTAGCAGGGATAGCATGGGGGGCACAGCATGTAGACAGGCTGCTTGTCTGTCTCAGCCTTCTGAGACGGAAAGGTGACATCACAAGGGGAGAAGACCTGCTCATGTCAGAAGAATCACCTCAGTTCTTAGTCCTCTTGTTTCCTATAATTAGCTTTAATTACAGTAAGCAGAAGCTTCCTTTGGAAGGACTCACTTCTTCTGAGGAGCCGTTACCCTAGTTAGCAGTGGAAGAGACATAGGTTCTTGGGTTGAGGTGAAAGGCTACAGGCCCTGGACGGGAACAATGGCAGGGTGGATGCAGAGGAGTTGGTCGGAGAAGGATGCTGACAACAGAAGCTGGCTTCTAACTCCTAACTCCCACCTTCTGGAGTCTGAGCCCTCTCCTTTAAATCCAGCCCTATTTAATACTGTTGTCATGGAGAAACGGATGATTCCCTTGTCCCTTCCAAGCAGGAAAAAAATCATGGTCTCTATCTTTCTTAACCTTAGGAAATATACCTAAGACTAGAATGTTCTTTTGAATCTTTCTTTTCAAGTGTTAAAAAATTATGATTTTATCCCACTTGTGAATTTAGTGGGCCGCTGGTTCTGCTGGTAACCCAAAGCTATGCGTATTTATGGTTTTAAGATCTGCAAGTGTTCTTTTACTTCCTATTTCTGTATTCCTCATGTTTCCAGTCAAGCACATGTGTCAGAAGTCACATCCCTGGACCTAGACCTAGGATTTTGTAGGTCTACAAGGCATCCAGCTGGCTTTTAGGGTTTGACACATTTAGTTACAGGACAAACACCACTCAAGTAAAGCAGGTGAAGACAGGGTCTTTCACTTCCCACCCACACCTTCTTGGCCAGACAGACAAAGGTTGAGGCCATGCCTCAGCAGCGAGGGGCTTGGGAGCTGTTAAGCACCTTGTGCTTTATCTCTGTGATTCGTCCCCTTCTCAGGAGGCGTCACTCCCACATGCCATCACTTGGCTGCCATGTCTGACAGTATCTCAGACACACATCCTGAACATGGGCTGTCCCTGGAGAAATGTCAGCGCTTAATCCTGTCATCAGGAGCCATCCATGCACAGCCAAGCCACAGCCAGATCCAGTGTTCTCAGAGAAGGGCTGTCAGTCATCAGTAATCTTACAGCCTGAGAGATTTCACATCGAACCAGCATCAGAGGGCTTAGGAAGGAGCAGGATACGATGGAGTGTAAAAAAAAGCAGAGAGCACAGAGTATGAGGAGTCTCTGATGGAAATGAGCTTCGGGCTGATGTACTTGAAGGCAGTTTGCTGCTGTCATGGTTGGACAGGGTCACCCCATGGTCAGTAGACATAACCCGCTATGGTTGATTAGCCACCACTTGGGGAAAATAACTACCACTTCCTGAGGTGAGTCTGTCATTCGCCTATCCCTCAGCCTCCCATATAATCTTTAATGAGCAACTGCTACATGCATAGCGTGAATCTTTCAAAACCAAGTTTGGAGCAACAGGCCCCATGTGGGGATTTAATAGAAGCTCCAAAAGTTTCGGAGATATCAGAGGGAATCTACCCAGTCTATGTGGTGATTTAATAAAAGCTCCAGAAGTTTCAGAGATATAAGAGGGATCTATCCACAGTTAGTCTAGGAGGATCAGAGAGTGATGATTCACACCTGTAATCCCAGCACAGGGAGTATCCTGGGAGTGATGACCTACGCCCTTAATCCTAACTGAGCTCAAGGTCATTTTAGTTTACAGACAGAATTCCAGGCTCCCAGGCAGGCAAGGTGTGGCCACGCCTTAGTTTACCAAAAGAGTATTTAAGGCAGGCATAGAAAGACTAGGGGAGGAAGCCAGGCTGAGGAAGCTGGAAGACATCTGGGTAAGATCTGGCTGTGGTGTTTACTCTCTCTAATATCTCTTTCTTAGAGATCTATCCCTGAGTCTCATTTACTCATGCAATAGCCCCGTGAAAGTTTAAACTTGATAAGAAATAAAAAGGTTCTGCCCAATTCTCCCAATGCCAACACTTGGTTCTCTGATATTCTCACGGTGCACCCAGCCCACAAACCTCTTGCTCCTTAGACAGTGGGGCACAGATTCAGGAACTGTGTTTTAATATTTGCTGTGACCCTGGCATTCTCATGCAGGAAATGCTTTGGATGTTGCAATACACATAGATATATAAATGATGTTATCAAGCCTATATGTAGCAAGACATGAGGTCCAAAAGGCAGTGAACCTAAATGATAATAGTAGGTCTCCTACCCCAGGATCAAAGAGTTCAATCCTCCTTTTCCTTGGTGTAACTATCGGTCCTTCCTTCCTTCCTCCTTCCCTTGTCTGCCTACTTTTCTCTCCCTCCTTCCTTCACTCTCTTCTTATTGGTCTCTGTCCATATTCCTCCTTCCCCCCTCTCTCTCACTTAGCCCTCTCTGTCCATATTTCTCCTTCCCCTCTCTCACTTTAGCCCTCTCTGTCTTAGGGACTGGGCCAAGGCCAGGTTTCTTCTCTGGGGCCACATCCAGCCTGCTGCTGTTTTTTCTTGGCAAAAGCCTAGTTGAGTCACTTCCTGTGTGGGTGAATCATGTTGTTTGGCCAGAAGCCCTGGGAGCATGAAGGCTGAAGGCTGGTTTCAGGATTCTTCATCACAGACCCAGAAGCCCCAGAGAAGGGAACCAAAAGCTCTTGGTGGGGATTCTAACACGACAGCCAACGGTGGTCTGCAGTTTCTTCACAGGGAATTGTCTTCTGGCAACTAGATGTTTTGACCTTATCAGGTAGCAGTAGAAGAAATTTGGAAATTGACTCTGGGCATCCATCATGAAACATCCTCAAAGATGTCTGGGAAATGGAATTTCTCAAGGTTATCAAACTTATTTATTTCCTGTCACCTTTGATTAGAGAGAGAAGGCATTTACCACAGCCTAACCTTTTGGTCCCACATGATTTGTGTCTGACATTTGACTGGAGGATGAAAGATAAAACAATGGAGATGATTTTCCCTGCTACCCCCAGCCATGAACTGTTACCCAGGTTTGACTTGGGGCAGGATCATTGCACTTTTCCTTCAAATCTTCTACTTTCATTCTGTTTTTCAGCAGGGTTTTCATGTTCTTAAGCCTGTCCTCCCTCATGTCACCCCTCAGACCACTGATCTTTAGAGGTTAGAACAGTCAGGCATAGGTGTCAGAGGAGGCTCTTAAGTGTCTGAATAGCAACCATCTCCTGGATGGAGAAAGAAGGTGCTGTGGGATTATGCTCTTGTACTTTGTAAATATTTGTCCTTACTCAGATTGGCCAGAAGGCAGATAGGAAGTATGGGCGGGGCTACCAGACTAAGAAAACTCTGGGAAGAGGAAGAGCAGAGTAGAGATATCAGGCAGACACAGAAGAAAGGAGACAAAAATGCTGCTCTGGAAAAGAAGCTAAGCCTCTTGGGAAATCATGGGTTGGTTTAAGAGTAAGAGTTAGCAAGTAATATGCCCGAGCCATAGGCCAAACAACACGCAATTAATATTAGATTTTGTGTGATTATTTGGGACTGCTGATCCAAAAGGCTAGGCTGGGCCAGAAACTCTTTCTACAGTTCTGGAGACAAGTGCCCCTGCCCCTCTACTCTGACCTCTTGGGCTTTTTTGTTGTTGTTATTACTGCTTGTGACTTATCCTGTGGTCTAAATAGCAGGCACAGTTCACAGAGAACCTCAAAGACAAAAATGACTTCACTTATATTGCTGAACTGTTTTTCATATTCCAATTTATCCGACAAATGTGGATGGGTAAAGACTGTTAGATGAGGTACAGAGAAGTGTCCAGAAAAATAATAAAAGAGTTCTTCCAAGTGAGGAATTCAGGAAGGCTTTGATAAAGGAGGCACAGTTGGGAGAGGTGATTCTGCTACTGTTCCCCTCTGAGACTTCTCAGATCCATCTACATCATCTCTTCAACAAGCCTCTGCTACACAGGCCCGCCTTTGATTATGACTTGAAATTCCATTTTATGCCATCATAATACTCTCCTTTCTTAATTAAGGCCATTGCTCCTGGAGGGCAGGCCTGTTTTCTCTTTATATTCCTATTTTCAGATCCAATACAAACGAGGGTCAAATGTCTGTCTGTGGTGCCTATTAGCATGCCATGCTGCTGGTCTACAGCGTCCCTCAGCACTTGGATTTCTTCTTAGCTCTTCTCACCCCACCTGCTACCTCAGACTTCCCCTTTTCCCAGCTTCCTACTGTGATGTAAGCCTTCCATTTTGGCCATGGCCTTTCTTGGTTGTCTCATTTTTCTTCCTCTCTTAATCTTCCACCCATTGTCTTAGGTTTCTGGCCCGGACTTCCCGGCCTAGCCTGGTGGCCTGGACTTTCCGGCCTAGCCTGGTGGCCAGGACGTTCCGGCCTAGCCTCCTGGCCTGGACTTTCCGGCCTAGCCTGGTGGCCAGGACTTTCCGGCCTAGCCTCCTGGCCAGGAATTCCCAGCCTAGCCTGGTGGCCAGGACGTTCCGGCCTAGCATCCTGGCCAGGAATTCCCAGCCTAGCCTGGTGGCCCAGATTTTCAGACCCACAGTCCCATAATCCCATTGGAACACACAGACTCTTACATTAATTGTATGCTGATTGGCCTGGGGCTCATGCATATAATAACTAGCTAGCTCTTGTTCTTAATCTAACCCATGACTCTTATCCTGTTCAGCCATGTGAATCGGTACGTTTTCTCAGAGCAGCATAGCTGTCCTCTGTATCTTCTGGTTTCTCTGAGCCATTTCTGCTCTGTTCTTCCTGTTCCCAGTGTTTTCTTCGTCTGGTAGACCCGCCCACACTTCCTGTCTACCTTCAGCCACATTAAACTAGTAGGTGGGACAATTATTTACAATGTAACATCATAAACCCACTACACCCACCCCCTATGGCCCAGTTCAGTTTACTGGCCTAGATCAGTGTGCTGTTTTCTCTCCCTGCTCTAAACTCTTCCAGATTTCTCTGGGTGTATTCCCCCTCATATCTAAAATAAAACATTTTTCCCAACCATACTTTGGAGCAGTTCTTATACCCATGTCAAGGGCACAGCGGAGGATTTCAGCCACAAGCCCAAAGGTGAGGGGGATTTTAAAGAAAAGCCTACATAGCAGGGTGCTGCATGTTTTGGAATTTCAGAATTGGGTAAAGGGGTATAGGGTACAGTAACTATTGGCTATACTTTTGGCACAAACTCAAACCTTGAACCTACTGGCTGAATTCTCAGCTAAGTTTTGAATCTATTGGCTATCAGGTGCATTTTTGAGGTTCTTCTCAGATTCTTAGACCTTGGCCCTGCTCTTGGGTATTAAATGGTTTTTTCCTAAAATAAAGTTTTGTAATGATAAATCCATGCCTTCACTCCTCTGTTTACCTCACTAGTTGGCTGTATGAACCTGGAAGGGTAGAGCCTAAAAACAGGCAGATTGGACAAGTCTGACATACAATAACCAACTTTATTCAGAGCATCAGACAATTTATACTTTGAGGATTAAGAGAAAAGTTTACAATTACAAGGACAAGCCACACATGGCAAAACATGTTCTTCCAAGGAGGCATATAAACAAATAATAATAGCCAGATGTAATGAGTAATCTGAAGCATGCTCACTCCTAGCCACTATACCTGGGGGCCAAGGGGGCTTGAAAGCACATTTCAAGAACAACCCAGGTTATGGAGGAACTAAGGTTACAATATTCTTGTCTTGTTTACTTGGGGTTTTCTCACAGGGTCTCAGAAATCTCCTCACACAACTTCATTCATAGACCATTTCTGACGCTCTTCCAAGGAGGAAAGTACCTTGTACTCAAGGAGCCTTGGTATAAATCATAAACTGCCCTTCACAGCAGCATCCCCTTAATATTTAACTGTGTTTTAACTCTGTGAACGAATGGTAGGTTGTACTATATGTACCTGTCCCTGTGGGTACCTGCATATGTGTACATGAGTATTTGTGTACACATGAGCATGAATGCCTAAGGAGGTCAGAGGTCCTTATCAGGTGTCTTCCTCAATCAATACTCTGTCTTATCTTTTGAGATAGTGCCTCTCACTGAGCCTGAAGCCTGCTTTTTTGGATACACTAACCAGCCAAACTCCCACTCTCCCTGGAATTCTCACTGCTTTCTGTCCCCAGCACTTGGATTTCAGCTGCCGTATACAGTTTTTTACATGGATCTGGGGCGTCCAAACATAGGTCCTCATGCTTGTGTGGCAGGCACTTCACCAATGGAGCCATTTCTACATTAAACCTGCCCACTTCAGTTTCCTTCCTCATAAAGTGGAAATCACTATGCTTCCCCTGGAGGACAGTCTGGGGATGAAAAGCAGCTACCATGCATGAGCAAGTGGCTCATACTTGGACTATGGAGTCAGCTGCATTGTGTGACTCTGTGTCCTGCCAACATTGGGGATTCAAGCAAGTGGCTTTCTTAAGTCTCAGTTTCCTAGTATGCAAGAAGAAACTAACATTGCTTATCTTGTTAAATGCATTGATGGTTTCTGTAAAATATTTAGTTCAGTCCCTAGCATGTAGTAAACGTTTAAAAGGTATGAAATACTACAAAGTTGCCCCCAAGCTGATATCAGTTTTTCTTTCTTCTCTGCAGAAGGACTTGGTGTAAAGAAGAATCTCATGTCTCTCTTCTTTCTGAGTACTTTGCTTTCATAACGAGGATGGACAGCACTACCTCTCAAAACCTTTCTCAGAGTAAGACAGATTCTCATCTTCTATAAAAGAACCTTACAGTGGGAAATTAAGAGACTTTGGACAATGCCATTGTGCATCCAGAAGTTGATAAGTGTGAAATCTGGGCCTGGCCAGTCTAAGATAGAAATTACAAGCTTGCCGCTGGGCTTCTCTAAGATACACTACAATTCTTCAATTTGGATGATGGAGTTCTACACAGAAGTTCATTGTATTTATAGACATGGTGGAATTAAAGCTTTGGTTTTTTTTTTTTTTTTCCTCTTTGGTTTGTCATGATGTCAAGAAAAAGTCATTGCTTCATTGAAGTCTGTAGGACACAGGCGATGGAGGAGGTCTGCCTTGGAGGAGCTATATCACGATAGGAGAGATGGCAGGGCCACAACCCATAGGGAAAATGAAACCAGACCAAAGAAAAAGCAGAGGTGGGACTGGTGAGCAATAAAGAAGAAAAACAAAACAACAGTGAAACCGACTGCTTATATTTATGCCTGTGTACCTAGTGCTCTAAATTTAAGGAGACTTTCTTTGGACATTTCTTATTTGTTTTTTGCTTTTTATAGCAGCAATACTCTTAACTAATACCCTACCTATGAGCTGGTCCCAACATATCTCCTGCACACGTCTTCTGAGAGAAAAGGGGGAACATGATGTTCCCTTTACAGTCTTTTCCTGAAGCCCATTAAAATTAGAATTGCACTCATTGTAATCTCAAAAGACACAATGTGCCATCATGTCAACTCCAAGGTCATCATCCCTCTTGTAAACAGACCTCTTTATGACAATCGCTGAAATGCAGTCTCTTGCTCTCAAAGGTCCATCACTTTGTTAATAAACTTGTAATCCCAAGCACACCTATTTTCTGATTTATAGATGTTTCTGTCTCCCCAACAGAGCTATATATTCCCATTCCAGTCTCAGAAATGTTCTGGCTTGTCAGGTAATAATGAGGTTGAGAATGGTTCATCACATTCTCTAATTCAACATCCTGAAGAACACAGTGCCCACTCTGCAGGCTGGTCATAAGGAGTTCATTGTCATAAGTATTCTCACAGCCCCTGGGTGGCCAAGAATACTCTCCATGCCCTGAGTTAGGTCACATTGAATTAAATCCATGCACTACCCTATAAAATGCTGTATTCTGAGACCAGCAGAGACAAAATACACAGAATCATATACTTCTCAAGGTGTTAAATCCACACAAGCTGACCACATACCTATTGTTTTGACATGAATCTACTGTCTCATTCCAATTAAAGCTACGACTATCATCTGCTTTCTTGGGACCTTGACAATATCTTTCTAACAGGTCTCGCTGAATTCACTCTTGTCTCATTCTGACCAATTCACCACACAGTAGTTAGAGACACCTTACAAACATAGCCTGATTTATGTTATTAAAAGTTTACAAAATTTCAGTGTCCCTTTGCCTAGGTAGTAGCAGGAGGTCCCTTTAGCAGGACTCATATACTGCTCTCCCCCCCCCCCCCCCCCCCCCGCACTTCTCATGTCTCACTTAATGACTGAGAACTGTAAGTCTACTTGAGGTTTCCTCCTTCTCTGAAGCTGACCTACTAAGCACCCCTTCCTTAATTATTCTCCCTCACTTTTATTCAGTTTGAAGCCATGTGCCTATTATATGTTTACTTGTTTATTATTCAATTTTATAACTAGAATATAAGTTATTTGAGGATCAAGGAAATGTGCTTCTTCACTGTGTACTGAGACTTGGCTATCATATCTACACTAGCAGATGTTTGGTAAATTCTTAATGAAATAATGAATGCATTAAAAAGACTTTTAATGATAGCAATTTGGTAGCATTTATTAGTGTAGGTAAATATTAAAGGTATAATATCCAGTATGTAGGTAGTGAAGCATCCCTTTAATCCTGTCACTCAAGAGACAGAGGCAAATGGATTTCTTGGATTGAGGCCAGCCTGGTCTACAGAGCAAGTTCCAGAACAGAAAGAGCCACAGAGAAGAACCCTATCTCAGCCCCATCCTAGCAAAAGATATAATATCCAGTGAAGAAGCACATGATAAAATATTATTATTATCAGATGATTGGAGATACAGCTTATAGGTTAAGAGTGCTTCCTGTTCTTACAAAAAACTTGGGTTCAGTCCCTGGCACACCCTCAGTGGCTCATAACCACCTGAAACTCCAGTATCAAGGAATCTGATGACCTCTTCTGGAATGTACAGGCACCTACACACATGTGCTGCTCATAAATCTTACATACTCATATACATAAAAATAAATGCATAATTATATTAAAAATACTATGTATAATCTGACCATGAATTTAAATTTTATGTATTGTAAAATTTGCACAAGCAAATGAAGTACAACCAATAGAATCTTCTGCAAAAGATAATGAATAACTTTATATATTTGTTTAGTATTTAGAAATTTCCAAATTTTCTTCATTAACTTGCAGTCTTCAAATAGAAATACCATTGTGTAGTCAGAAATAGTCATTCTGCAGTCCCTACTCAGCTCTCACAAGCTGGCTTCTCCACTGCTTCTTCCTGAACCATCTGTTCCTCCTGGCTCTCTGCCTTGGCTGTCCCTAACTTGTTTGCTGAACAGCCCTCTCCTATCTGTATACAGTCCTAGCAGAGACCCCTCATTTTTACCAAATAACCAGCCTCTGTGTGAGTCCTGATGCCCAAATTTCACTGATGATACATAAAAGAGATGACTCTGGCTTCTAGGCCTAGATATAAAGTTGCCTAAAGGAATCTCCAAGCTTTGTCTATCCCTGGCTAGATCTCACAGAGAAGGTATTAAAGGCACATTGACAAGACCATGATTGCTAAGGGTAGGTGCATGATCAAAAAGAGCCCTAATAGTCATCATCAAGCTAACATAAATAACAAACATTTACTGCATTCAAAACACTTATCCAGGGCTTGTGTGGCTGAAGTAACATTAGTTGCCTTAAACAATATACTAACTCATCCTTCAGAGTTAAAATTCTTACCTCTCCCAAGAGTTTTTCTCAAGTCTGTAATAATTAAGACATTCATTACTGCATATACCCAACACCAGATCAGAGACTTTTGTGTCCCATATCAGATGGCATTTTAGTTTTATAATTAAATTTCAAGCTCCTGGGAAGGAATCTTTGAAGTCTGTTAGTATTTAAAGAAATATTTTTGTATTACATTTACTTCTCTATTGTGTGTGGCACACATGTGCTATCACATGCATGTGAATTTCAGAGAATAACTTCTTCTGAATACCTATTCTCTCCTTGTACTATATTGATCGGAACTAATCTCTAGTCATCAGGCTTGGGGGCTTTCTTTACTTGCTGAGCCATCTTGCTGGCTCCTTTTAGTCTTCAGTTATATGTGGTCATTTAGATCATAAAGGAGGGAAAGAAAATGAGGGCAAGGAAAGGGAAGGGGGAGAAGAAGAAAGGGGAGGGGAGAGAAGAGAAGGGAAGAGGTGAAGGGGAGGGGAGGGGGATAGGGGAGAAGAGAGGAGGGAAGGGAAGTGAGGGGAGGGAGGAAAGGGTAGGGGACAGAAGGGAAGGGGAGAGAAGGGAAACAGGGAGTCAGCATGTTTTACAGTGGGGCCAGCACATGCACATTAATTAATGAAACATCCTAGGGGATTGCCATTGATAAGAAAACATACATTGAAAATGGGGAACAAGTATAAGACTATCAGAAAGAAATCAGTGGGAGGGAAAATGTGGAAGAAGCGAATGCTGTAGACTTTGAGAAATTTGGTAACCTCTGCTTTGGAAGGAGAGCTGGCTTCAAAAAATGTTTCTTGATAATAAAGTAAACTTTATATCGTAGTACAAAAAGGCAAAAAATATTATACTACATGTTGAAGATGGGCACTATAGTAAAACAAGACAAAAATGAACAAAAACAAAAAACATAAAACAAGATGAAGCTCAGCAGGATAGGAATAGGAAGACATGGGTTATAGAGGTAAGAGTTTTAAATAAGGTGGTCAGGAAATATCAGGGAGGTGGAGCTGAGAAAATGTGCTTAGCAGATGAGATAGTAAAAAAATATGAGACAAAGACCAAGAAAACAACGAGGTAAAAAGATGATGTGGTCAGAGCCAGCCAAATCCTGCAGTCTTCTGCCACCACTGAATTTCGAAGGTGCTGGTGGGCTTTAAATGAATAGCTCATCCAACTCTAATCTTTAAAGAAACACTTTGGATCTAGTGCTGATATCAAGTATTGCAAGAGTCAAGGTGAAAACTACCTTAGGAGATAATAACAAGAGGTAATTGGTAAGAAGTAAGAGAAGCTTAGGTAGGCTGGCAGGTTGGAGCTCATAAGGCTTCTTGTTGGATATATATAGTGTTATACTGTAAGAGAAAAAGATAAACATGTGAATGCTCTGACTTTGCACTGAGAGACAGACAGGATGGAATCATTTATTATGATGGAGAGAATAAAGCCTCAGTAGGTTTGGATAAGAAAATGGAGATCTCTAGATCAAGTTTTCAGATCTGATGTGCTTTTCCCTATCAAAGGAGAATCATTGAGGACAAGTTAAACATATAATTCCAGATATCAAAGAGAGCTTAGACTAAGACGAAAATTGGAGTTTGGCAGTAGAAATATGGTATTAAAAGCCAGCAGCCTCATGAAGGTATATGATGTGGGAATGTCTTTCTGTATGCTGTGAATATCAACCTTTAAATAAAGGAGCTGCTTTGGCCCTTCATGAGCATAGTAGAAGAAGTAGGTGAGGAATCAGAATAGGTAGGAAAAGAAGGGCAGAGTCAGAGATAGATCGAGCCAGATGCCCAAAGAAGAAACAGGTAAGGAACACAGGTGAGCCACTGGCCACATGGCAGACAGATTAATGAAAATGGGTTGAGTTAAGATGAAGGAGCTAGCCAGCAATGTGCCTAAGCCATAGGCCAAACAGCATGAAGTTAATATAAGCATCTGAGTCATTTTGAGGGGCCTATGCAGAGGGGGACAGCTAAGGGGTCTGGGACAGCAGGTCTGTGGGTCTGGACCTCTAGTTGGATGGGGCCAAGAAACCTTATTGCAACAGGTATAGTTGTAAAGAAGAGAGGTGGAAATTAAGTACAAATAGAGAGTTATGATGATGAAGAACTGAGCCCAGGGAAGCCCCAAATTTATATTTAATAGTCAGAGAGTCACCAGAAAAAACTAAAATATCTCTGAAACCAAGTAAGAAACAAGGAAAAGAAAGAGCTGGGGTGATTCAAAAGCCATCAGTAGTCAAGATGAAAAAGGGAGGGATCATTGAGAATGTAGAGGTCATTGTTGGCATTTACAAGAGGAAGTTGAGGGAGGGGAATAGAAGCTTGATAGACAATAATCTAGAGAACATAGAATAAAGAAAGTTCCATAAGGAAGAAAGGTACATATGACTATTTTGAGCAGTATTGTTGTAAAACATAGCATATAAATAAGGCAAAAAATGAGAGAGGCATGAGGTATGGGGGACACCAGGGTATGGAAGGGGGCACTAATCCCAAGGAAGAATATATGAAAAGTGAGCCTACTATCTCACTACTCATTTTAAAAATCAATTGGAGGGATGATAGACTACATGTGAAATAAAACAAAAGCTAAAGACTAAGGATGGGTTAGGGGAATAAAGGAGAGAAAGGGATAGGAGGTAGGTTAACCAAAGCTAAGGATGAATGAAAAAGTCTTATGGACATCTACTAGTTAGTAAGCTAATTTCACAACACAACCTTAAAGAAGAATTCTAACAGAACCACCTTGCATGAGTGGACAATGTTGCTTCCAAAAGATGGGGATTATTACACAAAAACTGAAATGTGTGAATTCTAGTTGAGGACTCCCTACATGTCTCCAGCACAAGGTAGACTGTTGTCATTGTTCTTGGTGGCCAAAGACACCACATATTTTGGCTTTAAGACATAGAGAAATCCATCTCAACCTGACTGGAAAACTTCCTCCTGCTGGCTAGCTTTCTATATGCTAAGTGGTGCTATTCAAGCTTTTGGGGGAGAAAAGATTTAGATAAAGGGGGAAATCTTGCAGAAGATATGCTGCTCTGAGACTGCCAATGGAGTCAGATCTCAGTTTGGATGGTGGAGTCCACACTAAGTTAGCAGAAGTGGATCATAGAGTATTCTGGGGGATTCAGAAAAAGTTAGAGAAACATGCAGAAAAAAATAAAGAGTGGCCTAAGGAGACATATGGACATTTTGATCTCTGAAAGTGGAGAAGAAAGGAGGTGATTGTTTCTCCAATACACCATGGTTTATTCCCTAATATTTAACTCCAACTTTTATATTTTTTAAATAAACAATAAAAGCAGTCATAATATCTGGCATCTAATGTGTGGCCTTAGAGCATGCCAAAGTGGCATAGAACCACTCATATAGCCTGTGAAGTAGCCACAGCAGCCTCCACTCCAGGCATGCAATTAGCATCACTGAGGTACCCCCTCAATGCTCTGCCCTCTTTGTCTGCAAAGTTAAACATTGATACTCAGCTAATTACACCCCCCCCCCACACACACACACAGAACTATGCTATTGGTATGAGCAAATCTGGTGAGACATCTGGGAATTCTTAAAGGGAAATTAGGTTTTAAAAATGGGAGGGGGTGCAGAATCTTTCTCATGTTAAGAATTAAGAATATCACAATTTAGGGGGTTAAGGCCCTATTTAGTACTACTATGGATGACCTAAAAATAGTAAAAACAAATGAGAGGATAAACCATTTAGCTGAGATAGACATAATGCTAATTAGAATTACTATCAGTTTAGTAATTCATATTTTATCCTTAAAAAGTGGTTTGATAATTGTGCCAAATATAAAAATTTAACTGATAAGATACAAACCTTAGAAAGACTTATTATTGATAAGATATAAACCTTGCAAAAACTGAATAATAATAATGAAAATAATAAAAATTTGACTGAAATAGATGACTTATAAGGATTACTATTAATAAGGTATAGGCATTAGAAAGGCTGAATAATAAAATAACAAAAACTTAACTGATAATATGCAAGCCTATTCATAAAAATTAAAGGAAAAAAAGCAAAGTAGACAATGGAATTTAGAGCAGAACCTACCAAACCATTGCATTATGAAGCTAAAGAGAAGTGGCCTAATATTATTAGAAAACCAACCAGTTCTCTATGGTATGTACTCACCCTTTGTGAAGCAGAAGTTAAATTCATGGGCAACTTGGAACAAAATTATTACACAAGACTAGAAAGATTTAGTCACTGCAATAATAGAAGCTGATCCTCAGTAACAATGGAACACATGGTGGACCATGGAGTAAGGGTCTTATAATAATAAAGCAGGGCTGGAGGCATTGAGATTTCCCCCAAACAGCTTGTTGGTGAAGGCCATTATGCTGGTTAGCAAAGACAGCTTACATTTGATGATCACACCATGGGAAAGATTCAATTAATATTTGTTGAACTTCTGGATCTGATATTATTCTCTTTACAACTGAAGTCAATCTTTGTAAAAAAAAAAAATGAGCGAAGGCTTCTTTGGGGGTGTTGTATAATTTTAGTAAATGACTCGGTCCTCTTCCCTGATTCTTCAACCAGCTTTTGAAAATGCTAATTCAGAATGCAAACGGGTAATTAGGTATTTAAAGTAAAGATCAGCACCAATAGATGAGTAGATTAGAAATATGCTTGATATTGAATCTCACACTTATGATGTTGCTTTGATAGAAGTAATTTCTAGAAATTTTAAGAAAAAAAATAAAATTTCAGATGTTTTAATTATGTCAAGTAACATATGAAAACATGTTCCTTGAAACAACATTTTTTTCTAGAGATAAACCAAACAGTATGGCACATGCAGAAGGTGTGGCAAAGACTGGCATCGGACTAACAAATAAAAATCAACGTGGAATGGGCAAGGTAACCTTTCGCCATTTCAAAATGCCCTAAGAGGCCTCCTGCAGGTCACAATATCAAATTTAGCTAAAACATTCTCTATCAGGGAAACTCATCCACAGAGCAACTAAAAGACTTAGTACCTGCTCTGCATGTAACCAAAGACAGAACAACCTCTATAGGTACAAAAAGTACAAGAGAGCAGAAGCAAGTATTTTGGCAAACTACTAAAAATGATCAGAGATCAAAGCTAAAAATACATATAAATGGCATTGAAGTTGAAGGTTTGGTAGACATGTGCAGATGTAATCATAATTTCACCAAAATCATGGCATCCAGTTTAGCCTTCTCAGAAAGTAAATGTTCAGCTTCTTGGGATTTGAAGTTTATCTTAGGTACAACATAGTGAAAGTTGGGTCAAGTGTATACAGCCAGAAGGAGAAACAGGAAAATTAAAGCCATATGTGGCTAATAAAGCAATGAATTTATGAGGACATGATTTGTTGTGGCAATGGAAAGCACTGATTAATCTTAGAAACAAACCATAAAATAAAAAATGCTTTTGAGGGAAAAATTAAAAGGTGTTATTAAGAACAGTCACAGACCACTCAGGCTGTATATAAGCAGGGTCCAACAGCTGGTAGTCTGTCAAGGGTTCCAACAGCCCTACCTTTAAAATGACTGTCAAAATTATGTGTGTGGAATAATGGTCTTTAATATCAAAAAAATTTACAGGCACTAGAACAGATGATACAGGAGCAATTAGATGTTCAACATATTGAAAAATTTAGCAGTCCTTGTAATTTTTCTATATTTGTCATTAAAAAGAAATCTCGAAAATGGAGAATGTTAACAAGTTTAAGAGCCATAAATAAGGTGATTCAGACAATGGGCTCTTTACAGACTAGAATTTACTTGTTTTCTTTATTACTTAAATGATGGTCTATTATAATGATTGATTTAAATAACTACATTTTTACTATTTTACTATACCTTTACAAGAACAAAATAAAGAAAAATTTGCCTCCACAGTACCTACTTAAAATCATCTTCATCCTGTTAAAAGGTATCAGTGGAAAATTCTTCCAGGAGAGGTGTTAAATAATCCTATCTTGTATCAATATTTTTATAACAGCAGTTAGAAATAATTTATAAACAGTTCCCTAAATTTGTAATTTACTATTATATGGATGATATATTTCTAGCTGATTCAGATACAGATACCTTAGGGGGAAAATGTTTGAAGTAGTAAAGATAATTTTGACTTGTTGGAGATTACAGAAGGTTCTTGAAAAATACACAAAGAAGAGTCTATTATTTACCTAGGATATAAGATACAAAAAACCAACCACATAAAGTACAAATCAGGAGATATGAATTATGACCTCTTAATAATTTTCAAAAAAATTCTGAGAGATATTAACTGGCTATAGAACATAAGTAGATTAACAAATCAAGAACTAAGTAATCTATTTCAAACTTTGTAAGATGATACAAACTTATAGGTCAATAAAATTATCAACTGAGGCTGAAAAAAGGATTGGCTTTGGTAAAAAGGTAATCCAGAGCTTGATTGCATTCTGGTTATTTTACCTTTTGCACATTCTCCCACCAGAATTCTTACTTATATGGAGAGAAGAAAATACCTTAGAATTGATATTTTTACCATACAGAGATAAAAGTTAAAGACTAGTAGAAAAGGTCTATGAATTGATTCTGAAAGATAAATTGAGACTTTGTCAATTAGCTGAAATAGACACAACAGAAATTCTAGTACCTTTTACTGATGCTGAAATTGCCTCATTATGGACAGAAAATGAACATTAGCAAATAACTTAAAGTTATTTTGGAAATAAATTGGCAACAAATATCCCTAAAACAGGAGACTTCAATTTATAAAGATAGTTACTTGGATCTTTCTTCATATTGTATGGGGAACACCAGCTTCTGGAGATCCTGTATTCTATAGTGATATAAATAAGTCAGGAAATACAAGTTATAAGTCAGAAAAAATATAAGTGCCTCAAAGCCCTTATGATTCAGTTCAAAAATCAGAATTACATGCTATTACCATGGTATTATTATACTTTCTAGAACCTCTATATATAGGTACTGACTTTCAATATGCCTAAAGAGTTGTTTTACATATTGAAAACACTGAATTTATTCCAGATAATTAAGAATTAATGTTGTTGTTCATTCAATTAAAAAATAATCAGGAATAGAAATCATCCCTTATATATAACACATATCAGATTCCCTATGGGCCTACCAGGCCTTCTAGCACAGGTAATGATGAAATTGATCAGCTATTGGTAGGAATGTGCTAGAAGCTTCAGAATTTCATAAGAAACACCAAGTTAATAGCAAAGGTTTGAAGAAAAATTTCTCTGCTTAGGTAACAAGCCAGGAGTGTGTGTGCATGTGTGTGTGTGTGTGTGTGTGTGTGTGTGTGTGTGTGTGTGTGTGTGTGTGTGTGTGCGCACAGGCATATAACTTGTTAAGTCTTTACCCTTAAACTAATCCATGACTCTTATCCTGTTCAGCCATGCAGCTGGGTACCTTTTCTCAGAGCAGCATAGTTGTCCTCTGCTTCTTCTGGCTTGTCTGGCATTCTGCTCTGTACTTCCAGTTCCCAGAGTTTTCTTAGTCTGGTAGCCCTGCCCACACTTTCTGTCTGCCTTTGGCCAATCAGTGCTTTTTATTAAACTCATAGGCGGGGACAATTATTTACAATGGAACAACATAATCTCCCACATATCCCCTTTTCTCTTTTTAAAAAAAAGAGAACTCCAAATCTAATAATATTCTTTTCCCCCCTTATCTATAACAACTTATAAACAACACTGTAAATAAATACAAACATCCATAATCCATGTTTTGGGAATGTGGGCATTGTTCTCTAGGCTACTTCCTGCTGAATGGGGGTGTTGGCGATCTCAAAAGAATCCAAAGAAAAATGCAGGATTATGCACAAGTCTTTAGTGGAGTAGTCTGTAAGGCTGGGTCATTTTAGCCAGTCTCCTTGAAATTGTTCTGGATACAGAGCTCAGGAAATTTTACCAGAGGTGCTCTGAAATGCTGAATCATCTGGGTCATCCATTCCCATTGGAGATTTTTCAGGGGGTCTTCCTCTATAAAACTTTATGTTCTTTATCCAGGAATAAATCCCCAGCCTCCCACTTTCTGTGGAAATAGAAAGAAAACCTCTTCTCCAAAATAGCATATCTTTGCATTTCAATTTTAAAGTAAACTCATTTACAAAATATATATGTTGAATTAATCCAATAACATTTATAATCAACTGTCTTTTAGCAGCTTTTACTAAGTCATTTTCAGTCAAGAAGCTTAAAGATAAGACAATAACATACAGTATCCAGATATTCTTTATATTTTCCATCTTCTGTGGCTTCCTTTATTTATTTATTTATTTATTTATTTATTTATTTATTTATTTATTTATTTATTTTACTCTATTTCTTTTTTAAGGGCTTTCTCTACATTTTCTTTTCTTTCTCTAAGCCTATGTATATATATATATATATATATATATATATATATATATATATATATATTTTTTTTTTTTTTTTTCAACACACTCTAAACCACTTAGATTTTATTTTACAAAAACTGTCTTTACTCTATATTTATTTCTTAACTTTTTCTGTCTCTGACCACACCTTTGCTTGGTTAAGGTGATTGACTCCACCCAGATTCTTCTATTTCTTTCTGTTTCTGAACACACCTTTAATCTGCCAAGGTCCTTGACAAAGGATTAAAGGTTGGTAGGGTGAATGGATGACTCCACTCAGCTCCTAGTCTAATTTCATAGAATTTATCTTTTTAGCCCAGGTACTCTGGGGATTTCAGGGTCCATATAATCACCAAGTAAAGCTTTGCCATCTGCTGCTCATTAACTCCATTTAAGTATTAGGCAGCAGGGCCTCTTAAAAAACTCACAAGTGTTTTGCCTTTAAGGCTGAATCAGGAAGTTTCTCTTAAAAAAGCCAAGCCTCTGCTTGCCTCAGGCAAACAGAGCTGATCCAAGAAAATATCGACACTAGAAAGCCATCTTTGACTCTGCTCCCTTTTTTCCTTATGAACAGAAACTTTAAATCCATCATTTACAACTTTTTGCTTCTTTTGAGGCTCCTGTGAGACTTGAGGAACAAGCCATTTTACACCTTAAGCTGCACTCCAAAAGCCCACCATTGTAGCTCAAGCCCACACACCTCACCAGGGCATCTCTGTACCACGGCTTATGTGAGAGACAGAACTCAGAAGCTGCTTTGGGCTCTAGGCCATTTTTAAGCATTTTTTATGTGGGTATATTTTACCCACGTCGGGCTGCTATTTGTAGTATGAGGTTTCTGGCCCGAACTTTCGGGTCTAGCCTCAAGGTTTAGACCTGCAGACAGGCAGAGACACACAGATGCTCTCAATAGTTTTAGGCTGATTGGCCTAAGGCCCAGGCATATAACATGCTAGCTCTGTACCCTTCATCTAACCTATGACTCATCCTGTTCAGCCATGTGGCTCGGTACCTTTTCTCAGAGCAGCATAGTTGTCCTCTCCTTCTTCTGGCTTCTCTCTGGCATTCTGCTCTGTTCTTCTGGTTCCCAGAGTTTTCTTAGTCTGGTAGCCCCACCCACACTTCCTGTCTGCCTTTGGCCAATCAGCGCTTTTTATTAAACTCATAGGCGGGGACAATTATTTACAATGGAACAACCTAATCCCCCTACAAGTTTACATTGGTAAAGATTTTTGTATATTGATACAAATTTAAGGTTAGTATTATTATGCTGTATGCTGTATTATATATTTCTATTCTTGTTTAAGGTATTGTACTTTTACAGATCATTTAAAAATGTGAACTTCTAATCCTTGAATGCTATTAAGGATAAGAAAGAAAGGTAAAAATCATCTATAATAATAAAACTTATAGTCATATTAGATATATTTTCAAGGTCAAACAGATAGATTTTAAGTAGATATATGGTCCTCAAACACTCCCAGAGACCTACAGAATATGGTATTCAAGATGTTAGAATAATATAAGGCTTTTTTAACAGTGAAACATGCCTGCTCCTGGAAGCACCAGTGTACTTCAAAAAAACTATGGTGGGCATTGAAGAACCTCCTTGTGGAGTTGTTTTTTTTTTTTTTTCAACGTGGCAAAGTTAGCCACTGTGCAAAGAAATTGCCCTTGCCTTGACTGCTGATGATATGCTGTCCATATTGGATAACCAGGACACAACAGAAGGCAACTGCCAAACTTTGCCAAGACAAGATAGTGTTGCACAAATTCTGGTTGTAATAAAGGAAACTCAGAGGCAGATATCGGGGAAAGGCTGAGATATCAAAGAGAGGAAACACCACAATCAGATCTTACCCAGCTGTCTTCCAGCTTCCTCAGCCTCACTCCTCATGGCTTCTTCTGCCTCATCTGTCTTCCTACATCTGCCTTAAATGCCTTCTTCTCCAGTTGTTTCACATTCAGGTTAATATTAAAGGTGTGGGCTACTACTATTTGGTAGTTAGCTTTGACCTCACAGAAACACAGAAAGATCTTCTCTGTCTCTGGAGTTATGGGATTAAAGGCCTGGCACCACCACTGCCTGCCTGGGAGCCTGGAACTCCCTCTGTAAACCAAGCCAGCCTCAAACTTAGATCTGCTGGGATTAAAGGCATAGGTCACTACTCCTAGTCATTCCCTGTGCTGGGATTTAAGGTTGAGTTACTACTCTCCGATCCTCCTGGATTGACTGTGGGTGGATCTCTTCTCTGATATTCCAGACTGGTTTTATTAAATATATAACATATCACCACAAAGTAGGTGACTTCAAAATTCCTGCTTCACAGAAGTTTGTCACATATTCTAGGTCTGTAGGCTGAAGATGGATGCTCCAACATCGCAGAGAAATCTTGGATGACTGTCTTAGGAAGCCAGATGTTTCTGTCATTTCTATAGCTTTGGGAGTTGCTTGCTCTGGACTTCCTCTTTACTCAGATGATATTATATCCTTCTTGGGTCTTTGGTGGCACTGGAGACTAGATAGTTACAGACACCATTGTCCTTAGTTATGACAAAAAGTAAATTAGATCCAGCACTTTGGACTCACCAAGAGAGGACATATATATAAAGGAGTATTTTCTCTGAATTTGCCAAATACAAATGGACTAGACATTGTGAATGTAATTCTTACTTGATAATATATAGTTTCATTTTGTTAAAGTTAACACTTTTCCTTTTTATTCCTTACTTGATAATTGTTCTTATTGTATATAGTTTTACTATGTTAGATGTTAAAATCTTTCCTTTTTATTTAATCAAAAATGGGAGAAAGTTGCAAATTTGCTCATGTTGCTGCTCAAAGGCTGCCAATGGAGTCAGATCTTGTCTCAGAGGGTGAGGTCCACATTAAACTGGCAGGAGCAGACCATAGAGGAAACAGGAAGAAATGATAACCGGCTGAGTATGAAGATGAGTGTAGATATTAGAGATTGAGAGACTGTGGTAGGCAGTGATTGTCTAAAAGACAGCAGTCACAATATAGAGTGAGAAAAAAATTGAAATTAGCTAAGGAATGAATTTTGAAGAAGCAAGTGAGTAATTATGATAGATGATGGCTTGAAGATGGTAATAGAGAAAAGATAGCTGTGTCTCTGTTTTTATGTATTATAGGTTCCAGAGTGGCAAAAGAATGTGATAATATTTCAGAGAAGAGTGAAAAATGATAAAGTTGGAAAGTGTATGGTATGGTGACAACCCAGGTATCAGAAAAATGAGTACCATGAGAGCCAAGGAACTGAGTGGGCACTGAGGGAAACATGGCTTGTTCCCTCCAGGCCATCCTTGGCTTACTCTGTAGATCACTCTAGACAGTTCTCATAAGAGCTAATGGCTCCCTGGGTCGATACTTACGGACATTCACTGGGCACAGGTGTTTCCTTGGTCTTCAAGGGGCAGTAGATTAATTTGTCAGTGGTGACCCTCAAACTTTTATGGGAAGAAATAAAACTCCCAACTGCCTTGCTTCTCTAATACAGTTGAATCATATTCTAGCCTTTCTGAAGATCTCTGGTACTGAGCCCCAGGTGCCATGCTGGCAATGTATGGCTTCTCTTTCATTTTATTTTACTAACTGGAATTGCAAAATAAATTACTCAAACCCAAATGTTCGACTCCAGGTTGGTGAGTCTGAAAGAAATCAAGCTATATTGATAATTTTGGAAGAATAAGCTTTGTGAACACTGAAATCACCAAGGAACATTCTTGTGAGCCTCAATCATTCGAAATTATTTTTAGGTCCACATTTAAAGCGGAAATCGTGATGCGAAGGCACATAGTACAGATTTTAGAATGATGAGAGCCATGGGCAGAACATTCATGAAGACACTGACACTCTAATACAAGAACACAAGCAAAGTACTGAGTACATACCTACATCTCTGTGTGTAGGTACATAAATGTGCAACTCTGCAAATTCATGCATAATGTGATTACATTAGGCAGATAATGCAAGCTAGATGTATTTGCACAATAAGAATGAATTCTGTCTTTATTTGTTGGTTTGTGTTTCCTTTGGGCATATGGAAACACATATATGTTCTGTGTATGTGCTTTCTAACTTTTATTTAACAAGCATGAACTACTCGTCTCAGACATGTTTAAGAAAAAAAGATCCTTTTACCTGGGCACTTGGTAGGGGCAGTTTTCACTCTGGGAGCAGTGCGCCTGTTATACACCTTTGACCGAGGGGAATCCTGGGATATCAGAAGACTTAGAGCTAATCCCAGGCTTAATAAGATGGTCAGTTTCTCTAGAAAATATTCATGTGCTTGCCTCTTTCCTTTTCATAATTGGGCAAATGACAAAATACAGTGCCGTAGAGCTCTGGTCAGAACGACATGAAGAAAGAGAGGAAAGTCATTATTATTCAAGAAACATACGCTTTTTGCTGCAAAGATCCAGAGAAGCAATCCACACCCTTTGTTGATAATCCCCCTTGAATGTGCAAGCAAGTTTGACTTTCATTCTGATCTGCAGGGAATCTTCAGCAGCTGTTGCCGTGAGGCCTTTTCTCTGGGCTTCTAGGCCTAGAAGAACCACACAAGGGCAAGGGCATTCTGAAAGCTCAGTTGGAAGAGTTCCAGGAAAATTCACTCACCAGCACGCTGTAAAAAAAATCCCCAGGCTCCTCTTCTCCTAGCTTCTTTCCCATGTGCACCAGACAGAGACTCCAGGATTAACCAGAAGACACCTGTTTGGTATGCATACCATGCAGGTGGCAAAGACACAAGCCTGCTTTATTGTTCATTAGTGTTCTCTGCTAAATAGTCTTTAACACCAAGAGTTCAATGACAGAGTTACTGCAAATATTATACAGACAAGAGAGAAAAGTCATCTTCCTTAATTTTCCAGCCTTATCCCAGCCAATTCACCCCAACATCAGAGACCTTGGGGACAAAAGCACTGTTTATTTCTGTTTCATTTACTTTCATGGCACACACACCCCACCACTGTCTTTATAGGATTCAGTTTGACCACACCTCAACATCTCCTCTCAATAATGAGGACAGTCTTAGAGAAGTCAAAATGATCAACTTTGCCATGTGTAGCAGAGCCAACACTTTATCTGAACAATGAAGCAAAAATCCCTGGTTTGGAGCTGAAGTATTGCTATATTTAAACAATAATGTGTATTTTGTCCTACCCTCCTCCGATATGTCAATGACTTTACTCACCACTCTTTGTTCAGTGCCTTGTGTGATTCCAGCACCATGCTATGCCCTACTGAAGAGACGGCAAAAGGGAAAGATATAATTCCCACCCTCAGAAGAGTTATGACTCTGTGGGGAGAGCAAGAGGGATAGGAAGTAGGACGGAAGAGACGGGTCAGCAGTTAAACCCCCTGATGCTTCTGCAGAGGACCAGGACTCACCTGGTGTCTCGTAACCACCGTACCTCCATCTCAAGGGGACCTGACACCCTCTTCTGGCCTCCAAGGGCAGCTGCACACATATGTACACATGCACACAGACATATAAATATAAATAAATATAAACAAAACTTTTCTTAACAGGAAGAAAGGAAGGAGGGAGGTAGAAGGTAAGAGAGAGATGAGAGAGATTTAAAAAGATGAAAAACTGGAGATATCTAGGTTCTAAACATTTTTTTTTGTTATGTTATATTTTTCCAGACAGGGTTTCTCTCCATGCTGTGTAGCCCTAGCTGCCTTGGAACTTGATCTGTTGTCTAGGTTGGCCTTGAATTCACAGATATCCACCTGCCTCTACCTCCAGAGTGCTGGGATTAAAGCTGTGCACTAACTTGTCAGTTTCTAACTCTTGATACAGCTGATGTTGTGTCTGCCTAGTTTGGTGCTGAATGCAAACAGAAATGGATATCCTGCCCTTCACCTGCAACTGCTTTGGCTTATTCCCTTAAAAGCAATGTTCCTAGTCATTTGCCCCCTTGAACCTATCATCCTATAGTTTGAAATTTTAAGCTTTACTGTACCTTGGCTAAATGACACTTATTTATCAATTTTACCTCTCACATGTTCTAAGAACAAGAGAGGAAGTCTACTGGCAGCTTCTTTACAAATGTAAGTCTAATTTTTTATTCTACCTTGTCTTGGAGTTTATTTAAGTCCAAATTTCTTCTCTTTTTCTATATACTTCAAAATCTGTGTTCCCTGACTAAAAATACACATGGCAACTCCTTGTTTTAAATGTTTTTTTCCTACAACTTTCCCAAGAACCATTAGGCTTTTGGTGTTTATTTTTAGATCTATGGTCCATCTTGAATTAGGTTTTGGTTATGATGTGTGGCAAGGGTTACAATTTAGTTTCTATTTTCTCTATAATGGTGAGCTGTCTCAGCATTATCTGTTGAAGGCATTTGATTTTGTACCTTACCTGATATGTAAGGTAAGGGTCTCAGTCAGCTACTGCTGAATCCTAAAGCCTTATTTTCTCCCAATTATAATCCAAATATTCCAACCTGTTAATAAACACTAGAATTAGTCTGGAAATGATTCTTTCAAAAGCTTAGTAAAAAAAATTGAATAAAGCTAAGATAAATTTGCAGAACAAATTTAATTTTCTTGTTCATAAGTCTCCATTTCTTAGGTACATTTTCAATTATTGGATCCTTTCTTAAACAATGTTTTAAGTTTTTCAGAATGGAATGTTTTAAAACTGTGTCAATATATTAAATTTTTTCTTATTTTGATGTTATTGTCAATTATATAAATTTCAAAATTGGGGGGTACTATTCATTTCTAGTACATAGAAATAACATTTGTTTATATATAATCGTCTAAAATCCCGAGGCCCTAGCAAATACTGAGTAATGCTAGCAATGTTGGTAAATTCTAAGAGTTTTGTTCTGTTCACTTGAATCTTCAATTCTTTTTGTCTTGCTTTTTTCTTTTGTTTAAAACTTTCATTACAATGTCAAATAAAAATAGTGACAACATTTTGTCTTATCTGAGGCAGTAATTCTGCAGTCTTACTGTGTGGTACTTGATGCAGGTTTTCACAGGTCCTTCTTTCAATTACAAAAGTTACCATCTAAGTTTGTTGAAACATTTCCTTCTTAAAGTTTCATAAATTGTATTTTTTTTCTTAGTCAACTGGTATATTCATTTAATTTTCTTTTTAAAAGATTTATTTTGCTCAGGTCACACCAGTGAGAAAACCAAGCAAGCTGCCCGCAGACACTGTCCTCTATTTCTCTGTTCCTTTAAACCCAGTCCCTTAGTCTTAGCCCTAGGGCTGCAATAGGTCACTAGCTACAGCTTCCTTCTCCTCCCTGTTCACATCTCCTGTGGATCCCAAAGAATTTCCCTTTCCACCTTCCCTGCCCACAACTGCATCCCTGCCCCTAATACCAGGATGCATTCCCTGTGAACATGCCAGCTGAGCAGGCCAGTAAAAAAGGCAACATACAGCTATCACACTCTCTGAAATCCAGAGGAAATACAAGAAACAAAACACCCACCCAACAAAGACAGACCCAAAATTCAGCACCTAGACCTATAACCATCCCAAATCCAGATTCCTAGATGCCGGCATGAGAACATAGTCCATAACCAGGGTAACATGTCTCCACTAGGGAACAGCTATTCTACCTTTTAACTCCAGATCCAGCCATTCCCTTCTCTTTCTCTGAACTATACAAGTTCCTGCATGCACATGTACCCTCTCCTTCCCCCCACAAATTTTTATACAAAATGTAATATACAATGATTTTACTAACTTCAAAATATTGTACTTGTTTCCACGACTTCTTCCTCAACACAGATGTTCCTTTGGGGACTACTATTCATTTTTAAATACTGGTATGAGATGAGAATTTTTTACAGAACTTTCAGTTTAACTGCTGTGACCAGATGACGGAGACTGAGTCCAGCTAATACAGGTTAAGTCATCAAGGCTGTTACCATGATCTAACCTGATACATGCTTATCTGTACTTTAGGAGAATACACATGCTAAACCCAGGTTGTGTTTACCCTCATGACACCCCTCACTGACTTTCCCTCTGGTCTGTCAGTTGCTGAGTAATGAGATAGACACCTCCAACTGCAATGATGCTGAGTTTTCTACTTACATTTGAGATGACTTATTTTTCTTCAATTGTTGACTCTTTTGTCATCATGAAATACCTAATTTTCTTATCAGCTATATTTCTGACCCTCACCTACTCTGCCTTTTAATAGTATATACACTGTACTTTGCTATGTTTCTATTTTGCACAATAAGTAGATAGATAGATGCATACTTTTGTACTTAGAGAGACGTTTACTCGTTTTTTTTCAGTTGTTCAAGCTTTCACACATGTATACATTGTAGAGTAAACATATGTCCCCCCATGTGCCCCATGCTTCTAAAGAGTTATATCTAGGTGTGATTTATATTTCATTAAGTTATGTGTGTGTGTCTTGATGGCAAACCTAGGACTAGTAATCATATCATGGCTGGAAGCAAAAGCCAGCTCTCCTGTGTTATTAAATCCTTTATATTTTCATGATACCTGAGCTGGTCATACCATTGTGTCTCTTACATAAGTCTTGTCCATTTCCTTCCCTCACCAACACAACCCTCTACCCTGGTATTTCCAAAAGGGAGATCACTCTCTGTGGGGCACATGTTGACTGATTAATGAATATTCTCTGTTAAGAAGTAGAAAATAGACAAAGAGCAGACAACATGTGGGTATAAGGGATAGATTTGGTTGTTAAACCAAACTGTCAATTTCTGACTTTTCCTTGTAGTATTTAATTTACCTATTGATTCAAGCCTGTCATGTTAACATTAGTTTTCTATTTATTCTATATTTCTTTCTTCTTTTCTCTGGGAATTTTAATGTGCTTCAGCTTTTCTTTCTAATATCTTTATTGGATGATTACTATTGAACTATCAATGGTTGTTTCAGGGTCCACAATGCATACCTTATTTACATAATCTACCTGTGAAAGCATATTGATTTTTTAATAATATAAGAATTTTATTGTGAAATGCCTCCACCTCAGAACCCTTTGTTTTGTACTGTCCTTGTCAAAGGTTTTATTTGTGCACACATCTTAAACCTAGTATGCATTGTAAATATTTTTGCCCTAAATAAACAACGACCTTGGAAGAAAGAGTTTTTCACATTAAAGAATTGCTTCATCAATTATAAAATTCAATACATGACAATTATATTCTGTACATTCTTGAAGTCTGTAAGAAAAATTTCATTATGAATTAATAAATGTTTGAGGAGGAGATAAACATGCTTAAGTTTATTAAAGAGTCCAGAACATTACATTGTATCCCATCAATATGTTTACTTTTTGATATTTTATATATAAGGTAAAATAAAATAAAAATACTGAAGGCATAATTCCCTCAAACCAAATATAGCATTAATAAATTTGTACATTATTAATATCCAGATGAATTTTTAATTTTTAAACATGTTTATCAATTTTTCTGTAGCATACTTAGACTTAATTATTTTCCTGGAGTTTTATTTAATTTTCAATTTTTTTTTAGAATTTCATGCATACTACTATTTTTACCCTTTACTTTTGTGACCCCCCACTCACTCTCAAACTCATGATGCCTTCTTATTTATTATTATTACATATACATCTACATAAATCTACATCAGCATAACCTACTGAGTCCATTTAATGTTGTTTAAATGTATATGTATTTTGGGCTTATCACTTGGAATAGGATAAACTGTTATTCTGGGGCTCATACCAGTGAATACTGACTCTCCTTCTGAGCCATGATTCTCTGTAGGTCTTATTGAGAGGTGTGGTCTTGTGAAACTGAAGGCATATCAATTGTTGTCATTACACTGGTCCTGTTTAGGCAGCCATATCAGCAAGTATCATGGCCAGCTTCCCTGTGATGTCTAGAAGACATTAACTCTCAACAGGTGTCCTGGTTTTTTGGTTCTTACAATTTCCCTACTCCTCCTCTGTGAGGCTTTCTGAACCTTAGTTGGAAGGGTTGTGCTGCAGATGTATCCATTGGGGCTAGGCACTCCATGCTTACTTATGCTAGGTCTCTAAGGGTTTCTACCTACTGAGGGATGAGAGTTACACCTATTTGTGGGTATTTAGAATATAGATAGAAAAATATTGGTTTAGGAAAATAGCATAAGTGGATTCTTTTCTGCGTTCTCACTGATAGTTGGATAGGTTTGCAGTTTATAGTTCCAGGTCTTAATTCCCTCCTATTGAGAAGACCATATGTCTAGTTAGACAGCTGTAGGTTGCCTCAAGATAAAAGTACCACAATTACACTGTTGGAGATTTTGTGTGTGTGCACGTGTGTGTGTGTACATATTTTAAAGTAAGTTTATAAAACAATGTTATCCTGTGGCTTTTTCAAGCACACACACCCTTATGCTATTTGTCTCTTTCTCTCCTTTCCCTGTGTATTACTCACACTGTCCAATTCACAGTTAAAAAGCTCTTCCCATTTTTCCCATTCTCCCCTTCATACATTGATATCATACTTTGTTTCTAGAGCTCCTTCTTACCTTCCCCCATGGTCTTCCCAAAGTAGAAATTAAATTTTCAACTACAAAGAAATTTAAAATCATAATATTTGGGAAAAAAGGAAAATATAATAATGAGTATGATAATATAGACAAAGAGAGACAAATACAGTTTCTCTCTTTTTTGTGCATTCTCACTCCAAATTTTTACTATAGGTTTTACTAGAGGTTTGACTATATAATACAAAGGAAGTTCTAAATCAATATGTACATGTATTTACACGAATATATATCATTTACCCTGTGGCACCCAGTTTTGCATACCGAAGCATTCACTAACATTCCTAAATGATATTATTATGTTTGACTATGCTCCCTGAAGTCAAGTATTGGAGGCTTAAAGTACAATGTGGCAGTAATGATTGGGTGATTGGGAGGTGATTGGTACATTAGTGACTTTCCTATTGCTGTGAAAAGTAACACCATGACTAAGGAAATTATAAAAGAAAGTGTTTGATTGGATTTATAGTTTCAGAGGGTTAGAGTCCATAATGACAGAGTGAATGCATAGAGCAGGAAAAGCAAGAGCTCACATCTTCATCTGCAAATAGGAGGTGTAAGGAGAACACTGGGGATGCTGGGAATCTTCTGAAATCTCAAAGCCTGCCCCTTGTGATACACTTTCTCCAAAAAGGCTATATTTCCTAACCTTTCCCAAACAGTTGCATCAGCTGGAGACTATGTATTCATACATGTAGTTCCTGGGGGCCATTACTGGTCAAAGAACCATATGATACACCTTCATGAAAGGGTTCATGTCATTATTGCAGGAGTAGGTTCTTTATTCAATGATGAGTTTGGTTCCTAACATCTTTCCCTGGACTTAATTGCCCTTCATTGTGGGATGTCAAGAATTCCTCAGCAGCCATAGTCCCTTGATTTTGGACTTTTTAGTTTTTGGAACTAGTGGTTAATACATATGTTCCTTACAAGTTCCTCAGCCTGTGATTTTCTATTATAGTGGTAGAAAGCAGATTAATAGGCATATTCACCGATTTTAGGCTTATGGTTTTAAAGGTAAATTTGTGATTTTGTTGTTGTCCTTATATCACTTTAAAGATGTTTGTATTTAACTATTCTTGCTATTAATGTTTCATTCCTGTAGATACAAGACAAATGCTACACCATTTAGTTGCTTACAAGTCCACTGCTTACATATTGAGAGGGAATAACAAGTTTTGAGTATATTGTATATTTGTTTTGATTTCCTTTACCTATGGTCTTTATTCCTATGTCAGTGTTTCTTAGATTTTGTTATTGAGGATCTGCAAGGTGGCTCAGTCCATAAAGCTATTTATCACAAAGCCTGAAACCTATATTTGATCCAGGAACACACATGGTAAAGGAGGAAAGCCAATCAAATCCTGGATGTTATCTTTTTGCTTTCAAATGCATGCTGTGGCTGATCACACACACACACATGCACACAGACATGCACACACACACGTGCACACATACACAAGCACACATGCACACACACACACGCACACACACACACACACACACACACACACACACACATACACACAGACTAACAAATGAATGTTTAAAAAAAATTCTTTTTTTTAAGTCATTTGAAAAGGTTGTTCTGAATGTGGGTTATTTGTGTGTATCCTACGTGGGTTTTGTTGGGTTTGCCTAGAGCAACTCAGTTTCCATCAAATTTGTAGATTGGTTGTTCAAATCAATTTTCTTTTCTGTCTCCTCTTTCTGATATACTGTTTACACACAAGAGACTGTTCTTTCTCCTTTCATGCTTAATTTTTTTTCTTGTCCTGTTTCCAACTCCTTTCTTTGTAGCTGTGACCTTTAATGATCTCATTCAATTAGTTGTTTTATTCTAGACAAAACAATGTCCTGTTCTAACATTTTTTGTCATTAATCTATGTCTTTAATATTTCCCTGTGTATGATCAATTTTTTCTTTGCCTCCCTCAGCACATTTGAAACAGTTTATAACGGCTCTTTTCAGACTTTTGTGGCATTTCTAGACCTGGTTCTGCATTGCATTTTTCTGTCTTGGTTTTTTTTTTTTTTTTTTTTGAAATGTCTAGCATGTGTGTGTGTGTGTGTGTGTGTGTGTGTGTGTGTGTGTGTGTGTGTGTGTTGCCTCTTTCAGAAAGCGCTGAATTTATTTTGACAGGCAGGAGATAGACGTACCATCTGGGTCCTTGTAAGGTAGCTCCAGTAGTTTTTAGTGTCTAGATTATCCCCTCCTCTACCTCTGTTGTATCTACTGTTGGAGGCTGCTCTGCTGTGGATGATTGGAACTTGAGCTTATTCATATCTTGGCTCTGGGGCTGGGTTGTCCCTGTGCATTTTTGTAAATCTCATAGAACATGGCGGCCTTTCTAGTTCAGTGCAATAGCTCAGAGCTAACACTCATAGGAGCTGCCGGACTGTATTTGGGAATTCTTGATCTTTATTCCCCCTCCAGAGCTCTGTCCATCAAATGTTTTTGCTTTATCTGTCATGGACTCCAATTGTTTATATCATTCCACTCTGAATGAGCTCTGTTTTTGTTTCTGTTTTCATCTCTGTTTTTCTGCTAAAATTACCTTCATGAAAAACCCGGGGTGACTGTGGGCTCCCCTTGTCAGTTTCCTTCCTTCAGAAACTACCTCTGCACTTCATTTTTGTCTAATGTTTGAAAGGGCTGTTTCATGTATTTCATTAAGTTATTTGTGTGTGTGTCTTGAGGGCAAACTTAGGACTAGTAACCATATCATGGCTGGAAGCAAAAGCCAGCTCTCCTGTGTTATTAAATCCTTAACTTTTTTTGTGATACCATTGTGTCTCTTACATAAGTCTTGGCCGTTTCCTTCCCTCACCAACTCAACCCTCTACCCCAGTATTTCCAAAAGGGAGATCACTCTGTGTGGGGCACATGTTGATTGATTAATGAATATTCTCTGTTAAGAAGTAGAAAATAGACAAAGAGCAGACAACATGTGGGTATAAGGGATAGAGATGGTCAGCTCTCAGCTAAATGCCACAGACCCAGAAACACTGTGCCTGTGATAGTGCCAACTTCCAGGCTTCTAGCCACATCTTTCTACAAATTCAGGACATGAGATAATCTGTTTTCACCCTCCTGACTCCAATTCTGTTATCTAGTAAGCATGAAATAAATTTCCTCTGAGATGCAAATGGTTCATAAAACCCAATCTGCTATTTCTGCTGAGAATATTAGAAAATCCAAAGCCTTAAATTGAGAGAATGAATTACTAATTGTAGGACTCTGGATCTCAGCCAAGGGCATGAAGAGGAAATATGAAAAAGATCCGATCTCTCCCAGTATCTCTCACATCGTCCACAGTGGGGTCACCCTTCCACACTTCCCGCATCTGGCCAGAGTGGAAAAGGTGGCAAGAACAAGATTGTCTTAACAACGCTGTGAAGAGACTTGACTAGCTCCTCAGTTTCACCCCTTTGACAGCTGCACAGCCGGCATGGAGTCTGGCTCCCACCTTCATTGCCTCCTCCTTCTGTTTCTGTCTAATGCCAGAGTATCACCCAGACCCCCAAGTTGCTCTGAGAGATGGTTTGAACCTCATACGAGTATTTAATTATGGAAACTTAAGAGGACTGTGGAAAGTGCTAATGGACCAGACTCTGAACAAATAGGTCAGCTATGACAAGCCAAAGCCATTTTCTGATTTAAAGAAGAAAAAATATGAAAAATAAAACTTATGTATAGATCCTGACGTGCAGATGGCTTCCAAGTCTTCTATCAAATCATTCCTAACACAGTGTAGACCTGATCACTTAATAAAAGACTCTGAGATGATGTGGGGTAGGTGGGTCATGAGTGAGATTCAAAGAGTAACAGTACAGCCTCAGACTGCCCCTCATAGTCTGTTACTCAAAATCTAACTGGAAGGAAAGAACATCGCCTGCTTTACAGTCAGCCCAAGAGTACTCATGGCTGGACTTTCCTAAAAGCAAGTACGGGTGTTCTTTTTGAAGGTATGAATATTTATAGTCCAAGAATAAAGTGGGACTGTCTAAACAATCCCAGACACTACAGAAGAAGTAGTGAAATTACAACACTGTTAGCTCAGATTTTGCAAATTCTTTTAGATATTTGTAGATTTCATCTGTAGTCAGCAGATTATAAAAGAAGAAACATGATTTTTATTTTTAATCCAGGATAATTTTGAAATAACTATCAAGAGATGTATGATTTGGCTAACAAAAATGTGAACATAGAACTAATTTTCTTTCTAAAGGACACCAAATATAGATCTTCAAGTATATTCAGTATGCTGTTGTCTAGCTCTAGTCATAGTCAACTGGGCTGATTGAACAACAGCATCATTAGGATTCCTTGGGTTCCCTGATGACAGGGTTGGGTTGAGCGCTTCCTTATGAATCCGTAATGTGTTTCTAGTCGACACAGATGGAAGCCAGTGAGATATGGCCTTCTGATATTCTTAAAAGATTTTGGTACATTGTCAGAACATTTCAAGTCAGCTCCAGCTAGTGTGAACCATCTCATTGCTTTAAGCAAGGTCAGGCGAGACCGTGCCTGGCAGATACTGAGGGCAAGACATGCCATTCCTCTGTAGAAGATGCAGTTCCTTTAGAATAGCTGGCTTTTGTTCCCCTTTCTAGTTCTGTCCCATCCATCATGGCCGTGATGACCCTACTTCACTATACACAACCCTGAGAAAACAGTCAGAGATTCTTTTTATCCTTACTCCAGGATAAACCTCCTGGCCACTCCAGGCCACCTAGATGTTTTCTCTTTGGTATTTCAGACACAGCCAGAGAGTGAGCAAGGGCAGCTGTGGAGGAGATCTATTCCCTTTGATGCAGCCTGATCAGACTGGAGATGTAGTTACTAAATTCTACCACCGTGTCTGCCTCTGTTCATTACCATATCATTCCTACACATGATTCCTAAGGATTTTGTGGGTTTTATAAAGCTCTGGTATCTTTCCAGTAAATTTGTTTGCTTAACTTACCTCAAGCTTATATTTTCTGTCCCATTCTTAAAGAAATCCAACCTCATTTAAGACCTACACAATACTGAGATAGTATTCTAAGAATTGTGTGGAGGAAGGTACAGAGAAGGAAAGAAAAATGGAAAACCTAAAATAATAAAGGAAAGAAGATGCCAAATGTAATTCCAGGATAGGCTGACCCTTAGCTCCACACTGTAAACTATACCTGCTGAAGCCTTTATTCCAGAATTTCCTTTCCCAAACATAAGACAGTTTATATCCTAATCCAAGAACTTTCCTTTCTGAAACTGAATAATGAAACTCCTGTCAGTGTAAAAGAAGCAATAACTTAATGGATGGAATGTTCTCAAATTTAAATTTTCCTGCCATAAATTTTTCTAAAACCTTTGGTGGCTCCTGCTGCTTCTTTCAAGGCACACAATAAACAAATGAACAAGCAGCAAATGAATATTAATGGAAAAATTCTCTCAGAGCTTGCTTTTGAATGCACATGTGTTGTGATTTTATGTTGCATACCCATAATATAGCTAGTCTGCTAGTAAAAATGCTCCTAGTTCAAATGGTGGAATTAAACACATTTGTATTTCATAGTATTATGCAAAGAACACCAGAATTTTCAAGCTAACTACCACCCTTCAAAGTTGGAGGAAAATCACACTAAGTATGCTTGGCATGATGATAACCAGACATTTTGGGTGGTACTGCTTATATTGCCTCTAGGAAGTGCAATCCTTCCTATAAATCCAAAGCCATCAGATTTTGAGGATAAGGACCTTGGAACTTGCTGGATTTTACAAGAATAATGTCATTTGTCAGCCTAACTGCAAGGCCTGGAATCAGTTTAAGGGGCTTGAAATCTCATTTTAACTCTTGGCCCAGACACCAAGTAAAATGCCCTGGGCCTTGAGAAGGACCAGAGCATGGTGTATTTATTGGCTGAGACTACAAATTCGGTTACCTTGATGGGAATTTATAGAAAAGAGATAAAGCAAAGCCAGATTTTGCTGTTAGCCATAGATGTGTCAGGCTAATGACACACAAGGTAGTCTCCTGACCTGCAGTCTTCAGAGTAGACAGTCCGACTACCTAGCAGCTGAGCATTAATATTAAGACATAGACTATGGACTTTGAATATTTTCCCTAGTCTCTTCCTCAGAAAGATCAGTAACTACTCCCATTTTACCATCTTTGTCTCTTACATAGATCCGTATTGATTCTGAATTCTTTCCCCTAAACAACCGGGCCATGGGCCATGTATACAAACATATATAATAAATATATGTGTGCACACACATGGAAGTAAAAAAATCCAGTGTATTGCCAAGTGACATATATAAACATGCACACACACATATGAGTGCATACATTCACATGTGTACACAAAATAACATCTATTTTTTGAAGACATCATTTGGATCAGGCGTGGTAATATCAGATATAATTGTGTTTCTATGTATGTGGAGTTTATTGTCCTGCATAGGTCATCTCTGACTTGACAAAGGCCTAGCTATTTCCTACCTACCCTAAGTTCAAAACAAATAAGACTTACTATCTTCGGCTGTTACTTGCTGGCTTATTGGATTGGGTAAGATAAATTTCACATTCATCTGTTGATTCTCTGTGGTAATTTACATCAACTCCGTGCTGGTATTGCTTTCCCAATGTCTATAGAAGCGGCATCAGATGGGAGCCTCCTAAACTGTAACATTGGGTTTTAACAATTTAGCTGGATAAAGTTTTCTGATATATATACAGGTAGCTAGACCTTAGAGAGGACCTGGGTGTCGCATTCCTTCTGTAAGCCATTCCTTTAAAGGAAAAAGCTGGATCTCATCTTTCCTTCAGGAAGCTCTGTTGGTTTCCACATGGTCTGAATGATTCTCTATTTTTCAGGCTTATGCCACCCACTGTGTTTAAAATCTACTTCTTGGACAACTAGAGTTGGCGAGGGAGCTCTTCTATACCTCACTGCTGGTCTTTATCACCAAGCGACACACCAGGCTCATTTGGTTTACTTCTACTAGCCATTTATATTGAGATATAATTCTGAATCCTAAAAAGAGAAACACTTGATGTCCCAAATGAGCAATTCACACTCAACACTGTTTAGACATGTTCTGTGGGATGTAAAAATCGCTGTTCCAATGATTTTTAGCCTCATCAGCATAGTTTTCTCCCACATGCTATAGGTAAATCATGGTTAAATATTGAACCGTTTATCAACTAGTGCTTTGTAAGCCAGATCTCATAAAATCTCAGGAATAGATTGTGCTAACAAAGCAGTTAGTAAGCTATGATTATCATTTTTTCCCTTCCACAATCTGTTCCTCATTTAGAAAGAAATGCAAAGGAAATTAAAAATTAGTAAGTTTTACCCTTTTCTTGGTGACACTCTAAGAAGCATTATACCTTTTTTAGGGAAAAAAATGTTTATTTATAATACAAGGGGCAGATTTAGAGTCTACGTTTCTTCTAAAAAATGGATTATAGTTCTCTATGAAAGCAGCATATTTCAGAGAATATGTCCATGTTGAGTTCCCAAAATGTTGGCTTAAACACACAGGGAAAACACGCTGAAGGCAAAGCCTGTGGTTAAATGAAAAGTTTAGAAGTAACCAGGGAATCCGGCATTTAACTAGTCCATTAGGGAAAATACTATTTGGGTAAAAATGCACCAAAGGTGGCCTTTTTACAAAAATACCTCAATACCTCACTGTTCTTTTTTTAATGGATCCACCAATAGCTGTGACAACAAATAGAAAAGAAACAGATAACATCTTCTAAAACTTTGAATATAGCTTGCTATGGAATTGACTCTATTTTGGAAAATCATCTCACACACAGAGCAGTTCAAGAACAGAGAAGACAATAGCTTGCCCCAGGTTCTATTGTCCGTGCTTGAGCGTCAGAGGCCTGATTTGGAAAAGACCAAATGTTTAATATGTGGAGAGCCCAGAAAATGAAGAGAAGAAAGAGAAGAAACAATCTAGGACAGAAATTGAAAAGAGCCAGTGTGAACAAATGGTTTTATGTGATTCTCTCAATCTGAACACTCCTCTTCTCTGACAAAGAACAAATTAAATAAGGCTTCTGTGAGGAAACAGTTATTTTTTCTATTTCAAGGCATGAAAGTCATTGATATTTCAACAAATTATGACCTAGCAATCAAAGTTGAGTAAATAACCCTCTCATTCTGGATGCGGAATGTCATGCTTACACCTCCTTGACTTGGGAGATTGTTTCAGAAGAGCTAGTTACATCCAGGGTAGCCTCAGAAAAATGTTTGATCTTAGGCTGTGGGAAGACAGCAAAGAATTCCCTAAGCTTCTCCATCCAAGACTAGTACAAGCTCTGTGCAAGACTAGAAGCAGATAATATGCTTTTTTTTAATCTTCATTTTATTATTTATTTTTATTTAAAAAATGCCTTTTTAATCCACGTATCCCCTGCTCCCCCTCCCTTCCCTCCTCCCAATCCCTCCCAGTCAGCCTTCAGTCATCCCCCTCCCCATGGCCCCATCCCTTCCCCCAAAAGAGCAAGAAGTCTCAAGGTAGATCAGCTCAGTGTGGCACATCCATTCCAGGCAAGTCTGATTTTCTCATTCCAAAGTCAAAACAGGGTTAGGTGTTCCTCTGCAAGGAATGGGCTCCAAGGTGCCAGCCCCAACACAGGAACATAGTCTGATTCCACCCCTTAAGGCTCCATATACTGCCCATGCCAATCCATAGTTGCCTACCCTTAAAGGACCTACGTCCTTTTTCTGATGAATCTCCAGTGGCTATTTTTAATTCACTGAGCTCCCCAGAGCTCCAGCCAGCCACCACTATGGGACTTTTCCTCATAATCCCTATCCCCCTGCTCATAGAGACTCTTCTCCCCTGTTCACAGCTAGACCAGGAGCTCGGCCCAGTGCTCAGCCATGGATCTCTACCTCCCCCTCTATTTATTGTTGGATGTAGGTTCTGTGATGACACTTAGGGTGGTTATTCATTTGATTATAGGGGAAGTCCTGTATAGGAACCACCTCCATTGTTGGTTGGAGACCTAGCCTGTGAGTTGCTAGAGGGTTCCCTAGCACCCAGTCTCTTTCCAAACCCACATTGGCTTCCTCTATCGAGATATCCATCTCTTTTTTTTCCCTTCCTCTTTGTTGCTCCTCTCTCTCAATCATCTTTTTCTTTCATGATTTGTTCCCATTATGACCCCAATTCGCTAAGGTGATCTCCATTTTCTCATCTGAGGGGAATCTCTGGATGTCTCTCATAGATTCCTTCTGATCCCAAGCTGATCAGGGGGTATGGTTGGCAGCTTAGGTATTCTTTGAGTTTTTTTCTAAAATCCACTTATGAGTGAGTATATCCCATGCCTCTCTTTCTAGGCTTGTGATACCTTGCTCAGGAGGGTATTCTCCAAATCCATCCATTTGCCTGAAAATATTAGGATATCACTTTTTTTTTAAACTGCAGAGTAGTACTCCACTGTGTAAATGTACCACATTTTGTTGATCCATTCTTCAACTGAGGAGCATCTAGGTTGTTTCCAGGTTCTTGCTTTTATGAATAATGCTACTATGAACATATTTGAACTCACGCCTTTGGGTATAAATATGCATCTTTTGGGTATATGCCCCATAGTGGATCCTTGGGGAGATTGATTCCCAGTTTTCTGAGGAACTGCCATACTGCATTCAAGAGTGGCTGTACAAGTTTACACTCCCACCAACAATGGAGGAGTGTTCCCCTTGCTCCACATCCTCTCCAGCATAGGTTGTCATCTGTGTTTTTTATCTTAGCCATTCTGAGAGGTATAAGATGGTATAAGAGGTATAAGATTTGCATTTCTCTGATGACTAAAGATGCTGAACAATTTTTAAATGCCTTTAAGTCATTTGTAATTCTGTTGAGAATTCCCTTTTAGCTCTGAACCCCATTTTTAATTGAGTTATTTAGATTTTTGGGTTCTAGTTTCTTGAGTTCTCTATTTTAGAGATCAGTCCTCTGTCAGATGTAGGGTTGGTGAATATCTTTTCCCATTCTGTAGGCTGTTGTTTTGTCTTATTGACTGTGTCCTTTGTCTTACAGAAGTTTCTCAGTTTCAGGAGGTTCCACTTATTGATGGTTGGTCTTAGTGTCTGTGCTACTGGTGTTATATTTAGGAAGTGGTCACTTGTGCCAATGCATTGGAGAGTATTTCCCACTTTCTTTTCTATCAAGCTCAGTGTAGCTAGGTTTATGTTGAGGTCTTTGATCCACTTGTATTTAAGTTTTGTGCAGGTGATAGGTTTGGATCTATTTGCATTCTTCTACATACCACCATCCACTTATGCCAACATTATATTTTGAATATACTATCTTTTCTTCCATTGAATATTTTTGGTCTCTTTGTCAAAAATCAGGTGTTCATAGGTATGTGGGTTAATGTCAATGTCTTCAATTCAATTCCATTGATTCACAAGTCTATTTTTATGCCAGTACCAGGCTGTTTTTATTACTGTAGCTCTATAGTATAGCTTGAAGTTGGGCATGGTGATTCCTCCTAGTTCTTTTATTGAGCAGGATTGTTTTGGCAATCCTGGGTGTCCTGTTATTCCATATTAAGCTTAGTATTGTTCTTTTGAGGTTTGTAAAAAAAAAAAAAAGTGTTGGGATCTTAATAGGAATTGCATTGAATCTGTAGATTGCTTTTGGTAAAATTGCCAGTTTTACTATGTTGACCCTACCTATCCATGAGGATGGGAGATCATTCCATTTTCTTATATCCTCTTCAATTTCTTTCTTCTGTGATTTAAATAGTGTCAAACAGGTCTGCTACTTCTTTGGTTAGAGTTATGCCAAGATACTTAATGCTATTTGCAGCTATTATAAAGGGGGATATTTCTCTTATTTCTTTTTCAGCCCTTTTATCCTTAGTGTATAGGAGGGCTGTTGATTTTTTTTTTTTTTTTTTTTTAGTTTATTTTGTACCCCGCTACATTCCTGAAGGTGTTTATTAGCTATAGGAGTTCTTTGGTAGAATTTTGGGGGTCACTTATGTATATGATCATATCATCTGCCAATAGAGATAGTTTGATTTCTTCCTTTCCAATTTAATTTTCCTTAATCTCCCTTTGTTCTCTTATTGCTTTAGCTAAAACATCAAAAACTATATTGAATAGATAAGGAGAGAGAGGACAGCCTTGTCTGGTTCCTGATTTTAGTGGGATTACTTTGAGTGTTTCTCCATTTAGTTTGATGTTGGCTGTTGGCTTGCTGTATATCTCCTTTATTATATTTAGGCATTTTACCTGTATTCCTGATCTCTCCAGGATTTTTATCATGAAGGAGTGTTGGATTTTGTCAAAGGTTTTTTCAGCATCTAAGGAGATGATCATTTTTTTTTCTTTCAGTTTGTTTATATGATGGATGACATTCACATTTTTTCATATGTTGAACCATCCTTGCATCTCTGGGATGAAACCTACTTGATCGTGGTAGATGATTTTTTTGATATGTTGTTGGATTCGGTTTGCCAGAATTTTATTGAGTATTTCTGCATCAATGTTCATGAGGGAGATTGGTCTATAATTCTCTTTCTTTGTTGTATCATTGAGTGGCTTGGGAAATCAGAATGATTGTGGCCTCATAAAAAGAGTTCAGCAGTGTTCCTTGAATTTCCATTGTATGGAACAGTTTGAGGAGTATTGTTGTAGTGAGTTCGCGGGTCCCAGACAGCCGGAGATCTGGGACCCACAGCTGCCGCCAGAACTGCTCATCCGCCCGCCGCCCGCCCGGGTCGCCAAAAATAACTCAGAGGCTTATATTAAGTTCATGCTGTTTGGCCTATGGCTCAGGCACATTGCTAGCTAGCTCTCATATCTTAAATCAACCCATTTCTATTAATCCACGGGCCACGTGGCGGCCCGCAGCTCACCCGTGCTCCTTACATGTTGCCTCTTGGGCGGCTTCCGCGCGGTCTGCCTCTAACTCCGCCCTGCTTCTCTTACCTAAGCTCTGATTTCTCCTCCTACCTATTTTACGTACCTGCCATGGCCAAACCAGCTCCTTTATTTAAAGATACAGTACGCACAAATGTATTCCCACAGAGTATTGGTATTAATTCCTTTTTGAATGTCTGGTATAATTCTGCACTGAAACCGTCTGGTCCTGGGCTTTATTTACTTGGGATACTTTTAATAACAGCTTCCATTTTCTTGGGCTTATAGGTCTGTTTAGGTCTTTAATCTTACCTTGGTTTAATTTTGGTAAGTGGTACCTGTCCAGAAAGCTGTCCATTTCTTTTAGGTTTTCTATTTTAATAGAGTATAGATTTTGAAAGTATGACATGGTAATTTTCTGGATTTCCTGGGTGCCTGTTGTTATGTCCCCCTTTTCATTTCTGATTATGTTAATTTGGATTCTCTCTCTCTCTTTCTCTCTGCTCTTTGCTTAGTTTGAATAAGGGTTTATCTATCTTGTTCACTTTCTCAAAGAACCAACTCTTTGACTCATTGATTTTTTTTGTGTTATTCCCTTCATTTATATATATATATATATTGATTTTTGTCCTAAGTTTGATTATTTCCTGCCATCTAATCCTTCTAGGTGAGTTTGATTCTAATTGTTCTAATGCCTTCAGCTGTGCTGTTAAGTCTTTTGTGTGAGATTTCTCTAGATTTTTTATATAGACATCTAGTGCTATGAATTTTTCTCTTAACACTGTATCCTATGAGTTGTGGATTGTGGATTAATTTTCATTAAATTATAAGAAGTATTTGATTTCTTTCTTAATTTCTTCCTTGACCCAGAGGTAGTTCAATTGAGAGATGTTCAGTTTCCATGAATTTGTAGGCTTTCTGTGTTTTTTGTTGTTGTTGAACTCTAACTTTAGACCATGGTGGTTTTATATGATAAAAGAAATTATCCCCATTTTTTGTATCTATTGATATTTGATTTATGACTGAGTATGTGGTCAGTTTTAGAGAAAGGTTCATGGAGTGCTGAGAAATATGCATATTCCTTTGTGTTTGGGTGGAATGTTCTGTATATATCTATTAAGTCCATTTGGGTCATAACATCTGTTAGATCCTTTATTTCTCTGTTGAGTTTCTGTCTGGTAGACCTATCCATTGGTGACAGTGGGGTATTGAAGTCTCCCACTATTTGGGTGTGGAGTTTGATGTGAGGTTTAACCTTTGGTAATGTTTCTTTTATATGTGTATGTGCCCTTGTATTGAGGGCATAAATGTTCAGGACTGAGACTTCATCTTGGTGTATTTTTTTCTGAGATGAATAAGTAATGTCACTCCTGGTTTTCCTTTTTTTTTAAAATTGATTTTAGTTTGAAGTCTATTTTGTTAGATATTAAGATGGCTACACCAGCTTGTTTCTCAGGACCATTTGATTGGAAAGCCTTTTCACAACCCTTTACTCTGAGCCTGTGTTTGTCTTTGAAGTTTTGTGTGTTTCTTGTATGCAGCAGAAGGATGACTTCTGTGTTTATAGCCATCAAGCTATAATGTGTCCTTTTATAGGTGAATTGAGTCCATTGATGTTAAGGGATATTGATAACCAATGATTGTTATTTCCTGTTATTTTTGGTAGTAACTTGCCTGTATTTTCTTCTTTGACATTTTCTTCTGTGGGATTATCAATTGTTTGTGGTTTAGTGGATGTATTTGGTTTTTTTTTAGGTTGAGTTTTCTCTGTAGTGCTTTCTGTAGGGCCAGATTTGTGGATAGGTATTGTTTAAATCTGATTTTGCATTGAAATATCTTGTTTGCTCCATCTATGGTGTTGATAGTTTTGCTGGGTATAGTAATCTGGGTTGGCAGCCATGCTCTTTTAGTGTTTGTATAACATCTGACCAGGACCTTCTTACTTTCATTGTTTTCATTGAATAGTCTGGTATTATTCTGATGGGTCTGCCGTTGTAGGTAATTTGGCTTTTTCCTTTGCAGCTCTTGGTATTTTTAATTTGTTCTGCAGATTTAGTAGCTTGATTATATGGTGAGCAGATTTAGGAGGGAGTCTAACCTATTTGGTGCTCTGTAAGATTCTTGTATCTTTATAGTGATTTCCTTCTTTAGGTTGGGAGAGTTTTCTTCTATGATTTTGTTGAATATATTTCCTGTGCCTTTGAGCTGGTATTCTCCTTCAATCCCAATTATTCTCAGGTTTGGTCTTTTCATGGCATCTCAGATTTCTTTTATGTTTTGTGTTATGACTTCTTTCATTTTTGTGTTTTATTTAACTGACATATATATATTTCTACTATTTGAATCTTTCACTCCAGCGATTATCTCTTCCATCTCTTACATTCTGTGGTTATGCTTGTATCTGTAGTTCTGGTTCATTCCTTCAGGTTTTCTATTTCAAGTTTTGCCTCAATTTGTGCCTTCTTTATTTAATTCCTGGAATGTTTCTTTCACCTGTTTGCTTTCTTTTTCTTGGTTTTCTTTATTTTCTTTCAGAGATTTATTCATTTCTTCCAATTTTTTGTTTGTATTTTCTTATATTTCTTTAAGGGAGTTTTTAATATCCTCTTTTAAAGCTTCCATTATCTTCATAAAGTTATTTTTAAGGTCATTTCCTTCTATTTCTTCTTCATTGTTATACTCAGATCTTGACGTTGTAGAACCACCAGCTTCTTCTGGTGGTGTCTTGTTCTTTATATTGTTATATGTATTATTGCACTAGCATCTGCTCATTGTTTTTTGGTTCACTCTTAGCTCTTGGTTGGCTCTTACTCAGTTGTAAGCCTGAGAGCTGAATGTCTCCAGTAATTGAAGGGGCTGTTCTTATTTGGCTCAAGTTGGCTGTAGGTCAAGGAGCTGTGTGTCTCCAGTTGTCACAGGAGTCGTTGTCGGTAGGGCCTTATTGGCTCTTAGTCAACTGTGGACCAGGAGGGAGGCTTCTGTGTCTCCAGCTGTTGGTCTGTGATGATGTAGATTGCAATAATATGCTTTTCATGAGAGGAGTTTATAGGCATAAGAGGCAGACAGAAATGATCTTGGACACTAAAAAGACCACAAGGTCAAAGTTAGGCAAAAGGCCACAGAAAGAAACATGGGCTGTTGTATTTGAGCCAAGAAAGTAAGTTCCTCTAAAAGATGATAAGGTATAGAGAAAACATTACAGTGTTTCTCTTAGCAAAACCACTAGCTCCTAGCAGGTTGGAAAACCTTCACTACAAATAAAGGGACACAAACACAAGCAACAGTCAGAATTTGAAGCTCAGGGACAGACTCCCCAACAAGATTCTCTAGTTTTGGCCAGAACTAATGTTTTGGAAAATCAAAGAACCAAACAACCATGTTCTTGGCACTCTGAGTTCACCCCAGGAAACTTCATGAGAAGCTTTAGGAAGATATCTTACACAGTGTATATAACATAAGGACATAGGCTAGAGCTCAAGAGACCCAGAGAACTTTAAGAAGAAGGAGGTCAGATTAGTCATTAGGGTTAGGAAGATAAGGTTTGAAAATTAAGAAGTCAATGTTATTTTTATGGTAAAGTAAACATCAGACAGCTGTAGACGAAGTTTTACTTACAAGGCACCAGTCCAAGATTAATATTTATTAAAATATAAATCAACATTCACGATACAGGTAACAGCTTATAGTGGTGCCTGAAAAGGGACTGGAGTATTGGAGCGATGGACAATGGATTCCAAACTGATCTCTCCATCAGCCAGGAACCAGGAACAACAACCTCCCAGGGTACCAGCAGCCCCTTATCAATGGGACTGGCCACACCCTCTGCAGGAGTCCAGGACCCTGGATAAGCGTCTTCAGACCTTATCAGCTGACACCTGAATCCCACCACAGACAGTCCACTGGATTTGATCACTAGTTAACCTCTCTGAGTGTCAGCTCTACCCAGCTGCTGTATAGTAATATTCTCAGAGTTAAAACATTTCATCCTAGAGGGGAAGACAAAAAAACTCTGTTGTAAGTATGATGGTTCAATGGATAAGAGTGCTTCCTCTGCAAGCATGAAGACCTGATATCTAATGTCAAGTCCCATGTAGAAATACAAGCACAGCTATGTGTGCTTAGAACCTTAGCACTGGAGATCAAAGACAAACAGATCCAAAGAGCTTGCTGTTCAGCTAGACTGTCTGAAATGCAGTTTTCTGGTTCAGTGAGAGACTCTGTCTCAAGGAAATATGATGGAGAACCACAAAGGAAGACACACCAGAGAATGTACAAAGAAGATATAGAGAATGTCTTTCTGTATGCTGTACATATCATTGGTTGATAAAGAAACCATTTTGACCTATGGCAAGGCATTTTAGAAGCAGGTAGGAAATCTGAGCATAGATAAAGGGAAGGAGGGTGGAGTCAAGAAAGAAGTGATCCAGCTGCCCCCCCCCAAAAAAAACAACAAAAAAAACAAGATTAAAAGAAAATTAAGTAAGCCATGTGCCACTTGGCAAGACAGAATAATGAAAATGAGTTAAATTATAATGCAAAAGCTAGCTAGCAATATGCCTGAACGATAGGCCAGGTAACATACAATTAATATAAACACCTATTATTACAATATATCACTTGAACCTATGCATACATGTGCACTTACCTTTACACTGCCACACCTAGTACCTGTATCACAAACATACACAGATATAACAGTCACATAAAACCAATGTACATCACACTTAATGCTTTCAACTGTATCTAGATGATGCTTAATACTGAAGCAATGTAAACTCTATGCAGATGGTTGTGATGCTCTGTAGTTTAGGGAAAATGATAAGAAAAATGTCTGTACATGTTTAGTATAGACATGATTTTATTTTTTGAGTATGTTCAATTTGTGCTTGATTGACTTTGAGGACATGGAACCTGCTAATGCCAAGGGCCAAATGTATTTTGATGTTAAGATCTGAAGAAAAATGAGGGAATTGCTACAAGCTATGTGTTAAGCAAAAATACACACACGAATTAAACATGGAGGCAAATAAATGATAAGATGTCCAGTTAGATTAAAATGTTGGACAAATAACAAGTTACTTTTTAGCCTCAATATTTCCCATAAAGTATTTGATAAAACTATATATCTGTACTTTTTTAATAGTCTAATGAGATAAAGTTTTCTGTATTTTATCTGTTGAATCTTGTAACTAGTTCAGAATTCTTGGGAAGATTCAAGTTTGTGTTTCATTGACTAGGCTCTATCACGTTGAAACACTTGCTTCAAGGAAGTCTAAGAAGGTATTGTCTGACTTAGGCCAGACATCTGACACCTAGAAAGTTACTGTCCTCCTCTGAGACTGATGGTTTCCACACAGAGTTGAGTTCAGATAAGTCTCACCATCAGGCCAAGTTAATATCAGTACATAAGACCATCAGCTTTAGACTAAGGCGGTCTTAGACTGAGGAGCTCAGTTCTGTTAGCATAGCCAACACAACAGCATTGCCTGACTTCCTAGCCCATAGGATAATTTCTTATTCATATTTGAAAGCAGAATGGAGACACAATGAACACCTACCCAGAGAGACAACAGGAATTAGTGCAGCTCTCGTACCACCAACAGGCCTTTTGTCAGGGTGCTGGTCCTTCCTGGAAGTTTGCTGTTTCTTTCCTTAAGCTCCAGGACAGGCCATTGGCAGTTGTTGGTTTTTTTACTCCCAAGTATCCTCCTAGGTGACTAGCCAGCGACTGCTGGGCTATTCCTGTGGGGATCATTTTGAAGAGTATGCCATTTGGCTTAGCTTGGGGAAGCTAGAGATGTCTCTGTGTACTCCAGGTGGGCTTCACTCTCTCCCCCCTCAAAAGATAACTCGGTGCCAATGTCATTAAAATACACCAAAGCTCTGTAACCTCCTGAAACATCCCAGAATTATAGGCAGACTTTTGTTTTCCACCACAGGAGCCCAGAGCTCAAGGTTCTCTTGGGATTTCATTCAATTTTCTTTATTTGCTTTGAGACATTGCAAAATTACTGCCGTTATTTTTAATCTCTTTCGTATCACCTGTCTCTTCGCCTAACTTCCATTTCTGTTTTTTTACAGCTATTATCAACAAAGAGGTGTTGAGACTAATATCCTTCACATTAAATTAAAGAAGTCTGGAGGTCAGAGGTCACCGCTGTATCACAGGTGCCTCACACAGAGTTGTTTTAGCTAAGGCAGACACTGTGTGGAACAGCAGCCTAAGGAAGTGGTGCTATGCTCCCCTGGAGAAACACAGATGGAGTTTATGATTCCACAAGGAGCCTAACTATGCAACTAGAAGAAATACATGTTCCTAAGTGACACTTTACTGTTTGTCTTTGAAAAATGTAGGTTCAGACAGAGTATCACATTTACAGTGTTCTGGAGAATTTAGCCAGAACTACTTTTGGAGGAAGGCCAAACTTACGTTGTTAAAATGAAACAAACAGAAAGCCTGTCTTCCTCTCATACCTCCATCCACTTCTTGATGACGTCAGGAAAGCTCAGTAAGAAAGCCACTTCAGCAGCCATCATTAACATGAGTAAAGAACACGCCCATCACCTAATGTTAACAAAAGCTCCCGGGTTTTGGGAAAGGAGGGCCTCAGTCAATTTTCTTGGAACACTTTCTAGAAACTTACAGGTTTATGTCTCCTTAAATTTTTGATGAAGTTTACAGTAATCCACTTTGCATGCTGTGTAGGGTGGTACCTCAAAAAGGAGCAGGATTTTCTTTCACTTGTTTTTAGTTCATTTGTTGAATGCATGAGGTGCTGGGTTCCATCTCTAATATTACATAAACTAGATGTGATAGTACATGTTGTTATCCCAGCTCTTGTTAGGTAACGTCAAGCGCATTAGAAATTCAAGGTCACACTTGTCTAAATTTCAAGTTGAGGCAAGCCTGGGATACATGAAACTTGTCTTAAAAGAAAAAACAAAACCCAGTCAGTCCAGAGAAGAGAAAATATGGGGCAGGTTCTGATTCTGGATCATGACTCTTCTATTCTAGAGCACTGGCCAGGAGAAGACTTCCCAGGGTGAGAAGGTCTCTGGCCTTCTAATTAGTCCACACTTTGCTTAGGAAGAATAGGATCAATTCCCGTGTGATGGAAAAGCAGAGACTAACTACATGTGCTGTGCTCTGAGACACAGTAGCTGACTGGAGAAAACACCCTGAACATCTTCGGATCTCAAACAGAACATAGCCTTGAAGCAGTGGTGAGGTCAACTTTGATTAAGAGGGGCCTAGTGAAAAAAACAAGGAGACTTATATTTTGTTATTTGGGATCAAATGCTTTTGCATCCTTCATTCAGTGTCTTCTGGTTCTGTCTTCTCAGCAAATAAGCCAATGATTGGAAGAGAAAGATTTATAAACAATCCATCCTCCTATTTGGATACATGAGCATGCAAAGCAAAGGTTTTGTTCTCCCACAAAAAGAATTCCTGCACTGAAAATGCATAAAAATGATTGCAGCTGTCTCTATCATAACTTAGAGAAAATGCAGATGGCATAAAATAATACTCACAAATGCCTAATAGAATTTTAATAGCAACAAGAAAGAAGAGGAAATGAAGGCAATGCGTCTACTAGGGATGTGAAGAGAGTGGTCCCAGGAAGCATCTAAAGCGGAGCGCTCATGATTCTCCTTGTGCTCAGAAGCACACTCCCTGGTGCATTGATTTATGTGAGGATTAGACAGCAATCATAGTCTCCAAAGTAGCCTGGAAGGCATGTGCATAAAGTATGATATTTTCAATATGCAAATGCCATGTATGATGAATGAAAGGCTCCGAATGTCTCGAGGACATCCAGATGCTAACTGGCCACTGCTGTCATGCTGCAAATGGAAGAGAATTTGGAGCTAAGAAATATTTTTATAGCTAATTGATTTTTTAAGAACACAGTTTTGAGTCTAAATACCACCCACTAAAGCATAAGTCATTCTACCCATGTAAGCTTTGTGCGATGCGATTCTAGTTGTTTCTTTGAGATGGTAACTGTCAGAGATGGGGATGCATTAGTATACCTAAGCACATACAACACATAAAGGTAAAGCCACTGGGCATATGAAGATTAGACACCATTAGGCTAAAGTCCAAACAAATGAATTTACCCCGTGTCTTCGTCCAAAGCTAAAGTTAAGTGATGTATCTAGAAGGTTTCTAAGAGAAAGTAGGGCCGTGATACCCTGAGGTTCCATAAAGAAGAGAGGTTGATATCTAAAGGGCTGTATTTGAGAACTGAAGATGTTCTGAAAGAAATCAAATTACTGGTAAGGAAGGTGGAATATGTTCTAAGCAAAATTCTAGGACCAGGAGGCATCCAATCAGGGACTGTGAGGGAAGTCTACAGATAAAGGATTCTTTCCTCCTTTTTCCCTGCTGGAAGGGATCCTATAGTAGGTTTTAACTGCACAAAGCAAGACACCAATGAGATATGACAATTTGTGGCACATAAGCTTGGAGGGATGATGGGGAGGATATGGCTTCACAGAGCAAAGGACAGTGATTGTTCTCTGCTGGACTTCATCAGAAGGAAAAAATAAAACACACAGCCTCATGGGAAGAAAGGAACAAGGGATTTGGAGAAAGACCACTAATTTTCAGATTTACACATATTTATGTTTGAATTCTGGTTTCTTTGTAGTTGTGTGACCATTAACCTCAGTTTCTATTCATCTGAAGTGGAGTCAGATTCACCCACTTAAGAGATACTGAACACTTTAAAAACAAGAATACAAGCCAAGTACCCAGCACACCGTGCATATTCAACAACACTCAGGATTTCATGAACCTGTTCTTCCATAGTGTGTCACAGGGTCAGAGTGCTACAAAGTCATGGAAGGAGTGACAGAAGGAGAAACTTCCTTCAGCTGGATGCCAATAGAGATAAGAGTGACAGCTGCCAATCCTGGCACAAGAAGCAGCTGACTGTAGAGCATCAGTCACTGAGCAAGAGGAGCAAATGGAGTGATAGGCTCCTGTACACCGATAGCCCCTGCTTAAACAAGAATATAGTGGAGTATCTTTGTCTTTGCATATTCTTGCAGTGCTGTGCAGCAAGCTGGGAAGGCCAGGGAGACAGACCCAGGGTGTTAAGAACGTCTTTGAAGAGTATACTCCCATAGACCCAGAGATTTAAGCAAATGAGTCATGGGTAGCTTCTAGGGAATCTAGCTAATATGTATTCTCTGGGTGTCTGAGCACAAGTATATTGGTACCACCAATGATGCCTGAGGCTGTGCTGTAACCGAGAAACATTTGTGGTTGTTTTCCATTTAATACAATGGCTGTTACTAGCTGGACTTGCAGAAATTATAAGAAGAAAAGCATATTCTCTGACTGAGTGGTCTGTCACAAGAGAGTTAACTAAGAACACTGCCTTCTGCAGTGGTTCTCACATTCTCAACATGAGCTGATTCAACTCTCTTGACTGATAACGGTGCTGACTTTTCATCCTCCCAAATGGTTCATTCAATCAACCACAGATTTGATTAACTTTTGATTTTTTTTTTTTACTAAATTAACTACATTTGCATAACAGTGATGTAAGTGTGTGTAGTCTTCCTGGCTGTGCTAAGTTCAGAAATGTGAATAACTATAGGGAAAAAAAGAACAAATTGGGGTTCTGGTGGATACTAGGACTTATTATTTTTTTTATAAGTTTTTAAATGGAAAATAATAAAATATATGCAAGTCACAAAATATTTTCTGGAAAATCATATAGAAAGTAGAATTTCTCTTTGAGTAAGCCTTGGAGATGAATAAAATATAATGTGGACCCACGGGACAGCTTCGTGGACACCAAGCAGACAGAGGCTTGTTGACTTCTGTATTTTATTTCATTTATTTACTTATTCAGTGGATCTAAAGTGGGTCTCCTTTTCAGATGCCATTTTCCTTGTTTAAAGCATGTTTTTGGTTGCCCTGCGAAATAACAGGATTTGTCTGAAATTTACATAAATATACAGAATGTATGTAAATAAAGCATTATACTCCTCTCATATTCTCCCTCTCCACCCCACTGCCCTCGTATTCATGCCTGTGGACCCCAGCTCCAAGTAACTCACTCTCCTCCTTCATGCCATGTGCGTTTGTATTTGTATAAACATGCATACATATTTAAATGTATATCTCCTTGAGACTGAGTTAAAGTACACAATGTTCTGTCTTTCTTACATCTTTATTTTCTCTTTTGTTGGCATTACCTTTTCAATAAGCTCCAGAGGTGATTTCTGAAGCAGAAAAGTAGAGTTTTACACATAAGCACATTCACAATGAATAGATATCCATCAGTAGAGATATGTGTAGCTAGATAATATAGATAACTGATAGATATAAATATATTATATAGATCTCTCTCTCTCTCTCTCTCTATATATATATATATATATATATGCATTAGGAAATCACAAATGACAATAATGACTCACAGTTCTATACTACATCAGCCTTGCTCAGTGTTTTGGAGTATTTACTACCAGACCGATTTCCCTTGTTTCATAGGTTATTGCAATTTTATAAACACATTTACAGCTCCATGATTACTATCTATGAGATTTTAGATGGAACTTTATGTGCTATTTCTAGGCTTTTACATCCTTGGTCCACCTGCAAACCAGAAGCATCTCTCTCCCAAATGACAGGCCGAAAGAAACCTTCCTCTGAGGACCAGCATTGGACGCCTGTCTTTGTATGAATTCAATCAGTCTCCTATCTGATAGTGTTGTATCATTATTGGAAAGGTTTGAACTTCAAGAGGTAATGTAAGTGTGGGTAGAGACAGCAGCTTGGAAGTATCCCTATCTTCCACCATAATATCTGTGTCTATACACAAGAAAACAGTGAGGCACTGCTTGGAACCCCACGTCTCCCAAGAGCTCATGAATCTCTCCCTTTCACTTACACCGCAAAGATATTAAACACATTATTCTGTTTTGATTGAACGCCAGTAAAATTAAATCCCATCTTTCCATCTGCAGCACCATGCCGGGACCATCGCCTTATGGAATGGGGGAGAGTGGCAGTGGAGGGGGAGCTCACCAGAACACCCAGGCATAGTGACTTTCTCATGGATTTTTTTTTTTCCTTCCTTGGCACAAATCTCAACATCTGCTCTGTCTTCATCTCCCAGACACCCTGACAGGTGTAGTCATCTTTAAAACAGCACTAGGAAGGCAACATATGGGCGGTTGACGGTGAATAAAAGAGAGAACCATGACTAGAGGGTGCAGGGCTCTGCTTCTGATCTCTCAGCCTTGCAAGTATTTGTTAAGTAAGCTTCACTTTCCACTGGCCGCTTCCATCTTTCACTGTCCCATTGACATGCCTGGCACAGAATTCCGATTTTGTTCTTGCCTTTTCCAGCTGTTTCGCACCATTTAGCCTCCTCCCTGTGCTTTGCCCCCCCAGGGAGAGGAAAGTTAAATGATGTTAATCTGCCAAATATTTCTGATCATTAGGATGCCATCAAAATCAACATAACCATCAGAGGAAATTAATTGCCAAAAGAGACAGGGTTGGAGAGGATCGTAAGGGTAGAGGGAGAAGAGGTAGGCAAACCCACCCACGCTTCCTTCCTCCTGTGTGATTGAGAGCAGGTTGCATGCAGCTAGACGACGCTCTAACAGGAGCAGCTCCACTCCCCTACACATTATGAGGAGAACAGCCCCAGAATATCAAGTGGAGGCTTGATGAAGACCAGCAAGGGACTCACTTGATTCTGTCTTTCTCTCCTTCCTCATCCTCTAGGGGGATTTTTGGTTATTTTTTAATTCCAGTTCAAAATAGAGGTTGAGGAGGAAAGAAGCCCCCGCAGGCCTCCTGCAGGAGAAACCATTAATAATTAATACCCAATAATAATCAAATCCATGGGAGACTCGTTACAAGGAAAGTCTTGACAGACCGGCGACGGATGCCAAAGCTTTATGTCTTCTTCGGCATGCAGGGCCGGCTCAGCGGGGATTTGAGCACACTTTCCCAGTGACAACAAAAGGATAAATAGCAGGTTTGCTCACGGAAGAGGCTGATTCATCCCTATAGGGTTTTTTTCATTTTAGGTTTATAGCTTAGTGGGGAATTTCTCTTTAATTGGGATTGTAATATAACGATGGAACCTGTCGACATTTACAAGAGGGATGGGAGGGTAATCCCTTCTAACTTGTTTGTTGTTGTTATTACAACAGTGGCTCCTTTAGGATGTTCTGTGTAAAAGAAGTGACAATTGGGTTGATCTGAGACAAAGAAAACCGGTGGCGGGGGGGCGGGGAGGGGGGCGCTGCCAGCCATACCAGCAACCATAGGATCCACCTGGAGCAAGAGAGAGCTTGCAAGTCGGGTTCCTGTGTGATTAGGAAAGGCTCCGCCTCATCTCTGAAGAGCCTTAGCCTAGGCACTGTCTCATCTAACCTTCGCTGGCACACAGTAAGCATTTCAGCCCCATTTTCTCAATGAGGACACCAAAAGAAGTCAAGCAATTCCCCCCAAAGTCCTTAACAAAGGACAGGACTGGAATTCCAAGCCAGGAGAGCTGCCTAGGAAGTCAGCTCTGACTTGCGCTTCTCTATAGAAACTGAAAAATATGCCTCTTCACACTCAGGAGAACAGGGTAGGAGAGCCTGCTCTTAGAAACCCTGTTTTCATAGAAACAGGGGTATCTAACTTTCTTCATGGGACTGTTGGATGCTCTGGTCATTTTTTTTTTTTTTTTTTTTTAACCAGGGTTGTTAGGATTAGTGCACAAGCCAGGTTCAACCACCCATCCTCACCCTTGGAGGCTAATTTGAAGAGCAATGAAAAACAGGAAGAGATTTATTCAGTATGCTTGTGTTGAGTAACCAAGAGGGACAATGACATCCTCAAAGTCAACCATTGGGGTCCTGACAGGAAGTAAAAAGAGGGCAAATTGTGGTTCCCTCGTCATCATTGTCTGGACTCCATTCTTCTGCAAGGTAGACTTAGAAGCTGTTAAAACTATGAAATATCACTCTGGGAGACAGGTCCTTCCTTGGCTGGCACCAGGCTTCAGTCTCTACCTTCTCCAAGCTAAGACTCCTGGGAAATTCCAGTTCTTTGGGGTCCATTGTCTTCGTAGTCTGATAGCCACAGCAAAAGGCACCGGTGTATTTAGAAATCATCATTCCTGATAGGATGGTTACATTTTCATTTTCTTTATAGAACAAAGAGTAAACTGGAAGCTGACCTACATCCAGGCTAGACCTAGGACACCCGAAGGGACTCTTCAGTTCCAAATTTTGTATTTTTAATTTAGAAAACATTTGAACTGAATAAAGGATATTGGAAATAAAACAAGAAACCCAATGAATGCAGCATCAAAATTTATCAGGTATAACATTTGAATATTAACACATTTGTTTCTTATTTCTTATTTCCAAAGAAATCTGAAGTGATATCACTAATGACAACAACAGACACACACACACACACACAGATACACACACACACACACACACACACACACACACACACACACACACACGTTTCCTCCCTCTTCCTCTTCTGGAACTGAGGCTGTATTATTAGCCTCTTTGGGGAATTACTGCTATACACCAATGTTTCTATAATCAACATATGTTATTGTTTTTATATTTTCTTTCTACAGATTTTATTTGTATATGCAGCTTGTAGGTAACCTGTGTATATTTGTAAGCAATTTGCTTTCCTTTGTAGACCATTTTGGGGTTAATTCAAGTCACTGGAGACACATTTATTTTATTATCTGCCAGGAATTCCATTGTATGACAAAACTACAGTGTAGTTATTTCATTTTATTGGTGATATCTAAGTTCATTTCAGTTTTTCTGTCAGAAACAATCCTGCGGTAAGCATTAATGCACACATCTAGGTAGTATATGTGCAAGACACCCATTGGAGAGCAGCTCTGGGCTACCAGGAATTGCTGCTCTTGGTTATATGGAGAATACCAAACTGCCTTACAAATGGCTAATTCCTACCAGCAGACTGATAATCCCACCTCCCTAAACTGTGGTTTTAATTGGCACTGTCTTCTCTTTAGATTGTTTTAATGCAAACAACACTGAACTTCCTTTAATGCTTACCATTCATAGTTCAGTTTTCACAAGTTCAAAGACGACTTCTATTTTTATTGAATTGTTTTTTAACTCTAGAAAATGAATATTCTAGTCAATAATTTTTTATATATACAAATAGTTTTATATTCTTTATAGTATTTTTGGTTGTGTAGAATAAAGTTTTAACCATAATGAGGTCTAATTTGACTATATGTTTCCTATATAGTTTATGTTACCCCTTCCTCAAATGCAAAATTGTGTGGTTTTTTTTTTCTTCTTCTTCTGAAAATGCACTTGACATTTATTTTTAAGTTTTGAGTGTACGTGGACTTGAAATCTCATGAAGTGGCTTGGGAATCATTTGATTTTTTTTGTCCCCCCTGCATTATGTTTCTGCTGGTTCCATTGACTTAAAATGCTACCTGTCACAGGCTTCACCCATGACCAGGCATTTGCCTCCAGGCTGGCCTACTAGTCTGACCAACCTTGTACTAAGACTGCACTGCACTTCCCAGTGTGTACCAGTGTGTACTGGTGACCTCACTGTTTCCCAGTGTACACTGATGAACATTTTCAAGGGCTATGCTTTGCCAAACCAGTTTTAACATATTACTTGGTCAACTTTCAAAAAACTATTTTTAATCACAAAGTTACTTTGAATTATTTTTATAAGAGAATTTTGACCTTGATGTAGCTTCTTGTTTATTAACATCTTTGCTAATTGTTAACATCCCTCTTTATATACTTTACTGTACTTGGAAAGATTTCTTTATTGTGTTCAAAGCTTTTACAATTTTTATTTTCTGTTTGCTGATGATATTTAAGGACTTTCCCCCCTCTAATTTGAGATATAACTTGCATTGGTTAAAGCCTCCACCTTAATAGTATAACACTGAATATACAATGTATAAAATTCATTCCCCACCTCCACTCCTTCTCCCCTGATCCAAACCCATGAAACTGCCCACCTGATTCTGAAACTGTTACAACATAATTATTCTAGAGTTTTCTATGGATAACACCAGGCATATATAAAATGAGTTTGTAGCTCTTTCATTTCCAGCATGCACTAGGTTAATGTTTTCCTTTTGTTGCACTGTTTAAAGGAAAAAGACAAAGGCGTGGCCACTTTAGGAATCTAGCATAGCTCCTAACTGCATCCTAGACACTAATAGTTAAACCTACAGATAAGTGTAGTTCACAACCCTCACAAACTTTGCAACATACAAAGACCATGACATAAAAACACAGCTGGTCAAAGAGAATACCTTTCATATGGTGCCCAAAGGATCCACCTATGATACAACTCCTGCACCTAAGGATCAGAGAACATCCAGAAACAGAGGGTAGAAAGACTGTGAGAGCCGGAGAACCAGAAACTCTGCTATGAGATTGTGTCTTCTAGAAATGACAGAGAAGCTTCACACATGATACCTCAATAATATGGCTGAAGAAAACACAAATAGACATGTTAACATATAAGAGGGAAATCTCACAGTGTAATAGCAAGTTTCTGTCCTAGACTTTAAGGTCTAGCCCTGAGGTTCAAACACACTGCTGGCATTTAGTCCCAAATAATTACACAGAAGCTTACATTAATTTTATGTTGATTGGCCTATGGCTCAGGCATATAACTTGCTAACTCTTAAACTAACCCATGATTAGGCAAGTGGCTTAGCACCTTTTCTCAGAGCAGCATCCTGATGTCCTTTCCCCTGCATCTGCTGGCATCTCTCTGCCTCTTCTTCCTCTTCCCAGAGTTTTCTTAGTCTAGTAGCTCCACCCATGCTTCCTATTTGCCTTCTGGCCAATCAGCATTTTATTGAACCAATAGGAGACATAAATATTTACACTGTGCCAGAACATAATCCCACAGCACACAGGATACCACTCATAAACAAAGAACCATAGGCAAGTAAGGGATGCTGAGATCAAGTGGCAAAAGGAGTCTTTCTCTAGGAATGTGCCCATAATACATTATCCAATACCAAGTGATCATCCCTGAAATCATTGACTTGCAGGCAACACTGGACTCAGAATGTTGCATTTATATGTTAATGCATATATGTATATGTAACAATAATTTAAAAAGAGAAAGCCAGGGATTTTAGAGGGAGTGGGGGGCCTGGGAAGAGTTGAAGAAAGAAAAGGGAACACAGGAAAATTGTATAATTACATTTTAATTAAAATAAAAATGTTGAAGATAAAAGAGAGGAAAGATAAGGAGAAAAAACAATCTTAGGGAAAGGTATGCAGTGTTTTATCTTAAGTGTGAAGTTAATGGAAGTTCTTGGTAAGGAGGTTTAGTCATTCTTCTTAACTTGGTGAAAACTTCCATGATGATTTAATATTGAAGCTAACAAATACTTTGTATCCATCTATTTAAAGTCATGTTATTTTCTCTTTTATTTTGTTATTTGGACTAAATAATTATTGCCTTTTGAATTTAAAGAATTCCAACTGAAAGGTCTCAAGTTGCCAGTTCAGGAGGGACACTAAGATGGATTGTCAGAGGAAATAAATTTATTAGAATTATTAACATGATGGGCAGACACATAACAGCACAGCAGGCGGTTTAAAGAAAGGAATCAGAAGTCGTAAAGAAGTGGGGTGTCTTCTTATAGCTCTGAGTAAGTGAGTGGTTTTATAGCAGGACACTGTGGCTGCCAAGCAATAAGATGGAAAAGGTGTGGAGAGCAGAATGTGTGACCATCAATAACCCCTTCGATGCAAACTCACTTTCAGAGTTGAGAAAGCCCTGTACCTGGACATTTGTTAGCTGGGGCTTCACAAACAGTGGCCCCAGGAGGGTTTCTGACAGTATCTGTGAGAGAAGGTCCACTGCAGGTACTGTGGCCTGAGCAGGATTCTAACATCATTGGAAGTAGATGAATCTGTCATGAGGCATTATCCTTCTTGTTTATTATTAGATGCAGTGGCTAAATTTTAAGAATGCTGGTATCTATTTGTGTTTGGTAGAAGATGTCTAATATCCCAGCACTTGAGAGGTTGAGGCAGGATGATAAACTACACTCTGGACTGTGAAGTGATATCCTGTTCCCGTAATTGTCTCAACCTGTGTTCATAACCAGTGGAGTACTGGCTTTCTCACTGTGGTGTCTTTGCCTCATTTTGTCATAGAGTGCTATAGAGAAATAAATTGGGGAAAACTCCTTTGTTTTCCAAAAGTTAAATTTCAATACTTTCAGTATATCTACCTTACATGTTTGATAGAATTAGAGGTGAATCCACTTATAATGGTAGTTTTTTCTTAATGAAAATTAAACTATGATATTATTGAATACATACACTCATACACACACATGTAAGTATATACTCATATGTACATATAAATATACACATATATAAAACATTGACAAATATATAAAATATCACTAACTACCAGTTTATATCTTATACACTATATATTATTACATATGTATTAATAATCTGATTTAGTATCACCTCCTGAGTCAGTCTTGGTGACATGTATCACGTACTTTGTATACTGATTTATTATATTTAACTTACATAAAGTAGATCAATGTATTTTTAATATCTGTAGAATATGTAGTGATGTCTCTTTCTTTCCAATTTTGGTCATCTCATTTAAGTTATGATGGTGGCAATATTTATATTTTATACACATGTACTGACTGCTTACTATCAGCTTCCAGCTGTATTGTAAGTTTGTCTATCATTACATGACTTAATTATTTTGACTTTCTGTTGTCAATGCATATTTCTTTGAAACTATCATGAATTGGCCTTTAATCATTACTTAATGTTCCTACTTTCTCGGGAAATAAAATGGACTTAAATACCTGTGGTTTGGGTATCTCTAGATTCCCGAGAGCTTGGACTGAAATGGTTTTTTAAGTAGCATCTGTACTGAGTACAAACAAGTTTTTTTCCTTTATTTCCTCAACAATACAGTGTGGTAAGTTTTTGTATAGCATCTATATTTCATTAGGTCTTATCAGTTATCTGAGGTGATTGGAAGCTTGTAAAAAGGGAGGGGAATAAGGTATATGCAAATGCTTTGCCATTTCATCTGAGAGGCTGAGTATGTGTAGGCTCTGGAGAGTCCCCACAGACAGCAAGGCATAGCTGCGTCCTTAATATAAAGGTGACTGTCTGCTAGCACCTTAAGTTTCTTTCATTGCATGTTTTTAAGGAATAGTAGCATGCGTGCGTGCATGCGTGCGTGTATGTCTGTGTGTGTGTGTGTCTGTGTGTGTATGTGTGTGTATATGTGGTGTGTGTGTATGTGTGGTATGTGTGTGTGTGATGTGTGTATGTGTGTGTATGTGTGTGTGGTGTGTGTATATGTAAGTGTGGTGTGTATGTATGTGTGGTGTGTGTATATGTATTTGTGATATGTGTGTATGTGTGTGTGGTGTGTGTGTATGTGTGTATGTGTGGTGTGTGTGGTGTGTGTATGTGTGTGTGTATTTGTGTGTGTGTGGTATGTGTGTATGTGTGTGTGGGGTATGTGTGGGTATGTGTATGTGTGTGAGTGAGTGTGTGTATGTGTGTGGTCTGTGTATTTGTGTGTGTGTGTGATGTGTGTGTACGTGTGTGTAGGGTATGTGTGTGTGTATGTATGTCTGATATGTGTATATGTGTGTGGGGGGTATGTGTGGTATGTGTGTGTGTGTGTGTATGTGTGTGTAGTATGTGTATTTGTGTGTCTGGTGTGTGTATTTGTGTGTGTGTGTCTGGTGTGTATAGTATGAGTGTGTATGTATGTGTGGTATGTGTATATGTGTGTGGGGGGTATGTGTGTGTGTGGTATGTGTGTGTAGGGGTATGAGTGGGTATGTTTGTGAGTGTGGTATGTGTATATGAGTGATGTGGGAATGCCTTTCTGTATGCTGTGAATCTCAATCTTTAAATAAAGGAGCTGTTTTGGGCCATGACAGGCACCATAGAAGAAGTAGGAGGAGGAATCAGAGTAGGTAGGAGGAGCAGGGCGGAGTCAGACAGACGGAGCCAGAAGCCCAAGGGAGCAACATGTAAGGAACACAGGTGAGCCATGGGCCACGTGACAGACAGATTAATGAGAATGGGCTGAGTTAAGATATAAGAGCTAGCTAGCAATGTGCCTGAGCCATAGGCCAAACAGCATGAAGTTAATATAAGCGTCTGAGTCATTTCTGGGGGCCTGAGCAGCAGTGGGCGGCTAAGGGGTCTGGGGCTGCAGGCCTGTGGGTCTGGATCTCTGGCCGCCCGGGACCAAGAAACCACATTGTAACATATGTGTGTGGGGGGTATGTGTGGGTATGTGTGTGTGTGTGTGTGTGTGTGTGTGTGTGTGTGTGTGTGTGTGTGTGTGTGTGTGTGGTATGTGTATATGTGTATGTGTGGTATGTGTGGGTATGTGTATGTGTGGTATGTGTGTATGTGTGTGTGTGTGTATGTGTGTGTGTGTGGTATGTGTATATGTGTATGTGTGGTATGTGTGTATGTGTGTGTGTGTGTGATATGTGTGTGTGTACAAGGTTAGCATTGTCTTCTTTGATTAATAGCCTCTTCATTTCTTGAGTTAGTTTCTCAATTAAACCTAGAACTTGATTTGTCTAGTCTTGTTAGCCAGCTTGCTCCAGGGATAACAGGTAGACCATTATGCCACTCAGCATGGACATGATTCTAGGGACTCTCAGCCACCTACTCAGACCCTCCATCTACTGTTTAGAATTCAGTTGAGACCAAGTACAAAGCACACACTCTGGGATCTGGTTATTCTGAATTTGAAAGCTGACTCCAAAGGCATGTTTGGCACCTAGACATTTTCTAGCTATGCCTATGAGTAAGCAAATTGCTTTTCTATGCTTCTACTTCCTCATCTGTTAAATGTCGATAATAATGAGGTAGGATGCAAGTCAGGGACAATTAAGGGAATATGAGAAGGAAAGAGGCCTCTTATACCAGAATCCAGTTTATATTTCCAACTGGCTGAGATGAAAGCTTTTAATGTAATTGACAAAATCAAGGCTGCTGGCAGGGACACTATTCCTTCTTTCAAGAGACATCTCAAACAAGGCAGTGAAAAGCAAAGGAATTGAGCATGCTTATGACCAGAGCACATGAGACCACAACACACTTCATTTACAAAGGGAAATTCTTGTTGATATGAAAACTTACTAAACCAACTTATATTTTACTTCATTCTAACACTTCACTTAATTTTCACAATTTTCTTACTCTGAATGTGGTTGTAAATTACATCTTTTAAACAATTTAACTCCCAAAGCTACATGGTAACAGAATAGAAATTATTAGGATCTGTAAGGGGCGGGCTCCCACTTGAGAAATCTACAGCATTACAGTTACATACGCCAATTCTTCACTGCACAGAAGAGCTTTCTTTGTTTATATGCACTTAAACTAAGGCACATACTATCTCTTAAATCTGTATAAACTCACTAATTTTGTTCACTGATTCCTCAAATTCTTTTCTGCAGGTTGTCAAGGATCTGGCTTTTCATAAGATGGGGTAGAATAATATCACATATTTTGTAAATGCATAGTTGATGTGCACTACTATTACTGGGTACATAACCAAGCACACTGAGTGTGGTGGGAATGGATATTTTTAAAGGTATATTTATAGTTTATTTATTATCTTAATTACTTCTCTTTATCTCTGATAAAACACCATGGCCATGGCAACTTGTAAAAGAAAGCTTCAGAGGGTTAGAATCCATCATTATGGTGGAGTAAAGGAAGAGATGAGATCTCAATTCTTGATCTACAACCACAAGGTGAGGTTGTGCTAGAGAGAGAGAATATGAATGAATGAGTGAATGAATGAATGAGAGAATATGTAAATGGTATGAGCCCTTTAAAGCCTCAAAGCTCCTGGTGACCTGGTGACATGCCTCCTCTGAGAAGGCCACTCCTCCTAATCCTTCCCAAACAGATCCAACAGCTGGAGACCAAGTATTCAAATTGAATCTATGGAGGCCATCCTCATTTAAACCACCACACTTATTTCTGAGTCTAATCCTCTTTTAGTCCAGATCTTGAACTCTGTTATCTCATATCTAAAGTTACTTAAGGTCTATCTGTAGACACGGCCTACTGTATCTGAGACCAACTCTGACCTATAAGAAGAAAATCTTCTAGGGTTCTTGGCTATATCGATCTCTCCCACATGTCCATTTAAACAAACTAACAGGGTACCTACCTTTGCTTCTGGTATTCACAGAGCCTTCATTTTTAACTGTTCTTCATCCTTCCTGGATTGTAAGGTGAGCTCTAGTGGACTTTGGAATGAACATAACCTCCCTGAGCTCCCTTATAATTAATGCTTGTAATTAGCAGGAACACACTACAAAGATTTGCCACACAATAAGCCACAGATGGGCATTTCCCATGGTTTGGAGGCCTCCAGGATCTTGGAATCAGAGGCACATAAAGGGCTCTAAGAGGGCTAATAAGACATGTAAGGATTGGGTGATTAATAGATCAAATGTCATCCTGAAAGGGTTTTGTAAGGGTCCTGCATCTTGTAACACAGATTTTTTTGATGGGAGATTGTGGGATTCAGGTGTCAGCTGATAAGGTCAAAAGACACTTATCCAAGGTCTCGGGCTCCTAAAAGAAGTGTGGCCAGCCCCATTCAAAAAAAGCTACTAAAATCTTAAACACTCCATTTGTTCCTGCCTTCTTAAGAGGCTAGATCAATGTTCATCACTTAGACCATCCGATCACTCAAATATATTCCTAAACTATAGCCTATTATCATAAATGCTAATTTATTTTTCAATAAATATTAATCTTATATTAATATATTTTAAATAAAATCTACTGCTTTATTGTTTTATGCTTTCTTTAGGTTTTTTTCTTGAGGGAGCTCTGAGGAGAGAAGAGCTTTGCTCCCTGTTTCCTCATATTTGCAGCTTTATAGATAAATCTTTATCAACAAGTTTGACATTATGTCACAGAGTTACATTCCCTGAGGCAGCATGGTGACAACATTCCTGGATAGTCTGTACTGGGGAAGGGTGCCTCCTTCCATGGCTTTCTCTGGCTTTATTTCTCTGAATCAGTCAGGAAGGCAACCATGCAGAAGGTATTAAGTAAATCATGGGAATTGATTAAACATTTGCTGGATGGATGAATCTTTTATTCAAAATACTAATTATTATTAATAGTTTTAATAGTTCTGGTTCACACTGGAGTTCCTGTAAATTCCTGTTCATTGGTTTGGTTAATGAATGGATATGAGGACAAATCCCACTCATCACAGGGATGCTACATAGTTCAGATATGGAAAGGAACCAGCTTTACAAGATGCATTTGGGGAAACTTTTTAAAAAAATACTTTACTGTTTCTGCATCTTTTCTCCTTTTTAACCTGGGTAGTTTAAAACTGATATCCTTAGAACATAGGAAGGCATAAGGGGAACCCTTAAGCCATAAGTTTTCCTCTCTGTGTCTGATCAAAGTGATCAACTGTGTGGTTCTGCTCATCTAATAGTTCATGGAGAGCTGTATCTTGACTCCTCATTATTTGGAGTTAGGTTGGGTCCCATGAACCCTGAAGGCCATTCTCCTTCTCAAGGCTTGCAGTTCTAGATAACACTTCCATGATTTGAAAGCTAGAGGATCCCAAACCAGGAATATAAAACAGGAAAGAACAAAAAAGAACAAGGTAACTGAACTGGTTAATTTTCTCAGAGCAACTAAACAGATGAGGATCCCTTGGAGAAAGTAGGCTCTATCTCAGCTCAATGTCAATGGAAGCTTGCACTGTGACTTGGTGCATTATCTCATATCAGGGAGAAAAGAAAATGACTAGGCTGGAACCAGGGGCAGCAATAACTTATAAGCTCACCCCCAATGACATACTCTGGCCAGCCATCCCTAAGCTCTTAATTGTTCCTCAGCCTTCACTGTGTCACTTGTTGGGAACAAAGTGTTCAAACACAGGAGCCTGGGGAATAGCTCACATTCAAACCCTTAACAGTGATAGACAACTATGGATCTGACGGTTTAGCTCATTTTCTTCATTTCCAGTTGTTCTTGACTATACTAATTAGCATCACAGCTTCTGACATCTCTTGTGACTGTGTAGCATTGGATTCTGAATCTTATTTTACCCACCAGTAAAAAGGGAATGGTTGACATTTGTGGCAATCCCATGAAATGCATTTGAAGACCCCCCCAAACACCGCACTGCCTACAAATATTGGTATCATACCAGAAATGTCTTCTGTGAGGAACCTTGGTGTTCATGTTGTGGGGACATTTGAAAGCTAGAAACCTAGAAAATTAGTCCCATCAGAGAACTTTCTTTGCCACTGTCCCACCCAACTTATCAATTAACAGTCCATCCACTCCAGCTTCCTACAATAGCAGGAAGATCTCATGTGCACAAGGAAAGATAGGCATACTGTAGTACATGACCTTGTACAAAATGCACTAGGCTTAAGGATCTTCCTTCTAGCAAAGTAAGCCTGGACTAAACAGGCCACAGAACTTCCTTGGTCCTGGGGGTTCAAAGATGGATCAATGCTGTCTAACAGCATGGTCTACAGAGACTTTCAGGTTTGTTTCTTTCTGTGAACTACTTGTGGCTGCTTAGCCTTTGACATGTGGTTCATGTGACAGGAAAACCTTTGCCTTTACTCGCTATACCTTAGTTTAAACATCAGCAATCTATTATGCTGGTTGCTTTTATTATTGCTGTCAGCAGCACCTGACAAGTAACCACTTAAGCGAAGAAGTGTTAATTTTGGATAACAGTTTGAAGGGATACAGTCCATAAGGGTGAGGAAGGCATGCATGGTGGGAAACAGCTCCATGGTGGTGGGAGCTATCTCACATCTCAGATTAGGAGGCAAAGAATGATAGATGCTGGTACTCAGCTGTGTGTCTCCGGAACCTCCTCACTTCTAGATACACTAACAGTCTAAAAGGTGCAAGTCAGAAATACCCCGTGTTTCTTAATCCAACCAAAGCTGACTATCAACTGTGAAAAAAAGACAAGTGTTTACTCCACACGTACACCTTCTTCAGCTCCTGGTTGAGTTTGTTTACCCTTGGATTCTGACCTTCACCCTAGGGCCAAGGCAAGAACCTTGCATCAGACACAGATCTAGTTGATACTGAGTCTCCTGCTGAGCCAGAGTACCTGATGCCTCTGCTGAGATGGCTGTTTCTGACCTCCCAACCAGTTTATCCAGCTACTTAGTAGAAGCAGACCTCAGTACTCTGCTCTTACTCAAAGTTTGTTTCTCTCTTGGCCCTTGGACTGAATATTTTCTCTTCCCCCAAATAAGAACGAGAATCTCCCCAGACCAAGATACAGTGTTCTCAAGGATTTGATTCCTGATAAGTGTCCTGTGGCTCTTCCTGGGAAGACTTGAACAACTGTCTATTCACCCCACTTAGGGAACTAATAAGGGACCAAAATCTACTCCACCCAATATGGTGGTTTAGTGAACCAGTGAGTTTAATGGGATTATAGGAGAATATGGGTCAGGGGCTACAGAAGCATAGATGACTCAGAGGCAGATGTGTCACCAAAAACCCAACTCTAGCATGGGTGCCAACTCACAAGAACTATATCCCTGGAGCACCCAACATAATTTGCAGGTGGGTTGGCTGGGAAGAGCCACCTCTCTCCCACTGTCGTCCATTTATATGATCTTGTTTCTGAGGCTTCTAGAGACTTGAGGGGTTAGTTTGCTTCTTCAGCCTTCCAAATTTCTCTCCCTTTCTGAGTTTTAAAAGACTTATTAAGGTTGGCTTTTTCAAAGTAGACGAAATACCTACACAATGGAGGTTTGCTGGTTTCCTAATGCTGACTCCCTAAATGTTAGAGTATGAACACAGTTCAGTGAAAGGCTAAGGTAGTCCAGTGTGCACCTCCTCTTAGCCCCATGCATTTAAGTCTAGATTGGGTCTGAGTCCATAATCACATGGGGAGGGGGGGTGTCTTCCTCCTGCTATCACCAGCGGGTGGCTGCTCTAATTCTAACCTTCCCTGCAATCAAACTGCTGGATGCATGGGAGCCCTCAATGATAAGTGTCTCCGGAATTCTTGGAGCACACCTTTAAGCCATACTGACATCTGACATTTGGTGGCCTGTGATATGTGATTCAGCTACAAAAAGCCCCAGTTACTTGTCCCAAGGACTTTCCAAGACTGACTGTTTCAGCATTTAGAATGTCTGTGACATCGAGTTGATAAAGGTCACCTGTAGAGACAAAGTGAGTCATCTGGTGCCTGGAAGACACTGACTAGCTCATTATGATAAGATGCCTGCCGAGGCTGTGCCCCCTCCATAGTGATGAAACTCACGTGTGTTCTCAGCACTAATGACCCACTTGTGCCCGAATCCTTCCTCTAGATGGTTTGTTACCAAGGCTGTCCTGTCCTGTAAAGCTGCGTGACAGAAAGCTGTTGACAGAGTATTAGAAAGAGCTCAGATCTTTAAAGCCAGGGATATGACAGTGAATCTTTTCAGTTTCCCAGCCTCCAAGGGCTGTGTCCTCTAACACGATTCCATTTAATCATAAAGATTAGAGCTTGTCAGGCCCTCTGTGTCCCTTTTCTCTTATTTGCAAAAATGAATGGAGGATTTGCTATTAATTTTTGTTGTTACAGCTACAGAGCAGGCACCATTAACTATAGCTAAGCCATTAACCTGATTGGTATTAATCAGAAGTGTCCCAGGAGCCACATCCATTGGAAAGGCCTGGATGTTTTTCAGTAAAGGGGCTTTGTGGAATCAAATGAGAATTGATTGATGACCCAGAGTGTGTATCCACAGGAGGAACTGGCCACACTCTGGGTGCCTCACTTTAATGAAACTGCTGTTAGTCTTTGCATGCAAAGAAGGCAAGGGGGTGTAATGACCATTTTCAAAGCCACTTGGTCTGGAGGACCACTCCACAGTGTTACTGAACTATTCTGATATGTTTACTGTTGTTGTACATTTTAGAGACCGAGAACACACGTGCGCTCATGTGCAAAGCTGGCTCATAGGTAGCCACCTATGATGATGAGTGATGACCTGGGTGTTCTTGTCCTCCGGCAGGTGTCTTTTGAGAAAGACTTTGGTTCAGATGTGCTGTCAAGTCCAATCCCTCCCATGGACTCTTCAGAGTCTCTTGCAGAGCCCACACACATGCCTGAGACAGATGGCAAGGAACACAAAGTCTCCAGCCAAGGCACAGGAACAAAGTCAAGGAGTCTACCAGGGCTGTGGATGTCAGAGTGAACTTCACAGAGAGTGCCAAATACAAACCTGATACTCACAGTTTGCCAGTTCTCTCACTTCCTACATTACCCTCTGCAGCAGTTCTACCATTGTGTCTATCTCACTAATGAACCTAGGTATTGAGGACAACTACCCTGATTATTAAATAGCATGTATATCCACAGCACTGCACAAAATGTTATTTCCTATGAGAGATATTTTTGAGCTTAAAAATAAAATTAAGTTAGCAAAGGGTTTTCAATAACTTAATACTTGTTAATTAGTCCTTTCTTGTTTCAATATTTGTTAATCTGCCTTTTCCCATATTGCTCAGGCACAGATAGAAGCAACCAGAAGGGGGTCAACACATAAAGTCAAGCCTCCCCTCATACTGCATCTTGTAAACTCCACAAGACAGTTGAGGGTTGGGGTTGGATATATTCTATTTCAGAAAAACAAAGACTTGAGAAAACACACAGCAATATATTATATGGTATATGGAAACATGCTTTCCCAACTGCCATAGCAAAACCAAAATGCATGAAAACTCAGGAAAGCCACAAAGCAATAGAGAAAAAGACAGCAAAGTGGGTAGGAGGTCTTATGTGTACCATGCAAACCAGAATATTCAGACCTTGTATCTCTAGTTAAATTGAGAATCATCACATTCTCACACAGCACTCACTAGAGAGGCTGCAGAGTGGGTATGATCCCAAGGTGAAAGTAAAAGCATGTCAAGGTGACTCATAAGAAGACAGAATGACCAGTGACAGAAGAAAATAAGGTCTTCACACAGGAAGTCCCGGCGGGAGATGGGACTGACGGAAGATGGTCATGGTCTTCAGTGTTGATGATATAGGCCATAGTATCCTACAGTCCACTCCTCACACAATAACCTCCATGTTCAGCCCAGGCTACAGGCCTTTAAACATCACACTGATTCCATAGAAGACAGTTTTTATATTGCCTGCTGCTCATAGCATTGAGTATATAGGATATATAGATCATTGTACCAGATAATCTCCAAAAAAAAAAAATTACTTAATTAAGTTGATAACTGATGCAGCGACTTAAAGGTAACTGGCACTTTGTCCGTTCTGTACTTCTCTGGAATTCATTTAACATCTTCCATTCTCATACACACAGATAGGATAAACAGAGGCAGCCACACTGTAACAAGAAGGTTTCATGACCTTGATCAAGGAAGAAAGTGGTTTGAGTGAGAGTACTAATCTATTTGCGCAAATAAAATTCTCCCATTTGGGAATCAGAACTGAGATTACACTTATCTGGTCTGTCTTAACTCTTCAATGGTGAATTTTTGTAGTCAGAAGTTTCCGTCCTGCCTGGCCAGTCCACAGCTGCTTAGCTTCAAATAATCACACAGAAGATTATAATAATTACAAGCTGGTTGGTCTATGGCTCAGGCTTAGTGCTTGCTAACTCTTTCACTTTAAGTTAATCCATATTTATATTTATATTTAGCCATGTGGTTTGGCACCTTTCTACTCAGTGCAGCATCTCATCCCATTCCTCTGTGTCTAGCTGTGGTCTCTTCCTCTGCTCTTCTACTTCCCAGAATTCTCCTAGTCTGGTTGCGATCTACTTGACCAATCAGCATTTTATTAAACCAATACTTACAGTACAAAAGCATAATTCCACAGCAAGTTTTTATATATGTGTGTGTGTGTGTGTGTGTGTGTGTGTGTGTGTGTGTGTGTGTTGTTAAGAACATTGTTGTGCTCTGAAGAGAGGAAAGTTGGTCAATTGTGAGAATTAGAGATGGTAGATTCACAAACTTAGGGGGAAGGGGGAAGAAGAACTGAGAGACACAGAGGGACTCTACAGATATATTCATTCCATTTTTGTAATGAATTTCCTTTTCAAACATCTATACTTTTTTTGATATATGCCATCACGTTGCTTAAGCTCATTTAAAGAAGTTTTTGTGACAGATGTTAGCTGTACAATGCACTGAATGCACTGCGGTATCTGATGTGCAAGGAATAGTCATTTACTAATTCAACAAATACAGAGTGTGATGTGGCAGGTAACATTACAGGAGTCAGAGATTCAGGAGAACAAAGTTTATAGATATCTCTGGCTCTTCTATAGCAAACCTTACCAGAGAAATGTGCAGTGTTGACAAGAAGTTCATGTTCAGGTATGTTAATCTGATTGTTTTCAGGTACTTTGAAGCTAAACAGACATATGGCAAAAGGGCTTGATCTAAAGAAACACCCCCCCCCAAACACTCCCAGTTGACAGAAAGAACATTCTACACTGACTCAAGCTGTGCGTATGAAGCTCTAGTAATTTTACAGTCAGATAAAAACTTTAACCCATAGCTTCTCCCAATCCTGAGCTTCTCACTCAAACTGAAGTAGACTTTGGGAGTATGCATCTCCATTAGTTTCCTAGGTGGCATTGCAAATCCTAGGGTGTTCTTCCTAGGGTACTCTTGAATTCTCCACAATGTAGAGAATATTTGAGCCTAGGTCACTTATTAAATTATATCATCTGTTTAAAGAATTAGCACCTGTCTTTTACAAATGTTACCCCCTCCAAAAAAAGAAGAGAGAACTCCTGAATGTCCAGCAACTGATAAAAAAGTGGTATGTCAATACAATGGAATAGTATGGGATACTACAGCATAGATGAACCTTGAAGACACAGTGCTAAGTGAAAGAAGCCAACCATAAAAGGTAAGTATAGCATGTCTAAGAAATCTCAAATCATCAGATGCAGACTTGTCTTTGTCAGGGGGTAGAGGGGATGAAGGGTGGGGGAGTTACTGATAATAGACATCTTATAAATGATGAAAAGTCTCAAAACTGGATAGTAGTGAAATCTGATTTCCTTCCTAATTCATAATTAGGTTGATGGTAGAGATTCTTGCAGCAGGAGACAGATTAATAAGAGAAAAGTACACTGGTCTTCTTAATGAATTCCATATGAGTGAAGCTTTTAGAAGTGAAGACCCAAAGGGACAGAGAAAACTGTCGTTACACTTAGGTTGGCAGAAAGCCCACTGTCATGTAGAGGTGAGACAGGAGGAAGGCATCATGAGAAGCTAAGGATGGGGAAAATCCCATCATGTAAAATAGAGATTGAAGAGCCCATAAGATTTATAAAGGATTTGCCCAGTCTCCAATGTAACTTTACATTTTTTTTAACCACAGTGAAGATCTGCTTTGAAATCTAAGAATGTGAAACTCTGCCACAGTTAATCCTAAAATAGGCTTATAGTCTCTCAGAGGATATAGTAACTTCCATGAAGCCACACAACTAGAAAATCAAGATTTTTTTTTTTTTAAAGCCCAGGGAAACAGACCCTCAAGGCTACTCCTCCCATATTCTAAGTCACACAATATACATTTGCATATTGTTTCTTAAAATTGTAGGATGGGGAAATGTTTGTATTTGTAAAGTTTGTCCCCAGCACTCTTATTAAAACTGAGTATGGATAGCAGTATGTATCTACCATCCCAGTGCTGGAGAGGCAGACTAACTGAATTGCAAGCTCCAGGCCAATAAGAGAGCCTGTCTCAAAAGTGCATAGTAATTAAGAGAAATAGTTCTCATCTAACTTTGCCTTCCCTAATTACGTGTACAAGTGTCTGCACCCACATGCATGTGCATACATATACATACACAAGCATACATGTTGCTTTGGTTGCCTGTTCTCTAAGATGTAAAATATTTCCTTCCTACTTTAGAAGAAAAATAAAAATGCATAAAAAAGCAGCTAGAAAGTGGAGGCCGAGCATTAGCCACCCCATCTGCCAGCCCATCATTAGTGGCAGCTAGAGCCTAGCTGTACTCTAAAGCTTTTTCCAGCCAAAATGCAAGAGTTATGTGGTGATACATTGTATATTTAATAAAAAATAGTCAGAAGTATCAGAGGACAGAGCCACCCACAGAACCAAGCCAGGAAGGTCAGGGAGTGGTGACTCAGACCTTTAATCCCATCACTTTGGAGGCAGAGATCTCTGTAAACTCAGTGCCTAACTAAGCCAGCTGGTGGTGGCACACACCTTTAATCCCATCACTGGAGGTGGGGTAGAGATCCATTTGGCCTAACAGAGACAGGCAGTGGTGGCCCACACCTTTAATCTCAGCATCTGTGATCCCACAGTTCTGTTCCCAGTATTTGGGAAACAGAAGCCTTTAATCCTAGCACTAGGGAAGTTGAACCAGAAAGTGAGATAGCTGGGGACAAAGAAAGATAAGGCTGGAGGAGGCAGGGTTTCTTCCCTGAGCCTTCCACTTCCCTTTGTGCTGGAATGGAGAGACCGGAGGGCTAAGGATGCATGGAGACAGGCCTGAGGAGTCGACTGTAATCTGTTTCTCTGTCTCTCTGATATTTCAACTTTTCCCCAATATCTGGCTCTAGGTTTTTATTATAACATCAAATAGAATTCACGCAACATATGCCCACATATTTTCTTCTCTTGACTATGTTTAGGGACCAGCTCGATTCTTGTCAGGATGGAGTGATGGGCCCAGGCCACTCCTTTGCCCCTCCTCAAGGATGCAAGCCCTATCTCATCTTATCCAAAGACATTAAAGATAGCTGCTGCTCAGTGCTGCACATCAAATTGATTTCATGCCAGGATTTTACTCAACCCCAGGTGATAACAATTGATGTGTCAAAGCCTTACAAGAAACATAAACACATCTGATGCAAAGAGCCTTTGTTTTTTAATGACATGTCAAATTATGCACCTTCCCTTAGATCTGACACTGGTTGGGGCTATTTTCTGGGAAGCGGAAATGAAACATATAAGGTCTCAAATTGGAATGGC